>JAGXJF010000360.1:0-600000 GCA_019208055.1 Stipa capillata
ACCCTAAACCCTAAACCCTAAACCCTAAACCCTAAACCCTAAACCCTAAACCCTAAACCCTAAACCCTAAACCCTAAACCCTAACCCTAAACCCTAAACCCTAAACCCTAACCCTAAACCCTAAACCCTAAACCCTAAACCCTAAACCCTAAACCCTAAACCCTAAACCCTAAACCCTAACCCTAAACCCTAAACCCTAAACCCTAACCCTAAACCCTAAACCCTAAATGAAGGAGTGGGTGGTTCCTTAGCGCCCACGTCGCCTGTAGTCACCCTTGGCCGCTGTGGTGAACCCCCGACTATATAAGGGGAGTTCCCAGGCCATGCAAGGGGTTCGGATTTTTGTTGGAGCAATCTTTTAGACGCCCGGTTGGTTGGTCGGATCTTTGTTTGAGCATTTAGGTTAGACTCTCTCGAGCTTTAGTCATCTTTGGTGCTAGAAGACCAGCTAGTCTCTGGTAAGGAAGAGCACCTCTGTAATCTTCATAGAATCAATACAAACACACCAACACAAAGCAGGACGTAGGGTTTTACACCTCCGGGTGGCCTGAACCTGGGTAAATCTCTGTGTCCCCTGCATCATTTCCACCCCCTCCACGATCCGTCACCGGCTCATAAGAACTCTATATCGCCCCCGGCCGAATCCCAAAGGGGGTCCAACCGGACCACCGCTAGAGGCATCTCTACGCCGACAGTACCATATGCAGTGCCAGTCACGGATGCCAAGATTTGACATGACCATGCCTTTAACTGGTGATGAATGGACTTGAGCTGCCAGGGAGAGTATAGGAGTGCATGCACGTTGGGGAGTTCGAGGATAAGCTGCTCAGAACTTTTGGCAGCTATTGGCTTGGTCCTACTCATGATTTCATGCACGGAAGGAATTTGGGCGCATGTGTTTGATATAAATCATTTTGGGTTTTTACATATAACGTAACCATGTTTTCATAGATTTGGTCTTCTGGATAGTCGAGGATCATAGTGTAATTTTATTAGAATTTTTGAAGTTATATTTTTAGGGGTTGCAGTACAACTCTCCTTTTAATCCTAGAGTTTATTATTTTACTTCACTGATATTTTTGTATTGGACCTTATTATTTTATGTTATTATTGAGTTGGTACTGGTGTTAGGGTGTCCCATGGATTATTTCAAAATTTTCGGAGAGGCTGGGAAGTGTATTGGTTTACGATTAGGGTTTTGGGGAACTTAGGATTAAATACCGGGAAGTGATCGGGAGCTAGGGTTAGGGTTTTCGAAGTGCGGCAGGGTGACGTGAGTGCAGGGGAACTCTCGGAAGTCCTTTTCCTCGAGTTAGGGTTGGTCGGTTCCGGGGTGCCATCGATGCACTGACGTATACGGCGTATATACAGCGTTAGGGTTTTAGCTCGGGGTAGTGTGTGTGTGCGTGTGTGCGTGTGTTGATTTCATGCTCAGCTATTGGGACTAGGCCACATGCGATGATATGCCGTTAATGACCCCCCTCTAGTCGGCATCTGAGGTCCTTTCACATTCGAACCCTAGGAGAAGAAGAACAGGAGCACTTGCGCTGCTAGTTCAGTGTAATCCCTCCGCATATTCTCAAATACACAAAAAGCAGGACGTAGGGTTTTACACCGAAAGGGTGGCCTGAACCTGGGTAAATCATCGTGTGATCTCTAGTTTCCCATCCTGTCAAGCCCTAGCTTCGGCGTAGCTCTGTAGATCTGCGCTTCCCCGGCCGAATCCCAAGGGGGTCCTTCCGGACCACCGATACCGGCATTTGTACGTCAACATCAACGGTTTAACTACGCATCATATACTGATATGTTCGTGTTTGACGATGATATACAGGTCAACTTGTGTATACCGGCTACTGATCATGGGACCGGTACAGTAAAGACAAGGGATTATCTAGCCTTAAAACCGGGTACGGCACACTTCCACACCTCCACAATGTAAGCTACCATGGTCTTGTCCGAGGTTTAGTACTCCTTGCTAACCTACTACACTGACTGTGAGTCCCCACTCACGAGTAGGCGGCGGATGCCAAGCGCAAAAGCTACTCGAAGACCTGCAAGCAAACCTTCATACTCAACCATGTTATTAATGGCAAGGAAATCAATCTGCAAAGCATATTGCAGGCGTTCTCCGATTGGTTCGCACTATCCCAGCCCCCGAGCCTTTGAGCGTTAACGAACCGTCAAAATGTAAAGTCCATACCTCGACCTTGTTGGTTTGGGTGTTATCGGGCTGCTCGAGTTTTGACCACTCGGCGATGAAATCGGTGAGTGCTTGTGACTTGATAAAACGGTGCATGGGACGAAACGGATATCTAACTCACTGAGTTCAACGGCCCATTTGACGATCCTTCCGATAGCATCTTTGTTGTGGAGGATCTCGCCAAGCGGGAAGATGGATGGTACAGTGATCTTATGAGCCTGGAAATAATGTCTCAGTTTGCGGTTGATCGTCAATACTATATAGAGCAATTTGTGCACTTGTGGATAGTGCTCCTTTGGTCCGTGAAGGACCTCACTGAAATACCAAAATCTCCATATGGACTGATGTTTAGAAACATGAAAGAGTCATTGCAGTAGATTAGTTCAAAAAGTTTGCAAAAAAAGTTAAAAATACACCCTTGTCTCCCTAAAAATTTAAGAACAAAAACTGCAAAATTAAATTTCTTCTTAATCATATGTTCATCGGTACTTGGAAGTCTAGAAAATCATGGAAATAGTAACAAATATTTTCACAGATGAAAAATGCAAAAGCCCACTAGTTCATTGGTTCATTCTATCTGATAAATAACAGTAGAAACAAGAGTTATGCATAATATGAAAATTCAAGTGATCCTAAAACCACTATTGAAATTGCCATTATATTAGGATAAAACTCGTAAGAACCAAACTGCAGCATAACATATATAGTTAACTCGGACTACAACTGAGAGTAATACTTCTGTCCTTACTATTGGACTGCAGAGATAACAAATGCTTCAGTTCAATTTCTTTACAATACTAGAGGCCAACTTGCAGAGACACCATTACACATATCATGTTCATTGGTTTGTCCATTAACAATTAATCACCCAGCTTATATTCTAGTTGAAGATGTGGCTGCACTAAAACGGTAAGTTACATGCAGTCATGTCCTCTCTCTAATTCACTCGCTCCATATCTCAACTTTGACAACGCCGTACTTGACAAGCAACAGCAAAGCGTAAAACAGAACTACGCGTGCAATTTGACAACGCCGTACTTGACAAGCAACAGCAAAGCGTAAAACAGAACTACGCGTCCTCAATGCTCACCACGAACTCGTGAGAGCTCAAGAGAGCTGCTGCCACTACCGGTTAAACTTGTGCAATACAATTTCAATAGCAATTCAATAAGGATAATTATGACAATACAATTTCAATAGCTTTCTGGAAAGCAGTATATGATCTTGTGCTTCTACCACTACCAATACAATAAAATCACCACTACCAATACAATAAAATCTTTGAAGATCATAGATACAACTGTAAGTAGATGAATTCAAACAAAATTGGTTCAGCCAGTGCTAATAAATCTACTAGGAAAATCCCTGTCAGAAACCCGGTAACAGAAACACCCATAATTATGACAAAAAAAAAGACATGCATGTAAGTAAACATGGTGGAGTCCTTGTCCACAAACAACAGGAGGGAAGCATTATCTTCCCGTTCTTTTTTCTAGCATACTAGCATGTGTATGAGGTGCTCTGTATTTTTGGTTTATTTTTATCACATGTCTAAATAGTGTGTAAATATTTAGTGGCTCTTTTGAGCATTATTTAAATAGTTTTATATTAGATTATTCTCTATTTTAATATTTTATCTCCGTTGAGATGCTTATGTACCCTTTGTAGTTATACATCCACGAATTAGAAATGATGGATCCATGCTTGGTTAATATTGCAATTATAATAAGATTTCTTTTAGATATATGTTGACTAGAATAGATCTAATTAAATTAATTGAATTGGGTGATTTGTTCCTTGTTTCGTATTTATGTTAGATAACAATATACCCCTGTTCACAAGCCTGTATTACATGATTAGATTTATTCTATAATGAGTATTTGTTTATATGACCCTGCTCGCATGATCTAGGGTTCATACGTATTATTTGGTATAGTTTATATACTAGAAATGGTAGGTGTTACTTTATTATTATATAACCAGACCTGATAATATTTCATAATGTTTTGGTACCGATCTTAAGTCATAGGCCAAGTGATGTTCAATTTATGAATTTTGATCGCGCAGCAAATTCGCATGAGAAGATACATAACACGGAAACTTCCAACCAAACAGCGAAACGGAAGCATCAATACCCAGCATCATCACTACTCAGCAACTCTTCCATCACATTTTTTGAGGATGTGGCTACTAATCTAACGACCAAGGTACTTCATAGACACACAAAAATAAAATTACGGCCAACAATAATATCCTTGGAGTATGATCATGAAAATTACCAACAACAAAAAGGTAGGAGTATGATCATGAAAATTACCAACAACAAAAAGGTAGGAGTATGATCATGAAAATTACCAACAACAAAAAGGTGGCTCCTGTCCATCTACACAGCACGAACAAGAGAATATAGAGTTCTATTTATAAGCTGCCTGTGCATGCCGTCGTGTTAATGGCATCAAATATGCAGCAACATCGTGCCATCTCCGCTCCGCTCATGAAGGTACCGTAACTTATAGAGGCCCTCAGTAAGGATACCGCCGCCGATCCGGGCTTCCCCCAGCCATAACTCCGCATGGTTTTCATAGAAGATAGCGACTATCTTGCTTTTTGCAAGTTGACGCACGGAGATGAGATTCATTTTAAGTCCAGGAACGTAGCAGACGTCTCGAATTGTTATGTCTGGCATTTGGATATCACCAGCCTTAGTGATGGCGAGCCGGGTGCCATCTGCCACAGTGACCATCCCAGAAGGCGGATCATGAAGGTTTGTAAGAATTTTATCGTCACCCACCACATGGATGGTAGCACCAGAGTCCAGGTATAGACATGGCAGCATGGTTCCTGTGGTCGAGGAAGAACCGCCGAGGCCAGATGCCACTGGTTGCGGTATGACTAGCGCATACAAATTTGAATCATTCCATTCTTCACAGTGACCACTAGAGTTGAATGGCGTTCCTTCATTCACCCTGACCAAGAGTGGAACTAGATTTGGTCAGCAGTCAGCATGAATATGAAGTACTATGCAACTTCCAGGCTCAAAATTACCAAGTTGGCATCATCTTAATGTTAAGGACACCTGTATGTACATGGAATCATCAGGACACAAACTAAAAAACAAAATGGATAACCACGATGTATGACACATTTGGATTTGCATTAAATTCCCTAAATTTGAAAAGCATTAGCTAGTAAATATTCAGTTTATGGGTATGGCATGTCATTCAATCATGTTTGCCTCAATTGTTCTGTTGTGAGCTAAAAGCCTCTTTGTTCACATGATGTGTTACGTATGATATGCAAAGATCTCAGATTGCACGGATAACTTATAAATATTGCTTAGTAACACACTAGCAACGATGGGAAAAGAGTCACTAGCCTTTGAATTGGGCTGAAGGGTAGACCTTGGAGGTCAGATAACTTCTCCAGCGCCTGCAATCATCAATTCAATCCTCAAAAGCTCTTTCTTGGCACAATCGAAGAACCAAAGTAACAATACTCTAGGATGCAACTATAAAATCAATTCAGTACAAAATTTAAACGAATTACTATTTGGATGTTGGAGATCATTGGCTCGTCAAGAACCTCGTTCCCGTCACGGTCAGTGACAATCAGCAAAGGAATGGCGGAGTAGTAATCGCCAATCAACATGGTGGTTCGGTCTTCACCGTCCATGAACTGGCTGCCGTCGGAGAAGACGTGGGCCTTGCGGATGACGAGGTTGAGGTCGATCCCAACTCTCTTGACGATCACAACCCTGCACACATCGATTCGAGCTGCACGCCTGAGTAATCGAGCACACTCTCGAATCACCACACCAGAGCAGAGCAAGGATGGATCAAGCAGCAGAGGATTCTAGGAGATTCGAATCAAAGGAAGCAAAAGCAGAGAATCAAGGGAGGAAAACTAGAGAACGCAGCAACAAAAGGAAACCAAAACCAAAATTCATTCACATCAAGAACTGAAAAACACAAAAGGAAAAAACCAAAGGATCGTTCACCTCGGCTGATTGACGAGCTCATGGCTGTCCGTGGGAGCCATTTCGACCAACAGAACCCTTCTCTCACGACGGCGGCGCGCTGCTCCAAGACAGGGTCGTCGTAGGGTTTTCTGTAGCAGCCGCCGCTGCGCGAGGTTTCTTCTTATACACCGACGAAGTCCGAACTCCGAAGATTGGCTCGCGGAAGGTACCGCTGCTGCTATAGATAGGAGGGCATTTTTGTAATTTAACGACTCCCGGTTCATTCTGCCCTCTCCACCGAAGAACCACGGAGCCGCCGCCGCCTCGGCCTTCGCCCGCGGTGCGTCCTCGACTCGATTCCCTCATGCCGCCTCCCTCCACGGAGACATCACCGGAGAACCATGGAGCCGCCGATTCCTCTCCGAGCAGGTGCGATTCCTCTCACTGAATCTTTCCCCCCCAATTTCATCTTCCCGGACAAAGAATTGACGAAATTCTCGGTGTTGATCGAAGGGGAAGCGGAGGGATCACGACAATCAAGGATCCTCAATCAGTACCCATGCGTGACCTCCAAAACCACCGTTGCATCCTCGATTCCGTTGCCGCCGAGCACGCCACCGGCACCGAGGAACTGCTCTCCGGCACAAGGGCGCCTGGCGGCGGCGCTAGTTTCCGCACACGGTTCGGGAAGGACCTGCGGGTAGTCTCCGTGGGCTCCATAGAAACGCCGCAGTTCGCTATCCCCGACGTCTTCCTCGTCCCTCAGCTCGGGCCTGGATTGATACTCGTCTCCGTGCGCCAGCTTGCGCGCCGGGGCCTCGCCGTCACGTTCGGCACCGAGTCTTGCCACGTCAAGGACCGGACCACCGGGGACGTCGTCGGGGAGGGCCGCCTGCGGGAAGAGGATGGGTTGTACCATCTTGACTTCCTCAGGATCCCGCAAAGCTGAGGCCTTTTGCACCGACACCGCCTCTGTACCCGGGCAATCGGCCAAGGTGCAGTACTGGTCTTCCTCCTCCCCCATCGCCAAGTTCCAACTAGATGTGCTATCCAAGATCAGAGACTCAGATGGTGTTCCTCCAGTCTCTCAAACAAAAATCTAAAAAAAAAGAACTGAAAAGAAGAAGAAAAAGAGAAGGAGAGGGTTGCTTGGTAATTATGCTATAATTCACGATGTTATATATGTTGCCTGTTATAGTCCCTTCATCCTTTGAGATTTGTTGATGGTAGAGGACATCTTTGCACATTCATGCGCATGTATGGACATTAGTTACCCTATTATTACCTAATATATATTTTGAGTTCTCCTGCTTGAGAGCCTTACTTTGCCCTGGGTTATTGCTGATTTTATATCCTTTGCCTGATACTACTATGGCTACTGGAATTCTGATATCAAGTGCTACTATGGCTACTGGAATTCTGATATCAAGTGGTTATCCTGAAAGAACTGAAAGATGTATGGTTGAAGTTCAGGTAGAAATTTCCAGACCTCCAAAGATCTATTTCTGCAGACTAATTAGTCAGTTTTGTGCTTGAGCAAGCAATTCTTCATTTTGTGCACCCTCTGTTGGAATCTTGATGGTAGCTTTGTTGGTCATTTGTAACTTCAAAATACCAGTATGATTTCAGCCAACGGCATGCTGAACAACTTCATTTGCTCCTGGTACCATTTAACATATGTCAATTGTTTGATTTTGAAGTTGTGATGCTTGGCACTTTTCTGTCATTCAAAACCTTTTTGTCGGTCTTGCGCGAGTTAAATTAGGCTGATGGATATATCTGCAACCGATGTCGATGATTTACATATGTTTCATGGGATTCTCAACTGTCAATGACTTACATATGTTTGATGGGATTCTCAACTGATTATCTATGTTATAAGCCATGATTTTTTTTCTAGACTCAGTTGATTAATTCATCACTCGCATCTGATTCGTAATTTAGTACACTATGTGCTCAGCTCTGTTTCAAATTTATTGATATTCTATTGGGAGGTCGGCTCTGTTCAGGATTTAATGTTGGGGTTTGTTTCTGTCATACAAAAGGTCACAGATTTGGTGAGATTTGGATAGTTTTGGAATTGATTCATCATGTTGTTTCTCATGGACTAAGTTATCAATGATCGCCTCTTAAAGCTTTGATATTTGGGCTTGTCATGCCATTTGAAGTTATCGGTCTGGACATCTTTCTACTGATGTTGCGCCAACCTTGAGGATGGTGATTCATGGATAACAAGTGAATCAGAAGGTTTTGTACATATTTTTTTTCCGGCAAATACGTGCGAGGAAACAAACATTATAAAATATGTATGCTAACTGGAAATTGTGTCTTTCTGTATAAGTATCTGAGATTCAAACTATTGGGGATCTATCAAGTGGCTTTGGATCATTTTTCACAATTTTGTTTTTCTCCAATCTCTCGAATTTATGTTTTGAGTACCAAAACAGTTGTGTTGAAGCCTCCCCTCTCTTTTCTGTCCTCTAAGCTTACACCTCTGTATAGAGAAATTTCTTTCTGACGATGCATCAGTAGGCAGTAGCCTCAGTGCCTCACATCACATTTTACATACGTGTTGCAGAATTTTGAAATACAGAACTCATCGCACATGACCGGTTGGTTATACATAACTCATCGTACATGACAGGTTGTTATTCAGCAAATGGCACAGCCTTGAGCTGCTGCTTTGAATGAAGCAAGAAACAAACTACCAGAGGAATGATGCCTCATCTATCTTACAACTAAATCACAGCTGCGTTCGTCGCTTACAGCGATGTGAGCAGCGGGACGTGCAGCGTTTCGCTGATCCCATCATCCACCAGCCTCACCAAGTGCAAACCACCATCTATAAAATCCTCTGTTATCACCACTCTAATCAGGTGGTAACCAAAGCAAATCACGGATTGCACAGTTCAGATGTTGTATCCAATCACTCGCAACCCCGGCGCGGGGGAATCCGAGCTGACATATTATCATTTTGTTTCCCTCCAACTTCTAAAGCCTTGAGTTGATAACTATTTTCTCATGTGTAGCAGCACAATCACTAATTAATCAGCTCAGGTCGAACTTTGAATAGCTGCAAAGTCTCAGGTTTCAAAGGGCACCAAAGTTGTGCAGCCTTCTTACCGGTTAGCGTCCCATCTGTGTGGATGAGAAATGTAATGTTTATAGCTGCATTTGACAGCACCCACAAAGATGACGATGACTTCCTTGAATGCTTTCTTTTGCGTAGGAGTAGCCATTCCTTCAAGTTTGCCAACCGACACCCAATACACGTTCATAGCGGTGAGCCACAAGGTAACCTTTGTTTTCCATCTCTTAAAATGCGGTCCGTTAAAAGGACCCAGTTTCAACGCAGCAGCAAAGCCAGACATCCTAAATTGCCTAACTATTGTTTAGCACTAAACCCTAACTCTTGATCCCACTATACTATAAAGATTCATATTCATAATATTTAGAAACTAGTAAAGCAATAGAAACTCTATATTCTGTCAATGACTATTTTTGAATAAGGATTTCTAAAACCTTATGGGTATATCTTCAACTCTATTTTAAATGGTTAATATAAGACAAAAATATTTTCACACTAATGAAAGGGGATCCTAATATGCATCGACAATGACGCAATGGAAGCTAAAGAAACCCTAGCTCGGCGGTGAACCGTAAAGTTGATATCTTCTGTCGTGGTAACCTAAATCACCCATTTCAAACTCCTAAAGCTTCATAAATCCGTAGCTAACCAAGGTGCTATGTTTGTGTGAGTTGATTTGTCTGGTGTTACATTTGGTGTTATTGGAGTTGCCTGTGTCATTGATTTATTCGACATTCCTTCGACGTGTAGATACCGAGGTTACGGGGTATCGTGAGAGGATCCTGGACAGTTGTCGTATTAGGACTAAGCTCGAGACTCGACCAATATTGTCAGGCAAGCATTCCCACCTTGATCATGTTGAATCCTACATATGTCAAAACTTAAATACTTTGTTTGCAACTCTGCATGCTATGTGAGTATCAATGATATTTTATGCTAGACCTAGATACACCCTGTAGTTACATATGACATAGGTCTAGTAAATAAATCCTTGTAATCCTAGCAATACTAGCCGGTCATTGTATGACCAGCAGAATAGTAGGGATATAGGCGATAGCCATGCTTAGACCTTTTATAGAGAAAAATCTAATTTTTGCCGAATTCACATGAAACCCTTTGGTTATGGGATTAAAACCCTTGGGAAGGCGTGTACCTTCTGAGGTGAACGTTTGAAAGAATTGTTTTCGGAAATCCCAAAACAAAATGGAGGATGATTTTAATTCGGGTGAGGATGGTAAGGGAAGATTGGAGGAATGGTTCTAATATGTAGAGACATGGCTAAAAGGTGATGATGTGCAATCTTGCTCGAATCAGTTAAGGACAGAGTCTAAGTGCCACTCGACGAAGTTCACCCCATACGTCCACATGGCCTTTGTGGGAAGGACTTGGCAAATTACCCTGTCGAGTGCTAGTATCTAGACCCGTGGGCAGTATAAAGTAAGTGTTAGGTGGATTGTTATCCCTAGAGGTCCTCCGCGTGGCTACGTAGGAAGTTGTTCGACACAAAAATGAGTCTACTTCGGGTTATGTGTCGAGGACCTCTGGACATAAACGGCCAGATACTTCTTTTACTTGCCTGAGGAAATTGTGTGTTCTATCAATTTGCCCCCCGTGTGACGCTGAACTTTTGATATCTTGTTGCTGACACGGCTAGCTTCTTTTTCTCAACTGCGTCTGCTTTGTACACAATCTAGCATGTATAAGCATTGCAATATGTTGACTAAAATTCTGGTATCTTGAATCATGTGAGTTTATGTAAATCAAACATTGTTGATTATACGTATAGGTCCTTACTCTTCCAGTGGAAATTGAAAAAAAAGGTGATGTATGATCATGTAATTGTGCTGGCGATTTCAGAAAAATGATGTGTTATTGTATCCATATGATGTGTTAATAGTGCCCAATCTATGTTGTTGCATTTTTTTCTTAAGAATATTTTAATGCAACATAAGTTATCGTATTATTATGTTTCATGTTACAAGAGCCTAGTCAGATAGTTCAATTTTGTTAAGTGATGGACTTCCTATTAATTGCACGGGGATTTGTAAGTCTTACAAGTGACATGATTCAGTAGATTGCTGGGCACTACTATCTCCCATCTAACAAACTGATCATTCCCATTCGTCCCTGGTCAGTATGCCCGTTTCATATCAGTGCCCTAATCCAGTTAGAACTTTGTTCATGCAACTGCTGTCCTGTTTTGCAGTATGCAGTACCATGTATTCACTACGTCATAATCTTTTTTCTTCTTGAGATTATCTCTGCTGTTTTAGCACTTTGTCTGTTTCAACATTAACATGGTCTCTTCTTCTTGTACTTTATGACACGTAACAATTACTTGTGAAGAGAGGTGTTTTAAACTATTTCCACCTAATCATGAAGGATGTATACTAGAGATTGTTGATTCTAGGATTAAATGTTTCATCTTATGAGTGATGGCATTGTTCATCCTACCAAATAAATATATGTTTTCATTTGTAGGTAATTTGGGCATGTGTCATAATCTCTGATATATGAGGAAAGAGAAGGTAGTTTCTTTCATGGCCCTACGGTATTATGTTACCTGCATTGATAATGACTAATCACGTATAATTGCAGTCTTAGATGAGATTGGATTAACAGGATTCCTGATTAATTGATGTTTTATATGCTATTTTCTAATGGTACTTCAAAGAGTTTGATATCTTATATGTTGATGTTTTCACATACTTCCTGTGTTATTTGTATGAGTATCTTGTGCTGCAGTTATCATGCATATGTTTTTTGTTTGCAGCTAGCTTATTGCAGGCTCGTCTAGTGTTGTTAGTTCACACAATAGTTTACTATTTCGTTTATTGTGGACTACTTGTGATTTGAACAAAATATGCACTCCAGTGTTTATTCCAAAACTGATTACCTTGTGCTTAACAAGTTGTTCTATTCATAAATCGTTTTGTGTTCGCTAGCTGCATTTTTGTCTTCATTTCTATAAGATACCCTGTGTGTACTTGATGTCCCCTGTATGTACCATTTGTTATGTATACCCTTCGTTATTTTCCTAAAACATCCCTACTGAAAGAGCATCTAGGCCCTAATTTGGTTTTGATGGTTAATGGCAACCTAAACTGGAATCTAATGTTTATATTTGAGTGTAAGCAGATCTTACAGGTTCCATGATGAAGGGCTATCCAGAGAAGGATGGCCACCAAAAAGGTACAAGGTGGTTTCAAGGACAAAGAGATGGCTGTGCTAGGGAGCTGTGCCACAGCTGAGAAGAAGCTGGTGCTGTGCAGGGAAGCTGCAAGCAGGGTGATGGTGGCTTGATGCGTCAAGGGCCGTGACTTCAGCTGGTGGCAGGTGAAGCCTAGATTTGCTAGTTTCTTTGAGTCCATAGGAACCACCCGTACTACCAAGAGGGATGAAAAAGTAGCAGTTGTCTAAGGGATCCTTGCTCATTGCTCAGAGTGTTGGTCAAGGGGATTGGTGCTTTGAGGCCAATTGCCCGGTGTCAATAGCTTTGCTCAAAAGTATGTAGCTGTGTGAAAACCCTAGAGCCTTAGGCACCTGTGTGACACAGCTGTGTCACAGGTGGTCTTCTGCTCTATGTCTCAGGTACACCTCTGTACCGGGAGAGAGCTTGTAAAAGCTAAGGGATCTGCTCTGCGATAGGGTCTGCTGTGTCAGGGGTCTATCGGAGGTTCTCTCCTTTTCAGGTAGCTTAGGTAAAGTATGCTGAGGGCATGTAGTGTGCCAGGACCGGGCTGAGTAGTGCTGCTATCAGCTAAGGGTTCACCTGTGTGTGCCGCCGGTGACACAGGTGTCGGTCTGCCTGAGCCGGTTACAGTTGGGCGTAGGGTGTAGCTGTGTCACCGGTGGCTGACACCGGTGGCTCACTCAATCCTACGTGGCAACAGGGTAACGGTCAGGTGCCTGTGGACCCTATATATAGGGGACCAGGGGAGGACTCTGTCCTCAACCTTGCTCAAATCAGTGATTCTCATACGACCGTTGCAAAGCCTCCAACCACTCCACAAGAGCCAAGCGCCTAAGGGTTAGTTCGAGTGGGTTTGTGAGCTAGAGCACGAGCAAAGGTTCCTCCAAGAGATTGCTGCTGGATCATCTGTTACTCTTGGAGTTTGTCTGCTCCTAGACGGGTGTAGGAGTTGCTGGTATCACCCGAGCTTGTGTGGGTTGAACCAGTAGTTTGTGAAGGTGTTCTGAGGTCTACCTGCTGCAAGGCAAAAGGATCTCCACAAGCAAGAGTAAAGAGTCCTGAAGGATCAGGTACTCGGAGAAGAAGCACGGTTTAGTGCTGGCCAGCTCTTAGGAGTGGTCTCTCCAACGGAGACGTACCTTCTCTGCAAAGAGTTGGGAACTTCGGTGAAAAACCTCTGAGTCTCCTTTACTTTCCAGTATTGCATGCTCATCTGTATACTCTTGCTTGCTTGTGTCTCTTAGACTTGCTCTGTTGTACTACCTTTTCACCTGTGCTAGCTTACCTTTATACCTGTGTGTGATCATCTGTTACTCAGCTGTTTCATTCACCTGTACTCATCTGTGCTAGCACCTGTGTCTCAGTTAGTCTAAGTAGATCACCTGTGTTAGGTTCATCTTTTCACCTGTGTCTTTCACCTGTGTGACAGCTGTGTGTTAAATTACACATAGTTCTCATCTGTGTCACTCACCTGTGTCACAGCTGTCACCATTAATCTGTGAAGTTAACCTGACAACTTAAATAAAAGATTTAAAAAGGGAAATTTTATAAGCCAACTATTCACCCCCCCTCTAGTCGGCATCTCGATCCTTTCAATTGGTATCAGAGCAGGTTGCTCTTTGAATTGGCTTAACCGCCAGAGTAAAAGATGTCGGGCTATGAGGGATAAAATACCTGTCTTCACTGGATCTAACTATGCTTTCTGGAAGAGGAAGATGCAGATGCATCTTACCGCTATCGATCCAGATGTGTGGGATGTTGTTGATGCAGGATACAAAGTGGAGAAGGCTGATGCTCTCACCATCAACGACAAAAGAAATATCTAGAATAATGCCAAAGCTGCCACTGCCATCTTCATGGGCTTGCAAGAGCATGACTTTAACAGAGTCAGCACACTGGAGTCAGCTAAGGAGATCTGGGATACCCTTCAGCAGATATATGAAGGCAGTGACACTCTGAAGAAGTCCAAGAGAGGACTGCTGGAGTCAACTCTAGAGAGATTTGAGCATGAACATGGAGAAGACATAAATTCTCTATACTCAAGATTGACTCTCATCACCAATCAACTGAAGGCATTGGGTTCCAACCGAGTTGAGGATGAAGATGTCATCAAGAAATTCTTATCTGTGCTGCCCAAGCCTTACCGAACCCTAGTCTTGATGCTCAAGGAGAAAGAGGGATTCAGTAGGATGAAACCTACAGAAGTGCTGGGAAGAATCCTCACTCATGAGATGGAGCTCAAACAAGAGGGCAAGCACAGCTCCTCCTCAGGACCCAAGAAGAATATTGCTCTAAAGACCACTGCTCAAGCTTCACTTCCAGACAGTGATAGCAGTGATGATCTATCTGATGACATGTCAAGTGGAGAAGAAAATGAGCTGCTCCTTCTTACCAGAAACTTCAGAAAATTCTATAGGAAGAAGAAGCAGTTTGGATCAACAGATAGATTCAGAGGCAAGAAGCCCTCCAAGGACAACAAGTGTTTTGAATGTGGCAAGGAAGGGCACTTCGCAGCTGATTGCCCCAGCAAAAGGAAGGACAAAGGGAAGAAGAAGGAATTTCACAACAAGAAGAAGACTTTCAACAAGCATCCTTCCTATTCCAAGAACAAGGCTACTGCTAGAGCCTATGTAGGGCAAGCCTGGGTTTCAGATGACTCTGGTTCAGATGGAGAATTAGAAGAAGAAGAAGTCTAGGTCGCTGGGATAGCAATCTCCATGGCTGACACACCTAGCTGTGTCACAGCCAAGCCAAACAGCTCCAAGCTGATCTCCAAAGCTGACCAAGCTTCATCTATCCCTGCTCCCTTATGCTTCATGGCTAAGGACTCCAAGGTATTAACTGAAGATGATTTCCCTGATTATGCTGAACTAATGGATATCTTGGAGAGAACAGAGAAGGGTTTCTGCAGGGAGAGGAAGGAGAACATATCTCTTAGGGATAAGTTGAGGGAGCTGAGAGAGTGTCACATCCTGATTTTCCAAAATCTAAAAATTAGGGCCAACAAAAACTTTTTGCGTTAATAATGGTAATCGCTTAAACGAACCTAGTTAAAACCCCGTCGTTTCCCTCGTAACTCTAGCGTCGGTTGGTTCCTCCTTCCTTTCCGACGCATGCCCATCTCTCCGCCTCTCCCTTCCTTGTCAGACTTCCCGCGTAACCACGCGCACGCACCGTTAAAACTTTTCACGTGTATATACCTACGCATGTATGTGTATACGCCCACCCACCAACCAATTGCCTCTGTGTAGACGCATGCATCGCCTCCAGGTGCGCATGCACGGTATCTATGTGCATGTACCCCGCAGGCACTCTTACCACCTCTCCTCTCTCCTGGCATCATTCTTAACCGAGCTGGCAAATGAAATGTGAGCCTCCAGTTCGGACGTTTCAAACTAATTCAAACAGCAGCGCAAGCTGATCCTTGGATTAGGAAGTTCCTTCAATTCTTACCTCTCTAAAAACTTCCAAAAAGTCCTGAGAGCATCCTCCCATAATATGGATCCTATTTCTGTGCTCAGTCCTTCGTGTCCAGTTTAAAACCTCAATTGAACTCCAAATCGAAATTCTGCCCAATTTGAATTTGACTCCTGATCCACTGTTGCATCTCCCCAAAAATTTCCCTAATATCTGCGGATCATCTCCAACATAAAGTTGATCCATTTTCCCCAATAATACGCTACTACCACTGCGTGTTTTCTCTCTCAAAAGAATTCCCTGAGAACCTTGCTTGCGCCATTCGATGTCCTGCCACCTTCTCTCTCCCCTAAAGCATACGTACCCATATACACCCCTGCCCAATTTTTACTGCGTCTACAGCACTGCATTGGTTCTTCCCTCGTACCGTCATATGCCGCAAGGCCGAAACCTCAAACTCAACACACGCACTATTATTCTTCTGAATGAGCTGTTACAAGGCTTCAAGCCAGCTGCACACACACGGGTTCCTGTCATCTGCCCCCAACGTGCTGTCAACTCAACTCCTACAGCACCCCAGGGTGTTGTCCTTCCCCTTCCTCATTTTTACGCAGCTCCGATAGCAAATCTTAGACACGTAGCTTGCCTGTCCCTATTCCTCTGCAGCAGCAGCAGAGATTCTAGGCCACGTAACGTCCAATTCCCAGCTAGCACGAACAGCAGCAGTTCCGGCCGTAAGACCCGCCGTGGGACTCGTCGTCCACCTCTCCACCTTGATCCACACGCCAGTCCCAGCCTTCCCCAAGCAAAGCTACCTCATCTGATTCTTCCCGAGCTCCATTTTCCCCAGGCTGCTTCGTCCTCGCTAGCTTCCATCTCTCCAGATATTTTCTCCTGAGCCGTGTCCTCCCTTTCCTCAAGCTCTTCTTCTCCAGCGGCAAGCCAAGCTGCTCACTACCCCATTTTCTCCCTTCAACTTGAGCTGCCCAAGTTCTGTTCTAAGCTGCCTCAAGCTCCCTCTTGTTCTCTGTTCTTGAGCTCACAAGCACCCAGGCTGCTCTACTAACTGAGATTTCCCCAAGCAGCTGGGCACAGAAGTTTCCCCAAGCTCCAAGCTCCAATCCAGAGCCATCTTCTTCCCCATCTTCCTCTCCCTCTCCTCTGCTATTTTTCCCCAGAATCGAGCTGTGCTGCTCTCTCCCCTGCAGCCCTCCTTCTTCTTCAACCCGAGCCTCCCCTCGGCTCCAACAACAGCCACCGAGCTCAAGCTCTTGCTCCCTCTTTCCCTTGTCTTCTCCTTTCTCCCCTTTCCTCCCCACTGCAGCCCCTCCTTCCTCTTGCCCGAGTTGCTCTCGAGCTCTCCCCCACTCCACTGCCACTGCCGGCTCACAGATCTGGGCACCAACCGCCGCCCCCTTTGAAGCCGCCACCAAACCGGCTGCCGGTGGACTGCCCCAATCCCGCCGGTGTGCTGACCCGCTCCCCATCCAGCGGCCGCCGACGTGGACCCCCACCGAACCGCCGCCGGCCCTCTCCCTTGCCGCCCCATGGACGCCGCCGCCGCTGGTGGTAGCGCCCCAGCACCGCCGGCTGGACCCGGCTGCTCTCGCCACCACGGAGCACCAGAGCCGCCGCCGCCCGGTGCCCGAGCTCAGGCCGCCACCCCGGTGCCCGTACCCACCGCCGTTGCCTCCGTCTTCCTCCGCCCCATTGCGCCGCTCCCCCATCCGGCCCCAGCACCGGCCGGGAGCTCAACCGAGTCATTCCGCCGCCGTCCACCTCGAGCGCGCCGCTCCTAGCGCCTCTCCTGTCGCCTCCGGCCAGGCAGCCCGCTCAAACCGCCGGCTGGACCCCTACCGAGCTGGGCACTCACCACCGGCCACTCCCCTTGCTGCCGCTCCAGTCGTCCTCTGCCTCCACCAGCAGAGTCTCTTTTTTTTCTTTTGGCACCCCTATTTCTCCCCTCTGTCAGCCAAGCCCCAAGGCCTTCGCTGCTGCGGCACTGCCATTGGCCTCTTTCTATTGCCGCGGCAGCGCCACAACGGACCCCTCCCCACCGCGGCAGTGATTTCTCCCATGTCCTGTGCCCCGACACGGCCTGGCCGAGCTGCTCCTTAGTCATCTGTTCTTCTTCCTCCCCTTTTCTTTCCTACGCCTCAGCCAAGCTCATTCATTGAGCTACTGTCACCGGTTTAAGCATCCTAGTCGCATTTCCAACAGCCGGGCCCCACGGATAAATTGATTACTTACGGAGGTTCTTTTCCTAAAAGTAAAAGAAGAGGTATGTTATGAGTAATAGGTATTTCCAGATGATTGTTATTCTAAAGAAGATTAGGTTTAGGTAATCCCTAGCAGTCCTTTTAATTGACGCATATGCTACGTATTGGATTCCCAGAGCAACCAAAATAGTGCTCCGTGTTTTCTAAAGTTCTGGAGTGTATATGACATCCATTAGATCGGTAGGTGAAATGATATGGTTAACTCTACAATCAAAAGCATCATCAGTTTATGCGATTACGTGCATATGCTAACCACCTAGGGCAAACTCCTGTCGCAGCCCCTTTGCCCTGTCGTGGCAATCCCTTTTCCTCGCCGCGGCAGCAACGCGGCAACCTCTCCGTCACCATGACAGTACCCCGCCGCGACAATTTCTCCCCGCCGCGACAGCCCTTTTGTCCACCGCGGCATCATCGCGGCGAGCCATTCACCGCCGCGACAATCCAGTCCCCGCCGTGGCAAGCTATGCCCCCACCGTGGCAGTGCCACGACAGCCTCTCTCCCGCCGCGGCAACTGCCATTTTCATTTTCCTCTGCCACGGCAAGCCTCTACCGTCGCCGCATTGTCTCTACCGCAGCGAGACCTTGTCGCTGCTGCCTAACTCCTGCCGTATCGAGCCATCGTTGCCTGCTACCTTGCTCCTACCGCGGCAGCGAGCCATCTCCGCACCCCTTTCCAATTCCTTCAGCCCTTTAGAACCAAATAGCTAGTTAAGCGCATTATGATTTCATGTGTTGAAGTTTTTGATTCAATGTTATTTGGTTCTTTCTTGCATCGTTGATTTATTCGCCGTTCCTTCGACGTGTAGATACCGACGTTAGGAGTTACCGCGCGAAGGATTCGGGCAATCATCGAATCAAGCTCAAGCTCGAGACTCAGACAGTATCGCCAGGCAAGCTATTTCCACCTTGACCATGTTGAAATCCTATATTTGTGACGATAATTATGTTGTTTATGAAATTGCATGCTATGTGGGTAAAATCATTATTTTATGTAGACCTAGTTATTCCTATTAGCTGCACGGCTTAGGCCGATAAACCCTATCCTTGTAACCTTAGTATTAAGTGCTGATCATTGAACGATCGGCAAATTTCGTTAGGAGTATAGGCGATAGCCTCGCTTAGCCCTGCTGTAGTAAAAAACTAAGCTTTATCAGCGCGATGGGATTGGGATCAAAACCCTCGGTGTGTAAATGCATACCGAGGTGCCATTCACAAAGAAATGTTTATTAAAAACCCTGAATGAGATGATGGAGGATTTGGATTCGGGCAGGAATGCTAAGGGAGTTTGGAGGTGGTAAAGTAGCCGGTCGCTACATGAGAAGTGAAATGGCCGGGTAGCCGGTTGCTACCCGAGGAGATGGATGGATATGGAGTCCTGCTCGAATCGGTTAAGGACCGAACCTAAGTGCCGCTAAATCAGTTCCCCCACCGTACGTCCACATGTCCTTTATGGGAGGGACTGGACCTGGTACCTCGTCTAATGCCGGAGCCCGGAATCGTGGGAAGTTAGGTTGAAGTGCTAGTGGATCCGGTAGATCCCTAGAGGATCTCCACGGGACTGAGTAGGGGGAAAGCTCTTCATGGGTCTCACCGTATTGTGGGGGTAAAGCTCAGTAGAGTCTTACAAGGTGCGTGGAACATGGTCCGACACAAAGGGGAAGAGTCCCACCTCTGTCATTCGTGATGCAGAGGATCGGGTAGTCCTCCTAGCGAGACCGGCTCTGGCATGAACACGGGAGAAAGGTCTCGTTGTACTAGTCCTGTCAGTATACGATGCATAGTATACCCAGGGCGAACTACATCTTGTGGGTAAAGCCGTACCACCTCTGCAGAGGGTTAAAACTATTCGAATAGCCGCGTCCTCGGTCATGGACATGAACTGGTAAGGCCACACACTGGTTAGACTGAGTTTTGTTTGTGAAAGCTGGGAAATGGGATTAAGGACGTGGGCATGACGTGTCCACAGGGTGCAATTTACGCTACCCGGATTGGTAGCTAGGAATTGCTGAAAGGAAAGGCCAGCTACACTGCCGGGGTGGTGTGAGCGGAAGCCGAAAGGGTAAGCGGTGATGAGCGCGGCTATCCCGCGGAGGAAATAAAGGAGAGGTAGCAAGGGCTACCGCGGAGGACGATGTGATACGTTGGGATCGTTGTTTTACAAAGTTCGCTTTTGAATCTATTATTGTTATTTACAATAAAGACTTGCATTTCCGCACAACTGCAACTTAGGGTAGAGCTATCTCTTGATCTATTCCCTGCATGAAATATTGCTGTATACTTCCTCCTGTGGGAATAGCTTGCGAGTACATTCCATGTACTCACCTGGCTTGTTGATTTGGCCAGACGAAGGAGACGTCAAGTCCGAAGAAGCTCACGATCGCGAAAGCTAGGGCGTAACCCCAGTCAGTTGCCTGTCGGGTATGGCATACTGATGGGCCACATCTCCGCTGAGTTCCGCTGCAAGTTTATAGCCGTAGGGCTACAGGTATCAGATCATCGACCTTATCGGTCTATTTAATTATTTACGCATGTATGACAATGATATACAGGTTAACTCGTGTGTATCGGCTACTGATCCAGGGACCGATACAGTAATCACGAGGGAGTTCCCGGCCTTAAAACCGGGGGCGCCACAGAGAGACCTGTGATGAAATCACAGATGACAGGGAGGATCTCAGGTTGAATCATGAGAACCTAGAGATAGCTCATGAGAAGCTCAGATTAGCACATGAGCTTCTCCTCAAGGAGCATGAAGAGTTAAAGGCAAGGCATGCCTTATGCATTGATATTTCTGATAATGTTGCTGAAGCTATGCCTTTACCCGCTCCCACTGTCATTGAATCATGTCTAAATTGTGCCAGCAGAATCAATATTCTAACATCTACAGGTGGAGTGATAGACAACTCTAAGGAGGCCTCAACCTCCATTGCTACTAACTCTGTGGATGCAGCTGAGCACAACAAGCTCAAAGAGGAGCTAGAAGAGCTTAAGAGGCTCATGAGGAAAGGTCTCTGCAGTGCCAACATTGGCATGCAAAACTATCAGCTTATAAGAGCTGAAATGCTGAGAAAGAATGAAGGCCGAAGAGGCTTGGGTTACTCTGCCCTTACTGCTAAAGATAAACTGCCTACTGCCACTAACACTTGTCTTGCAGCAAAATTTGTGAAACAGGCAGGAACTAATGACAACAAGAGTGTTGGTCATGAGCAAAAAAAAGGAATGAAGCAAGCATTCCCTCTAACCCAAGCTATGTTTTGCAGAAGGATAAGAAGGGAAAGATAGTGGCCAAGTACATAGGTCACAGGCGCCTGACGAAGTGGTTGCCTGCCATCTGGGTGCCTAAGTCTACACTTGCCGGTGTCACCGGTGGTTTACACAGCTGTGTACCCACCTGTGTCACAGGCAGATCTAACAGGCCACTAACCCATGTGTTTACGGTTGCAGGTGACTGCCAGCCAAAGAAGATCAAAGTCATATCATCTGTTGCTGATGCTGCTAACCTTAAGCACAAATATGCTATATATACATCTGCTACTTCTGCTTATGATAAAACTGCAAAGGGAACCAAACATGTTTGGGTCCCTAAGTGTTATCACTAATCCTGCAGGAAACTGTCTCCAGTGGAACTGATTGGATTGTGGACAGTGGATGTACACAACATATGACTGGAGGCAGAGAGGAGTTTGTAGAGATCACAAGTGAAAATCTTCCAAGCAAACATGTGATCTATGCAGACAACTCAAAAGGGAAGGTAAATGGCATTGGTAAGGTTGCCATATCTGAAAATCACTCCTTATCCAATCTAATGCTTGTTGATCAGATAGGCTATAGTCTGATGTCTGTGTCACAGCTGTGTGACACAGGCATGAAAGTTACTTTCTATCCTGAAAAGGTTATAGCTTCTAAACTATCTGATGATTCACAAGTATTTGAAGAATGCAGGTCTGGTAAGCTATACATTGTGAACTTCTATGAACAGCCTGCAGCAGCTCCATGGTGTCTAATGGCCAAGACCAGCCTTGGATGGCTGTGGCACAGGCGGCTAGGACATGCAGGGATGAAGCTCCTGAACAAGCTGAGCAAGCATGACTACGTCAAAGGCTTGGAGAAGGTGAAGTTCGAGAAGGACAAACCCTGCAGTGCATGTCAAGCCGGCAAGCAAGTTGGAGCTGCCCATCGACCTAAGAACATCATGACCACCTCCACTCCCTTCGAGCTCATTCACATTGACCTTTTTGGTCCAACTACCTATGAGAGCTTAGGAGGTAACAAATATGGCTTTGTCATTGTAGATGATTTCTCTAGATACACTTGGGTGTTCTTTTTGAAGGAGAAGACACAGG
The DNA here is from genome assembly GCA_019208055.1 of Stipa capillata. Lineage (NCBI taxonomy): Eukaryota > Viridiplantae > Streptophyta > Magnoliopsida > Poales > Poaceae > Stipa > Stipa capillata. The sequence continues at coordinate 22,480 of JAGXJF010000360.1, forward strand.
TGTACAAGAAGTTCAAGCATCTCATTGTCAGAGTACAAAATGAGTGCAAGGTGAATCTTGTAAAGGTCAGGAGTGACAATGGGAGTGAGTTCAAGAACTCTCAGGTGGAAGCATTTCTAGACAAGCATGGAATCAAGCATGAATTCTCAGGTCCATATGCTCCACAACAAAATGGGGTGGTGGAAAGGAAGAACAGAACTCTAATAGAGATGGCAAGGACACTTCTAGATGAATACAAGACTTCACCAAGATTTTGGGCTGAAGCTGTCAATACTGCCTGCCACTCTATCAACAGGATATACCTTCATCCACTACTCAAGAAGACTCCCTATGAACTGCTCACCAACAGCAAGCCTAACATATCATACTTCAGAGTATTTGGTTGTAAGTGCTACATTCTTAGGAAAGGCAAACGCCTAACTAAATTTGAAGCTAAATCTGATGTTGGTATATTCCTTGGTTATTCCACTAACTCCCATGCCTATAGAGTCTTTAACACGTCCTCTCAGATTGTTGAAGAATCTATAGATGTGGATTTTGATGAGTCATATGGCTCCCAAGGAGAGCAAGTTGCTATTGATGTAGGAAATGAGGATATTCTAAAGAAGTCCACCGGTGAGATCAGACCCACCATCAAGGAGGAGCCTGCCTCACCAAGTGATCAAGAACCCTCTTCTGCATCAATCCTTGAAGACACTGGAGATCATGAAATAGAGTTCGAGTGCAACCCAGCCAATGATCAGCTTGACGCAGAAGCCTTCATGCACCCAGCTGTGTCACAGGAAGAACTACCGGTGTCACAGGCAACTCCATCAGCTGTGACACAGGCAGTTAACCCCGATCCCCTTGTGATCAGCCGGCTGCAGAAGGATCACCCTGTGGACAACATCATCGGTGCCATTAATAGGGGAGTGACCACTCGATCTCGAATTGCTAATTTTTGTGAGCATTACTCCTTTGTCTCAACTGTTGAACCCAGGACCATAGGTGAAGCTCTAAAGGATGCTGATTGGATCAATGCTATGCATGAAGAGCTCAACCAGTTCGAGAGGAACGAAGTATGGTCACTGGTGGAAAGACCTAAAGACCATAATGTGATTGGAACCAAATGGGTCTTTAGGAACAAGCAAGACACTAATGGACTGGTGGTAAGAAACAAAGCCAGACTTGTGGCACAAGGATTCACACAAGTAGAAGGTCTGGACTTTGGGGAAACATTTGCCCCTGTGGCAAGACTTGAAGCCATCAGAATCCTGTTAGCCTATGCTGCTCATCACAATATCAAGCTGTACCAGATGGATGTCAAGTCTGCATTTCTGAATGGTAAGCTTTCTGAGCTTGTATATGTAGAGCAGCCACCAGGTTTTGAAAATGATAAAAAGCCATACCATGTTTACAAATTGCACAAAGCTTTATATGGTCTAAAACAAGCACCAAGAGCATGGTATGACACATTGAAAGAATTTCTAATAAGCAATGGATTTAAAATGGGCTTAGTTGATACAACTCTATTCACTAAAAGAAATGAAAAAGAATTATTTGTGTGCCAAATTTATGTCGATGACATAATATTTGGTAGTACTAACCGTTCCATGAGTGAAGAGTTTAGCAAGCTGATGACCAAGAGATTTGAGATGTCTTTGGATGGAGAACTCAAGTACTTCCTAGGACTTCAGATTCATCAACTAAAGGAAGGTACTTTCATCTCTCAAGAAAAGTTCACCAAAGACATCATCACCAAGTTTGGCATGAAGGATGCAAAAGGTATACACACTCCCATGCAAACTAATGGCCATCTTGATCTAAACACAGAAGGTAAGTCTGCTGATCAAAAGGAATTTAGATCTATGATAGGCTCATTGCTATATTTGTGTGCATCTAGGCCTGATATTATGCTTAGTGTCTGTATGTGTGCTAGATTCCAAGCTAACCCTAAGGATTGTCACAGAGTGACAGTCCGCAGGATTCTGAGATATTTGATTCACACTCCAGGGTTTGGCTTGTGGTATCCTAAAGGTGCAAACTTTGAGCTAGTTGGCTATTCTGATAGCGACTATGCTGGGTGTAAGGTTGACAGAAAAAGCACCTCAGGTACTTGTCAGTTCCTAGGGCACTCTCTGGTGTCCTGGTCATCCAAGAAACAAAATTCTGTAGCCCTTTCCACTGCAGAAGCTGAATATATTGCTGCTGGTAGTTGTTGTGCTCAATTATTATGGATGAGGCAGACCTTGAAAGATTTCAACATATCTTTTAATCAAGTGCCCCTCTTCTGTGATAATGAAAGTGCAATCAAGTTAGCCAACAACCCAGTACATCACCAAAGATCCAAACACATAGAAGTGAGGCACCACTTCCTTAGAGACCATGTAGAAAAAGGAGATATACAGCTGTGCCATGTAAGGACTGAAAAATAATTAGCTGATATATTCACCAAGCCCTTAGATGAGACTAGGTTCTATGCCCTGAGAAGTGAATTGAATATCATTGATGTCTCTAACCTGCAATAAAAGGTTTGGCTTGGTGTCTAGCTGATATGATTTCATATTTATCAGTTGCATCTTTGTACCTGTGCTACCCACCTGTCTCACAGGTGTGTGCTTTGCATCATGCTGAAATCATATCTTATAGTCTGTAAAGTGCATTTTGTGTGTACAAGTCTTCATCTAGATTAACTCATGTCAGCTTGGGCTTTGCTTGATTAATTTTCTGGCAAGCTGACATTGAGAAGATCACTTAAGGACACTCTGATAGTGCTAATGCTTTCTTTCTCATCTAAATCAATCCATCTTGGTGTTCACTAGATGAAATACTTGTCACCTGAGTCTCCCAGCTGTGTCTCAGGTGAATGCGTTGAAAATCCCATAGGCCAGAGTATACATCTCTTTCACCTGTGTCACAGGTCCTTATGTCAGCTGTGACACAGCCACCCTATAACCTCTGGGCCTATATAAAGAGTTGCTGCGTCCACACAGAAACCGTTTCGAACTCCCATACCCAAAACTTCCACCGTGCGCCAATTTTTTCGAGTTCTCATCTTTTTCGCCGGTTTCGCCATCGAAATCTCTTCAACAAGTTGAAGGAAGCATTCCGTTGAACTCTAACGTCGTTTCAACCGCAGCAAAGTTCAATCTCGATCAAAGTAAGCCTCTGCAAAACCCTCCTTTGCGCTCAGTTCATGTTCTAGGTCTTGATAGCCTAATCTGTTAGCGCATTGGTCCATATTAGGGTTGGTCTTACTCTTGTGCCATCTTTAAATCTCATCCAAACTAAAAACGGCCAGCAAATCTTTGTCAAACTCAAAATTCCATGAATTTGCTGTCCGCCCCCGCACATAGCTGTGTCACCGCTAGGGTCTCACCTGTCACACAGGTGTGCCTATTCAACAGGCTAAGACCTCGGCAAAGCTCCAAGTCCTCACCTGTGTCTGCTTATTCTAACACAGGTGTCTAACACAGCTATTACTCTGCATCAAATGAACACCTCTTACCTACTTCTTCTTATCTATCTTGTCTCAGCAGATGTCTTCAGGTTCTGAGAAAGCTGACAGTGCTCTGAAATGGTCTAATCCAGAGAAATCTCCCAAGGAATTAGTTATCTCAGATTCGGATCAAGAGAGAGAGAGGCTGAGACAGAAACAGGAGGCTGCAGAGAAAAGAAAGGCACAGCAAAGGGCATACAGGCAGAGAGTGGCTGCCGGAAAGAAGGCAGCTGCCTCTAAAGCTAGTTCTCAGGGTGCTCCATCAAAAAGGACAAGGTCCTCAGCTGCAGTTGAGCACACTTCTTTGGGAAAAGAGGCTGCCAAGAAGGGCAAAAATATAGCAAAGAAATCTCCAAAGCCATCCATTGAAGATGTAGTGGTGCCAAGTGGCACACTCACAATCAGGGAACCTACTCCTGCGCCTAAAGTGTCTCAAGAAGATCTTGAGCATGATCAGCTAATTCTTGAAGAGATGGATAAGTTAGCAGCTCAGTTAAGAGAAGAAACAGATAAAGAAACCAAGAAAAAGCTGAACACTATTTATACTGCCAAAAGCTTTGAGCTTTCAGAGGCTGCCAGGCCTGTTTCCATGGGCATTCCTGCTCCAACAGAACAAGATAAGGAACTTTTAAGAGAGATTGCAGATCTTCACGAGCAGTTACAATCAACATCTTCTCATGATGCTGCAGTTGAAATCAGAAAGCAAATCATTGAAAAGCAGGATAAGCTATCAACAAAGTTATTATTGCAAGGGTCAAAGGATCAGATGAGCTTATCTAAAACTGATGCCAGAGATAGGCATCTAATTTATGAGATAATGGAGCTGCAGAAGAAAGCAAAATCCTCAAGTGGGCTTGACAGACAATATCTATTGGCTGAGATCAGACTCAAGAGAGGTCAACTATCTGTAGATCTCAAAAATCCTCCTCCAGCTCGAACTATACACAAACCAGGACTCAGCAGGGATGATGTTGAAACAATTCTTGCTGAAGAGATTAATACTCTGCTTGGAAAGATCAGGAGGACAACTAGGGGTGCTGAGAAACAAGCTTTGCTTGCTGAGCTCAAAATCAAGCAGCAGATGCTGTCTGGTGCCATTCCTATTCCTAAAGCTGATGCCCCAGCAGCTCCAAAGAGAAAGAGATCTGATACAGTGGAAATCACTGAGAAGCCTGCTGCCAAGAAGCCTGAACCAGAACCTGAGATTGAAATAATCTCTGAAACAACCTAGAGCTCTAAGCCATCTCTCAAAGACCAGTTGAATCAGCAGAAGAAAGATATTCAAGAAATTAAGAAAGAAAAGCTACCACCTATGTCACTGGTGGCTTGCTCAGACAAGTCATACCAGAGGAAAGGAAGAAAATCTCAGAGTTCAACCAGCATTGACTCTATCTCAACCCTGGATGTTCAGAAACTATTGTCTCCTTCTCAGTTTCTAGTCTCTGAAGCTGAAGATCAAGCTGCTCCAAAGGCTCAAGAGCCCTCATCTTCTAAACCAGTTTCAGCAGAGTCTCCAGTGGCTGCAAATCATCAAGTCCACAGCTGTCTCAACCAGCTGTGCCTCAGGCAGGAGAAAAAGCTCAAGACTCTCACCGGTCTCCATCACCTGTGTCACCGCCAGCTGACCCAGCTCAATCAGTTCAACCACCTGTGTCATCTCCTGTGGCATAGGTCAGTAAGTCAGCTGAGCATGAAGAAAGCGAAGAAAGCTCTGAGAGCTCATCTGATGATGGAAGAGGTGTGTCTGTAACTCCTCCAAGGCCAAGAAAAGCCAAAGCTGATTCTGATGAAGACTATCAGGGAGAAAGCCCGTCTTCAGGTAGCAAATCAACAGAAGGAGCTGAAGAAGATAAAGGAGAGGAAGAAGTGGCAGAATATGAGGACAGCTCTCCCAGTCACTCTGTAAGAGAAGAAGACATGGAGGATAAATATCATTACATCTTCTCTCATGCTCTGAGGACTGAGGCAAATCAGATGGAATTTCTTTCTAGAGCTGATGCCAAGAAACTGCCAAAGGGTGATCCCAAGAGATCCAAGAGCAAAGTTGCCTCAATGAGACCAAGTTCATTCATAAAGATGAGGTCAACAAACCCATACTTCTCTGAAGATCAGGAGTTTATCACTCCATCTTGCTCTGACCCCAGATTCCACAATGATCATCAAAGGGGTGTATATCATGAGTTACTTGCCTCTAAAGGTTTTGTAGATTGCAAGACCATTGACTGGTCAGCTATGACAGATTCAAGACTGAGAGCAGTTCCTTCTCTGATCCAAGCCTCAGGTCTTGAATTCCTATGCAATCTTCAGCAAGCTTATGATCCTGAGATCATCAAGGAGTTCTATGCCACAGTTTGGATAGAACAGCAGAATCAGGATGTTATGCTCTGGATGACAAGAGGTCAACTTCTTTCAATCACAGCTCCAGAGTTCAATAGCTTAATGCATGCTCCTCTGGAACCAAGCATGCCAAATCTTTTCAAGCTTGCACCAATTCCTAATGAAGTCAGAAGAAAATTTTATCCAAGGAACTTCAGATTCCCTGCCAAGGCCCCTACAGATCATGTCTATTTCAAGGGTATAACCATAACTGCCAAGCATCTGATCAAGATTCTTAATGTCACTCTTCAACCCAAAGGGGGTAATACAGATGCAGTCTACAATGCAACCTGACAGATATTGGTGCATATAGCCAAGAATCAGCACTTTGATGTAGCAAGATACATTTTTCATGAGATAGATGCTGTTTCCAAGGATAAAAAGGCTAAGCTGAGGTATGGATCGTACAACATGTACATGATCCTTCAAAGAACAGGTCTTCTGGATTCTTCTCTTGATCTCTCTGTGAAGACTATCAAAACCCAGCTTAGACCTCAGGCAGATGATCATCCAGATGAGGTTGCAGTCCCTGCATTATTTGGTGACTCTCCTGGACCAGCTGTGTCATCCCCCAGTCACACAGCTGCTCATCCTGCTCCTCCAAGGTCATCACCTGTTCAAGGCCAAGCTCCCACCGGTGTCACAGCTGATGCACCTGTGCCAGACTCAGCTGATGCTAATGATCATGATGACACCTCCTGTGACCCTGCCAGAGCTTTTGTAACCAAGGTCATTCCTGCTCATCTTACTGCTCTGCGCAAAGAAAATCGCCAGCTTCGAGAAGAAGTCTCTCATCTGAAAGCCAATATGGATCAAGTGCAATCTCAGCTCTCAGATATGTCCAACCAGCTCTCAGTATTGTCCAACCAGTTCTTAGAGGTCCTTCAGCTGCTGAAGGGCAAGTCTCCTTGAAGCTTTCTTCCTCCTGTCTTCCTTTTTTTTGGTGTTTTAGTGTCAAAGGGGGAGAGAGTGTAGAGTAAGGGGGAGAGAGTGTTGAGAGAGAGAGAGCAGAGTGGTGCAAGGGGCAAGGGAGAGAGAGCATTAAGGGGGAGAGCATATTGGGAAATTATTTTCAAAATGTTGTATCAAGACTTGGTTTTTCTGTTATATCTTATGTCTTGATGCAAATCTTTTGATCTGATACATGTCTCATGCATTCTTATGCTCACTTTTATATGTTGGAATGCTCTGATACACATTTTTGGTATGCTTTAAATGCACATCTTGCTCTGATACAAACATGTGTGAATGATTCAGATTCATAGTTTGCCTTGTTATACATGCTTTATGGTTCTGATACCATTTATACGTGTATGCTCTGATATGTTCATGTCTATCATGCTCTGATGCACATATCAAATGCTTAATTCATCTGCTCTGATATATTTGTGCACTTTGGGCTCTGATATACATCTGTTTTTAATATGGCTTGCTCTGACTTTCATGTATGCTCTGATATGGAATATAATGCTCTGATCATTCATCAACATACTTAAACTGATAAGAATGCAAGTCATCAGAAAATACTTCTCATGCTTACAAATTGTTATCTGTGCATCTCTTGTCAAACAAATCTTTTATGCACAGATTCAGGGGGAGTATATTCTACCAACTTTCACATGTTTCAATACTTCAATTCTATATATTTGAATGTGTGAAGCTTGGGTTGCCACTAACCACCAAAAAGGGGGAGATTGAAAGAGCATCTAGGCCCTAATTTGGTTTTGATGGTTAATGGCAACCTAAACTGGAATCTAATGTTTACATTTGAGTGTAAGCAGATCTTACAGGTTTCATGATGAAGGGCTATCCAGAGAAGGATGGCCACCAAAAAGGTACAAGGTGGTTTCAAGAATAAAGAAATGGCTGTGCTAGGGAGCTGTGCCACAGCTGAGAAGAAGCTGGTGCTGTGCAGGAAGCTGCAAGCAGGGTGATGGTGGCTTGATGCATCAAGGGCCGTGACTTCAGCTGGTGGCAGGTGAAGCCTAGATTTGCTAGTTTCTTTGAGTCCATAGGAACCACCCGTACTACCAAGAGGGATGAAAAAGTAGCAGTTGTCTAAGGGAACCTTGCTCATTGCTCAGAGTGTTGGTCAAGGGGATTGGTGCTTTGAGGCCAATTGCTCGGTGTCAATAGCTTTGCTCAAAAGTATGTAGCTGTGTGAAAACCCTAGAGCCTTAGGCACCTGTGTGACACAGCTGTGTCACAGGTGGTCTTCTGCTCTATGTCTCAGGTACACCTCTGTACCGGGAGAGAGCTTGTAAAAGCTAAGGGATCTGCTCTGCGATAGGGTCTGCTGTGTCAGGGGTCTATCGGAGGTTCTCTCCTTTTCAGGTAGCTTAGGTAAAGTATGCTGAGGGCATGTAGTGTGCCAGGACCGGGCTGAGTAATGCTGCTATCAGCTAAGGGTTCACCTGTGTGTGCCGCCGGTGACACAGGTGTCGGTCTGCCTGAGCCGGTTACAGTTGGGCGTAGGGTGTAGCTGTGTCACCGGTGGCGGACACCGGTGGCTCACTCAATCCTACGTGGCAACAGGGTAACGGTCAGGTGCCTGTGGACCCTATATATAGGGGACCAGGGGAGGGCTCTGTCCTCAACCTTGCTCAAATCAGTGATTCTCATACGACCGTTGCAAAGCCTCCAACCACTCCACAAGAGCCAAGCGCCTAAGGGTTAGTTCGAGTGGGTTTGTGAGCTAGAGCACGAGCAAAGGTTCCTCCAAGAGATTGCTGCTGGATCATCTGTTACTCTTGGAGTTTGTCTGCTCCTAGACGGGTGTAGGAGTTGCTGGTATCACCCGAGCTTGTGTGGGTTGAACCAGTAGTTTGTGAAGGTGTTCTGAGGTCTACCTGCTGCAAGGCAAAAGGATCTCCACAAGCAAGAGTTAGAGTCCTGAAGGATCAGGTACTCGGAGAAGAAGCACGGTTTAGTGCTGGCCAGCTCTTAGGAGTGGTCTCTCCAACGGAGACGTACCTTCTCTGCAAAGAGTTGGGAACTTCGGTGAAAAACCTCTGAGTCTCCTTTACTTTCCAGTATTGCATGCTCATCTGTATACTCTTGCTTGCTTGTGTCTCTTAGACTTGCTCTGTTGTACCTATCTTTTCACCTGTGCTAGCTTACCTTTATACCTGTGTGTGATCATCTGTTACTCAGCTGTCTCATTCACCTGTACTCATCTGTGCTAGCACATGTGTCTCAGTTAGTCTAAGTAGATCACCTGTGTTAGGTCATCTTTTCACCTGTGTCTTTCACCTGTGTGATAGCTGTGTGTTAAATTACACATAGTTCTCATCTGTGTCACTCACCTGTGTCACAGCTGTCACCATTAATCTGTGAAGTTAACCTGACAACTTAAATAGAAGATTTAAAAAGGGAAATTTTATAAGCCAACTATTCACCCCCCCCTCTAGTCGGCATCTCGATCCTTTCACCTACTATTGGCAATCCTTTCTTTCTATTTTTCAGTTCATATTATTTGAGCAAATGGAGGTTACATACCATAGGATGACTATGGTAGTTTGTATTTACTGTGCCCTAAAATGTTCGCAAAAAACTATATTCTACATGATATTGTCCTCCACATATTGGAAAGTATTGTAAATTTGCTCATGTGCAAGCAAATTCACAACTCACCAGTGCTTACGATTTTATATCACTAGTCTGAGATAGTTCTCTAAAAGGTTTTAATGCTTGGTTTTGTCATGCGTGAGGGAAATATCATTAGATGATGCATGGTTCTTATGAACTCATGTCAAACGACAGAAAAAGCTAGTTGTCGAACACTTGGCCCCTTGTTATGGTCCTAGACTATTTGTATTCGATATCTAATTTATTCCGATGAAAAGGCAGAGCTTCTGCTGTTGTTTTCAAAGAAAAACATTTGTCAAATACTGTATTTTGGTGATTAATTTATGAAGGCCTTCACTCTTCAGTAAGTTCCGCATAGTTCAGTTGGAGGGTCAGAAATGTGCGATTGATATGGTGCTTTGATTCTTTAGTTGTTAGCCTTAAAATTAAAAGAATAGTTTCTATAACTTTCTGATTAATTGGTGTGGCTTATTTGATAAGAACACAACTTCACTTGTTCTACTCTCATGATGAATCATTAGATTCTAATTATTTTCCTGATAAGAACAAATCCTAAACTTGAATTGAATTGGTACTGATTATGATGAATCTTTTGATTCTGATGTGTTGAGGGAAAGATAAGAACAGACTCTATGCACAATTCACTATGATGAACATTACAGCTATATAGTAAGCTATGATATGAGAGCTCTATATATGTTTATCTATATGAGTGAGCATTAAGGTTGGTACGAATAGATGTTACACATTATCTTAGTTTATCTTTCCTTCTTTCTTCTGACTTCTTTCTATATAGTTTCAAAACAGATAAGAACAGATTGCTCATACTTGGTTTATTAGGTATTTTTATTTATCATAATGCAGGTTATTTCTGCAAAACCTGAGTATTACTTCTCTTCTTCTAGTGGCTTACTTCTACCTCCTCTCCTCCTTCCTACCTTAAGCAACCTTGAAGCTTGTTCTTGTGGGATTCTGAAACCTGCTTCTTCAGGAGACGCCACCTCCTCCTCGCTATCTTGGTTTACTCTCTTTCTACTAGCTGGTCCCTTCTTCTCACTACTGTTGTTTGAAACTTGGTGGTGTATCGTGAAGAATAGAGCAGCCCAGGAAGCTCTATTTATAGACATTTGGGGTTGTTGTGTTGGAATCTGGAGCTGCCTCTTTGTTTGACACCTAAGAGATGACTCATGTCTCAATTTGGCTAATAAGCTACCTACGGCATGTTTGGTTGAATCCTTGTCCATGGTTAAGCTGGAGGTGGCTGATTGCTTACATGCTGCTGCCATGCAACTGCTTATACTAATTATTCTCCCTTGGACAACTGGTCCCATGTTGCCTATTGTCACATAAAGGTTGGCAGCTACTTATTTTCAAAATATTTTAGCATTTGGACAGCTTGGTTTTTGCTGGTTTATTATATGAAAGCAAACCTTAACTCTTTTTAAAATCAGTTGCCTACTGGAGGTAAACTTGACTTAGTTAGCTTTTGGGAATCAGCTAACTTGACTTAGTAACCTTACTGGAGGTTGCCTAATTGTTGCCTGATGTGTTATGAGATCTTGTTGCCTGATGCTTTACGAATTATTGCTGCCTAAGTAAAAGAGAATAAGTTGATTCCTAAAGTTAACCTTGAACATTTTTTAGATCAAAACTAGGTCTTTGATCTCATAAGATTAATCTCCAACAAAAACTACATTTCCAAAAAGGAATGTATATTTTTATCACTAACAACTTCTTCCTTTTTGGAGTCTTTTTTGTATTTATGTGTGCATGTTGAAGAGAAGAACATGAAAATGAAGAAAAGAGATGAAGATGAAGAACTAGTAGTATGTAGGATTCTATTTTCTTGTAAGGATGTAATACAACATTAATCTTTTGTAATATTGTTTATACTAGACATTTACATCTTGTAGTTGACTCTTGTAATATTTTAATTACTTTTTGATCCAAATGCTTAACTTGTATGAATTTCATTAATTAGACCTTTTTGAATATTCATATTTAAACTTGGGATGTCAAAAAATTTATCTTAATACTCAGATTAATGAATATCTGTTTAAAAATTTTCTCCAATTTGTGGTACGTATGAATGCAAAAATGCACAAGAAAGCCTTAACCTTGACGTTTAGGTTTTAGAAAATATGGATCTTCACACCCTCAGAAAATACACCTTCGGCACACTGAAGACGGATTCAGGAGACTAGACAGAGTGGAAGGGAATTGAATAATATGCCCTCTCGAGGAGAAGATGTATTCTGAAGATTCCGTGTCCACCTAAAGGGCCAATGGACCTGGACTGTTTGGTGGGTCGGTTACGGTTTAGCGGTTATTAGCGCGCATGGTTTAACCTTTTATTCACAGAGAGAGAAGAGAGAGAGTAAGGGAGAGTGGACTGTGGTGGGTAGGTGCGGCGGTAGCGCTCATCGACGACGGTTGGTGCGCGAGGTCTGGCGGTGACCGCCTGAATGGATTTTGGGCAAGGCGGTAGAGCTATTGGTGGATGGCTGATGCCCGATGAGAGCCTTGGAGCCACGATGCGAGGTCGGTAGATCCAGCCGTATTTGTTGGCAGCGGGGAGGTCCTCCGGTGATGTCTTGCTGCAAGCAGAAGGGAGAGGAGGTCAGGAGAGATGCGAGGGTGGTTGCAATGCTCTGGGGCGGACGAGGAAGAAGGAGGTACGCTGGGGTGGATCCTTGCTGATGGTTGCGGCAGGCGGCTCTTTGTTGAAGCCCGTGAAGGAGGGTGGCTCGGTCTTGCAGGGAAGAATTTGCAAGGGTCTGGGGAGGCCAGAGACGAGCATAGGGAGCAGGAGGGCGCTCGAGAGAGGAGAATGGGAGGAAGGAACTGGAGGAGGAAGTTTGGGCGCTCGGTTTGGAGTGACCCTAGAGGAAGAAATAGGGAGAATTGGCCAGGCTGCTATGTTGGTGCTGTAGATGCACATGGGAATTTCGGCACCGCCTGCCGTTGGGAAGAGGGACGTGGCGCAACACTGGCTTGAGTTGCACTGGTGCTTGGCAGAAAAGAGGGAGGAGGAGATAGGAAGGATGGGAGGAAGAAGAAGAAGAAAAAGTTGGGAGAGATGATGGGAGCTGCCAAATGGGGTCTGGGCCCACAGGGCAATGGAAGGAGGGTTGTTCAGTTGAATTGATATGGCTGTAGCTGAAGGAGAGGGAAATCAACAAAAGGCAAAATAGTGCAAGGTTATGATATTTTGATTGAATTATTGAGGGAAATTTTGAGAGGAAGGTATAGAATTTTATTGCATAAATGGATCACACAAATATACAGGGTGCTCCATAAATATTTTGAAATTTTTTGCATGTATAAATTAGTTGGAGTTAAGTATCTCCAAAAATGGCTAAAACTTATATTTTAATTTATTTGAAACTTTTTAAAATGATGTGGGTGGCCAAGCATAGATTTGAGCTATATATATTGAGGGGCATCTCCCATAATTTTTGGCAAATATAAAGTTTAAAACTTAAGTTTTCCTTTAAATTTTAAAAACAGCTCAAACCGGGGTTTAAATTATTTTCAAACTTTTGAATTGGAGGTCTTCATATTTTTGCATATTAGGGCTAATGTATATGTAAATATCCTTAGGGAATTTATTGGGGTTTTTTTGTGGATTATTTTTAGGGGTTGTAGTTCAAAGCCCAAATCTGTCTCAAACTTAAATTTAAATTGATTTGGAATTTTTGCACTTCACATCACCATATTATTTTTTGTAAAAGGTTTAAGATATACATGAGATGTCACCATAATTTATTGGGAGGGGTTCAAGGCTAGGAAGGGCATGGGATCTTGGAATTATATTTTCACCTGATTATCGAGAGATAACAGGGTTAGGGTTTGGGGCACTCGAGTAGTGGTACAAAGGATAGTGAGAGAAACTTTGGTTCTAGGGTTTAGGGTTTACTTTACAGTGATATTGCTACACACGAACGAGAGAATCATCGACCTGAGACCCTTTTCCATCTTTTCTGAATTGTGCTTGATAAATAGAGTTGCCAGCATGCTTTTAGTGCTGACGGGAGCCTTTTGGATTTCACACCCTCTAGGTAATTTTGAAACAGTGGTTACGATATTTTTCTTTTGAAATGCAGAAACCAACCAAAACCCTAATCAGTTTGAGAAGACAATTTTGAACCGTCTAGAAAACCCTATTCTTGTGTTTTCTAGGTTCAGATTCTTAATAGTTACTCCCTCTGATTTATAATATAAGTAGTTTTAGGTTTGGGCACAAGAACTAAGGAGGAGCTAGTTAATGTACCAAATGACACTACTATCCTTGTTTCTTCTACATTAAATACTCTATGACATGCAAATGTGAGAAAAGAGTCCATTGATCATACTAATTAAAAAAGAATAAATTAGGAAAACATGACATAAATATACATTGGATTTCTAAAACTACTTATATTCAAATAAAGCTCTAGAATCCTAAAACTACTTATATTATGAATCAGAGGGAGTAACAGCTTTAACAAGCACTAGAGGAAAACATACCGACTATATAATACGAACGAAGATTCGCACATGAGCAAATACCAGCTTTGCCGTTAGTTTGTCAAAGTAGAATACAAGACAGACAACTAATCACATTTACCAACCAAAGCAGCCTTTTAGCTGGGGCAGAGAAATCATAGGATATTCGTCACATTGCCAAAAGCCCAAAACCATATGGCCTATTACCACGTAGATACACTGCCGTTCAAAATATTCTGACATTTCATACCAACAATGAGCTAGAGACGATCATCCTTTTCTTGTGCAAACTGTTGCAGACTACATTCTCCGAAAATGGGGCTGATCACGGTCTCCGCTGATATCATCAAATTCCGTAAACGCAACCATTGCATGAGCATCATGTCCGCTAGATACCTCATCCTCCAAGTGCAACTCCATGGCTGCAATCCCACTTCCAATCACATTGGCACCCCAAGATGAACTAAGTAGGTCGCTGCGATGGGCACCAACATGCATATTCACCTGTTAAACAGACAAAGGACAGATAAGCCACATGAAAAACATCAGTTCAATTGAGTCGAGTACAACGTTCCCTAGACTTACATTACTAGATCGAGAAATATTTTCAGGTACATCAGTCAGGACGGCCGGGAGAATGTTCATCAACTGGGGATTGCTTGAGGGTGGTGTTGAAGCTATAAGCCTCATTAGTGTTTCCCTAGCACTTCTCTCGACCAGCGATTCTGTTTCTGGAATCAGAGGCTTCAGGCTAGGGAGCAGGGGAACAGCTGAAGATATAGAAGGCCCACAACTCACCAGATAAGCTTTGCCAGAGGAACACATATCAATGATTGGGACATGCACAATGGGATCAGACATCAAAGGTGTGAATGTTGGAGCCTGCGAACCACGCAGGGGGGCAAGTGATGAAGTAGGAAGCGGCAGGTGAAGCAAAGGAAATGTTGGAACCTGTGAACCATGTAGGGGAACAAGTGGTGAAGTAGGGAGTGGCAGGTGAAGTAAAGGAAATGTTGAAACGATTGAACCATGCAGGGGAAGAAGTGTTGAAGTAGGAAGCGGCAGGTCGAGTAAAGGATCATGCAATATCGATGGAAGATTAAGTGAAGGGGGGTCAGTTGTACCCACCGTTGCAGAAAATGCTGAAGCAGGTGGCTGTTTATTTGATGCCAGTGAGCTCAAAGGTGGCAGGTCCAACGGTTCAACAGATGTAACTGGCATATGCAGAGGGGTTACACTGTACTGCAGTGAAGATGGGCATGGTGGACACCAGCAATAGTAAGGCTTAAACGGTTTCTCTGAAGAACCCTCAGGGAGTGGACATTGGGTCGCAAGAGGATAAAGAGATGGCAGCAAGGGAAATGAAAGAGGCAAGTCTAAAGGAACGGAAGTCACACTGTTTCCTGAACAGTCCCCATCACACATCTTGCTGGTTGAATCAGGGTTAACACTCTTTGATATCAAAGGATTTGCACCGACAGGAGCAGTCAATGGCCCCAACCAATCCCCACGCCGCTTCAGCTTCTCTCTCCCAACAACCTTTGCACAAGAGGTCCTTGGCACCCCATCTTTAAAAGCACTGGATCTGGGACTCAGACTAGCTTGATAGATCGAACTTGCTTTTGATGCATTAGCTGCAGAGGTGCGAAACCTTGAAGACTTGGAAACGACTGATGGGGGTTGTAAATGTTGACCATGTGGGCTTGACATACCCAGGAAATCATTAAATGACCCCAATGATTTAACATCTCCAACACTTGGTGTGAGAAGATAAGCATGTAGATTAGTGACAAAAGCATCAAGCCGTGAATTGGAGATGCCTGTGAGATCAGAGAGCGTTGGCCTGCCCTGAAGTAGATTTTTCATCTGTGTAGGAAAAAAAAGGAGATTCAACATCCTTATCATTACATGCATATTTCCAATGAAAAAGTCAATTTCTGTTACATATTTAATTTCCATTCGAAAGGCTTAAGTTCTTGGAGTTTGCTCTTCACAGTAGATGTGGCCCATCACAGTCAAGATCTCACATCATTCATTGTACATTTACGTAAACAGTTGGCAGGCAGTACAAAGTACAAACCTTTGCAAGAAGCTCCATTCCGCGTTCCTTCGACCTTTCCGCGCACCAGTAGTAAAATACTTGAGATTCTGAAATCCTGATGAGGAAAGAACGTCCAGAATTGTCAGCTGATATTTCTTCAATCCCAACTTCTGAAACCTCAAAGCCATTGTTCAAGAGAGCTAGTTGCTCTGAATGACCATCATCACCAGAAAAGGTAATGCGCATGCTCGATGAAGGCAGAAGACCAAGGCTCAGCTTCCCTCTGTACAGGAAATAACTATATGTGAGATCCCTGAATTGTGAACAAGATAACAAAGAAATATATATTTTTCAAGAAGTATCACAATGGCCTTGTTGCTTGCTCCAACAAAAGCATATGACACAGCTATTAGTAAGAAAAAAGAAAAATATTTTTAAAATCAACTAAATGAAATCTCAAATCACAAGAGATCACAAGAACATCAATAAAAAGGAAATTAAAGGTTATTACTAAAAAGAGGGTGAAATTGCAGAAATCTTCAGATTTTAACCCTGGGAAGGAGCACATAGTTAAGTGATAGAACATTGCCCATTAAGACCTAAGTGCAGAAATAGATTTCCACCAGAGAAACCAGAGGCCAGCATAAATCTAAGTTGCTCAGCACCACATCAATCGCACATTTCTGATCCTCCAACTGAACTATGCGGAACTTACTGAAGAGTGAAGGCCTTCATAAATTAATCACCAAAATACAGTATTTGACAAATGTTTTTCTTTGAAAACAACAGCAGAAGCTCTGCCTTTTCATCGGAATAAATTAGATATCGAATACAAATAGTCTAGGACCATAACAAGGGGCCAAGTGTTCGACAACTAGCTTTTTCTGTCGTTTGACATGAGTTCATAAGAACCATGCATCATCTAATGATATTTCCCTCACGCATGACAAAACCAAGCATTAAAACCTTTTAGAGAACTATCTCAGACTAGTGATATAAAATCGTAAGCACTGGTGAGTTGTGAATTTGCTTGCACATGAGCAAATTTACAATACTTTCCAATATGTGGAGGACAATATCATGTAGAATATGGTTTTTTGCGAACATTTTAGGGCACAGTAAATACAAACTACCATAGTCATCCTATGGTATGTAACCTCCATTTTGGTCAAATAATATGAACTGAAAAATAGAAAGAAAGGATTGCCAATAGTAGGGATGTTTTAGGAAAATAACGAAGGGTATACATAACAAATGGTACATACAGGGGACATCAAGTACACACAGGGTATCTTATAGAAATGAAGACAAAAATGCAGCTAGCGAACACAAAACGATTTATGAATAGAACAACTTGTTAAGCACAAGGTAATCAGTTTTGGAATAAACACTGGAGTGCATATTTTGTTCAAATCACAAGTAGTCCACAATAAACGAAATAGTAAACTACTGTGTGAACTAACAACACTAGAGGAGCCTGCAATAAGCTAGCTGCAAACAAAAAACATATGCATGATAACTGCAGCACAAGATACTCATACAAATAACACAGGAAGTATGTGAAAACATCAACATATAAGATATCAAACTCTTTGAAGTACCATTAGAAAATAGCATATAAAACATCAATTAATCAGGAATCCTGTTAATCCAATCTCATCTAAGACTGCAATTATACGTGATTAGTCATTATCAATGCAGGTAACATAATACCGTAGGGCCATGAAAGAAACTACCTTCTCTTTCCTCATATATCAGAGATTATGACACATGCCCAAATTACCTACAAATGAAAACATATATTTATTTGGTAGGATGAACAATGCCATCACTCATAAGATGAAACATTTAATCCTAGAATCAACAATCTCTAGTATACATCCTTCATGATTAGGTGGAAATAGTTTAAAACACCTCTCTTCACAAGTAATTGTTATGTGTCATAAAGTACAAGAAGAAGAGACCATGTTAATGTTGAAACAGACAAAGTGCTAAAACAGCAGAGATAATCTCAAGAAGAAAAAAAATTATGACGTAGTGAATACATGGTACTGCATACTGCAAAACAGGACAGCAGTTGCATGAACAAAGTTCTAACTGGATTAGGGCACTGATATGAAAAGGGCATACTGACCAGGGACGAATGGGAATGATCAGTTTGTTATAGATGGGAGATAGTAGTGCCCAGCAATCTACTGAATCATGTCACTTGTAAGACTTACAAATCCCCGTGCAATTAATAGGAAGTCCATCACTTAACAAAATTGAACTATCTGACTAGGCTCTTGTAACATGAAACATAATAATACGATAACTTATGTTGCATTAAAATATTCTTAAGAAAAAAATGCAACAACATAGATTGGGCACTATTAACACATCATATGGATACAATAACACATCATTTTTCTGAAATCGCCAGCACAATTACATGATCATACATCACCTTTTTTTTCAATTTCCACTGGAAGAGTAAGGACCTATACGTATAATCAACAATGTTTGATTTACATAAACTCACATGATTCAAGATACCAGAATTTTAGTCAACATATTGCAATGCTTATACATGCTAGATTGTGTACAAAGCAGACGCAGTTGAGAAAAAGAAGCTAGCCGTGTCAGCAACAAGATATCAAAAGTTCAGCGTCACACGGGGGGCAAATTGATAGAACACACAATTTCCTCAGGCAAGTAAAAGAAGTATCTGGCTGTGGACAATGAGCAAAAGCAAGAATTCCTACAATTTTAATCATTTCATGCCATGAAGTGGTACACAAAATGGTGAGAGCTTAGAAGAGAACTCGGCATGTGCGTGTTCCTTTGATTGGTGGAGTAGATGAAGCGAGGTTTGAGGGGTGGCTACCTGATGGTTGTTGGGCAGAGGAGGGGGCCGTGGCGGTCGACTTTGCCAACGCGCAGAGAGACGAGGGGAACGCAGAGGCACCTGGCCAGCATGCCGACCTCCGACACCTCGAAGTGCTGCACCGATCGATGAGGCAAGAGAGTCAATCGACCGATAGATCGTATAAAGCAAAAGAAAAAAGAAGGAAAGGTAAGGAAGCAACCTGGGAGAGGTGGGAGATGAAGCGGTTCTCGGCGGCGGAGCATGAGACGTTGAGGGTGAGGAGAGGCCTGAGGCGCTCGTCGGCGCGGCAGGCCCCCCACGAGCTGCTGGCGCAGAGGCAGCGGGCGATGAGCATCCTCTCCTGCTCCTTGTTCCGATCCGGAGGTCTCCGGTTCGTCGGCGTCAGAGTTGGGGAAGGAGGAATAGGATGATTCCTCTCTGCTCGGCGGATCACCCATCGGAGAAGGGAAGGGAAAGCTAGGGTTTGCTGGGATTTGGGGGAGGATTGGGGAGGAGAGGAGAGGAGGGGAACCACAAGATCAACTTGTTCTTGGCAGACCGAGGGAGGGGAGGCAGATATTTTTGCAGGTGCAGTGACCTCCCATTGGGCCTTGGGGTGTGTGGCCCCCCCCATCTCACCGTCGGATCTGCCTCTCACTAATCACCAACGATGGACCAGCCTAGCCGAGCCGGTTAACTCAGTTTTAATTTTAACAAAAGGTATTGAGAGAATTGCCTCACTGACACTAAGGATGTGTTTAGTTTGAGAACCAAAAGAAATGGAATGGGTCTAGGGTTGCGTTTGGTTGGGTAGAAGAATTAGAACCAACCGATTCCTCTATAGAGAATATTCACCCGAGATGCTGAATCCACCGATTCCTCCAAATCGGTGGAATCGCCTGGTTCTAGCGATTAAATCACCACCTCCGGTCCCCAGGGCGCGCCCCCGCCTCTCCCCGCGCCGCGCGCCGCCACCTCCGGTCGCCGCCGCCGGTGGGCATCTCCCCGCCGCGCAGCCCTCCGTCCGGCCCTCCTCCTCTGCTCCCGCTCCTCCCGCGCTCGGCTCCGCCTCGCCCTGCTCCGGGCGCCATCCTGTCGCATCTGCCACCGCCTTCGCGGTTGCAGCCGGTGCGCTGCCACCGTCGGCAGGCTGGTCGCCTGTCCCGCCTCTGCTACCTCCCACCGCGCCTCCCCTTGCTCTTGGTCGTCGCCTCTGCCGCTCGATCCGGCGAGCCGCCGGCGCTGCTGCCCGCTAGCACACCGAGCTCTGGCCGCCGGCCATCTCCTTCGCCACCGGCCGGTGAGCACCGGCCTCCTTCTCTTCCCTCAAGCGCACCGCCCGCTAGCGTCACCGCCGGTAGTGGCCGGTTCGGCTGCCGCCGTTGTTAGGCCGGCTTCCCGCATCTCCGTCCCATCGCCGCCTGACGCGACCAATCGCTGGCGCCGCTCATTGAGACGGTGATCCCAGGGCGATGGCTGCTCCGCCACTCGTCCACGAGTATTTGAGAAAAGAGCAAGGAGAAGACGAAGGTGAAGTCGTGCCCGAAGCCGATCCACGACCCCTACGGCATTGTTAACTAACAACACACTTGTGTACATTGTTAATTGTTTGTGTTGAAAATACAAAGGAAATGCTGCTGAAATTTTGAATTATATGTTGTCTAAATGCAAAGAGCTATATTTGTTCATTTTATACATTATGTGCATATCGGAGGTAATCTCACCATTCCTATGGCAGAGGTGAGTGGAATCAGATTCTTCTCATTTTATCTCTCGAACCAAACACAGGAACGGAACCAACCCATTCTATTTTTCGACTCCAACCAAATACAGAAATGGAACCGACCCATTCCTCTAGAATGGAGCCATGACATTACTCTTTAAAATACCACTTAGATATCCTTTCGTTTTAAAATATCACTCAATCCAATAATTTCTATCTAAATTATTATTATTGACAAAATAAAGTTTAAAAAAGATATTTTTATCCTTACCTCTTCACACTAAACATAACACTCTTCATCTCATCCTCATCTCTTTCCCTACTTGTTGACATCTTATCCTCACCTTTAACAGCAACTAAATAGCAATACAAAACATAATAAAGGCATGATGCTATTATAATGTTGTTTATTGCTATTTAGTTGTTGTCAAAATGTTGCCAAATTAAGGCAAAATGTTGTTGATTCTTTTCCCCCAAGTTGAGAAATGAGGTACGAGTGTTATACAAAACATGAAGAGAGGAAGAAGTGAGGATGAGATAAATAGTGTTATATTTCATTGTGTGAAGAGATAAGGGCAAGAGTGTCTTTTTTAAATTTTATTTTTTTAATAATGGTAAATTAGATAGAAATCTGTGAATTGAGTGATATTTTAAAAAGAGATGATGTTTAAGTGATATTTTGGAGAGTGGTAGAAAAATTTGTGGTAGTGAGACAATTCCCTCAAAGGTATTTGGTTACTGCTAGGGTCGGTCTCTCATCTCTAGCTCTCTTCCTCCTCCCTCTAACAGACCACCATCCCTCGACGACGGCAAGCCGTGGTGCCACCCCGACGTTGTTGTGATGAGGCTGGCAGCATGGGCAGCAACAAAGGATAGCACGACAAGACAACGGGTGCTAAAGAACATCCGCTAGCTTGGGAAGGAAAGGAGGCAACGTAATCGCCCGATCAGTGTCAACCATAGGTGGTGGTAGTGGAGGTGATGAGATGTTAAAAATATTGGGTCAAAACTATATTAATAATAATTCTTAGGTAAATCTTAGGTAAAACTATAATAATAATAATTTTTAGGTAAATCTTAAAGGGTTACCTAATAATAATTCTTAGGTAAAACTATATTAAGAACTCGAGTATTCTAAGAAATGGGAGAAAACATATAACACTACTACATAAAACGTCAACACTGACGGGCGGAAAACTTTTATCAGTGACGGGTACTCATCCCGTCAGCAATTAATGGTCAGTGGTGACTCGTATTATCAGTGACGGGTAAATTACCCGTCACTGATAAAGGTCATCACTGACGGGTCAAACAATCCACCCGTCAGTGATGACATTTTTAGATGCGCGAAAAAAGTCATCACTGATGAGTGAAGTATTATACCCGTCAGTGATGACTCACATCACTGACGGGTGAAGTACTATACCCGTCAGTGATGACGTTTTCAGAGGCGCAAAAAAAGCCCTACCCGGGCAGTGCCGGGCAGGGTTTCACTAAAATGGCTGTAACTTTTGCATACGGTATCCGTTTTGGGTCCACGACCACTCAAAATGACCGTATCGACGAGGCGCATCTGAAAAATCTACATGTCTTTAGACCTGTACATTTTTCCACCTCCAAATTCGCCCTCTAAGACTGACTTTTACCCCTTCGAACGAAATGTCGCCTCTTTCGACCCTCCGTTGAACTTCTTCCCGAACTCCAAATGCAGTAATCTTTGCGTATTCTGAACCGTGAGGGAGTAGAGCTGCTAGAAAAAAATACGAGAAATTTTTTTAAAAATAAAAAAATTTCACTCCAAATTTGGCCTACCGAATCCTCCGAACGAATAATCTCGCTACCGAACCCTCCGTTCCCTCCGTTGAACTTCTTCCCGAGCTCCAAATGCAGTAATTTTTATGGATTCCGAACCGTGAGGGAATAGAGCTGCTACAAAAAAATATGAGAAAAAATTTAAAAAATAAAAAATTTAGGCACTAGTAGAAGGATGGAAGGGAGGAGAGGAGGGAGGAAGATGGGGTGCTCACAGTGACTCCATGGAGTTGGAGAGGAGGAGGGGCCGGCAGTGGGGAGGAGAGGAGGGAGGAAGATGGGGTGCTCATAGTGATGCTTGAGGAGGGTGCTTGAGGAAGGAGAGGAGAGGAGGGTGGAAGGGAGATGGAGTGGAGTGGCCTGAGTGGAGTGGAATAGCCTGAGTGCGCTGCACTGAGGTGTATTATATATCACGCGGGATTCTAAAATTTCGGGTTTTGAAATTTCAGAGTTGGCGGGATTCACATCACTGACGGGTCTCTTTTTTAACCCGTCAGTGATGAATGAAAATTAAATTTCGGAGTTGGCGGGATTCACACCACTGACGGGTCTCTTTTTTAACCCGTCAGTGATGAGGTCACATCTCTGACGGCTCTAACTTCGGGCCCGTCAGTGATGACTTTTCTGTGAAATCTCGTATTTTTGCTGAAGTCATCACTGACGGCCGACTTTTTGCCCGTCAGTGATATTCCCGATATCTCTGACGGGGCTAATTTAATGCCCGTCAGTGATGACTTTTCTGTGAAATCTCGTATTTCTGCTGAAGTCATCACTGACGGCCGACTTTTTGCCCGTCAGTGATATTCTCGATATCTCTGACGGGGCTAACTTCATGCCCGTCAGTGATGACTTTTCTGTGAAATCTCGTATTTCTGCTGAAGTCATTGCTGACGGGCCAACTTTATTACCCGTCAGTGATGACTTTTCTCCCCTGAAACGAAACATCTGATAGAGTTACCACTGACGGATATCCGGCTGCCCGTCAGTGATATGTAAGAAGCCTGACGGGTTTTTTCCTGCCCGTCAGTGATAAGATATAGCGGATGACCTTTTTTATAGTAGTGTAAGATGGAATTTGATCCCCCGAAGCCCCCCATTTTGTTGTCTAGCGCCGTCTCCTTCATCATGATGCCATGGGGCACCACCATAGTGACTCTGTTCCATTGAGATCTATGCCCCAAGATGAGATCGTCCATAACAATCATCGTGTTTGTACATGTGGTAGCGGGTTCAGTCGCACATTTGAAGCCTAAAGTGTGCTGTACTATTTTAAGTTCAAATATAGCACATGCAGATTAAATTTTTTCCATGAGGCAGGAACAAAAATGTAAGTTGGTTGCTACATATGCAAGGGGCCCACTCCATGTTAAGCTGGACATGAGTGAAATTTCATCCGGAAGTACCCATATGTAGATTAAAAATTTTCCATGAGGCAAGAACAAAAGTTTAAGTTGGTTGCCACATGTGCAAGGGGCCTGAGCTGGACACGAGTGAAATTTCATCCAGAGGTACCCATACAAATTTTATGTATAATTTAATTCTTCAGAAACCATCCATTCCAAAGACCTAGTGAAAATGATATCGGTACCACTGGGAACTGAAGGCATAGAACAGTCGGTAGCTAATTACAATTTACAATCTATCACCAGAGCAAACTCGATTGAGATTGACTACTCCTCGCAAAAAAAGAAGATCGAGGTTGACTACGTTGCGACCGTACAGGCTTAGCTACCGAACGTTTCGACAACCTTCCACTGCTTTGCTATCTAAATCCACGTCTCTGAGCTCAAGGAAGAGAGCGTAACTATTTTCTATTGCATGCATACACAACAATCCAAATTAGTTGATATTAGCGAAGATTTTCTCCATTTTAAAGATTAAAAATATTTTATCTCTTAAACCGTGTAGCCGATCCACAATCTATTTTTACTGTTAAGTTTGTTTTGACGAGAGCTTCAAAACTAGATCCCATTTGGGCTTGTTCCGATGACTATTTGCATGTGGTTATCAGCATATAATAATGTCATCTCAGTATATTTCTGAACTCGATTTTAGGAAACTGAGTTCGGTGTATATTTATTCGGCCAATTCACTTTAGTTATCTAACTAATCTTATCTAGTTATCAGCACATGATAATGCATTCTCTGCACCCATCTTTAAGAAACAGTGACGGTGCATACTCATCCAACCAGTTCACAGTACTTATTAGACTATTCACATAATAACATATCCCCTAAATACAAATAACTATCACTATTACAATGATGTCTTACCATGCAGTTTAATAACTAAATAGTTACCACCATAACGGTGATATAGTTACCAGGCCATCTACTGAGCCAGGACCATTATTATCCTGATTTAGTTACCAATTCACGTAATAAATAGTTACCTAGCTAATTTGTATGAGTATGAGGTTGGATACCCTCCATACAACACGTAACTAGTATTATCTGCTTTACAATAGTAATAATTAATTAACTAGATAACCTACTTACACACAAGCAACAAGCTAGATTGCTGGATTTACTAATGTGCTTTGTTAATAGCAGATTCCAAGACACCAAACGAGCAAATACTACTATCAGTTACTAGATCTAAGAACCATGCACTCAGAAATCATCGGGACGGATGCTTTATATGTAGAAATAAATAAGTCACGGGACATATTATGTGTATTAGAAGGTTTAGATATACTAGTGTACGAGAGACACAATTAGCATATATAATAATGACACAACATATATCTAGACAAAATTTAAATCTAAATTCGATCCACGTGCCAAGAAAAAAAAAGACAAATCACTACTAGCATCACTCGTGGTCCATGGACTTGATTTGAAGGTGTGTTTGACCCCTCTGAGAAGTTTTGTCAAATACACTAATGGAGGACAATAAGGTTCAACTACTTGATAACTCGTTAATAATATGGTAGATAAATAATGCATTACCATGTGATAACTAAAGAATTCGAAAAAAAATATCATCAGAGCAGATCTAGTGGGATCTAGTTTTCAAGCTCTTATTGAGACAAAACCAACGGTACAAACAGACCATAAATTAAGTACACTGTTTGAGCTATAAAACTTCTTTATTTTTAAAATTAGCTTTTAATGTTCTGACATCATCGTATTTGTTCTTTTCTTGTATGAACTTAACAAATGCTCCGACCTCAGTATTGTAGATTTTCCTGAGTGGTTCTCAGATCCGACGGACAAAAACACTCATCTGAATAGACCAATTTCAGAACATTCTGCACATAGATTTTCCAAACTAGATTTAACCGTCTTGCCTCCAATTTGCTCCAGCATTACATATTCACATTACATGCGAGATTAACAATTGCAGGTCGCACAGTTTTTTTATTGTTGCAGGTCGCGTTATTCTTTCTACCTTTAACTTGACTGAACTGATGGAATCAACTCAATGATTAATTGATGATTATATGAATTGAATAGGATGAATCTATGACTGACTCGTTACGGCAGGCGCAGGCCTGAACCTCCTGACCACCCACTGGACGGGTCTCAGCAGCTGTGCCCTCTTCTTGCACCAGAACCAAATCGCGGTGCTGTACTGCTCATTCCGAATCTTGCTCGTCGCTGCCCTCCAGTCGAATTTCTCCATCTCCTTCCTCGCGGCCTTCCCCATTGTCTCCCTCAACTCTTCACACGACAGGAGACATTCAACCTTGCCAACACAATCATCCACATCCCCTGGTGTGTACAGGAAGCTGGTCTTGCCCTCCTGATCCTCAGGTATAATATCAGGTATTCCTCCAGCTCGAGCCGCGACCACAGGAACTCCCGATGACATTGCTTCCAACACAACAAAACCAAGTGTCTCTGACTCGGAAGGCATCACAAACACATCCCCACTGGCATAGGCCTGTGATAATTCTTCCCCTTGCAACGTCCCTGTGAACACTGCAGGCATTCCCGAGAACATCTCTTCAAGTTCAGCCCTGCAGAGGAAGGGTCATGTTAAGAATGGGGACAAAGTGTACTTCATACAGGCAAGTTTCATGACAATATGCAAGAGTTTCTTAGAAACGCTCTACAAGAAATTATCTAGCAATGCTTCATTGCAAAAACAAAAAATTACCCATGACTTCAGTTTCTGGGAGAAAATGCTAGAGAACAGATATATGCAGTATAAGTGTATATATAGCGGTTTCTATTGTTATTTTTTCCACCTTCATATTGATCTTTTTGATTTTTGTCATCAAAATGATGATCTATAAAAGACTTTTTTTTTAATCTCCTCGGTGTGGGTATGAAGGGTCTATCATCAAATTGGTGCACACCAATTTCTACCCCTTCTGAAGAATTGGTGTAAGAGCAAACTGTTCATACCAATTTTCGAGCAAGTGGCATTTGACTGGCTGATACCAAATTCAACAGCTAAAGTTACCCTACTGTTTGTCTTCATTACTGAAGAAAGAGGCTAACTAGTTTTTCTATGAGATAACATTGCTCACCTGAATGGTCCATCTCCAATAAATGCAATTCTTGATCCTGGAAGTCAGTCCATGACTGGAAAAAATAGAACCCGAAGTCAGCGGTGAATGACACTTGGCAAACACAATGAAGGTTCCCATAACACACCATTCAGTTTGCATTCTAGCATTAAACATTCAGACACACCATGAGCTCACCTCTTATGAAAATCCAAGCTTTTCTCAACTCCTAAGCGTCCAACATAGATTATCAGTGGCTTGTCTGGTTCACCATTACTGATATAATAAAAGGAACATACAAGCACCACAGTTAGACACGCGAATAATATAATATTTGATCATCTCAATTCATTCAGCTGTTTTCTCTGCATAGAGGACGAGGCAAGAACCCATTAGCATCATTGCAACTGCATCTCAAAAGGACCAACTGAGCGAAGAAGATAACATACGTTAGCCTTGCACGCATTTCCTGATTACGGAAACGAGGATGGAAGCTTTCTGAATCCACACCCTTGTTCCAAAGGCGTATCTTATTGGCTGGAAATATGCACCATCAGGGAAGATGTTTGAATTAAAATAACATGGACCAATGTACGAAATTATGTGTGAGGATGCAAACCTGCTGTAACATGGGCAGCTTGTAGATCCCTGCCAATAGCAACTGACGGTACCAGTGTGAGATCCGCAGCTTGGTGCAAGAATTCTTTTAGCAAGTGAGAAATGTATCAGTTGGCTAGTCTGGCGATAGAGGTTATATATTCAGAGAGTAGATGAGTGAAAGCTTACTTATAACAAGCCACATGGGCTTGACAAGCCAGCTGAATGTATATCTGGGTATATAACTGCCATAAATCAAAAGGATCAGTTTGTCTCTGTTTAATGTTAGATGTTGACAAACTCAAGCTATATTCCCCCCTTTTCATTTCTGAAATTGGTGGCTTGAGAGACAGGAAACTCAACTCACATTGGGACATGGGTGTGGTAGGACATTACTAGAGGGACGCAGAGCAACTTTGCGATGATTAGGGCGCCGAACACCTGTGAATTTAATTTAGGGAGAAGGAAAAAATGTTAATTAGCAGCATACTCTATAGATAGGGAATCCAGCCGTAATGTTACTGATGAGGGGATTTATTGAAGAGAGGAAGTACCATGATTCCAGGGGAAGTGGCGTGGATAATGTCAGGCTTAAACCTAGCGACTTCTCCAATGATTCTGGGGCTTGGCGCGAGTGAGAGTGGAACCTTTTGATACCAGGGGCAAGGGAAGCTCCAGGATCCGATGAGCTTGGCTCCGTGGATTCGTGGGGCACGCCCTCGTGCGTGGTGACGACGATGACCTCGTCGCCCATCTCGCGGAGGTACTTGATGAAGTTCTGGAAGCGGTTCTTGTAGCCGGAGACGTAGGCGAAGGGGGAAGGCTCGACGAAGAGGGCGATGCGGCGGGGCCGCGAGTCCATCTCCAACTCCGATGTGGTTTCAGATCCTGGGAAGAAATCGACAAGACAAATACGAGAAACAGGGGAATCTGACTCCAAACCGGATGATACTCCGGATCATCTATTGATCTATATCATATATGAGTATTGTTCCAGCAATTTAGCAGCAAAATGATAGATAGAACTCGGCTACAACCCAGCCTCAAATAGGTAGCAGCGAGTTGGTAGATTAACGGCCACCCACTCGGTTAACGGAAAGTATAACAGCGACAATACTGGACCAGCTACAGAGTACATCTCAACCGTTGAGCTCGCGTCTACAGACGGCAGCGAAACGGACCGTTCGATAGCTGAATCCATTAGGTAGTTCCTTCAGGTCTTCAGAGCAGCGGTGCTGACATGTGGGTGGGGGTTCCACCACCTCGTCGTCCTCCGGAAGTAAGACCGGAGAGGGGGAAGAGGCACAGGTACATGATGGGAGAAGGTGTGTGTGGGGTGCGGGCGGCGGCGATGAAGCGGCGGGCGGAAGGGAAGGAAGCTCTTGGAAGAGGCAGTAGGGCGTGGCGGAGGAAGAGGAAGAGGCGGCTTGGAGATGAGGAGTGTGGACGCCGGCCCGCCATCCTTGCAATTGGTTCAAGTTGGAAATCACTCAAGAGCTAACATATTCCAACAAATGCCTGTGCTGTGAGTAGCAGATGCTAAATCAAATTACAAGCAGGCCAAGTCAAGTGATAACTAAGCAAGAGCACGAGCATTTTTTTTCTTTCGAGAAATCGCAAAAGCATACTACGAGACAGCAGGGACGAAATCCCAAGAAACATTTTTTTTATCTCATTATCCGGTTCCAGCCAATGAGCTCCCAAGCCCAACTGGAGCCACTCACCAAACCAGCATCTATTTTGTTTTCCTTTCACCAAACCAGCATCTCTTCTCTCCTGCCCTAGACACCAAAAACTCCAGAGAAAAGGTAGGCGTCGGGCGTCCGACGACGTCAAATATCCGACGCGGTCCAGCAAGGAAAAAAACCACCCATATGGCTCATTTTCAATCGCGTCTAACCTTATCTCAGCCATATTTTGGTCTCATTCGCTCCACCGACGAGCCACACTTCCACACAGTTAGAACCCCCTCTCTCTCTTCTCTTTATCAAAAAAGCTACGTCACCATCACAGTGTTTGGATTTGTTGTAGCACTGCATTCATGATTTTAGTCTTACGAATTCAGTATTGTTGTTTCCATTTGTTGCACCAATTTGTTTTTTTCAAGATTGCAGTGTCTATGCTGCAATGTTGCACAAATTACTATCTCATGCTGCATGAAGTACATTTTGAATGTTGTAGTTTCGAATTTGAATGTTGCATAAATACAAATAGGATGTTGCAGTAGTGTTGTCATGAAAAACTCCAATTTTGGGGTGTTGTTTTTGATGTTGCACCGAATCAATTTCAGATGTTGCAGTTCCTTTTTTGGCACTGTTGGATAAATATATTTTGGATGCTATGTTTAGGTGTGAGTTTTGCTCGGTTACACCAAAGTCATTCTGATGTTGCAGTACCTATTTTTTATGTGTTGCACTCAAATACTTGGGTGTTGTGGTGAGTTGTTTACGTTGATGTATAACCCCTTCTATAGCACTGTTTGCACCATGCACATCCTTAAATTGTTGCAGGGACAATTCCACTGCTATAGCAAGGTATTTTTCATTGTTGCAGTACCATCTCAGGTTTTGCACTGCCCCTTCCGTTTTCTTTCCTTCTTTCTTGTTATGATTTTGGGGGAGGGGGTTGTGGTGTGAGGTAACTAGAACCGCTGAAAGCGGTGACGCTAAGGGAGTAGAGATTGCATGGCCATGGAGGCAGGCGCTACGGGGAGAACGAGCTACGTTGGAGGAGGGAGATGCGGGAGGCGCTAGGGGAGGAGGTGCGCAGGAATCGAACGGCACAAGAAGTGGAACGGCTAGCAAATCCTACTACTATTCGAGCGTGATATCCAGAATTTGGATTGGACGTCTGACGTCTAGAGGTTCCCAATACTTTATAGTCCTGGGCCTAATTGGGCTACCTGTGCTACAACAAACATCCGGGCCTCCAATCCTATTTCCATTCCTTAATTTGTGGGTTAGCAAGAAAAAGGAAAGGTAGTTGTGGCTTCTCACAATTCTCTTACTTACATTTTATGTACAATCCACCTAAATGATTACATCGTAGTTAGACCTAGTTTTCTAGGTGATAATGAGTAGTTTCTACAGTATACGATGATAGTATTCGTATATAAATACAAAAAGATCTCCTAGATGTCTGGAGGTACCCTCGTACCCAAGGAGGACCCTATACTACTATAGATCAGGTCATTTAAGACCCCCCATTACACACGGTTGAGGAAAAAACGTCACCGATGCTACCAGTGCACATGGTCACCATTTCAGGCTCATGCACGATGTGGTGGAGTGCATTAGTGACGGTTTTCCCAGTTGACCATGTGTGATGTTGTAATTATCAGTCACGGGTCGTTTTCGCTAGCCATATGCGATATCATATGTCTTAAGTAGCTCGATTTGGACCTAAATTTATCAGTTCGACCGAGCAGCAAAGCGGGTCGTTGGAGGGGCAGCACGCGTGGCTCGGGCTAATTGGAGCAGCGCGGGGGCTGCGGCACAGCTGGCGGCAGCTATGGTGACGGGCCGGGGCGCACGGCTGCAATCGCGTGGAGGTGGCATATTTAGTTTTTAGTTTCAATTAGTGCTTCAATTTTAGTTTGAATTAATGCTTCATATATATTTAGTTCCAATTAATGCTTCAAAACTTAATTACTATTTCTCATATTTAATTTCAATTATTGCACATTCACCTAATTGCGTAACTCTGTGCATCCCCTGTTTGAAAGAGTTTGTTCATAAATATGTAGCACGTGCATATTTATGAATAAACTCTTTCGAATTGTCCATGTTTTTGGACAACTCGAGAATATGTAGTTTGGGTTTATTTTCATGCCAAATATAGATTTTAGATAGAATTTTGGTAGCGTCTCCCTGTTATTCTTCGGATACAGACCCCTCTTGGCATGTTGCCGAGACGTGTATTCAGAGAACAACAGGGAGCGCTGTTGCCAAAATTTTATCTCGAATTTATACTTGGTATGGAACGACCCTAACTATACATTCTCAGGTGGGGTTTATGACCTATCTTTACCTATGTACCCCTAAGTACCCTTAGCTTTACATATGCATCTCGTAATCAGTTTATCACTATCACTTATTGTCAGCGATACGGGGAGCAGGGTCCCCTAAACCGCAGGTAAAGGCCAAACTTGACGCCGCGTCACCAAGAACATGTGAGTCAAGAAGAGGTGTTCGGGGGCTCACCCCGAGCACTGTATCCACTCGGCCTATCAAGGGGAATCCCAAGTCGCCCCTTAAGGATGCTTCCCGAGCACCCAAGGCGACTTGGCCCGCATTTAATGCCTGTCTGACGGGCATACCTACTCCCAGTCCGTTGCGGACAAGATGGCGGTGTTTTGACTGGTTTCCGTCTCCCGAAGTGATAAGCCCCCTCAGATATCGCCTTGGCAGGGGATGGAGCGGTCTGACACCTTTTTGACTTTGGGGCGCACCGTCACGCGCCCAGGCGTATACCTCCAGTCCCTGGTCTGTGGGACCAGGGTAGTTGCAGCATGGTCCGTGGTAGAAGGCCTCCCAGGAAGTCTTCATTTTCTGACCCAACCACGTCATGATGATCCAGATCCCAACCAAAGCGTGACATGAATTATTCCGCTACAGCAACCCTCAACCACCGGCGTGGGTTGCCCACACCCTATTCGCCAGCAGCGGTACTACTACAATGTATTGGCCTTTCGGCCATTGTCGTGACCCCCGGATATAAGGGGAGAATCGAGGCCACGCAAGGGGAGGAGAGAAAAAATAGAACAACTAGGACCTAGAAGAAGAAGAGTAAGGGGCACCGGTGTTTCGGGTTGATTGTAATCCTCCAAATATTCGTAAATATATCAAGAGCAGGACGTAGGGTGTTACACCAAGAAGGTGTCCCGAATCTGGGTAAATCACGGCCTCATCTCTAGCTTCCTGCCTTCAAGCTTCGCGTAGTGCCTGTTCCTTCAGTCCCCCGGCCGAATCCCAAGGGGGTCCTTCCGGATCACCGACGCCGGCGTTTGTTCGCCGACATATGGCGCGCCAGGTAGGGGGATCAAGGTTCCGACGCTACGTCGTTCATGACAGGCCGACAGTCACGTCTCCAGCAGCGGGGATGTCAACAGCCATCTGCCCTAGCACACTCGGTGCCCTCTCGTGTGCAAGAGCGCCATGCCGTGCGCGGTGGCACCGCGGCAGCGGACGCTGTGCTGTCGCAGTTCCGGCACCTAGCGTGTGAGGGTGAGACGCATGCCGCTCCAACCTTCGCCGAGCTTCTCCAGCCGGTGCGGCACCGGCTGGATTTCGACGAGCCGGGTGAGACAAGCGTGCTGCATGCCGCGCAGCTTCTCCTCCGGCACCCTCCCATCCAGGTGGAAGGCATATCTCCTGTAGGCCCTTGGCTCCAGGAGGTAGCCAACCTGGTGGACACCTCTCGCCGTCAGGTGGCGGTCAGAGGTTCTCATACCTCTTCAAGAAATGGCGACCCCCGATCTGGCTCCTCAGCGATACCGCCGCCACTACCTCCACGTCTTGCACGTGGTGAAGCGAGAGAGCTCCTCAACGGGTCCCTGCCATTCGGTTGCCTCTCCTGTTTTAGGAGGCGGCCCAGATCTTTGCCATCGCATCAACCAACGAAGGGAAGACGAAGATGCGTGTGTCACCATCGAGCGCCACCGGGAGAGGCGGCGGAGGCAAGGGCTGTCGAGGGCCAATCGTCCTCCGGCCTCTCTGCTAGTTGTACATGCTCTACGGAGCGGGCTGTCAGGCTTTTACTCCTGACCTTCGCCACGTCAGCTGGCCCGAGAAGTTCCGGCCCAAGCTGCCGCAGAAGTATGACGGCTCTTTCCACCCAGAGGAGTTTCTCCAGATTTACACCACCGCTGTACAGGCGGCTGGAGGAGCTGAAAAGGTAATGGCAAACTGGTTCCCCATGGGCTTGAAGGGCTTTGCCCATTCGTGGCTCATGAACCTTCCCCCGAGCTCGATTTGCTCATGGGAGGACCTTTGTCACTAGTTCGTGGCCAACTTCCAGGGCACATTTGAGCACCCTGACATGGAGAGCGATCTCCACGCTGTCAAGCAGCGTAAGGGGGAGACATTGCGGCACTTCATCCAGCGCTTTAACCAGGTTCGCAACACCATCCCCAAGATTTCCCCTCAAGCAGTTATCATCGCCTTCAGGCAGGGTGTCCGCGACGAGAAGATGCTTGAGAAGCTGGACACACGTGACATCCAACCGCCAAGGCGGCTGAGGCCCGCGCATGGCACAGTTCACGCCTCGACCAGCGGGTGGCCAACGGTTCAGGTTCCACCCGTCTCCCCGAGAAGCGGGAGCACAAGAACAAGCAGCGCAAGTCCGAGCCCATCACGGCAGCGGAGGCCAAAGCGCGAAAGCCGCCGCACGACGGATCAGGCAGTGGCAAGAAGCCACCTAGGGCCCCCAAGCAGGGCGCTGGCAAGTGGTGTGAGATACACCAAACCGACCGGCATGACCTTTCTGAGTGCCGACGGTGAAGTTCCTCGTCAAGAGGAACAAGAAGCAGCGTGAGGAGCGCCGCGAAGGGTGGTGACGACAAGCGCGACGGTGAGGAAAGTTGTCTCAGGTTTCAAGAACCCGAGGCCATGGCATGCATCAGCGGGGGAGCCTCCACACCGTCTTCAGGTCGCCAGTTCAAGCTGATGGCGCACGAAGTGTGCTCGGCGACCCCGAGCACCGGATCGACCCGGCCACTCAAGTGGTCGGATGTCCCGATCACCTTCAACCGCTCGGACCACCCCGAGAACACGTCGGGCGTAGGTCGCCTCCCGTTGGTGGTCTCCCCCGACGGTTTGCAACATAAAGGTAACCCGCATGCTAATTGATGGGGGCGCAAGACTTAACCTCGTGTCCCCCAAGATTTTTAGCAAAATACAGGTGCCACCCGGGCAGTTGAGGCCGACGATGCCTTTTTACGGTGTCACCACGGGCGTCACCGTGCCCCTGGGTGTCCCTGATGGTCATGTTTAGGACCAGGGACAACTTCCGGACAGAGAGCGTCGTCTTCGACGTCGCCGAGTTCGACCTCCCATACAACGGCATCCTCGGGCACCCGGCGCTCGCCAAGTTCATGGTTGTGTCCCACTACGCCTACCTCACTGTCAAGATGTCCGGGCCCAACGGCACAATCACGGTGCTGGCCGACCTCAAGAGCTCTGTCCTCTGCACAGAGCAGCTGCTTTTAGCTGCCGCCGCCACGGCCGACGACATCAGCGAGCACCCCGAGTCCTCGGGTCCACCCCCGACCAAGGTCAGGATCGCCGCAGACGATTCCATCCCCGTCAAAGAGGTGGTCCTTGGTGAAGACACGTCCAGGACTGTCAAGATCGGTGGCCGCTTGGCCACCAAATAGGAAAGCGCGCTCGTCACCTTCCTCCGGGCGAACGCCGATGTGTTTGCTTGGCAACCATCAGATATGCCCGGGGTCCATAGGGAGGTGATCGAGCACCGCCTCGCCGTTCGCCCCGACGCATGGCCCATTCGACAGAAGGTGCACCGGCAAGCACCAGAGCGCTAGGAGTTCGTCCGGGCGGAAGTCGACAAGCTCCTTGCCACTAGCTTCATCTGGGAAGTTCTTCACCCAGACTGGCTCGCCAATCCCGTCGTCATGCCAAAGGCCAATGGCAAGCTGAGGATGTGCGTGGATTACATTGACCTCAACAAGGCATGTCCAAAAGATTCTTTCCCTATAACTCGCATTGATCAAATAGTCAATTCCACTGCGGGATGCGACCTTTTGTGCTTTCTAGATGCATATTCTGGTTATCACCAGATTAGTATGTCGGTAAAGGATGTGAAAAAAACCCCGTTTAGAACTCCTACGGGGACTTATTGCTATGTTCATATGCCTTTTGGATTGAAAAACGTCGGGTCCACGTACAGCGTGCCATGCATATTACTCTGCAATCTCAAATAGGTCGTAACATCGAGGCCTATATCGACGATCTCGTCGTCAAAATGAGAGATCAAGCAACTCTCCTCGAGGATCTAGCGGAGACTTTTGACAGTCTCCGAAGCACGCGCATGAAGCTCAACCCCGAGAAGTGCGTCTTCGGGCTTCCCTCGGACAAGCTCATTGGTTTCTTGATCTCGAACCGGGGCATAGAGGCCAATCCCGAGAAGATCCGGGCCATCGACCAGATGCGCCCACGGGCTCGTCTCAAGGACGTGCAACGCCTAACGGGCTGCATGGTGGCCTTGGGACGATTCATCTCCAAGCTTGGAGAGCGAGGCCTCCCCTGTTCAGGCTCCTCAAGAAATCAGGCCGCTTCGAGTGGACTCCGAAGGTTGAGTAGGCCCTTCGGGGCCTCAAGAGGTATCTCACCTCCCCCTCGATCTTGGTGGTGCCGAGATCCGATGAGCCCTTACTGCTCTACATCTCGGCTACTCCCCGGGTGGTGAGCGTGGTCCTCGTGGTCGAGCGAGAGGTCGGGTCCGAGCTCCCGACATCTCCCACGAGGGTGGAAGCTTTCGGGTTTGAGCCCCCGACAAGCGACGCGTCCAAGGAGAAGCCAGGATCTGAGCTCCCTGACGACCCCGACCTGTCAAGCATGCTCGGGACCAAGCTCGACCCCTCGGGCACTGTGCTTGGGGAAGTTCCGAACAAGGACCACGTCCAGCAGTGGCCCGTCTACTTCATCAGTAAAGTGCTACGCGATGCCAAGACGCGCTACCCGCAAGTCCAGAAAATGCTCTACGCAATTCTTATGGCATCAAGAAAGCTGCGGCACTACTTCCAAGCGCACAAGGTATCAGTGGTTACTGCCTACCCCCTCGACCGCATCCTGCACAATCGGAAAGCCACTGGCCGCGTCGTCGAGTGGGCAATTGAACTCGGGGAGTTCAACCAGCGCTTCGTCAACAACCAAGCGGTCAAAAGCAGAGCTCTGGCCGACTTCGTGACCGAGTGGACGCCGGTGCCTGAAGACGAAGGGGAAGAATTGTTCACGAATCCGGGACATGAGGAACAAGCGAAGGAACCGAGCACTAGACGATGCACTTCGACGGATCCCGCGTGGGGGGCTGGAGTGGTTCTCACCTCCCCAACGGGTGTAGTACTCTAGTATGTCGTGCAGCTCCATTTCCGCGCCACCAACAACATGGCCGAGTACGAGGGCCTTCTCACGGGGCTTCATGCAGCCGCGTCCCTTGGAATCTGGCATCTGCTTGTCAAAAATGACTGTTAGCTGGTCGTCAACCAGGTGTCCAAGGAGTACCAGTGCTTGAATCCACAAATGGCGGCGTACCTGGTTGAAGTCAGGAAGTTGGAGCAGCGTATCGATGGGTTGGAGCTCCAACACGTTCCGTGCTGCTACAATAAACTCGCCGACAACCTATCGCGACTGGCCTCCTCTCGGGAGCCAGTCTCGGCTGGGACTTTTGAAGAAAGACTCTCCCGGTCGTCTGTCGAGGCCGCCGACCAAGACGAAGGGGGAACCTCGCGCCAAGGCGAGGCTACCCAGGCAGCACCTTCATGGGAATCTCCGTCAGTTTGTTGCCGCCCGGCGGGCACGGCGTGCTCGCCACCTGTTCTCAGGAGCCGTCCTGGATCGGCGAGATCCGAGGATACCTGAAAGAAGATATCCTTCCCAAAGACGATGCCGCAGCAGAAAGGATTACGCGACAAGCCAAACGCTACGCCTTGGTGGATGGGGATCTCTACCGGCGTGGCACCAACGGCATCCTCTTAAAATGCATTTCCCGGGAAGAAGGCCGCGACTTGCTCGCGGATGTCCACGAGGGCGAGTGTGGTAGCCATGCATCGTCCCGCACGCTGGTTGGGAAGGCCTTTCCGCAAGGCTTCTACTGGCCAACAGCCCTCCAGGATGCCATCGAGCGTGTCAATATCACACAAAGCAGACCCATCAGCCGGCTCAGGCCCTCCAAACCATCCCCTTATCATGGCCCTTCGCGGTCTGGAGGCTGGACATTTTAGGTCCGTTCCCCCGAGCAGTCGGGGGCTACGAGTACATCTATGTTGCCATCGACAAGTTCACCAAGTGGACGGAAGCTGAGTTGGTCGTCAAGATCAATAAGCACATAGCGATCAAGTTCATCCGAGGCATTGTGTGCCGCTTTGGAGTGCCCAATCGAATCATCACCGACAATGGCACGCAGTTCACAAGCGACGCGTTCCTTGAGTACTGCAGCATCATCGGGGTCAAGATTTGCTTCGCGTCGATTGCTCACCCTCACGCTAACAGACAAGATGAGTGCCCAATGCTCAAGTCCTCAATGGGCTCAAGATGAGAACCTTTGATCGGCTCAAGAAGTGCGGCACTGGTTGGATCGATGAGCTCCCTGCCATCCTTTGGTCAACCCGGACCTCCCCCAGTAGGGCGACCGGAGAAACACCTTTCTTCCTCGTATACGGAGTAGAGACGGTCCTCTCACCTAAGATCACTCTCGGCTCACCTCGGGTCGAAGCTTACTCGGAGGGCGATCAGGAACAGAGAAGGCTCGAAGACGCCAACTACCTAGAAGAGCACTGATGCAGAGCTGCTCTCTGTGCCGCCAGATATCAGCAGAGCCTGAGATGCTATCATCAGCGCCACGTGCGGGCCCGGTCGCTGGAGGTCAGGGATCTAGTACTTCGCTGCGTTCAAACGCGGGAAGGAAAGAACAAACTCTCCTCCATGTGGGAGGGCCCCTACCGAGTGACCAGCGTCTCCCGACCGGGCTCTATTAGATTGACCACAGATGACGATCTGCCGCTGCCCAATGCTTGGAACATCGAGCATCTGCGCAAATTTTATCTGTAAATAGCTCGGGTAAGTTTTTCTTTATGCTTTGGGTCAGACCCCCGAGTAGCAAAGCGAGTCTCGGGAGTGTTCCGGGTTCGTCGCCTAAGCCCTGGTCGCCTTGCTTGGTTTCTACACCCTAGGCACCAGACCGGCCAAAGGCCACCCGAGTATCCCACGCTCGGAGGCTTCCATGCATCATAAGCTATGTCAATAGCATTAACAATATTAATATAAGTAATATTCGCCTTTTTAATTACTTGTCAAGTTTTTCTATCCCCTCGCTTGCTCGCAAAAGAGGTCACTCTCACGAGTATCGGGCTCCCATGTCTCCTTTGCACAAGGAGATCCCTACTGGTCTATGGTACGAGGAGTTGGGGTAGTCTAGTCTCTGGTGGCGGACTGTCGGCGCTTGGACTACCGATTGTACCCCGAGCACTCTCGAGTCAGGGCGGACTGTCGGCGCTTGGACTACCGATTGTACCCCGAGCACTCTCGAGTCAGGGCACATAAGCCCCTGGCGATGCGTGCTCGGACTGGTCAACTGCCCCGAGCGCTACCGAGCCTCAAAGCACTTGGATAACTTTACCTCTCGTACCCATGACCAGTCAGCTGACTCAAAAGCTTTTGGGTCCTGACAGCGGGGAGTTTTGAAAAAACTCGGGGCAGAGGCACTTTTTGCCAGCAGGTTGTTATAATCGCCTACGAGTTTACAGATCAACCATGGTGAAGTTCCCGGGTGCCACTGACAATATCAAGTCGAAGACCCAGAATGAAAAGCCACCACGGATTCCCCTGACGTCATCGTCAATTTCGAAGATAATAGTCAGGAACGAGAGGAAAAGCCTCCCGATTCGATACTACTCATAAGCTAAGTTTCTTCTGCCGTGTTTCCTCAGCTTTAAGGCCTTTATACCATCCCCGCGAGTAGTCTTTCACGCCAGCGATCCCGTGCACCGCTCGATCATAAAGTGGGGGTGTTCTGGAGTAACGGTGTGAGTCACGGGGAGTGTTCTAGGTTGTCGCTCAAAGCCCTGGTCGCCTTACCTAGTTTCTACACCCTGGGCACCAGTCCGGCCAAAAGGCCGCCCGAGTACCCTACACGCTCGCACACGTGCTCGGGGGATCCCCCAGAGATGAAGGGCTAGCGGCGCAAGAGATCCTTGCTGCGCAAGAGGGAAGTGAAACTAGGTGGAAAAAATCAGCACAGTAAAACACCCACTGATATCTAGCTATTTGCATAACTGTCCCCGCACAAGTGCTCAGACAAACCTGCAGGAGTGTCAAGGCCTGAAGGTGCACAGCCTCAAGTGCTGGAGATTGCTCTCGGTGCAGCGGTCTGTGCTCGGCGTCCGTCTCTCGGGGGCCTGGGGTCCTCGGGGTCCCGAGGCGCGGCCTGCCCAAGGACAGGCTCAACGCATCCAGCTCTCGGGGGCTGGAGTCCTCGGGGCTGCCCCCCAAGGGTCGGCCCGCTCAGGCACGAGCTGGTCGCGTCTAAAAAAAAAGAGGCTCTTCGGCCTAGCATTGCATCAACAGTAAGTTCTTTACAAAGAGGCTCTCCAGCATTGAACAAAGAACACAAACAGATACAAGGGGAGCGAGCTAGTCCTCACCGCTGTCACCACCGTCATCGTCGTCGGAGTCGCTTTCGCCCTCCGCCCGTGTGAAGTGTTGGGCGATCTCCCTGGCTACCTCACAGACGGCCTCGTAGGCAGCGTCTCCCTCCTCCTCGGCGACCCCGAGCCTGGCAGGTTCCAAGGAGAAGTTTGGATCCTGGCTTTGGTAGCATGCAAGCACATGCTCTGCCACCGCGGCGGCCAGCTCGCGCCCCTCCCGAACCGCCATGTCCTTCACGACCGCCGGCAGCGTCTGCAGCCACTCGGCGATTGTGTCGAAGGGAAGGACGAGGTGGCCCAGGGACTCCAGGTGCTGCTCGCCAATGTCTATGCGGCCAAGCCCGGCAGCTGCCACTACGTGACGCGCCCAGTCGAAGATATCGTGCATCATTGCAGTGGTGCTGTTCCTTTTGGAGCACATCTCCATGAGGCGATCCCTCTCCTCGGCCGCTGTCGCCTCCAGCCACCGCAGCTCCTCTTGTAGCTCCTTCACCTGCTCCGAGAGCTTCCGCTTGGCGACGTTGCCATCCTCGAGGCACTGTTCCACCTCTTGGATGCGACAGTCCCTGTCCTCTTCAGCTCGGTGGACTTGCTCTCGGGCCTTCGCCTTGGTCGCCTCCAGTTGGTCGACGGCCTCTTTGCAAGCGGCCTCGACGTGCCGCTCCACTTCTCCCTCCAGCTCCTGTGTTCGCCACGCCAGAGAGACCTCCCCTTCGTCGAGCGCCTTCTCTCGTTGGTCGAGCATGATCTCCCACGTGGCGGCCTCTGCCTCACGGAGGGCAACCTACTCTTGCCGCCGGGTTACTTGCTCACCCTCATCGAGGATCTCCGCGCGCATCTCCTCCAGGGCCTCCTTTTCCCTGAGGATCCCTGTGGTGGCTCTTTGGTGCTCGCTCTGGGCGATCCAGACCCGCGCGGCGAAAGCTTCTCGGCTTCCATGAGGGCGGCCTCCCGCTCCTCCAGCGCTATCTTCTCTGAGGCGACGGCGGCCTGGATCTTGTCCACCACGACGTGCGCCGTGTCAAACACCTCGGGGAAGAGCCCCTGAGGCATCCCAGCTCGGTGCACGAAGCCCCGGCCTCTCGGCAAGGCAGTCAAGCCCGAGCTCGCTTCGGCACCTGGATTGCCACGGACTTCCTCAAGGACAAGGAGGGGCTCCCCGCCTTCGGGCACCGAGCTCCTCCTGAGTACCGCCGGTGGGCTCCCGGGTAGCTTCAAAACTGCCGAGTCCCCGAGCTCTCCCTCGGGGCGCACCCCCTCGGTCTCCGCCCTCCGTCCCTGGCTGACGCGGCCGCGGCTCTGCTCAGGCGCTGCATCCTGGATGTCGGGGACCAGGCCTGGCGTCATCCGCACAGCCTCGGCCCTCAGGACTGTCTCGGCTCTCGGGGCATTTTCAGCGCTCGGGGCGGCCTCAGCACTCGGGGCGACTTCAGCACTTGGGACGGTTCGAGTCTTCTTGGATGCCCTGAAAACAACGGCACAACGAAGCTCGAGTCAATCCCCGAGCACTCTATTCACCCTACGGAGCGAAGAGGAAGGGAGTTTTCATCTTACGTTTGCGAGGGCCCCTTGTACCGCCAACGCGTGGTTGGGATCTCGAACCCCGGGCTCATCGACGACTACGGCTCCTTCCTCTTCTTGCTAGTTGCCTTGGGGTTGGCAGCCCCCGAGCTCGGCTGCGCCGGGCCCCCGGCCGGCGCTGATTGGGCGCTGCCTCGCCCCAAGTTGCCGTCCCTGGTACCCATCACTCGTTGGCCAGGGGACGGAGGAGGGGGTTGCGGCGATGACGAGGAAGACGGGGGGAGGGGGAGGGGAAGGCGCCCGTGCCTTCTTGCCCTTCGGGTCCGCGGGGTCCTCGTCGGTGACGCGGGTCCTCGGAGTCCTTGTGGTTGGATCCTCACCGACGTCGTCGCCTCCCGGAATCATCAGCGAGCCAGCCGCCCTAGCTGGTTCCTTCGGCTTGATCTCCTTGGAGTCGAACTCGGGGAGGGCCGTGCGGATCGCGTTGCGCTGCGGATGCACATAGGGCGCAAGGTCCGGCCTGGGAAGCTCGGCGGAAGTGGTGTCTCCAATGCCCAGAAGAACCCGCAGCATCACCTTGATCGTGTCGGGGCCAAGGTCTCCCGCCTCGCCAATCTCCGTTTGATCGATGTCCCGCACACCAGTGTACATCCAAGCCGAGTGGCCATGCTCCCGCAGTGGTGCCAGCCGCCGCCGGAGGAAGTCGCCGACCACCATCGTCGCTGTCAAGCCCGCGGCCCGCAGCCGCGAGATCCGCTCCAACACCGGCCGCAGCAGGTCATTGTCCTCCGGCCGGAACTCCAACTTCCTCTTATGCACCGGTGCCAGCCCGGCGGAAAGCTGTAGCTGGGCATGTGGATCGGTGGTGATGTAGCACCACTGGTTGTGCCAATCGTCCCACTTGTTTCACGTCTCCTGCGAGATGTAGCCGTCCCTGATTTTCTTCCGGAGGCAGAAGTTGAAGTTCCCCGCGGTCTCCACCCGGTCGGAGCCCCTGCTCTTCCCCGCTGACCGCAGCACGAAGAAGTGGCGGAAGAGCACCACTGACGGCATCACTCCCACAAACATCTCGGAGAGATGGGCGAAAATCGCCAGCATCACTACGGAGTTGGGGGAGAGGTGAATGAGGTAGATCTGGTACTCCGCCAACACCTCCAAGAAGAAGGAGGAGAACGGCGGCACCAGGCCCCGCTGCGATGAAACTCGCAAAGATCACCGTCTCCTCTGGCCTTGGCGCCGGCGAGTACGTGGCCAGCGTCACCCTCGTCGCCCCCCTCTGGCCCTTTGGGACCAGCATCTTCCACACCTTGTCCACGCTCTCCTCGTTAAGGAGACGGGATTTGGGAAGGATGGCGTTGGCGGCGGCGGACGGTAGGGAAGCGCGGCGTTTTTCGCATCTCGGCATGGCGACAGTGTGGCGTGGAAGTTGGAGGCGAAAAGGCGAAAAGGCACAAGGAGACGAAGGGCGCAAGAAAGGAGAAGAAGCGTCTGCAG
Source organism: Stipa capillata (assembly GCA_019208055.1). NCBI lineage: Eukaryota > Viridiplantae > Streptophyta > Magnoliopsida > Poales > Poaceae > Stipa > Stipa capillata. Next base: position 65,285 of record JAGXJF010000360.1, read on the forward strand.
AAGAGGAAGATGAGGAGGCACAAAGCTGGCGAAGCGTTTAAAGGAAGGGATCAAGAAGTTGAAGCGTTTCGTGTAGTGCGCGGGCTGGAGGTGACGGTTCTGTTTCCCTGACAGAATGCGCTCCCCCACGAGGCACGAGAATTGGAGTGGTTCCCCCTTTTGAGGCACGAGAATCGGAGCGATTCTCCTTTTTTGGCGCTCAGGATGGGCCGGCATCTTCGTTGACCCATGGAGTGAAGGCCCCGTTCCCAGCCTTGTCCTTTTTCTAGGCCGTCGCCTGGTGACAGGGCCGGGGGCTACTGTCAGCGATACGGGAGCAGGGTCCCCTAAACCGCGGGTAAAGGCCGAACTTGACGCCGCGTCGCCAAGGACATGGGAGTCAAGAAGAGGTGCTCGGGGGCTCGCCCCGAGCACTGTATCCACTCGGCCTATCAAGGGAAACCCCAAGTTGCCCCTTAAGGATGCTTCCCGAGCACCCAAGGCGACTTGGCTCCCGCTCGGGAACCCCGAGCACCCCTCGTGGGACCTTCCTCAGTACACGTCGCCCAATAGGCGCATTTAATGCCTGTTTGATGGGCATACCTACTCCCAGTCTGTTGCGGACAAGATGGCGGTGTTTTGACCGGTTTCCGTCTCCCGAAGTGATAAGCCCTCTCAGATATCAGCCTTGGCAGGGGATGGAGCGGTCTGACACCTTTTTGACTTTGGGGCACGCCGCCGCGCGCGCCCAGGCGCATACCTCCAATCCTTGGTCTGTGGGACCAGGGTAGTTGCAGCATGGTCTGTGGCAGAAGGCATCCCAGGAAGTCTTCATCTTCTGACCCAACCACATCATGATGATCCAGATCCCAAGCAAAGTGTGACAGGAACTATTCCGCTACAGTAACCCTCAACCACCGACATGGTTGCCCACGCCCTATTTGTTAGCAGCGGTACTACTACAATGTATTGGCCTTTCGGCCATTGTGGTGACCTCCGGATATAAGGGGAGAACGAGGCCATGCAAGGGGAGGAGAGAAAAAATAGAACAACTAGGACCTAGAAGAAGAAGAGTAAGGGCACCGGTGTTTCGGGCTGATTGTAATCCTCCAAATATTCACAAATACATCAAGAGCAGGACGTAGGGTGTTACACCAAGAAGGTGGCCCGAACCTGGGTAAATCACAGTCTCATCTCTAGCTTCCTGCCTTCAAGCTCCGCGTAGTGCCGGTTCCTTCGGTCGCCCGGCCGAATCTCAAAGGGGGTCCTTCTGGATCACTGACGCCGGCGTTTGTTCGCCAACACTTATGATTTATATACATGTGTAATTATCTTCCATATGCTTTTTTATCCGAGAAATTTGTAATTTTTGTGACTAATACTTTGTATTTAGATGGATCGAGGTTGGATATCCGAGAGTCATACAAGTCGAGCATATATCTGTGGCGTCATTGTTTCATTAATGTCATGGAGGTAGACATGAGGAACAGGGGGAACCGTTGATTTTCTGTCCATACGTTGGTTGTGATGATTCTGCACTGTGGGAGAACCCAAGAATGATCAAAAAACATTTGTTTCGGAGGGGTTCCAAGATAGGATATATATGTTGGACCAAACTCGGTGAAGAGCTGGTAATGCATGAATAAAACGATAGCGATGATATGCCAAACCCCTATGATGGCCAGCCGGATGGTGATGATTGTGATTCCGATGGCAATGATACTACTATGCTAGATCTGCAACAGATGATTTGTGATTCGAGAGCTACCATGATGATGGAGAATACATGAATTTATGGGCTTGTTGGAAAACGCCGAGAAACCATTGTATCCAAACTGCAAGGAAAAACACTCTGAGTTGTCAGTTACACTTGACCTCTAGAGATTGAAGGCAGAAAATGATAGTCAGACACGAGCTTTACAAAGATGTTGGGTCTTTTTGCAGACATGCTTCCAGATGATAATAAGTTTCCCAAAAGCATCTAAGAAGTCAAGAAGGTGATTTGCCCCATAGGACTGGAAGTACAGAAGATACACGCATGTACAAACGACTGTATGCTTTATCTCAATGAGTACAAAGATTTGTGTTCATATCCGGTATGCAAAACTCCTTGATACAAGTGTAAGTTAGCAAAAGAGAAAGACAAGGCCGACGATAAGATCAAGATGAGAGTCCTACATAGTGGTTTGAATGGTGCATTGAAAGGGCCATCTTGGGTGATCTGCGATCCCGCTCTTGTCGGAACACCGTTCGGAATGAAAGAAAAGCCTGTGGTCTCAAACTATTCCAATAATGGTTGATTTTAGGTGTCAAATGAGTCAACCTTTGTAAGCATGTCTCTGTTCCCCCGTTGAACCTAGAGTAAGCTTTCCAAAATGTGTAATATTGTACAAAACGGGCTCGTGGATCTAGAGTTAAGGTAGATCCTAGGGACGTTGGTCGTATTTATGCCAAGCACGTAACCTGGTCAGGAGAGATGTGAGGACTATTGGATCTAGGGCTGATTTATTGTGAGAATATACTTTTAACCATCCTTTACACAAGGGTTTGGACGGTGCATTGAAAGGGCCATCCGAGGTGATTTGCAATCCCGCCCTTGTTGGAACACTGTTCGGAATGAAAGAAAATCCCACGGGGTCAAACGATTCTAATAATGGTCAATTGTAGGTCAAACGATTCAACCGGTGCAAGCATGCCCATGTTCTCCCGTTGGACCTAGAGTAAGCTTTCCAATAAGTATAATATTGTATAAAACGGGCTCGTGGATCGAGAGTTAAGGCAGATCCTAGGGAATCGCTCGTATTTGTGCGAAGCACGCAACCTTGTCAAGAGAGATGTGAGGAATAGTGGATCTAGGGCTTATTTATTGTGAGAATCTACTTTTCACCGTCCTCTACACAGGGGTTTAGATGGTGCATTGAAAGGGCCGTCGTGGGTGATTTGCGATCCCGCACTTGTCGGAACACCGTTCGGGATGAAACAAAAGCCTATAGTATCAAATGATTCCAATAATGGTCAATTTTGGGTGTCAAATGAGCCAACTGGTGCAAGCATGCCTATGTTCCCCTATTGAAACTAGAGTAAGCTTTCCAATAAATCTAATATTATACAAAATAGGCACGTGGATCGAGAGTTAAGGCAGATCCTAGTATTTGGAGAAGACAATGGAAAGGAAGAAGGCAGGGGAAAACTGCCATGCAGGCCCGGGATCAGATGAGAGGAGGTCGGGGCAGTTGAATGGATGGAGCTGTGTGGCTTTAGCGGAAAGGGAGGAAAAGAGGGTAGAGAATATAGTGCCGAAACTATTGTGGATTTTGACCCCATCATCTGTGTAAAATTTGAGTTAAAATCAAAAGGAGCTTACAAGAAACTTTGAAATGATTTGGAGCTTTTGATAAATGCCTAAGCATGGAATCGAGGGGTATATGCTGAACTATATGACTCACATTTTTTTTGAAAACTCTTCCAAGGTCCAAAACTTTTAGTCTCATTTAAATTTCGAAGTCAGCTTAGGATAATATTTGAAGTATTCTAGCATTCTTGGATTGAAGATTCCCCTATTTTACATTTTTGATTTACTATGGCTGTAGATATTCTTGAAAGGTTCATGGGGTTCTTCTAGTGATTATTTCTTTAGGGCTTGTTGCCCGAGTTCAATCCGTCGAGAATTTATTCTTCAAATAGTTTGGTAAGATTGCACCGAGCCCCACCATTTTTTATTGGAATAGTTTGGAATGCCTTCAAGATACTTCTATAAACATTTGATGTATTTTTAGATGGGGTAGAGCACAAAATGTGGGTTTAGGGTTTTAGCTTTTGCTCGGAAGAGAGAGAACTCAGGTTAGCCTAGGTATTGTAGGAGTAGCTTCGGGTTACGGCAGATTAGAGTCAAGAGAAAAGGTAAAAGTTTTTGCTTTGTGTTTTCCTTGCTGTTGCGATATTAGAGATTGATCTAGAGACAAGAGACAAATATTTTTACGTGGAAAACTCTTGTGGGAAAAAACCACGGACGCACGAACACGTAATCTCACTATGATGGAAAAGTACTACAAACACGAGACGACATGACAGTCTTTAGGTGCGACTACCGGGACATATATATAGGGGTAATTACAAGAGTCCATAAAGAACATGACAACGAGTCCTTGGAGGACGAGACAAGAGTTATAATCGGTTACGCCGGTACGGTACCAGCGCGAATCCCCACACCATACGATGCTACGTCTAGCATGATTCGGTGCCGTGTTCAATACGGTAACTGAATTCGGATCACTTTTCAACACTTACGATCCAGCTCAGACAACTATTCGACAAAAGATTCTATTAGGCTCACTTAAGTTAGCTTAGTGGAAATAAAAATTCTTTTGGTAGTCCTATTTTTCAGTTATTAGAAATCAGGGCGTTACACGGTGCAATCATGTAGGGGCGACGAGTGTAGCCAGGTGCGGCCTTGCAGTGTTGTGCGGCGTGCAGCCGCTGTTGCTGGCGTCGTCGTGCGACGCGCGTGTGTCCAGGCACGGACGCGTTGTTGCGTGGCTCGGCGCACTGCAGCTCGTGCGGCCCGTTGGGGTACGGAGGCCTGCAGGAGTGTCTGCTCATTGTTGGTGCCGATGCGGCGGCACAAGTAGTGCGAGGAGAGGCGACCAGTGGCGTGCATCTTCATACCGGACGATGGTTTCGTGCAGGCTCGCGTTGCGCGCAGTGGCCGTGTGAGGCTCGCTGTGCTGGCGCAGCACGGTGGACGCGGCCGGCTCGGCCATGCAGGGCATGCGGCATACACGCGTAGCCTGCCCTGTCGTGTGATGCGAGTGTGGACTTGGCGCAGGTGGTGCGGAGCCAACGGTAGCATAGTTTAGCAGCCATGCAGGTCGTCCCCGGGACGCGGTCGTGCGAGCGCATGACCATCCAGGATCGAACCAATCGGTTACGTGCATGTACGGTTATGCGTGTTTTCAATTGATCCATCCTGGATCCATTCTTCCGGTGCATGTGCGAACATGGCTATTGGGTGCGGACGTCGTTGCTGCATGTAGGCACAGCGGCCATGCGATAGCCATGGCGTCGTCACCGCCGACGCGCGTGCGGATGCGCCGGCCGTGGATCACGCGTGCAGGCGCTGATCCGATACATCGATTCCACAATGCGATCCACAATTCCCCATGTTAATTAGATCAAGCCATTGATATTGGTCAGCGATTGCTAATCGGTACGGTGATCACGGAAAATTTCCGTGAATCTAGAGGATGAAATCATACAAGAAATATAAGCAATTCTAGAAAATTCATACCTTGATTAATCCATTTTCGACGTTACCTTCCATATGCCTAGATTAGGGCGTGAATAGCGTCGTTCCAAAAACATGTTAGACAGCCTTCACCATTGAGTGTGGTCTGGAGGTTGCCCAACGAGATCGTAGACATAGGAGGAGGGAATTTATCGAAGATGGTCGTCGGACACTATACAATAAGTGATACAAAGATGTAGGGGTAATCTTTTTTCTTTATTATTCTCTTCTCATCAAGTGTACAATATAATGAATGAAAATCCCTATGTATATACTACTAAAGGTCCTACTTAGGATCAAGATAAGAGCCCATAAAATATGTTAACAGGAAAGACAACATCTTGATTTGGTTTCCCAACAATTATAACTCCTTGAGCAGCACATCCTCAATGAACCTATAAGGTTACCATAGGACGAGCCCTCTTCTTTCGTAACATCCTCAGCAAGCCTCTTCCACTCCAACGTCTTCTCCCTCGCCTCCACGCCCTTCTTCCCGATCATCATCTCCCTCACCAGTGCGGCTATTTCATCACTCCCCGCATCCTGCGGCAACTCTGCTCCGATGTTCCACGACGTGCTCAACTGCCGGCAGTTGGTTGTCTGCTCGGATATCATCGGCCAGCCGAGCACCGGCACGCCGGCGAGCACAGTCTCCAGGATCGAATTCCAACCGCAGTGTGTCACGAACAGCCCTACCGCTGGGTGGGCAAGGACCGCCTCCTGTGCGCACCAGGGCACGACGAGCCCGTCCTCACTAACCTCGACGTCGACGGCCATGTCGGGCCGCAGGACCCACAGGTACGGGGAGCCGCATCTGGCCAGGCCGGACGCGAACTCCTTTAACTTCTCGCCGCTCATTGCGGCGTGGCTGCCGTAGCTCACGTACACGACGGAGCGAGCCTCTTTCTCGTCTAGCCACGCCATGCAACCCGCGTCCTCCTGCAAGAAGCTGGCCGCGTCCGTCGAGCCGGGGAAGTCGCCGCCGCTTGCCGGGAGGGACGCTACGATGCTTGAGAGTGGGCCGACGGTGTAGACCGGCGGGAGGAACGCGGCGAGCGCGTCGACGACGTCCTTCTCGATATCGTGGAAGGTGTTGATGATGATGGCCTTGGAGGCGGCGGCGACGCGCATCTGGTGAAGGTGGATGCGGAGTAGTGGCGCGTCGGCGTCCGTCGTGAGGCAGAACGTCGGCATGTCCTTTAGCCGCATGCCCTTCATCCCGGGCACCCAATCTAGTGGGGTATCAAGGGTGCCGTCGGTCTTGTAGTCATTTCCTACCAAAGAACATTGGATCAGTGAACACTCAGAGAATTTACTCCGTAAATGAATCAAGATTAAGAAATAATTTGAGCCATACCTTTTAGAGGGACGAGTCCCCTCTTAATTAGCTCCGCGAATTGGAGGTAACCCATCAACCCGCACGCTGATGCCGTGAAGAACTGCACGTCAGGCACGCCCACCTCCCGAGCCCCCACCGACGCGAACGACATCGGCGCGTCCGCTACCACGCAGCTCACCGGCGGCATGCCGGGCCGGTCCGCCAGCGCGCGCAACAGGTCCTTGAACGGTTCGAGGCAGTTCTGCTCCAGGGCGTCGTGGTGCGCTTCCAACGTTCGCGGCGGCGCCTCCAGCGACATGCCGTCCGGGATGACCTCGACACTGAACCCCGGGATGGCGGCGGCAGCCGCCGCCTCGGCACCCTTGGCGCGGACGAGGCGGCGGTAGTGCAGCTCGGTGTGGACGAGCGTGACGTGGAAGCCGCGGGCGTGGAGGACGCGGGCGAGCTGCATGTGGGGCGCGACGTGGCCGTGCGCCGGGAACGGCACGAACACGACGTGTGGCTTCTGCACCGAAACCATAATCCGACGATTTTGGGAACTTGCGTTTTTATTTCCTCTTTAGAAACTCGGGCAGGTTTGTTTGTAAATAGCTACTGGCGGTCGAGGATATAAGAGTGCTCTTTTGGTTCTAGACGTTTACGCGTAGGAAATCACTTTTATATGCGTAGGAACTCATGGCTTTTTAGCGAGAAAAAATAGAGTAGGAAAACAGAGGGTAGTTGCAGCGTGTGGTCGGACAGAAGGGCAGGTAGCCTCAAGTCCTCAACCGGCACGAACGTGCACCAGAGCGCCACGAAGATGAAGCAACGTTTGTGAGTTTGAACTTTTTAAGGACCGTCAGACTGACCAGAAGAGACGAATCGATGATGCGACGTGTGTAGGTAGGTCCGAAACCGATCATGGATTTAGCATTCGAGACCACGCGATTTACTGTGGTAGCCAAGGCCTGAATATGCTGATGTACGTGGGGAACATGGTTCATGCAAGCTACCTACCTTTCTGAACCCTGAACTCACGTATGCCATTGGCTGCATGTGTTATGATAACTGCTGCTGAGGGCACCGCACGGCGAGTTGATGACGCCACACGGTTCAGCCATGTCCGGTTTAAGATTGCATTTGTCATTGCGAACTAATTATGGTAATTCTGTAATTTGATCCGCTTTTATATGTTTTAGCGTTTGGTTAGCTGACTTTAGTAGAATACGTACAAATGAGTTTAAAACGCATTCTAGCTAACAAATTGACGTAACATATATACAACCTCACGTAAGTGTAATACTTTTATTTTAGTCTATTTCGGAGTTGCTAAGACTATAATTTGATTTATGAAATAAGATATCAGTTTTTTAAGTTATTTTTGTACAATACCTTGCAAAATAAATTCAACAGAATGCAACAACCGCAAACTAAGCCAAATGCCCCTAATCATTAAAAAAAAGAGCTATTTCTAAGTTACCCTTTTGCCTCTGATTCCGAACAATGTCTCTCGCTAGCTCTGCCCGATCTTTTTTTTTGGCTTGCCCACCACCTTCGGCTTTGTACCACCCCTGACATCATTGTAGAGGCACGCCAAAACTTTTGGATTAAATGCCTTGTTCCATCAAATACCGATCAAATTCAACCCAAAAGATGTCTGACATGGAGTTGTCTTTAGATGATCCTGTGCCCCTCTAATAGACGTACCCTACTATTTGCCTAATCGTACACTTTAATTGATCATTTGTCCATGTTTATTGTATGGTACGCCAGCTAATTAAGTAAATCTCAGTCAACTGCTCCGATCCATTAGATCCAAAAGAATGACCCAGATTCACTCGCTACTCATCATAACCTGCTTAACCCTATCCACTACCAGAATAGAGATGTTTATCGTGTGCACAATACTTTACCGAGTGTTTTCCGTCGGGCACCCGGCCTAGACAACCATAAACCGAGTGTCCAAGAAAAACACTCGGCAAAATGACCACACTCGGCAAAACAATTATTTGCCGAGTGCCCGCTACCTGACACTCGGCAAACAGGGCGACACGTTTCCTACCTCCCCGCGGTTGATGGAGAGGCGACAGTGTGGTTTCTTTGTCGAGTGTCGTATAACGGGCACTCGGCAAAGCTGTGGCCCCCTCCCCCACGTTAGCACTGTTCATTTTTGCCGAGTGTCCGTTTCATGACACTCGGCAAACTATGTTTTTTCTTTGCAAATAGGATCTGTTTGATGTTTGTTGTTTCAATTATTTTTTAACAATGTTAGATTTCATATTTTTAAATCGGATCCATTTGATGTTGGTTTGGGCAGTGAATAGTGCATGGTCTATAATTACTTTGTAGTGTTACGTTTTGTAGTGTTCCTATGCCCTACGAAACTACCAGACCGACTTTTGTAAGAACTTGGCCTCTTTTTGAGTTGGTTATGTTCCTATGCCCTGTTCTATCACTAACAAAGAGGAAAGTCACATAAAGTCACCACTTTTGATGAAAAGCTAGCGTGTTTCCGTTGCGGGGCCCGCGGAAGGGTGGCACATGAAATCACGCCAGAAACCGTCGGAAACCCTAACTTTTTGGCATGGAGTCCTAATATGGGTATATAAGGTTGGTGTAAAGAGGGCAAGCCAATACACAACTTTGAAGTGGCACCTCCTTTACAAACAGAAGTACCTCGCAGGAAGTTTTTGGACTTTGAGTGGAAAACTCCCCCTATTCATGTTCACTCGATACGGCCTCCACTCCCTCTCTCTCTCTCTCAGCTTAGAGCTCGGAGCACGAGCTCAAGTCCGGCTATACGCCCTCGCCCAGAGTCTACACGGATTGCGATGACCGAACTCCAGGTTAGTTCTATTTTATTCATCCTCCACGGTCTGTACATGCTTTGTATTAGGACGATGATGAGATTGCGATGACATACTGTAGACCCAGCCGGCTGAAGAAAAGAGGCTCGGACAGGAATCCAAGAGAAGGCAAGAGGCCGTGAGGCTAGCGCTCGAGGAGAGGATGGCGGCAGAACGAGCCCAGTGGTACGATCTTATGAAGGGTGTTTATGCTGCAATTGGTCAAACTCCGCCACCGATGCCAACCCCTCCTCATCAACATGCTCCACACACTCGCCACACTCCTGTGAGTTCATTTATAACCTTCTAATCACCATTACTACCCTTCTTATAGCCATAGAGTGTTGTGTAACTATCTCCTCCTTTATGCAGCATCTATCAGCGGGATCGAATGATCCTGGAGCTGGATCTTCGCAAGCAAGCCCAAGCAATCCTCGTGGTACTTCGTCGTCAAGAAATTAGCTCCAGTGAACTTGAATCAACCTTTGTCTTTGTGCTCCAATGATGTGATGTTTGTACTTTGCTGATATGTCATATATGATGTTTCCAGTGAACTTTGAATTATATTTGTGATATGTGATATGTGAAATGTGATGGTTGTGATATATAAATTATTTTGAATTGCAGGGATTTTTGGAAATACAAACAAAAAAGTTGCTGTGTACTTTGCCGAGTGTAACACTCGGTAAACAAGCATATGCTGAGTGTAACACTCGGCAAACGTGACACGTGGCGCAAGCCTGTGCAATCTGGTATTTCGGCTGCCAGATTTGTTAAGTTTTGCTGAGTGTCACAATTTTGGCTCTCGGCAAACCGTGCCACGTGGTGCCCCGGCAACCAGCGATGTACCAACCTATTCAGACAGTTGTTTGCCGAGTGCCTGGGATCGATACTCGGCAAAGAGGTCTAACGAGTGTCCCGGCCGTTTACTTGCTTTTTTGTGCCGAGTGTAGGTTTTGACACTCGGCAAAATTTTTGCCGAGTGCGCGACAGAAAACACTCGGCAAACAGGGCTATGCCAGCAGGCTGTATGCCGATCCCTGTTTGCCGAGTGTAACACTCGGTAAAAAGTACTTTTTACTGAGTGTATTTCCTCCTTCGCTGTGTGCCTTTGGCATACGGCAAAGTGATGGAACCCGGTAGTGATCATTCCCTTCTTCTCTCCCGGTGAGCTGTCATAACCTCTTGACCCTATCCGACGTGCACACCGCCCCAGTCTCGTCACGCCTCCCTTTCCTCCATCTCTCTATGCCACTGTATCTTCTCATGTCGTTGCCCCAGCCCTTACCATTCTTTCCCATCTACAGCGGCTACTGCAGCCAGATCTGCCACTACCTTTTCCTCCTGAACTACAACACTTGTTGTCCTCTTCTCCTTAGCTTCAACCCAACCGATGACCCTCCGCCGCTCATAGCCCACACGTGCTAGCTCTCGTGGGTGTCCTCTAGATAACTTGCGAAACCGCGGCTTCCTCCTAGTTCCTCCCATAAAACACTCCATTCCATCGAAAACCAATCTCTCGTGCTAGGTAGGAGGTGACCACAATTGGCGACCCAGGTCACCCAAAGTCCCGAACCTCCTGACCCAAATGTGCTTTTCAGCCCAAGTTATGCATCACCATATAGTCCAATGCATCACCCGCGCCCCTAGATTGGTTTCGAAATCTGTGGGCCCATGTAACAGAGTCAAGCAGAACTGTGGTTTAGTGAATTCCGTCCGGTTTTTGTCACTTCCATGATAAAGTTGTATAGCACTAGCAGAGTGCCAGATAAATTTCTTCACTTAGAACCAAGTTGTAGGTACTTTATTTTCCCTTTCCATAGATAGGTGATAACTTAGGACCAAGTTGACATGCTTACCAATCAATACATGCGCTGATTTATTATTATCATACTTGTTCCATATACGATGCGCAATCAGAGACCATTAAGAAGTAGCACGATAACACAGAAAGAGTCATACAAATAAGTCACTTCTCACCAACCAATGCATAGGTAATTCAAGGAATGAAACAACGTACACTTTATCCCTGTAAGATAAACAAACTCCGCGATGCAATCATCTAGCTCCATAGTTTGTCGCCTCTTATCCATTCCGATTTTCATTCATTTCTCCGACAAAACGGATCGGAGAAAGAACCAACAAGATCAGGGGCCCTGCGCCCCTATTCAAGCTGGTAGCTGCATATGCAATCCTGGGGCACCACCAGGCTCCTGAAGCTTGTCTATTACGTGGGCATGTGTCAGCAGAGCCCATATGAGTGTTATGAACTCCCCGCCGGTTGCCATCCTGGTGGCATGTGCCACTGCTCTGTCCGATGAGGCGATGTACAGCATCATGTTCGCCCAGAAGACGGCGAGCACCCTCCATCGTTCCTCGACGTCCGCAATCCTGTGACTGTCGACGAGGTAAACAGCGATCCTTGCGCCCTCAGAAAGAAAGCGGACCTCGTGCTTTGTGGAATCTGAACTCCCTAACTCGATCAGTTTATCGTACTTCTCCTTGTTGGACTTGCAGTCGGCGAGGTACTCACGGGCGTTGTGCAGCGTGCCGCGGGCCAGCGACAAGCTCGTGTTAGTGCTGTCCGGAACCAGGTCCGGTTTGAAGGCCAGCAGATACGCACAGTACCCGGACAGCTTAGTGGCGACCGCATGGTTCTTCACGAGCTCTCCGCTGGCGTTCTCCTTGCTCGGCACGGGCAGGCCGTAGCTGCAGATGCTTGTGGCTACGTGCCATGTCATGATGTAGCGGGCATACGTGTGGCCAAGCATGCAGTCGCGATCGAGATCCAGGTCGACGACACCCATCTCGATCATACAGCCACATCCTTCCGTCAGTGATCTTGCCGTTGATGTCTTTGAGTTGGCGGAGGACAGCTTGCCTCACTTCCGGTGGCAAGCTGATGGAGTTAGTCATCAGTGATGCGTCCAGGGCCTCGAGCGATATCCATGATAGGAAGGACTTGACCGGTTGAGGATGGACGTTGTAGAGGATGAAGTACTAGCCGATGCTTCCCTTCCAGTACTTTGTGAAGGTGAAATGGCACAGGACCTTGAGTGGGATCTCCACGAATGCCCTGTGCCATGACTCCTTCCGCACGTACCGGCACATCATCTTCACCTTGTGCCAGTCGGAGAAGATGAACGAAAGGAATTGGTACGACTCAAGAAAGATGTACCACACGATGACCAAACGAGTGACGAGACGATCAAGATTGAAGCCATGGATAAAGATGTTTGCACTGACCCCCGTAGGCCGGTACTTGAGGAGGTCCGGGCAGAAGAGAGTAAATATGCTGGTCGCAAGGATCACAGCATACACAATCAAATCGGGAGCTAGGGTGTCTTTGATTGACGGGTACCGAGCATAGAAGAAATCAAAGAGGAACTCGAGCTCTGCCTCGACTACCCGAAATGCTCTGTCGAGATCTTGATCATCCGAGAGGAGCCCATTGACAATGAAATCTCGACACTTGTCATACTGAAAGGGGAAGTTTATATTGCCAACATGATCAGCTGCAAACCTTTGCCTGAGCAGCCTAAAAAGAGCAAAGGAGAGACACAGGTCCCTCCGCCTCGAAGCGCCTTGATCGCTGCCGCTACATTGCAGCAACTTCCCTTTGCATTGCCAGATTTTGGCGACGTCCACCGTTTCCGGCACGCCGTAAGCCACATGTATGACCTCTTCCCCATACTTCATCTCCTTCACTTCCTTGCCATCGACAAGGTAGATTTACTCCTCCATGGTTTCCGGGACACCGGCACTGTTCAATGGTTCGTATTTCATGTACTCGAACACGACCTGGTTTTCCCTGACCAGCCCACGGGACCGGCACGTTGACCGGTATGCCTTACACGTCAGGCCTAGCCTTACAACGCTTAAGCCCCAGAGCAGAAACAAACTGATGAGGAAGTTGCTGCGGAGCTAACCTTTGTAGTAGAGTATGAGAAACAGCAGGTAGATGATGTGCAGGGCCTGGTTCATCATGGATCTCGTCTGCTGGCTGCTGTCGTTGAAGCTGAACGCCGTCATGGTGCCGGCGCTGCCGAGGAGGAGGAGGAGGAAGCAGGCCCACACGACGAAGAGCTCGTTCTGGATGGACGACGACTGCATCAGGCCGATGGTGTAGGAGATCACCGGGAAGTTGAACATGAAGGCACCCCAGACGACGAGCCTGGCCAAGGCACGGCTCTCATGGCGTCGCCTCGAGTTGAACACGACAAGGATGCCGACGAGGATGCAGCCCACAGTCACCAGGCCCTCAATCCTCGCCAGCTACCCGGCGGAGCTTGAGGCGAATTCCTTTGCTGCCCGGGTCGCATTTCTCACATCAGCAATTTGTTCCATGGAGAAGCAAAGCAAAGGGACGGAGCAGATCTCTGGGAAATGAAGATGGGGCGGGGCCGGGGTTCAAGGAGAAGACCTTGAACTAAAACAAGACTCTATCTAAGTCAATGTCTAAGCATTTGCGCTGGCCTGATGGGCTCTGCTCCTGTGCACAGGCATATGGCAGCAGCCCACTGACCTGCTGGGACCATTGAGGTAAGAGTGGGCCCTGGTGATTTTTTTTTGAAACAAAAGGCAGGAACTCTGCCTAATATATTGATAAAGAAGGAGTAAACATAGTCGGCCGAGGCCAAAAGAAAATAAAACACACCCCTCCTGATTACATCTAGTGTTAGAAGCGCAAGTTGAGTGGCACCCGCTAGCATCCAGGCTCGTCTTTCATCCTTGATCTTTGTGAGGAGGTTCGGTGGAGTGGTGGATACGTTGTTAAAGATCCTTGCGTTTTATTCCTTCCAAAGTTCCCAACAAATAAGAGTAACCACCGTTCGAAGAGCTTTCGGTGGCACCTGAGAGTTGCGTGTAAAGTTGTCTCAGAGGGAGCAGACGTCTGTTTCACCAAAATGGTTGTGCGAGGAGAGGTCATAATGGCCGAGCCAAGCAGCAGCGCCAGACCAGACCCGTTTGGAGTATCTGCATTCGAAGAGGCAGGTGGGCTGCTGACTCCGGGTTCCTTCGGCATGGCTTGCAGATGGGATCGTGTGGCCATCCTCTAGAAGCTAACCGATCCACAGTCCACAAGCGGTTTTGCACAGCAAGCCAGGCGAAGGTATGACATTTTGGGGTGTTGCATGCGTCCCAGACCAAGCGTTCAAAGCTGCAAGACGTTGATCCCAAGAACTGTGCTCGGTACGCTGAGACAGTCGAATAGGTACCACTTGCTGTAAGTTTCCAGGTGATGTCGTCGGGTACCCCTGGCTGAAGATTGCAATGCTGGATGTGGTTTGAAAGGACGATGAAATCCTGAAGATGGATGTGTGTGACCATAGCCAGATTGAGATCGCAAATCCAAGCGCTGTCCTGTAACGCTTGGCAGACGTTACGATTCTTGCACCGGGAGCAGGCAAAAAGGTTGGGAGCAAGGTCTTTTGGGCTGTTGCCTTGGAGCCAAGCCGAATGCTAGAAATCAGCTGTGTTGCCATCTCCAAGGGTTATCAGTGTAGCTGCCCTGAAAAGTTGTTTATCAGACTCAACACAAGGTGTTTCCAAACCCACCCAGGGCTTGTTCGGGGACTTCCACTCGTGCCAAAGCCATCTAAGGCAAAGAGCTCTAGCGAATTTTTCTAGGTCAAGGATTCCCAACCTGCCCAGATTCCTTGGGCGGCATACTTTACACCAACTTACTTTGCATTTGCCGCCTGAAATTGATTCACCTCCCGCCCAGAGGAAACTCCTACACTTTTTGTTGAAGGAATTTGAGACGCCTCTGTTGACTCGTCGCGCCGTTAGGAAGAAGATTGCGAGAGCTGTGAGGATGGACTTGACGAGGGTCGCACGGCCCGCCAGAGAAAGGAGTTCACCCTGCCAGGCGGCCATCTTTGCAGTTGCTTTGTCAATGATCGGTTGAAAGTCTGTGCGGCGAAGGCGGTAGAGTGAAAGAGTCAGGCCAAGGTACTTGATCGGGAAGCCCACCCGAACCGCTTGGAAGTCACATAAAGCGTCTTCAAGGTGCGGCCCAAAAACAGCGAGGAAGTCTCTTGCAAGCCGTTCATCGCTTCTTCTTTTTCAGATATAGTGCAATGAAGCACGGACCTCTTGCCTGGGTGGGTGGCTGGCTGATCCCGGCACTGGTGCATTCTTCCAAGCTGGCCTTGCGTTTCCCCGCATTACCGCCAGCGTCTGGAGAAGACCAGTATGTCACCTTCCTTGTGCACGTTGTCGCCAAGGCCAGAAGCTGGACAGCGAGAGAGGCGGTGTACTCGGTCTCGGTTAGCATGTCGGCCTCATTGGGAAGATTGATTGGATCATTAGGAGCCCAGGGCAGCGCAGCTGTGAATACCCGGATGAACACAGATCTAAAAGGTACGTACTGCATATGACTATATGAGCATTTGAAATACAAGAACAAAGGAACATAGGATTATCAGTTAATACGTGAAAAAATAACAAACAAATATTGAATCACGACTGAATCACGACGGGCGTACGTGCTCTGCCCATAGCAGGATGATTTTTTTTCATCAAGATGGTATGTAGTTTCATAACAAAATGGCCGCACGACACCAACGGAAAATTTAAAATAGTCACAACAACAACAACAAATCACGATGGAGATCAAAGGAAACGAGTTGAGCGAGCTTTCGGAGTTCAAAATTTTGAGTCGCACCGGAGGTGGTAAGGCACGAAATTGAAACGAAAACCGGTAGACAAATGCTCCTCTCTCGTAAGTTGTACGTTTGTAACGTAGCTTTCAATATTAGCTTTACCCAAGAAGATGCAACCAAGCAGCAACCCAACACGCAACAGCAAGCAAACAAGAACCACAGAATTTCAGGACGCAACAAAATAAATAATAGAATCAAGATACCGGCAAATAACATGACTGAAAAGTTCTTCAAAAATCTCTAACGCTGCAAGTTTAGATTAAATTTTTGATGAGACCCCAATAACAATCGCAATAAGAATTTGGGGGACATTGAAACATCGCAGATCAAATTCTCAACAGGCCAGCCAGCAAAGTGATCTAAGAAGCAGCAACCCCCTTTTTGAGCTTGGCAAGCTCTTGCCTGATAGCTCCTCCCCTCTGTTCATACGCCATTTGATCATAATATTAGGAGTATATATCTCAGTATCACCTTGATCTTCACCAACATGACCTTAAACCTGTCAAAGTCATTGAGCGATGCTCTTCTCTTCTGGACAATGAGCTTCTTGCCCCATGAGCTACTCTCCCACTTATTCTTCACATCTGCAATCAGGATGCTGACAGTTAAACAGTGATCAATAAAGAAAAGTATAAATTTGAAGAAGGGTTGAAGGAATGGTTCATCACTAGCTTCCTCCATTGCCTTAATCAAAGTTGACTTCTTAGGAACACGCTTGATGTCAGTCAGAAAAGAAGATACTTGTCACTTAACACAAGCGCTGGATTCCCAAGCAAGAGACTTAAAATCCTTGAGTGAGTCATTGAGTCCTAGCAGGGACTCCATAAATACTACCAGGGAGGATAGGTTTGCACTACCGGTCATTGGAAGAGCATGTCCCTTCTGCTGCAAGGAATGGTCAGTATCAAATTTGTGTAGCATTTTTCATACCTAACTATTTCTTTCCGTGTCAAATCACTCTGCAAAGCTAGTCTAGGTACAGTGGGAACCATGCTGAAAATCATAGGCTCTATCTTTGCTTCTCTGTATCATATGATATCCACATTATGTTGTGGCAATGCCGTATAAAGCCATCTGCATGCATGTCCGAGGTTAGAATGAATTTAATATGATTGTTGGCGCTGATGACTATGAGGATCTCACCACATTATTGTTTTTATTGACCACATTGTTTGGGGCCTGTTAGCAGCGATGGAGAGCTCTTCATGTGTGCCAGAGATAAAAGGCACAATTGAACAAGAGGATATCATCATCATCATGCCAAGGGATCAGCAAGAGAAGTGCATAACATAGCTTAATTTGTTTGTAGCAAGTAGATCGAGTGGCAACGCATTCTAGTCTAGTTCGCATGAGATTGGAAAGTCGGATCGTAGCTGCTGATTGCAGGATCTTAATGGTGATTAGGAGTGGTAGTAGAAGGCCCAGCACTCAGCATCTTGTCAACTCTGGCCAAAAGACCTTGCATTTCTCCGACAAGCTCATGTGCCCCGTCCGAAGGGCGAGTCAGGGACGAGATCATCTTCTCAAGAAAAGAACACTGCTTGACTAACCCACTGCCACCTTTTTTCCCAAAAAAGGAGGGATTCCCTCAGTTTTGCTTTGACTTTTTGATTGCACTGGCTTGCAGTTTGGATGAATTAACACCTAATTCTATATAGGCATATGCTCAGTTCACACCTCAAGGATGATGAAATGATCTAGGGGTGAATGATGCATACTTTATTGAGATCTTTCTTGCTCCACTTCTTTACTACTCAAAAGCATGTAAATTGCAACTCTCCTAGTACGATATGCACACCAGAGAGATATGCCTTATAGCAACAACCGTGCACAGCGAGCTACTGCTGTGTGAACGAGAAAGATAAGAGAAACAAGGAAATAGGGTTTCCAAGGTGATGAGAGGGATTAATTGCACACTGAAGGATGAAGAGATTAATCTATCGCTGCGCCCTTCCATTTCATGACTCGTTCCTGTTATGCACAACTACAAGCCCACCACCACCAGCATCAACGAGGTGGTGCATGGATGCCTATTCATTCAGCTTTCAGAATTTCAGATGCAACTTTGATTGAGCTCATGGATACGTCAAAATTAAAATAAAAAAGGAAACAATTGAAGGAAAGAAAACTAAAATTGAAGTTAGCATCCATATTCAAGCATAAAGAATTATAGATCACATGACATCTCAGATATATATCATGACATTTACCACAAACAATGCATGCTAGCCATGGAAATTGGCTGCCAAATTAATTATTTTCAGATAACTCCCCCGTCCAACAAGGTGTGTACGGAAAAAACCTTCTTACAGACTCTACCCCTAAGTAGCCTAAGTCTTGAACCTTTGAGCTATTCAAATGATAAGCTATTACTCTATTATTGACCCAAAAGAAGGCAATCTCTTTGTGAGGATGAAATCCAAGGAAATAAGAACGACAATAGTGTTGATCTTCAACCTTATCTTCGGTTACAAGGATAGCACCATTGTCGAAGTCCCATTCAAATTTCTCTTCCACTAGTGGTTCCTTAGAATCTTCATCATAGTTAACTTCTTGTAAGATCCACGGCCCATAGATCCAAGGGAACTTTTGTTTAGGAAAGTCAGAATAGACTTTTGCCACCACTAGCTGAAGGTCAGTGTCAGACTTCAACACCCACTCCATTTGATCGCATGATTCATTAAGCAACCAAACTTTAAGTCGCTCCTCCTCCCACCTATCCCCATGATAAAATAACGCACAGTACACCCCTTTCTTTGATTTTCCCAAATAAAGATAAGAATCATCAGCTGTGACCACTTTACTACCTGTTGGCGATTTAATCACTCGGTACCTGTGGTTCGACAAGGTTATGCTGCAAAGGTCAAATGGATGACAAACAAGTTAATAATTCATACAAAACATAAACCAAAACCCAAATAAAATGATCATGTTTAAGGAGTGAATGGATACCGCATGACAGAGTCATTTGGGCAATGCGCATAAAGTGCTCCCCGCCAATAGATGGTGTAGCGGCACTTCTGAAAGGGCCTCATGTCGGCAATGGTCCCTGCAGCTTCTCCTTCTCGAACGAAGGACCTCTCCTCCCACCTCAATGTTCTTGACGAGAAGGCGGGCATTGTATATGGCGACGGTGGCCATTCTAAACCCGCGGTGGATTTGGTTACATCCATCGGACGAAGTTGCATCACAAATACCTCGTAGTGCGGCGATACCATGGGGTCAAACACAAGGCACCTGTCGTCGAAAAAGTTCTCATACCCAATGCCCGGTGGTGGAGCCGGGGGCAAACGCAGCCACTGTCGTGTTGCAGGATTAACCACCAGCCACTCCCGAAGCAAGAGGAGGCCATTGCAGTGGTCTTGGATATTCAAAGTATCATCAGAATCAATCATATAACGCTTGATGTCCATGTAGTCGAACCAGGCGGTGATTTTGCGCTCCATCGAGGGGCGCGTGAAGAATTTCGGCATATCCGGGGACAAGTCCTCCATGAAGAAGATGCCATAGAGCGAGAGCGGGAGGAGGTCGGCGCGCAGCAGGCGACGGGTGTCGATGAGGACGCACCAATTCTTGCAGACGGAGTGCGACACGGCGAGGCTACGCGGCTGGAGGCAGCGGAGGATGAACGCGAGCAAGTCGTCAGGTAGCAGCTGGGGCAGGTCCATGGTTGGGGGTTGAGGTCGATGGCGAGGCGGCGGCGGGGAAGGCGATTTAGGGTTGGGGAGGTGGGGATTTGGGTCCCCGGACTTTTATGGGGGCGAAAACCGGTTGATTCTGCGAGATCGAATCCTTGGATTGGAACGGCTCCTAACCACTTCAACGCGTAAATAAACTAGCGTCTTACCGTGCTCTGCGGAGTCGCGTATTTAGCTAAAAAAACACGGATACATCCCAGGCACAGTGAATCCGGCTCCGATACGTCCCCGATACGTATCTAGCGAGTATCGGCCATTAAACGATTAAAAATAAGTCTTTTTATTACCGATATGTGTGGGATACCTCTTCGGTACGTTTTGGATACGGCCAGCCCACTTGACCAACCCTAAGCCCCCGACGCCTCAATCCATCCATTCCCTCCCCCCGATTCTTTCCCTCCCGAGCTCCACACCCGGCGGCGGCTGCTCACCCAGCAGCGGCGGCAGCAGTCACCCGGCGGCGGCAGGCCGACGACGAGCTCCTGCAAGCTGCGCTCCTCCTTCCTCACCGACTCCCCGTTCCCTGACTCCCTCCTCCTAAACCCCAGCCATGCCACCCATGGCCGCCGCCGCTTCCTCCTTCCTCTCTCTCTCCCTCCACCTCCGCCCCCGCCCGCCTCCCCATGCCCACCGCAGGCCCCCTCGCCACGCCCCATTCCTCCTCTCCCCTTCTTCTAACCCTCTGCCTCCCCGCCACCTCCTTGTCACCCACGGCCGGCTCCCTCCCCCGTGGCGCCCCTCTGTTAGGGCGCGGGCCGGCACCATCGAGGTGCCGACCCTCGCGCACCCCGGCGGTGCCGTGGAGACCGACCGCCTCCCCCCCGATGTGCGCGACCGCGCCATGGACGCCGTCGACCACTTCAGCGGCCACATCACCATCGGCGACGTAGCCTCCCGCGCCGGCTTGCAGGTCGACCAGGTGGAGCGCACGCTCCAGGCTCTCGCTGCGGACACCGGTGGCTTCCTGGAGGTGCTCCTCTCTTAATGCTCCTTTACCTCATCCGTGGCTAGCCTTCGGGCCCTTCGGCGATCTAAGCGTGAAACTGTTGCGATCTGTGAGACTTTGAGTAGAAACCAGCCTCATCTTCTTGCTGTGAGAGAAATTAGAGTACGTAGCTTCGTATGCTCAGAAGAGCAAACAACAAGGTAATCTGCTCTTCCTAGCTTCTATACATATATTCTTTTGTGAATTAAAATTGGCGCTTTTCAAAAATGGCGAATTTACGTATCCGTATCGGTGCAGCATAGGTATTTAGGTTGCTTGTTGAGATTAGTTGGAGTAGGAGGTGTTCAAATTGGTAGTATATATTGGTATTACCATATATTTTTTATTTGATTTGTTGAGATTATTCAAAAAATTATAAAAGTATCATCGTCTTGATCCTAACCATTAACAGTGATCAGACAGCCTACAGGGAGCGACGATAACCAACGGGGGCCGCCGGCCCAAAAACAGCGTAGAGAATTATTCATGTCACTGCATGTAATCTCATGTTTTACCAGTCTATACATATAACTCAGGCCACCAAACAATGAGGAAGTCTCTTGCAAACCGTTCATCGCTTCTTCTTTTTTTTTAGATATAAAGACAGTAAAGGAGACCCCTTGCTTGCAGTGCAATGAAGCACGGACCTCTTCCTGGGTGGGTGGCCGGGTGATCCGGGTGATCCCGGCACTGGTGCATTCTTCCAAGCTCGCCTTGCGTTTCCCCGCATTACCGCCAGTGCCTGAGAAGATCAGTATGTCGCCTTCCTTGTGCACGTTGTCGCCAAGGCCAGAAGCTGGATAGCGAGAGAGGCGGTGTACTCAGTCTCGGTCAGCATGTCGGTGTTGGAGGTCTGCGTGAGCGCGTACTCATTGGGAAGATTGATTGGATCTTTAGGAGCCCAGGGCAGCGCAGCTGTGAATACCCGGATAACACAGATCTAAAAGGTACTGCATATGACTATATGAGTATTTGAAATACAAGAACAAAGGAACATAGGATTATCAGAATACGTGAACAAATAACAAACAAATATTGAATCACGACTGAATCACGACGGAAGTACGCACTCTGCCCGTAGCAGGATGATTTTTTTTCATCAAGATGTTATGTAGTTTCATAACAAAATGGCCGCACGACACCAATGGAAAATTTAAAATAGTCACAACAACAACAACAAATCACGATGGAGATCAAAGGAAACGAGTTGAGCAAGCTTTCGGAGTTCAAAATTTTGAGTCGCACCGGAGGTGGTAAGGCACGAAACTAAAACAAAAACCGGCAGACAAATGCTCCTCTCTCATAAGTTGTACGTTTGTAACGTAGCTTTCAATATTAGCTTTACCCAAGAAGATGCAAACAAGCCGCAACCGAACAGGCAACAGCAAGCAAACAAGAACCACAGAATTTCAGGACGCAACAAGATAAATAATAGAATCAAGATATCGGCACATAACATGACTGAAAAGTTATTCAAAAATCTCTAACACTGCAAGTTTAGATTAAATTTTTGATGAGATCCCACTAACAGTCACAACACTTAAAGAATTTGGGGGACATTGAAACATCCAGATCAAATTCTCAACAGGCCAGCCAGCAAAGTGATCTAAGAAGCAGCAACCCCCTTTTTGAGCTTGGCAAGCTCTTGCCTGATAGCTCCTGTTCATACGCCATTTGATCATAATATTAGACGAGTGCACAAGCAAGTGAATATAGGAATTGACTATTCAAGAGTATATATATCTCAGTATCACCTTGATCTTCACCAACATGACCTTAAACCTGTCAAAGTCATTGAGCGATGCTCTTCTCTTCTGGACAATGAGCTTCTTGCCCCACGAGCTACTCTCCCACTTATTCTTCACATCTGCAATCAGGATGCTGATCATTTAAACAATGATCAATAAAGAAAAGTATAAAATTGGAGAATGGTTGAAGGAATGGTTCATCACTAGCTTCCTCCATTGCCTTAATCAAAGTTGACTTCTTAGGAACACGCTTGATGTCAATCTTGATGTCAGTCAGGGAAAGCCACTTGAAGTTCATCTGGCAGCGGACCATATCAGGTGCAACCACTCACAAAAACCAAAGGCATTGAGCACTTACATCACCAAACAGAAACTGATGGAATGAATATCAAATATGGAGATATTAAGTTCTAATATTTCCACATGAAGTACCCAAAAAAAACTAACACAGACATAAGCAGACCTCGCATATGTATCACAAGATTAGCAGCCATTAATATTTTTTTATTAGGGATACAATGCAAAGATTGGTCAAATGCAGTCTATCCTATATGTTAAATGACCAACATAGAAACAAGATATGTCATGCCAGCCTGGTCATACAGTCCTAAGACCAGATAAGGGACAATATCAACACCATCAGCGGAGAGTATATATTACAGTAAATGCCACATAACACTAGTAAAAAAAAACTTACAAAGAGTACATATAGTATCAAACAACTGAACTATGCCACTATCTAAACGACACTTGATGTTGCATCAGAAATATGATTGACAAATAGAACTAAAAAAAACATGACTACGAAAAACACAGCATAGAACAGTGATAAAACTTGCATCAATATCACAAATCGAAAGCATAATCTTCTGGACACACCAAAGGCTCTCCGACAATAGAAGAATGGAGCTATGCAGTTATCAAGTCAAAACGAAAGAAAGAAAAGAAGAGGCAACATAAGAAGCATTACTAATAATGCTAGATTACACATCTAAAATAAAGGAATTAACTATATAATAGTTGACAAACAAAATGAAATAATGGATAGTGGAGTTGATTCACTTCACAATGAAAGATCTAATCAATGACCATCAGCAAATTCATTTAAACATATTAGCACGGTAGAATGCTGCATGTCTGGCCCTTTTTTCCAATAGGACACCAGACATGTAGGCATGGCAAATATTATGGTGAGGCTCGCGGGTGAGAAAACTATAAAGCATTCAAGATCACAGGGTAATGCTACACAACACAATAGAAATCAAACATTTCAGAAACCTTTTGCACTACATTTCACCAGCAACAGAAATAAGGGCCAAAATCATAAGGTAGATACAATGAGAAATGTTCAAGACAACTAAAATTAATAAATAAGGTATTGAAGAGTAACTGGACTGACAAAAGAAAATAATACAGAAGTTGCCAACTGAACATCGAAAGGCGCGTAGTCGCTAAGGATGCAAGCAGGCGTCCCGCAAAGCCCCCATTCATAGTGTTTTGAACTTAATATAGAGTTGGCTTTTCATATACTTGTATGCGGGATAAGCGGGCATCCCTAAAAGGCACAAACTAATATCCTAGTATAGCATATTGCATACAATTTCGTAAAATGGTTGTAAAAGGCTAAAATCATATGTAAGCTAACTAAAGGATATTCTAGAAGGCAAGTGGCAACCAAGTTATTAACCACAAAGGAAGACTAACTTAACTACTTCAAAACTAACATGTACAAAATCACACTTTACACATCAAGTCCGCGGTTAAAAAAAATACCAATAGTCAAACTACGGCATGAGTGCAGTTCGTCTCTACTGCAACCACATGGACAGGAGCGTTCCAAGCTGACCACTTGAACAGCTAAAACCGACAGCCTTGGCATACGGGGAGCAGAGAAGGCTAAATTTAACATGAAACTAATGCACGATCTTAACTCCTACACTAGTATAGAACGGCACATAAATGACGGATCATCCCCAACGGTTAACGATAGCCGTCACGTTTGCATCGCATCCCAAACGGTTATAATACTCTAGCCGTTTGGAATAAGTAGGTCAAAAATGCACCGTTTCGGATGATACTACATCCGCGATGGCTAAAAATATGAACCGTGTGCTATGTAATACCAAACGGTCACGAAACTAAGACGTTTGGGATGATTACCTTATCTGCCACGGCTTATAATATGTTACCGTCTGATATGTAATCCCCAACGGTACGTCAAACATGGCTGTTTGGGATGAGGTGGCCAAACTGTCAGACCTCGTAGGAACCTGGACCGGCTTCATGCATTTCTTGAGGTAATAACTACATATATATATTAGCTAGACTAATATATATTGACTATCTAATAAATCCTACGCCTCTTCCAGCTGGGCCGGCCCGATCGTGCCGTCGTTGCCGTCGAGGCCGCGTCATCACTGGCGTCACCGCCGTCGCCGCCGTCGGAGCCGTCAAGGTCCTCGTCGTTGGTGTGCTCCCACCAGTCATCGTCGTCCTCGTCGGTCCACTCCCAGCAGTCATCCGTACAATAGCCCTTTTGGGCAGCGGTGGCGCCGTGATCCGTGTCGTCGACATCGGTGCCGTCGGCCTCGTCGTCGTCGTCGACGTCGCCATTAATGTCGTCGTCGTCGTCGCCATTAATGCCGTCCTCGTCCGCCGAGCTAGCCATCCAATCGGCGTCGTCCAAATCATGTGGTCGTCATCGGAGGGGACGGCCGCCGGTAGCATCCAGTCGGCCTCGTCGAACGAGACCACCATTGGCGATTCCTCATCCGACGAGTAGTCCGAGTCGGATGGCCAGCGGATCAGCGACGGAGGAGCTCCAAAGCGGGGCTGGACGGATGGTGGTGCTGAGCACGGCGTCAGACTGGCCATCGCGGAGGAGGAAAGTAGTAGAGGGAGTGCGAGAGACCCAAATTCCACACGGTTTATAAACAGGAACCATGTGGGACATGCGTCCTTTAAAATTCCGAGGCGACGAGTAGGCCCACAGTCAGATTACCGTCTAAAAATTAGAAATTCACATCCCAAATGGCTAATATATCGTAACCGTTAGGGATGTGTGTCCCTTAAAATTCCGAGGCGATTGGCAAACGGTTTGTATGGTCTAACCGTGTGGGATGAGTTAATTAACGGATCTGTTGATTGAACCGTTGGGGATGAGCCGCCCAGTAAATATCTCTGCCTACCATTCAGACATTATATAGCCGCGTTCTCTTCGTTAACGTTTCATCTATCTCCCCACCCGAGCCCTCTCGTCTTCGCGAACCGCCTCGTCTCCTTCGGTGGATCTACGTATTGCTCCACCGTCGCCGGCCTCTTCTCCTCATCCATATCTGATCTACTCCTGCCCGGTCGATCTCTCTCCCTCACCACGGAGGTAATAAGCTAGCTGGCCTTGCCCTCTCGCTAGATCTTCCATATATATATGCTTATAGCTTGTAGTGGTTTGCATATATATGCTTCTAGTGTTCTACCGGTTTGCTAAATGTGATGGATCAATAGGTGCCCGTCGAGGAGCCTAGCTAGATTAACATTGTGGAGTTAGGATTTTTAGGGTTTCTGGAAGCATGTCCTCTGTAGCTCTTAATATGATCTCTCTATATAAGAAATCGTCGATGTGATGTGCTTTTATACAATATCATTGCATATATATTTTTAGATGGACACGTCATTTGATCAATCGAAGAAACGTAAGATGGACTCCGAAGGTACTGCAGGCATCTCTTCTTCAGCGAAGAAAGTTAAATTTTTTTGAACCAACTAGTATTGTGTGATGAGTAATGCTTTGTTTTTCCAAAACTGAATTAATTAATATGGTGAATGCAAAGGGAATTCAATTCTAATTACTGGTTTTTCATTGCAATATTGTAGAGTATTGCTGGCGATGCAAGAAAGGAGATTTATAAAATCTCTCAAGTTACCCGCAGTGCTCTGAAAATCCAATTTGGAGCTACTAACATTGTTGTGCGTGCTAACGTTGTGGATAGAAATTTCCTGCCTTCCTTCATTGTTGCCTCAACGCTTGAGGACTTGCTTGGCCATACAAAATTCAGGGTTGTTGACCACTATGTCCATGGTGTAGTTCTAGTTGCATTTGAAGATCCCGAAGATGTTGAGAAGGCAACTACGCAGTACTACAGATGGGGTGGCAGCTTGCTCAGTTTCACCAAGATAGATGGTCTGGTTCAAGCAAGTCCAGATGTTGGCCGTGCATTCAAGGCGATTGGCGTTCCAAGTGAAGATGAAGAGTAGTAGCTAGTTTTATATCTTGCTGAACTATGGTCGTGTTGGAACATTATTTTGGATGTGTACAACTTATAATTTAGTTGTTTATATATATATATGATATTATCTGTGAATGTGAATGTGAATGTTTGTATTATCTCTGCTCTTTCTCTTCAGCCGGATGAGCTAATTATTTCTTCTAGTTGCAAATCCACATCCCAAACGGTTAATACGAAACAACCGTTTGGGATGTGGTAATCATATCCCGCACGGTTGAAAAATGAACCGTTTGGCTTGTGTCCAAATCCCACATGGTCACTACAGGTGAACCGTTTCGGTTCTGATGCTCATATCCCACACGGTAGAAAAATGAACCGTTTGGGATGTGTAGAACATCCTAAACGGTTCTTATATATTAACCGTGTGGGATGTGGTGCCCATCCCAAACAGCCCCGGAACCGTTTGGGATAGGACCCCCTCATCCGCAACACACAGTTGGTGACGGTTCGTTAAACCATTTTGGATGCAGTATTTTAATCGTTTGGGATGAGTCTTTCTGTACTAGTGCTACATCCGTTTCCGCGCATTAGCAAAACCAGATCGACAACAACCAAAGGGAGTGGGGAGGGAGATCAAACTCACCCTGTTCTAGTCGACCGTCGTCGACGAGGCGTCCATAGTCCTTGCTGTAGTTGACCAGGGCAACCCGCGTGATCTCGACAAACCTCTTGAACGGCTGCACAAGCAAAACAACAAGGCACCCATCATCATTAACCAACATCACCAACGCCAAGGAGAGAAGAAAAGCATCACGGCACGTGTGGGATTCCCAAGTCTCCGTACCATTCGCGCGGCGGTCAGGGCAGCGGCGTGAAGCAGGAGCGAGACGAGGAGGCGGAGTGCGGCTAGAGAAAGGAGGGTTTAGATATGGCAGATCTATGGCCCAGTTCTTTTTAGCTTCTCAGGCGGCTTCTCCCAGAAGCTGTCCTCTCCCAGCTTCTCCCAGAAGCCGCCCCCTCAAATTCGTCGGGGCTTCTAAACTAATCAGGGTATGACTAATTTAGAAACCCCGACAAATTTGAGGGGACGGCTTCTGGGAGAAGCTGGGAGGGGGCAGCTTCTGGGAGAAGCCTCTGGAGAAGCCGAAAAGAACGCAGCCTATATACCCTGGCCCACTTCCTCAGATGGGAACTCGTCTTCGGGGTGTGGGTTCTATCCTATACGCACGCAATCACGAGTGTCAAAACTCTGCAATTTTTGGTGCTGCGAACGAACTGCAACTTTTCTCCTCTTTGTTGCTTATATACGAAAGATACAAACTGATGAGGCCGAGACCTACGCCATGACTCACGACGGAACGTGCCATCCCACGATCCGAGCCAAGCGGGCTTGACCAAGCAGCACTAGTGCATGCCCAGGGCGCGCAAGACGCGGACGCACTTCGGCACACACACACAGGTCGTGTGCTTGCGCTGACACGATGAATTACAAAGAAAATCACGATAAGGAAAAAACTACAGCTAAGATAACTACGCGCAGGATTAACCAACAAACTCCCCCTAATCCTTGCGCGCGGGCTTGATGTTGAAGATGCCGATCTTGGCGCGGAGTTCCTGTAAGCGGACGCGCCCGAGCGGCTTGGTAAGGATGTCGGCCAGCTGCTCGTCGGTGCTAATGTACTCCACTGCAACCTTGCCGTTGTCGACGCAGTCACGAATGAAGTGGTACGTCATGTCGATATGCTTGCTCCGATCATGAAGAACGGGATTCTTGCACAACGAGATGGCTGATTTATTGTCGATGTGTAGAGTGATAGTGGCAGCATCCTTGTTCAGCAGGTCGGCATAGAGGCGCGCGAGCCAGATCCCTTGGCATGCTGCTGTGGTGGCGGCGATGAACTCCGCTTCACATGACGAGAGCGCCACCACCTTCTGTTTCTGGGACTGCCAGCTCACCGGTGTTGTGCCGAGTGCGAACAGCACGCTAGTGGTACTCTTCCTGTCGTCGACATCGCCTGCCATGTACGAGTCACTGTATCTGACAAGTGACAAGTTCGCGTTGTCACCGCCCTTGGGTACGTGAGCCCATGAGAGCGGGTACCTGCGATGTAGCGTAGCAGCTGCTTGACGGCGGCGTAGTGCTCCGTGGTAGGAGCCTCCATGAACCTGCTGATGTAGCCAACGGCGTAGGAGATGTCGGGGCGGGTGTGAACTAGATAACGAAGACTGCCCACGATGCTCCGGTAGAAGGTCGCGTCCGTCGGAGGAGCGTCACTCTCCTTGCTAAGTTTGAGTCGAGCTTCCATGGGCACACCGCAAGGATTGCAGTCCGCCATGCCCGCCTTGTCGAGGATCTTGCCGGCGTACGCCGCTTGGTTGATGGAGATGCCTTGCGCCTTCTGTACAACCTCAATGCTGAGATAGTACGACAAGAGGCCTAAATCACTCATCTTGAATAGGCGCTTCATCTCTGCCTTGAACTTGTTCACCTCATGCTGCTCCGCTCCGGTGATGACAAGGTCATCTACATAGACCTTGACGAGTAACTGCGAAGAGCCCGTGCCTCGTGCGTACACAGCATGCTCCGAGGGGCTCCGATGGAAACCCAACGCGATGAGGCTGCTGTCGAGCTTGGCGTTCCAGGCGCGCGGAGTTTGACGAAGGCCGTACAACGCCTTGTGTAGATGGTACACGTGGCGTTTGCCGCCGGCGAGCTCGAAGCCGGGTGGCTGTGCGACATAGACCTCTTCCTGCAGATCGTCATTGAGAAACGCCGTCTTGACGTCCATATGGTGTACCTGCCATCCGCTATGAGCCGCGATCGCGATGAGGAGACGCACCGACTCGAGGCGAGCAACTGGCGTGAACACTTCCTCAAAGTCAATGCCGGGCCGTTGGACGTACCCCTGCGCCACGAGCCTCGCCTTATGCTTGACGACGGCTCCCGTGGCATCCTTCTTGACCTTGAAGACCCATTTCAGCCCGATCGGGCGCTGTCCTGCAGGAAGATCAGTGAGAGTACACGTGGCATCATCGTCGATCGATTTGAGCTCATTGAGCATGGTGTGGCGCCAGCACTCGTATGGTTCAGCCTCGGCGAAAGTAGCAGGTTCTTCTCCTGCAATTAGGTGTAGCTCGTCGGCACACAGGTTGTGTGCTCGCGCTGACACGATGAATTACAAAGAAAATCACGATAAGGAAAAAACTACAGCTAAGATAACTACGCGTAGGATTAACCAACACGGGGGCGCCACCATTTTCGGGATCGAGCAGCGTGCGGAAGGACGCGAACTCGTCGTCCACCAGGGGAATAGGATGGAAGTTGTTGGGGACGAGGACGACCGAAGCAGCGGAAGGCGGTAGCATCGCGGCGTTTGCGGGCGAGGCGAGCACGAGGGAGGGGCCGGTGTCCCACATCCGCGCCCCGATCTCGGTGCGGGAGCTGGAGGGGTTGATGGTGGTCGCGACGGCGGCGGCGGCGAGGAATGCGACGGTGAAGGCGATGAAGGTGGGGAGGGCACCCGCGTGGATGCGGTGGGTCAAGCGGTCGTAGACGGGGGTGGGTGGCGGCGGGGCCGACTAGGAGAGGAGAGCGCGCGCAGGAAGTGGAAGGCGGAGAGGGAGAAGCCGAACGGGGGAATAGTTATAGATGTTTCTGAAATCAAATCAACAGCGACAGCGATACAAACATCAACTTTTATTATGCATTACAGAGCATAGATACACAATTTCTGAAATCAAATCAACAGACCAACTCTTATTACATGTTAAAGTAAACTTGCTAGGAGAGATATCTAGGGCGAAGTAGAACTCCTATTATGTGGTAAGCTTCATTAGCACTGCCGATCCCATAATAAATCTTCAATTGCTTACGCATCTCTCCATCCCACCACAGACGGTTGCTAGCCTGCCAAAGACTAGATCACGCAAATGATTCCATCTAAACAAATTCAGGCAAAGTTGTCTAAAAAAACAAATTCAGGCAAATGAATTCGCAGAAGAAAAGAAGAGCGGGCAAAGGGAAATAATGTGCTTCGCCCACGAACAGAAGGCAAGAAAAGGAAGATAAGAAAGAATTAAGAGTGAATATATCCATCTCTGATGCTTTTGCAACTGACTTGGACACATATCCATCTAACAGGAGTTACATGCATACACGACTATTAATTCGATGTAATTTTATTATTAATGAATTATAACCCATCGATTTTAGCTGAACAAAATCTAAGCATTAAATCTTCAAAAATGTGAACGTTGGCAGTGGGAGTCCACAACAAACGCAGTGGCAGCAAGCGGAGAGGACGTGGGCGAGCACCCTGAGCAGGTTTAGAGTGTTAGCTAGGTACGTAAGGCATGAGCGAACTAACAACTAGCTAACATAAACACACTTTTCTTGCACGCTAACCGCTTAAGCTTAGAAGCCGAAGAGTATATAAGAATATCACTCTAAGCAAAAGTAACCTCAGCCAACACCATGACACTAAGCTTCTATTCTCTTCTTTTATTCTTCTTGATTCCTTTAGGTGAATGTGCTCCTGAGATTGTCAATGTGCAATTTAACATTGCTACTCAACCTTATAACCAGTTGTACTCCCAAATGTCTCGTGTGTTATTCACACGTAGGCCTCAGTTATCTGTAGGTAGCCGTAGGGTTCTTGGCCCGAGGCGGCCAGTATTTAAGGGCGAGCCAGCGAGATGGATAATGCTTCATCTTTTCGGGGAAACAGTACAGGCCTCAGTTATCTGTAGGTAGCCGTAGGGTTCTTGGCCCGAGGCAGCCAGTATTTAAGGGCCTGTACTGTTTCCCCGAAAAGATGAAGCATTATCCATCTCGCTGGCTCGCCCTTAAATACTGGCCGCCTCGGGCCAAGAACCCTACGGCTACCTACAGATAACTGAGGCCTACGTGTGAATAACACACGAGACATTTGGGAGTACAACTGGTTATAAGGTTGAGTAGCAATGTTAAATTGCACATTGACAATCTCAGGAGCACATTCACCTAAAGGAATCAAGAAGAATAAAAGAAGAGAATAGAAGCTTAGTGTCATGGTGTTGGCTGAGGTTACTTTTGCTTAGAGTGATATTCTTATATACTCTTCGGCTTTCTAAGCTTAAGCGGTTAGCGTGCAAGAAAAGTGTGTTTATGTTAGCTAGTTGTTAGTTCGCTCATGCCTTACGTACCTAGCTAACACTCTAAACCTGCTCAGGGTGCTCGCCCACGTCCTCTCCGCTTGCTGCCACTGCGTTTGTTGTGGACTCCCACTGCCAACGTTCACATTTTTGAAGATTTAATGCTTAGATTTTGTTCAGCTAAAATCGATGGGTTATAATTCATTAATAATAAAATTACATCGAATTAATAGTCGTGTATGCATGTAACTCCTGTTAGATGGATATGTGTCCAAGTCAGTTGCAAAAGCATCAGAGATGGATATATTCACTCTTAATTCTTTCTTATCTTCCTTTTCTTGCCTTCTGTTCGTGGGCGAAGCACATTATTTCCCTTTGCCCGCTCTTCTTTTCTTCTGCGAATTCATTTGCCTGAATTTGTTTTTTTAGACAACTTTGCCTGAATTTGTTTAGATGGAATCATTTGCGTGATCTAGTCTTTGGCTGGGGAAGCGCCCGAGGACGCCGACGATGATCCCATCTCGCCGGTTTTGCCTCGCACTCGTGCCGGGCCGCCGGTGCATGCGTCCACGGCTCTCTCAGGTGGGGCTTTTTCTTCAGGCAAAGACAACACTGATTTCGGTTTTGCAGGTGTTGAACCGGATGAGGACGGATGGCACAGGGTGGCATCTCTGCGCCGTCGTGGGGCTCGGTCGTTGCTAGAGCTCCGATCCCAACCGGCGCGTTCGCCGGCGACGCGTTCACGTCCTTGGATGGGGCTCAAATCCGTCACGGATGAGGCTTGCCGGCGACGATTGCCTACTCGGGAAGGTACTACAGAGGTCGGGCAACTCATTTTTGGGAAGAGGAAAGGGGATTGCCGTGGGAGAGGAGCTCGACGGCGGTGGGTTCTCGGGACTGCCTCGTTGGAGAGGAGGGTGACGGTGGCGAGTTGCCGGAGCTCGGGAGGAGGGAAGGAAGGGAGCTGGGGCACTCAGGAGGAGGTGGGGAGGACTGGGAGCTCAATAGGCAGGAGGGAAAGAGCTCGGGCTCGGTCGGATGGGGAAAAGCAGAGGAGAGCAGGGAGGAGGCAGTGGCCGCCGGCGACAGGGATGAAATCCGTCGCCAGTAGAGCTCACTGGAATAAATTGGAGGTTCGGGAAGCATCTATGGGGGTCAGGGAACCCATTTTTGGAGAAAATGGGAGGGGTTGCCGCGGGACTTTGGCTTGGCGACGGGGAGGGTGGCTCGGATTTAGCTTACCGGAGATGGAGCGGTGGTGCAGGGCTGTTGGAGCTCGGGAGCGAAGGGGCGGGGCTCGGGGTGGTGAGGGGAAGGTGGAGGAGCTCGCGTGGTTGCTCGGGAAGGGCGGAGGAACTCGGGTGGGAGGGAGGGAGAGAGAGAGAGAGAGAGAGAGATTGGGGAGGAAGTCGGCGGCGACGGGGCTTTCGGTTTACCCCGCCGGAGTTCAAGGACTGGGAGGGCGAGGCTACGGAACACGCTGGAAGAGGTGGAGGTGCTCGGTGGATGCGCTGGCGCGAGAGAAAGTGAGGAGGGGAGGTGGATTGGAAGCTCTGGAGTGAGGGAGTGGAGGAGAGCTCGGTAGCGGTAATGGGGAATGGGGGAGGAAACAAAGAGCTTCGGCAAGGCGCTGCTCGGGAGCTGAGCTCGAGGCGCGCTGCTCCGGTGGCAATGGCGAGGATGGCGTGGCGCGCGGGGAGGCTCGGCGAGGCATGTAGTGGCGAGGTGGCGCGCGCGGCAGCAAGCGGAGCGGAGGAGCAGAGCGAGGGGGAGGTTCGGCGACGCGTGGACTGGCCTCGGGCGCAGCGTCGGGACAGAGTGGGTCCCACCCGGCTCCAGCGCCGAGGACGAACGGCGCAGCGGTGCCGTCGCTCCTCGGGCGGCGCGACAGGACGGAGGAGGCGAGGAAGACGATGGCGATGGTGGGCTGAGCGGGGCGAGAAAAGGGAGATGAGCTGAGAAAGGAGATGGGCTGAGGAGAGAGGATGTGGCCCAGAGATGTATGAATGAACAAAACAAGTTAGGCACCGTGATTCAAGCACAGTGCTCGCACATTGCAACGGATCCAAAATAAACCAAAGCACGTGTTCACAAATCCAAAAAGATAATGAGATGTAATTTTCAACACTGGAAACATCTTAGGTTTCACCCTGATTTTCCGATATAATAGTAATATAATGTATATCATTTTGCTACATCCATTGAGTAGTCAGCAACTACTTTGTTCACACATGTAGTAATGGATCAAGCTCTTCCAATCATATATTACAAATTTTGGTTTAGAAATAAAGAAACTGAAACCGAAGCAGAATGAGGCTTAGGATAAATAAATAAAAAAACTTAAATCACACATTGTGGAGCAGTGCACCATTCTAGCACTGATTTGTCATAATTTTCTAACATAGGATAGTATTAATCCAAGTCAAGTGGAAGTGCCCTTCTATTGAATATAGATACATATTGAAGGCAGAACTGTATAGTTTTATACTATGCAGTACAATGGAAAAATATAGCATGTATACTAACCTATCAACCCATCATACAAAGGAAAAGAGTCTATGCTACTGTCGTTCAGGAAGATACATGCATAAAAAGAGAAAAATAGAGTTACATGCCTATGAAGTGGCTGTTGCTATCGGAGAACTAAAGGAGCATCTAAAGAGATATAGTTGACCAAAATGTATATGATATGCTAGACAAAATGCAATAAAATCACAACATGTAAACTTGTGATCACTTGAAAAGAAATTTGACACCATATACCAATTATCAGCTAATTAGTTGTCTACCTGCATAGCTAGTCTCAATTCAGGGGCCCAACGTTTGCATCTTGAGTCATCCTCGGTTCAGAGGTACAGAACTGAAAAAAGGTGAAAGAAGCCACCAATGGAGACTTGAATCAATTATGGGTGAAAATCATGTTCATCATAAGAGAAGTATGTAGATGGTCACACGTGATCCCAAACAAACAATCTACAGGATCTTAGTGCTTATTCACCTAATGAGGTGAACTGGCTGACCTTAAACTTTTTTTATCTAGATACAGTTTGCTATGACCAAAAGATTGTAACACATTGAAAAGTAAGAAAGATAAATAGCACCATGTAATGTTGATTATGCATCAATAGCAGCACAGAATCGTGTTCTTCGTAGAAACACCTGACGGATCACCGACTGACGCCACGCCGATTATCTGGGGAATAAGCGGCGGTTCTTGAACTTCTCCGCCCAGGGGAGTGCCCGAAAGTAATCTCGTCGGCGTGAGATAGTAACGGCGTGATGTGGACCCCGCTTGTCAGTCGGGATGCTGGGTGATACTGTGACATGCTTGTCAGAAACGCATTTCGCGCGCTTTCTCTCCCGGGACTTCATCTGATCTTTTTTTTCTCTGCCGCGCCAACGTTTTCGGCAGC
Source organism: Stipa capillata (assembly GCA_019208055.1). Classification (NCBI taxonomy): domain Eukaryota; kingdom Viridiplantae; phylum Streptophyta; class Magnoliopsida; order Poales; family Poaceae; genus Stipa; species Stipa capillata. Next base: position 100,583 of record JAGXJF010000360.1, read on the forward strand.
TTCGTATCTGCTTATTTAAAAAAAAATCAAAAGTCTACTGTTGCTTTCCAAACCATGCGTCCCTAAGCACGATTCCAGCGTTCTGTTCCTGACGAGTTTCAAAATTAAATTTCACTTAAATATGTTTGGATAATTTTTCTTCGGTCTTTTTTAATCAGGTAATAATATGTGGTTCCCACATTATTAGTGCAGTGTCATCGAATAGACCACTAGAATTTTTATTGGTATTTAATAGGAATCACACGTGACAACGAACATGGCTCCAGGAAGAGGTGATTACGCACAATCAGACAAGAGGATGTTAAGTCTAATAAGTCCATTAAAACATTAGCAGTTTATCATATCCATAAGCTTTTCTTAATTCCAGAACCAAATCGTAGCCTGAGATAAACTCTAGAGTACAATGTATAAACCAAAAGAACCAGAGATAAATGTAACGTGTATGAAAAGAATGAAAATATTAAGGTCGAGTACGACAAAAGAGCCTTGATGCTTGGAAACCACAGGGTAACGCGTTGTTCTACGTAGCGACACGGCCAAAGGCACTAGCCACTAGGACACCGCTCCATTGTCAATCCAGCTCCGACTTGACACAGCATTTGCAGTTTACAATCAGAGCTACGGCTGGAGCGCGACCCCATGTCCATTCAGCTATATGATGCACGACAGTAAAGCTGGAGTTGTTGCCGACTGGGCATGCATCTGTTTGGGCATTTTCTTGAACATGACGGCGGCCTCGAAAGGGCTGAGCTCGCGCAGGTACCTAGAGTTGTCTATGCATAAAAAACTCCACAACCTGCCGGATTTATGGATATGATCCTAACAACAGACACCAAGGTGCGCCGCTGTCATTGTTAAGTTTGTGTCGAATAGAAACTTGTGAGCCACCATCGGTAGATAGAATTTTCCCTAAACAAAATTAGGAGTACCATATAAATCTAGCCATTCATTTTTAGAGGTAACTTAGACTTTTTTGTGAGCAAATTGGACCCGTTTTCTCCTTTCGATTCCCATCAAGTACACGAGTGATCGCATGCCCATTCCCGGTCAACCGCACGCCGACACGCCGGTCAAGCGAACTATGTCGAGCAAGAAAGTGAGGAAAGTAGAGAACAAGAACCAGTTGGTCTATTCTCTCTTCTATACGAATCTTTACAATTTTTATTTCACGAAAATGGTTCTTTGTTTGTGTTCACAATTAGAGAATAATCTGTAGGGCGATTTTGTCTCTAAGTTTTAAGTTGTCTATTAAATGATGATGCTCCAAACAATGTGGCATGATCTGGTTGTAAGTTCATAAGTGTATCTTCAGTTGGCTCTGAGTTCTAAGTTGTCTATGAAATGGTGATGCTCCAAACAATGTGGCATGATCTTGTTGTAAGTTCAGAAGTGTATCTTCGGTCGATTCTATTTCAGGAATTCATAATGTTGATGGCTAGATGGGCATGCGAGTTATCGAGATGATAATTTTTACCTGATGCATAGGATTTGCTTTCTTGTATTCTTTTGTTAGAGCTAACTATATGGTATTCAGATTACAATAATTAATCTTGAGTTTGGAGAGGAAAATACTATAATACTCTACCTATACATTTTAGACGCTTATGTTACCGAAAGTTAGGTAAGGCTTACTAATTTGCAAGAACATGCTACTGTTAGAGTTTGATTCCTATATGTAAATGCGTTGTTGTTTCCAGCTGCATTAGCGTGTTCTTATCTCTTTGTTTAAACCACTTGTATAGAGATAGGAGAGATTGCTTAACGTCCTTGTAACCAACTCTGTACCAATCTGCCGATGTTTGATGCGGCTTATAAATACATGGTGCGGCCTCGATCAGAGGTGACAACGCTTCCTAACAAATCAATCCAGCGAAGCTTATATGGTATCAGAGCTTGTCTCTTCCATATACATCTAACCCATCCACCAAAATCCTGTCCAAGACAATGGCGTCTTCATCAAGTGCGGCGACGACGGGCCTCAGTGGCATCGTCACGGAAAAGCTAACACGGGAGAACTATCTCCTGTGGAAAGCTCAAGTTCTCCCTGCTGTGCGTGGAGCGCAGCTCTTCGGATACCTAGATGGATCCACTGCTATGCCGCCGAAGACCATCACCGTCGAGAAGGCAGACAAGACCTCAACGACGGAGCCAAACCCGGCGTACTCTCTCTGGATTACGCAGGATCAGCAAGTGCTGGCATACCTAGTTAACTCTCTCTCCAAAGAGGTGTTAACACAGGTGCTTACCCTGACAAACTCGCATGCGGTATGGATCGCATTGGAGAACATGTTCTCCTCCCAATCTCGATCCCGGATCAACAACCTGAGGATCATGCTCGCAAATTCCCAGAAGGGAAACCTGAGCGTTGCAGCATATTTCTCCAAGATGAAGGGGTTCGGTGACGAGCTGGCTGCTGCTGGGCGACCACTTGAAGAAGATGAGATGGTCTCCTACATACTGGCGGGGTTGGACATTGACTACAATCCCTTGGTGTCTGCCATTGACGCACGACAAGATCCGATCTCCCTTAGTGATCTTTATGCTCAGATGGCAAACTTTGACATGCGCATGGAGCTCCTCCAAGGGTCCAGCGGCAAGTTCCAGTCCTCTGCGAATGCTGTCTCTCGTGGACGCGGGGGTTTTCAACAACGTGGACGCGGCGCATATCGTGGCCGAGGAATTGGTGGCCGCGGCGTCAACCATGGTGGGCGCTCCTTCAACTCCAACAATAGGGGCGCTCGTCAAGGCAACTCCAACAATGGCAATGGGAAGGGAGGAGAACCCAAACCCATGTGTCAGATCTGCGGCAAGCTCGGACATGTGGCCTTGGAGTGCTGGTGGCGATTTGATGAAGAATACCAGCGTGATGAGAGGATGGCCGGAACTGCAAACACCTCCTATGGCATTGATACAAACTGGTATGCAGACAGTGGAGCCACCGACCACATCACGGGTGATCTTGAAAGATTAACCACACGCGACAAGTATCAAGGCCAAGATCAAGTGCACACTGCAAGTGGTTCAGGTATGGGTATAAGTCATATTGGTCATTCAGTTATTCAAACCCCAAATCGCAATCTCCACTTGAAAAATATCCTTCATGTTCCAAGTGCATCAAAAAATCTTGTTTCCGTTCATCGGCTTGCCACTGATAATAGAGCTTTTCTTGAATTTCACCCCAATTTCTTTTTGATCAAGGATCAGGCAACGAAGAGAATAATACATCGAGGCAGATGTGAAAAAGGGCTCTATCCTCTAATACCACATGATGAGAAGTCAAACAAACAAGTTTTTGGAGTCACCAAACCATCTTCTGCAAGATGGCACAGTCGTTTAGGTCACCCATCCTTTTCCATAGTTCAACGAGTGCTTAGGACTAATAAACTCCCACATTCAGGAGAGTCTAGTATTGAGTCTGTTTGTGATTCATGTCAAAAAGCTAAAAGTCATCAATTACCCTATCCAGTATCTAGTAGTGTGTCAACAGTTCCTTTAGAGTTGATCTTTTCTGATGTTTGGGGGCCAGCACCTACTTCTGTTGGTCGCCACAATTACTATGTAAGTTTCATTGATGACTATAGCAAATATACATGGATTTACCTTATTCAGAAGAAATCTGATGTGTTTCAAGTTTTCCATAATTTTCAAGCACTTGTTGAACGACAATTCAGTAGAAAGATTCTTGCTGTTCAATCTGATTGGGGTGGCGAATATGAAAAGCTAAACACCTTCTTTCAAAAGATTGGAATATCTCATCATGTGTCTTGTCCTCATGCTCATCAGCAGAATGGTTCTGCAGAACGTAAGCACCGCCATATAGTTGAAGTAGGACTAGCATTGCTAGCTAATGCTTCCATGCCTTTGAAATTTTGGGATGAAGCTTTCCTAACCGCGACATATCTTATCAATATCTTGCCAAGCAAAGTTATTAATTTTCAAACGCCCATGGAGCGCCTTCTAAACATCCAACCCGACTATACTTCTCTTCGTGTGTTTGGTTGTGCTTGTTGGCCAAACATCAGGCCCTACAACTCTCGCAAATTAGCGTTCCGATCCACACAATGTGTCTTCCTTGGCTATAGTGCTCGCCACAAAGGAGTTAAATGTCTTGATGTCAAAACTGGTCGTGTTTATATCTCAAGGGATGTCGTGTTTGATGAGACAGTCTTTCCTTTTGAGTCACTTCATTCTAATGCAGGAGCCTTGCTTCGTCAAGAGATCCTTTTGCTACCGGCGCACCTCAAGTCTTCCTCCACCTTTGATCATGGGGGTGACAATAACTGTATTGATCAAGTGACTAACCCTACTGATAATCTTGCACCTGCTCCTGAGTTTCTCATTGCAGATGATGATATTGCAGAAGAAAACGGTGCTCACGGTGCTCAAATACTTCATCCAGCGCTGCTACGCAATGTGCATGGCACGGGACTCCCAGCCAATCCGCCGGCGCCTGCTGCTCCAATTCCTGCTACTCAAAACGGTCAAGAATCGGCAGTGCTAGAACCACATCCTGCATCGCCTGCACAACCAGCAAATGACAGTGGGACATCTAGCTCTGACTCAGCAATGTCTCCTGCGCTCTCCACTGGATCGACTGTTGCACCAATTGCTTCTGTGTCACGACCGGTTACAAGACTTCAACAAGGGATTGTCCAGCCTCGAAAACTTTATGATGGTATGATACGCTATGGTTTCTTGTGCTCTACAGGTGAACCTGAAACTTTGGAAGAAGCACTTGGTGACACAAGATGGAAGGAATCTATGAAAGATGAGTACAGCGCCCTGATGAGAAATAACACGTGGCACTTGGTGCCACGGGAAGAAGGTAAAAACCTAATAGATTGCAAATGGGTCTATAGGATTAAGAAGAAAGCAGATGGCACTATAGACAGATACAAAGCCAGGTTAGTAGCAAAAGGCTTCAAACAACGGTATGGTATAGACTATGAGGACACTTTTAGTCCAGTTGTTAAAGCTGCTACTATTCGTCTTGTGTTAGCAATTGCTGTATCCAGGGGATGGAATTTGAGACAGTTAGATGTGCAGAATGCGTTTCTTCACGGTGTTCTGGAAGAGGAGGTCTACATGAGACAGCCACCAGGGTTTGAAGATAAGAATGCACCCTATCATGTGTGCAAGCTTGACAAGGCTCTATACGGACTAAAACAAGCTCCCCGGGCATGGTATTCTCGTCTAAGCTCAAAGCTACAAGGTCTTGGATTTGTACCCCCCAAGTCTGACACATCTTTGTTCATTTACAACAAGTCAAGCATAATCATTTTCGTACTAATATATGTTGATGATATAATTGTGACAAGTTCTTCAACAGAAGCTGTTTCGGTATTATTGAAAGATTTGAGTGCTAACTTTGCACTCAAAGATCTAGGTGATCTACATTTCTTTCTGGGAATTGAAGTAAAGAAGATAACTGATGGTATAGTTCTCTCTCAAGAAAAATATGCCACTGACTTGTTGACTCGAGTTGGCATGAGCAATTGCAAGCCATCACCAACGCCTCTCTCAACCATTGAGAAACTTTCAGCACATAATGGAGACCCATTGGGACTAGAAGACAGTACAAGATATAGAAGTATAGTTGGTGCTCTCCAGTACTTGACTCTCACAAGACCAGATATTTCATTTTCGGTAAATAAGGTATGTCAATACCTACATGCTCCCACTACCGTGCATTGGACTGCTGCAAAGCGCATATTGAGGTATATCAAAAACACTTCAAGTGTTGGCCTGACATTCAAAAGATCTACGTCTACACTTGTGAGTGCTTTCTCTGATGCGGATTGGGCTGGCTGCCTGGATGATAGAAGATCAACTGGCGGGTTTGCAGTATTCTTTGGACCAAACTTAATATCGTGGTGTGCTAAGAAGCAAGCTACTATTTCAAGGTCGAGTACTGAAGCTGAGTACAAAGCTTTAGCCAATGCAACTACAGAAATTATTTGGATTCAGTCATTACTCTCTGAGCTTGGAGTATCGCAAAGGCAAGCTCCATGTCTCTGGTGTGATAATCTTGGTGCAACCTATTTATCAGCTAATCCTGTCTTTCATGCCAGAACTAAGCACATCGAGATAGACTATCACTTTGTGAGAGAAAGAGTTGCTAACAAGCTTCTGGAAATTCGGTTTGTCCATTCGAAGGATCAGATCGCCGATGGCTTTACAAAAGCTCTGCCCGTGAGGAACTTGGAAGAATTCAAGCGTAATCTCAACTTATCAAAGTTGTGATTAAAGGAGGGTGTTAGAGTTTGATTCCTATACGTAAATGCGTTGTTGTTTCCAGCTGCATTAGCGTGTTCTTATCTCTTTGTTTAAACCACTTGTATAGAGATAGGAGAGATTGCTTAACGTCCTTGTAACCAACTCTGTACCAATCTGCCGATGTTTGATGCGGCTTATAAATACATGGTGCGGCCTCGATCAGAGGTGACAACGCTTCCTAACAAATCAATCCAGCGAAGCTTATAGCTACTCCCCCACATGTTTCCCCTGTCCCCCCTTTTTTTTGAAAGCACTGCTCTGCAAGGTTATTATCTTCATTATAGCTGATAAGATTCTGCGTGCTATTTTAAAATTGAGCTATGCATCAATTGGTTCAAACATTTTTTTTTCGAAACCACGGTCCAAATTAGGACCGGAGATTCATGTCTCTATTAATTAAGAAGAAGAGAGTTGCCCAGTTAATTAAGGAAAACCGGGCGAAAACCGCTATTACACGCCCATAGCCACACATGGCCTCGGGCACCTGACCGACCTGGCCACCAGCACATCACGCCACACACCATTACAAAGAAGCAAACCCGCAGAAACCAGCTATAGCGTCATCGTCGTCACCCTTCGCCACCACGACCTGGCGATTCCGACTTCGCCACCGAGGGTACCGAGGACTCGAAAACCCCACAAAGGTCGCACGAAGACAAGCCGGCCCATGCCAAACAGTCAGCTTTTGAGAATCTATTATGTTCTAATTTAAGAAAAATATATCTTGGTTGAATAGTTAGCTGGATTTTAGCAAATTATTCATTGTAAAAAATGGTTGTAGTAATTAAATTTCACCTTGTAAATGAACCGTTTCTATCTGATGATTATCGTCTATTTGGACTTACCAAAGAGATAGCAACGAAGATTTGAAGCAAATTTTCTTGTCTGCCTTAGAATGTTTTAAATAAACACAGCGGGGTGTAAAACTAATGGTAGTTTGCATCTTATGTCTTATTAGAATTCAGAAAACATTAGGCCCTTCAGGAGCTGGACCAATTGGACTTCCTGTATATGCTCACAGCATATACATCTTGGGCTATCTTTAGTTTTCTAATGCTTATGAATCATCTGGTAAGCAGTGTAGCCTGTAACTCTGTAAGGCAGTTTATATAGGCATATGTTGAGAGCTCATGTGATGCTTGTTGATTCCCATTTTCAGTTTAGATTTACGTACAAAACATAGTGGATTCTTGCATTTAATGGCTACTGTTGTTCATTTCTTTGACTTCTCGCAGTTTGAATTTATGATAGTTCATTAGAATGATGAAACAAAGATGCTAAGTGTGATGCTTTCATAATGGCAGATTTGCAGAATGGAAGTTTATAACAACAGCTTTGTTCTGTTTTCTTGTAGCACTTTCCCCCTTAGGTTATAGTAGATTATTCACCACAAGACACTCTGTACTTGTGTTACAAATGCTTTTAGCTGATATGATGTACATATCTTTGCAGGAATTGTTGCGAGAGATGGCAGAAGAACAGAGGTTCTCCATATGTCAAAGCTACTAAGATGACAACAGAAACCAAAGAGAAGGAAGAAGTCAAACCGAATAAAACACATACGAAAGAGGAGGCAAAGACACGATTTTTTTTAAATTTTCTTGTATTAATTAGATGGTGTTTTCCTACCACCCTCCTACTCTAAGTTTATATGTGAATTACAATTTTTGCTAACTGACGAACAGTTCAAGAATAGGAGATCAGGGTGTATATTTGAATTACACCAATTTTGCTTGTTCCAAACTTGCAATTGAAGACCTTTTCCAAACCAACAAAAAGGCAAAAAATTAATGTGAATACCAGTTGGTAGTTGATCTCCTTTTTCTGATTACCTTAGCTTGATTACGGCAGGACAGAGCCTTCTTCAGGGGAGGCGTTTGTCAAGCAATTATACCTTTGATTTTGTGAAGTAATAAGAATAACCATGCGATGGACATAGATACATATATACATTATTCTTCCTACAAAGTAGTGTCTGTTATGAACTTAGATTTGCCCATCTATGACCTGTCATGAAGTAGTGTACCACGGCACTCACGGAAACATAGCTTGCCAATTGATGTGGCCGAGTTAATCCCTACATTTGATGTTTCTCCACTTCATAATTCTTGTGGTTTCCTGCAAATTCTTAATTCAAGTTACTGCCATTCGTCCACCGAGTGAAGGTTGTTGCTCCTAATTCTAGGCTATTTTCACATGTTTTTTTTTGAGTTTTCTAATAGTCTAGTAGCAAGTATAAATCAAAGCGAGCTACAAATTGAAATGTACGATTGTATACACGAAACTAAAATGGGCTGTTCATGGCCTCTACGACGCTGTGCGATCCAGTCGCTGTGGCCTCAAAAGCGCGACGTGGCCTGGCCAGCTAGCTCGCACCCCCTCGTGGCTGGCATGCAGAACCCGCACTACGAGGCACGCGTGCACGACGTGGATCAGCCTGCTGATCACGTCGCGGTGGAGTCCCACAGGCCGCCAATCCGCCTCATCTTGTAATTTAGGGATTAGGGCTTAGCAGGGGATGGGAATCAAAGAGAAAAATTATTATGCGTTCATACCCTTGCGAAGAACAACTTGGTAATACCAAAGTGATTTTTCATTTTATTAATTTAATTAGGAGATTACTAAAATACACCAATAAAGAATAAGAGCCTGTTTGGTTGGGATGTGGCTGTTGACAAAGCTGCTGTTGGCTGGATGTTTGGAAAAGCTGTTGTGGCTGTGAGAAATTGACCATATGGCTTTTGGTTGATCCAAACCTTCGTTGGCTGGCTGTTTGGAAAAGCTGTTGTGGCTGTGAGAAATTGACCATATGGCTTTTGGTTGATCCAAACCTTCTACAGTATTTTGGAAAATGAGCACTGAAGCTTCAGCACATTATAAAAAGCTGGCAAAAAGCAGTTTCTCCAAACAGCTGAATTTGCACTGCAAAGCCCATAGCCAGCAAAGTGATCTAAGAAGCAGCAACCCCCTTTTTGAGCTTGGCAAGCTCTTGCCTGATAGCTCCTCCCCTCTGTTCATACGCCATTTGATCATAATATTAGACGAGTGCACAAGCAAGTGAATATAGGAATTGACTATTCAAGAGTATATATCTCAGTATCATCTTGATCTTCACCAACATTACCTTAAACCTGTTAAAGTCATTGAGCGATGCTCTTCTCTTCTGGACAATGAGCTTCTTGCCCCATGAGCTACTCTCCCACTTATTCTTCACATCTGCAATCAGGATGCTGACAGTTAAACAGTGATCAATAAAGAAAAGTATAAATTTGAAGAAGGGTTGAAGGAATGGTTCATCACTAGCTTCCTCCATTGCCTTAATCAAAGTTGACTTCTTAGGAACACACTTGATGTCAGTCAGAAAAGAAGATACTTGTCACTTAACACAAGCGCTGGATTCCCAAGCAAGAGACTTAAAATCCTTGAGTGAGTCATTGAGTCCTAGCAGGGACTCCATAAATATTACCAGGGAGGATAGGTTTGCACTACCGGTCATTGGAAGAGCATGTCCCTTCTGCTGCAAGGAATGGTCAGTATCAAATTTGTGTAGCATTTTTCAGACCTAACTGTTTCTTTCCGTGTCAAATCACTCTGCAAAGCTAGTCTAGGTACAGTGGGAACCATGCTGAAAATCATAGGCTCTATCTTTGCTTCTCTGTATCATATGATATCCACATTATGTTGTGGCAATGCCGTATAAAGCCATCTGCATGCATGTCCTAGGTTAGAATGAATTTAATATGATTGTTGGTGCTGATGACTATGAGGATCTCACCACATTATTATTTTCATAAAGAAGGACCATTTTTACAACTAGGAGGAGGAGCAGATGCCGGAGGGGGCGAGGGCAAGCAGCCGGAACAGTCGGTGAGGGAAGACTGCGTCCACAACTCAGTCAAGTTCCTCTCCCACCCCAAGGTCAGGTGCTCCCCTGTCGTCTACAGGCGCTCCTTCCTCGAAAAGAAAGGACTCACCAACGACGAGATCGACGAGGCCTTCCGACGAGTACCTGTACGTATGTAGTATGCCTTTGCCCCCTCAATCTCCTCCCCCTTCTCTATACAACTATTTCTTCTACTTGTGCTATCAACTAACTTCTACTCTCTCTGCAAGGTCTGCAACCCACTGCTACTGCTGCTTCGCCTTCAAACCAGAATCAATCTACTGCAGCTGTGCAACCTCCTCATACATCACTACCACCTGGAGCAGGACCTATCACTATTGCTAAGCAGCCCAAGTTCAACTAGTACTGTGCATTCCTCGCTGCAAGGCTGTTGCTTGGATTTGGAGCTAGTGCTGCCCTCTTTCTCAAGGTATTTTTCCTGTCTTCTGCACTTTTCAAACTTTTCAACTCGGCCATAAACAACCATATTTGCATGTGTTGCACAAAAATTACTCCTCCCTAGGCCCAATTCATGGATCCGTAAGATCATGGCTGAAAGTGATGAAGCTGAGGGAGAACAACTTAAGTCCAAGATTGACGAGGAAACCGCACAAGCCATAAAAGCTTCTGCCTCAGCTGTTTCTGCTGTCGCTAAAACAAACCAAGAATTGCTTCCCCAAAGGATGAAGGTTTCACGATGATTCTTCATAGTTTACCACTTCTCCAGCAATCATAATTCATTTAAACTTAATTTCAATTGTCTTATGCCCATTCTCTGTTACTGCATTCTTGTTGGCAGAAAAGAAGATACTTGTCACTTAACACCAGCGCTGGATTCCCAAGCAAGAGACTTAAAATCCTTGAGTGAGTCATTGAGTCCTAGCAGGGACTCCATAAATATTACCAGGGAGGGTAGGTTTGCACTACCGGTCATTGGAAGAGCATGTCCCTTCTGCTGCAAGGAATGGTCAGTATCAAATTTGTGTAGCATTTTTCATACCTAACTGTTTCTTTCCGTGTCAAACCACTCTGCAAAGCTAGTCTAGGTACAGTGGGAACCATGCTGAAAATCATAGGCTCTATCTTTGCTTCTCTGTATCATATGATATCCACATTATGTTGTGGCAATGCCGTATAAAGCCATCTGCACGCATGTCCTAGGTTAGAATGAATTTAATATGATTGTTGGCGCTGATGACTATGAGGATCTCACCACATTATTGTTTTTATTGACCACATTGTTTGGGGCCTGTTAGCAGCGATGGAGAGCTCTTCATGTGTGCCAGAGATAAAAGGCACAATTGAACAAGAGGGTATCATCATCATCATGCCAAGGGATCAGCAAGAGAAGTGCATAACATAGCTTAATTTGTTTGTAGCAAGTAGATCGAGTGGCAACGCATTCTAGTCTAGTTCGCATGAGATTGGAAAGTCGGATCGTAGCTGCTGATTGCAGGATCTTAATGGTGATTAGGAGTGGTAGTAGAAGGCCCAGCACTCAGCATCTTGTCAACTCTGGCCAAAAGACCTTGCATTTCTCCGACAAGCTCATGTGCCCCGTCTGAAGGGCGGGTCAGGGACGAGATCATCTTCTCAAGAAAAGAACACTGCTTGACTAACCCACTGCCACCTTTTTCCCAAAAAAGGAGGGATTCCCTCAGTTTTGCTTTGACTTTTTGATTGCACTGGCTTGCAGTTTGGATGAATTAACACCTAATTCTATATAGGCATATGCTCAGTTCACACCTCAAGGATGATGAAATGATCTAGGGGTGAATGATGTATACTTTATTGAGATCTTTCTTGCTCCACTTCTTTACTACTCAAAAGCATGTAAAATTGCAACTCTCCTAGTACGATATGCACACCAGAGAGATATGCCTTATAGCAACAACCGTGCACAGCGAGCTACTGCTGTGTGAACGAGAAAGATAAGAGAAACAAGGAAATAGGGTTTCCAAGGTGATGAGAGGGATTAATTGCACACTGAAGGATGAAGAGATTAATCTATCGCTGCGCCCTTCCATTTCATGACTCGTTCCTGTTATGCACAACTACAAGCCCACCACCACCAGCATCAACGAGGTGGTGCATGGATGCCTATTCATTCAGCTTTCAGAATTTCAGATGCAACTTTGATTGAGCTCATGGATACGTCAAAATTAAAATAAAAAAGGAAACAATTGAAGGAAAGAAAACTAAAATTGAAGTTAGCATCCATATTCAAGCATAAAGAATTATAGATCACATGACATCTCAGATATATATCATGACATTTACCACAAACAATGCATGCTAGCCATGGAAATTGGCTGCCAAATTAATTATTTTCAGATAACTCCCCCGTCCAACAAGGTGTGTACGGAAAAAACCTTCTTACAGACTCTACCCCTAAGTAGCCTAAGTCTTGAACCTTTGAGCTATTCAAATGATAAGCTATTACTCTATTATTGACCCAAAAGAAGGCAATCTCTTTGTGAGGATGAAATCCAAGGAAATAAGAACGACAATAGTGTTGATCTTCAACCTTATCTTCGGTTACAAGGATAGCACCATTGTCGAAGTCCCATTCAAATTTCTCTTCCACTAGTGGTTCCTTAGAATCTTCATCATAGTTAACTTCTTGTAAGATCCACGGCCCATAGATCCAAGGGAACTTTTGTTTAGGAAAGTCAGAATAGACTTTTGCCACCACTAGCTGAAGGTCAGTGTCAGACTTCAACACCCACTCCATTTGATCGCATGATTCATTAAGCAACCAAACTTTAAGTCGCTCCTCCTCCCACCTATCCCCATGATAAAATAACGCACAGTACACCCCTTTCTTTGATTTTTCCAAATAAAGATAAGAATCATCAGCTGTGACCACTTTACTACCTGTTGGCGATTTAATCACTCGGTACCTGTGGTTCGACAAGGTTATGCTGCAAAGGTCAAATGGATGACAAACAAGTTAATAATTCATACAAAACATAAACCAAAACCCAAATAAAATGATCATGTTTAAGGAGTGAATGGATACCGCATGACAGAGTCATTTGGGCAATGCGCATAAAGTGCTCCCCGCCAATAGATGGTGTAGCGGCACTTCTGAAAGGGCCTCATGTCGGCAACGGTCCCTGCAGCTTCTCCTTCTCGAACGAAGGACCTCTCCTCCCACCTCAATGTTCTTGACGAGAAGGCGGGCATTGTATATGGCAACGGTGGCCATTCTGAACCCGCAGTGGAGTTGGTTACATCCATCGGAAGAAGTGGCATCACAAATACCTCGTAGTGCGGCGATACCATGGGGTCAAACACAAGGCACCTGTCGTCGAAAAAGTTCTCATACCCAATGCCCGGTGGTGGAGCCGGGGGCAAACGCAGCCACTGTCGTGTTGCAGGATTAACCACCAGCCACTCCCGAAGCAAGAGGAGGCCATTGCAGTGGTCTTGGATATTCAAAGTATCATCAGAATCAATCATATAACGCTTGATGTCCATGTAGTCGAACCAGGCGGCGATTTTGCGCTCCGTCGAGGGGCGCATGAAGAATTTCGGCATATCCGGGGACAAGTCCTCCGTGAAGAAGATGCCATAGAGCGAGAGCGGGAGGAGGTCGGCGCGCAGCAGGCGACGGGTGTCGATGAGGACGCACCAATTCTTGCAGACGGAGCGCGACACGGCGAGGCTACGCGGCTGGAGGCAGCGGAGGATGATTGCGAGCAAGTCGTCAGGTAGCAGCTGGGGCAGGTCCATGGTTGGGGGTTGAGGTCGATGGCGAGGCGGCGGCGGGGAAGGCGATTTAGGGTTGGGGAGGTGGGGATTTGGGTCACCGGACTTTTATGGGGCGAAAATCGGTTGGTTCTGCGAGATCGGATCCTTGGATCGGAACGGCTCCTAACTAACCACTTCAACGTCTTCCCGTGCTTAGCGGAGTCACGTATTTAGTTTTTCCATCATAGGAAGTGCTACAACCCAAGCTTTCCGAAATATATTACTACAATTATCGTTCCTGGAGTCGTGTGGTACTAATGAAACGACCTAGTAAAGTTGCTGTTTGCGAATCGCGCGCTTCAAGCAGAGAAAATTCTCGCTCCTCAAATCTGCATGCAAGCATGCATATACTCTTCGGATGCTCATGTATTGGCTGCTGCATTTGGCATGCATACGCGAGCGCGGCAGAATGCTTGACTTTATTGGCGAGTACGGCAGAGCGACACGAGCAGCGTAGTGGTGCTGGGCGCGAAGCGAGTGCTGACTGATTTTACGGCTAGCACAGCAGAGCGATGGTTGAGGAGCGTGGTGATGTATAGGCGCGGAGCGCGAAGCGAGCGATGAACGCCTGGAGCAGCAGTGTAAGTAGGGATACAACTACCGTTTCTGGAGCTGTATGGTACTAATGAAACGACCCTAGTAAAGTGAGCTGTTCGATAAAATGCTCCACATTTATTAGGACTTTGCTTAAAAAGTTGATATGGATAAAATGATCAATTTAACTCTAAGACTTTGACAAAACATCTCATTTGCATAACTCTACCATTGCTGAGTTATTAGACACATACTCATGAGGTGAAATTACCTTCTTGCCCCTGTCTAATCTGATCAAAGAGGAGCAATCTCCCTGCTGTGTGTCCAAACCTGACGCCGTCTGCTCCTCCTCCCTTGTCCTCTGGTCGACCCGCCACCGCCCCCGTCGTCCCCTCCAGCGGCCACCCCGTCGAGGCTCCTGCCACCGGCCGCCTACCTCCTCTGCGCGTCGCTGAGCTAGGCGCGCCGCCTCTCCATCTCCCCCGACATCCTCACCCTACATGTAGCGGCCTCCCCATCTCGTCCCCACAGACTGTGCTGCTATCCCCGTCGTCTCCTCCGGTGGCTCGACGCCTCTGCCCTCCTCTGACGTACCTGAACCTTTGCCCCTTCCCAGGTCATCCACACCGATGCGCTGCCACCTCCCGTGGAGAGTCCGACCTGCCGCCAGTGAACGTCGAGCATCCTACTACCCATCGAGGGATCAAGGTGAGCTATGGTTGTCCTTCAATTCCTCCTCCTGTGCTACTCCTTTTCTCTAATTTCCTCTATCTCCTTGTCACATGAACCCTAGATGATGGAAGTTGGATAAGAGCTTGTTGGATAAGGGTTTGAGGAGGAGTGTGCGGCCACCATGGAGCCGGAGGGCTTATTTCCAGATGGGTTAGTAGCCTCGGCTCCACTCTGATGTTTGTCCATTTTTCATTGAACCAAACACATAGTGTAGAGGACTAACTATCGATTTGTTTTAAAAAATTCAAAATTTTGTAGGAACAACATGTTTAAAGTAAGAGTTAGAGTTCTTCGATATCTCGCAAGGCTTGATGATGGCAGTGAACGTCAGATAGACAAACATGACGTGGAGTTAGAGGTTAGCTTGAGAGGGCTCACGTTTGATAGTTAGTCAAAAAGCTTGGGGAGGCAATTGCTTGGGGTTCTGGGCAGAAGGTGCAAATATTGTACCATGACAAGCAATTGGATGTGGTTGACAGGATAAATCACAACTTAGAGCTACTAACAGTATTTAATGATAGATTTGTTGAGAAATAAGTGTTTCTCTTAGCTGAAGTAGTGGACAATGTAAATAAGGAAGCCTCTTCCTGTTTGAATCAATGTCCTGAAGACGCAAGTCAATCTAGTGTGATAGTTGACAACATGAATTTATCGGCTTATGAAATTATCCAACCCACTGTCGGTACTGCATCATTAGTTGGCAATGTAGAAAACTTGCAATGTATATGTTAGCAACAAGTATTGAGATAGCTCCTATTAATGATGAAGAATTAGCTCCTATGTCAGAAGAAAAAATGTGCCTAGTACTTGGAATAGTAAATGATGATGTTCAGCAATAGAATGAACCTGCTCCTGTTGTTGATTGTGATGTTGACGAGGAGTTAGTTGCTGAGACAGCTATACCAGTCGATGATCAAGTTCTAGAAGAGCTAGAAATAGCATATGATAGAGATAATCCAACAATAGAGAAGGGAAAAATATTTCCAACAATGAAAGAATGTAGGGTGGCTATAAGGCAATATGGAATCAATGAAGAATTTGACCTAGGGACAACAAAAGCTAATAGAAAGAGGTGGATGGGGCATTGTAAGGTTGACTGATGCCCACGGAGATAACATGTCGTGTGATGCCTGATAATACAAGAACAAGGGTACTAAAATTAGATTTATGTTAGATTTTTGTGATTTATGTTAAATTGTAGTTTCACTAATAACATGTTGTGCATGCAAGTTACTAAGGTAGGAGGGAAGCATATATGTTCTTCGAGTAGCAGGTTGACATCAGGTATGGCCTCACAGGCTTGGGTTGTAGACAGGTCAGTGTCCATATTGAGGAATTCAGCCCAACATTGGTTGCAAGGATTTACAAGACAAGCTGCAGGCAGACTATAACCATTGGCTATCACACTGTCTGGAAGGGGAGAGAGAGCACTGCATGATATATATGGCAGTTGGGCTAGTAGCTTTGAGTACCTGTATTACTTCAAAGTAGAAATGGTGAAGTGGTCTCCAGGAAGTTTTGTTGAGGTAGGTACAAAAACTATGGATGATAAAGTTTATTTTCATAGAATCTTTGTGGCACTTAAGCCTTGCATTGATGGATTCATCGTTAGATGTAGACCTTACCTTAGCATAGATTCAACTGCATTAAATGGGAAGTGGAATGGACACTTAGCTTTATGTACAACATTATATGGACATAACTGGATGTATCCTATTGCATTTGGTTTTATTGAGAGTGAGACTCAAGATAGCTGGACATGGTTTATGAGACAGTTGCATGCGGGGCCATAGGGCCTCTTCCAAAGCTATCAAGTACTGATGCATGTAAAGGATTAGAAATGCAGTTAGGACAATTTTCCCTCATGCAGAACAACAAGAGTGTTTTAGGAACTTGATGATAAATTTTGTTAAAAAAATAACATGAAAAAGTTTTGGGCACATGTGGCCTGTTGCTAGGGCATATAGACCTGAAGTGTATGAGTATCATATTAACAAGATTCTCCAGGCAAGTCCTACTATGACTAAATATTTGAAGGATCATCACAATATGAAGTGGACGAGGTCTAGCTTTGACAGTGAGATAAAGTTTGATTACATCCATAACAATCTTGCTGAGTGCTTCAACAATTGGATAAGAGATATCAAAGATTTGCCTGTAGATGAGTTAGCTAATACTCTTAGAGAGAAGGTAATGACGTTATTCGACAAAAGGAGAAGAATTGGGGAGAAGCTTCGAGGATGGATGCTACCAGCGGTTGTACAGCAAATAAACAATAGGAGTAGAGGTCTTGGGCACTTGAATGTGGGCAGGTCTAATAAAGTGAAGTGTGACGTTAGGGATACCGCCAACAACAACTTGAGGCATGTGGTTGACATAGAAAAGCATGAGTCCACATGCCTTGAGTGGCAACACTGGTAAGCCATGTATACATGCACTAGCTTTCTTGATTGAAAGGAGAAATGTTGTCTTGGACCAACACTACTACGAAACATGCCTTTAGAGGCGGTTAAATATGATCATTGGAGGCGGTTCGCCCAAACCGACTGTGAGAGATGGTCTCTGATGACCCATAAATTCACAGTCGGTTGCTAAAAAACCCGCTTCTGATGTAAATGTCATCAGAGGCGGGCCACATACGACAACCGCTTCTGATGTAAATGTCATCAGAGGCGGGCCGTAGGTCAGAACCGCTTCTCATGGAAACCCTAAAAGACTTCCGAAAATGCTGCATATAAAGGCGACATTTATCACAGTCGGTTGGATCACTTAAACCGACTGTGATATCCCTGAAAAGTCATCACAAGCGGTTCACCGCACACCGCCTGTGATATATGTTACATCTGAGGCAGTTCGGTAACGAACCGCCTCAGATGACTCTATATCAGAGGCGGTTCCTTTTCAAACCGCCTCAGATGATGTCATCTGAGGCGGTTCGGCTCCAAGCCGACTCTGATGTTTTCCATCTGGGACACAACATCAACATCAGAGACGGTCCCCGTGGGAACCTGCTTGTGATGATGGAATCAGAGGCGGTTCAGCTTTGCCCGACTGAGATGGCACGTCCCGGATGAGCCTTTCTGTAGTAGTGCAATACCTGCATGAGTACTTCTCTCTCCAGTGTTTTAGGACAGCATATCAGGGAGGCATTGAGCCACTTATAGATAGATCTCAGTGGGCCTAAGGTGGATTTAGGCTTTGTTATGCATGCTCCACTATCTAAAAAGTCAGCAGGAAAGCCTAGGAAGCTAAGAATGAAAAGCTGCCTTGAGAAAGGGGGGAGTGGTAGTAAAAAAGGCAAGGAAGTTCAGCTGGGAAGCACACAAAGGTGTAAAAAGTGGGGGGAGTTGGGACATAGCAATCTACTTGCCCAACCAATGGAGTAAAGAAAAAGTGTTAAACTATTATATCCACAAATCTATTCATGTATTATCAATCACTAACCTCCATTCATTTGTTTGACAGGAAAAGAAAATCTAGAAAGAGGAATGATGCTACAGAGATTGATGTGCAATGCAGAAGTGAAGTACAAGACAACCCACCTCATGGCACTGCTCGTTTGGCTATCACCCAAGGCAGCCCTATTCTACCAGCCAGCCCCAGTCCTGTAACAAGGAGGTACAAAAGAGAGCTACACTTGTCGTATTTCCATTAGTGCAAACTGTATAACAAATTCATTCCATTGCAATAGTGTCACTTGAAGCATCAGGGACCCCTGTTTGTCCACCAATATCTGCTGTTGGAAAGAAGATCACACCTAGGAAGAAGAGAAGAGACTGAAATTCTATATATTTAGTGTTGTTTTTTCCTAAGATATAGAACTCAACTATATTGTAATATGATTGGTGAGAATAGAACTCACTTCTACTATGCACCTAGTGAGTGTGGAACAAACTTAAGCTATGTAACCAGTGAGTACGGAACTCAGTTAAGACTTGCATGATGTAACCTACTAGAAGACTACTTGTTTTGATTTAGACTATAATTACTGCCTTTGCAATGTCACATGTATGCGTCCTGTTATATCTGTCATCTAGCTATCAAATTTTTTGGCCATTTACATCATGTTTGTGCAATGAAGAATTGGTTCAAAAATTGTTGCTTGTGGACAGATTACTGGTGCTATACTTAGCAAGATGCTTGGTTCCGTTCTGTCTCAAATCATCAGCATTATGCAGGCTGTGATGGTTATGATTCCAGGTTACAGTTGTGGCCTTATTTACACAGCTCTAGTTGAAGAACATATTTTTAAGAGAAATTGGGGGGTTTCCAACAGAGACAACATCTAATCAGAACATTTTCCATTGATCACAAAATACATTACACAATATTATATATTGTTTTAAAACATATCACCATACCAACACTGCATTCTACTACTTAGCAATAATCATCATCATGCCTAACATTACAAAACAATAAGCACTGCATTCATAACCATCTGCATATCCTGGTATCGAGATATCTTCCTTGCTGTGACATTCAGCTCTCTCATTTCAAGCTTCAGAACATCAATCCGATCACAAATGAGAGAGGTATATCCATCTTCGGCTTTCGTCTTCTTCAATTCATCTTCAACCTTCCATTCATCATATGACTCGCTAATCCCTTCATGCTCGATGCCGATGCTGATCTGCACTAGATGAGCACGATACTCCTCCAACTACTTGAAAAAACTACATTTCTTCGGTGGCTGCACATGCAAATATTGAAATGAAATCAGTCCCACATACCACCGATTAAACGCAAATCTGACAAAACCACAAATCCGGTGTTCATTACAACCTTCACCCAAGCTTGATTATTTGGGCACTTGACGAAAACCTGGCCTATTGTGGTCTTCGTCTTGGACGTGTGGAGCAGCAGCTGAGCACCGTTGCAACGGGGGTAATCCACCAGGGGGACGTTGAGCTGCTGCACCCTGGCCGTCGACGAGCTAGAGTGCGCCATCACCCTCCGCCACGAGCTTCTCTGCCTCTCGCCACCTCCCGATTATGCCCCACTGCCTGCTGCCTCTCGCCTTAACCTAGCCACGTCGTAGCTAATTTAGAGAGGGGAGGAGGAGGAAGACCAACGTCTAAGGAAGGGGGAGGAGCACGGAACACGCACCTAGATCTGAGGCAGGAGCTACGTTGTCTCGCTGTCGAGTCGGTGGACCGTTGCCGGGTCACTGGAGACGAACTCGAGAGGCTGGGGGTCGGGTGAGCAGGTCGGGGGGCTGGACCGAGCAGGTGTCTGGTCGGTCCAGACAAGCTGGGTCCTCCGGGCGTCGGGTGAGCATGTCGAGGCTTGGGGACGAGCTGGGGCGACGTGGTTGCTGATGGGGCGGTGGGGCCGATACGGGGATGCCGTCGCGCATCGGGTGAGGATGTCGGGGGAGATGGAGAGGCGGCACGCCTAGCTTGGCGATGCGCGGAGGAGGTAGGCGGCCGGCAGCGGAGCCTCGATGGGGTGGCCGCGCCGGAGGGGACGACGGGGGCGGCGGCGGGCCGACCAGAGGACAGGGGGGAGGAGCAGACGGCGTCAGGTCTGGGCACACGGGAGGGAGATTGCTCCTCTTTGGCCAGATTAGGCAGAGGCAAGAAGGTAATTTCATGTCATGGGTATGTGTCTAATAACTCAACAATGGTAGAATTATGCAAATGGGGTGTTTTTTTATCAAAGTCTTAAAATTTAAATGGATCATTTTATCTATATCAAAAAAAGAGGTCCTTTTTGAGCAAAGTCTTAACAAATGTGGGGTATTTTATGAAATAGCTCTAGTAAAATTGCTGTCTGCGCGGCAGCTGGCCAGCCGAGGTAAATTACAGCGCACACGAAGCCAGGATGCTTTTACCCTGTACCTGTACGCAGGAGTGGCCTAGCAGGGCGATTTCCTTTGTAAGGGACTGATTGGTGTGCTGCCTCTTCCACATTTCTTCTCGTTAATTTTCTTTTCACTTTTCCGTGCTTTCCTTCTTTTTGACCGGGTAATACGTGTTATGCTACTTTTTTTGATTTCCTCAACTTAATAATCTTCGATTGTTATATTACTCCACATAGAAGATAATTAAGTGGAAGAATAGAAATATTTGTTTAAATAAGACACGAACTCGCGACCCGTGTTTTTTGACTAAAAGTTTTTCCAACAAAATGACGGCGGGTTTGGATAATTGAATCTAGCCAGTGCGAGCGTTGTCACAAGCGTGCTCTCGCCAGAGTCGTCTTCCCCCAAGTCAGGAAAGCCCCGTCATCTTCCCCAAAGTGGCACCGGTACGCTTAATTTTAGAGGGTTGTGGACTTGTGTACCCTCAAATTACTATAGGACGTCTATTTTAATTTATGGATCCAAAGGCCCAAGTTTATCTATACTACTACTCAGAACGTGGATAGTAATACTGGTTTTAAAGATAATTGAGACAAGTCGCGCACCTCCCGAGGTATTTTCGGATATCACCTCCGATAGGTTCCATGGATCCCTGGTGCTCCCCCTTGCCCGGGCTGCCCGACCGCGCTCCCAGTGTGATTCTTTCGTGGTACGTCTTACACTTACTACCTCATCACAACATGGAGTGCATACGCAGTTGTACTATATGCGCTCTCGAGTTGCAATTTGTTAATGAAATGATTTTAGGAATTAAATTGCAAACCGGTTCATGAGAAGCACGGAGTACCAGTGCTTTCATTCCGTTGTTCCTTTTCAGTAGAGGCCGGTTTAATCATGAGGTGATGCTGCCTGTACTTGAAATTTCAATGGCTAAACACTTGTATAATTGTATATAGTTGAAACCCCCTGTCGGATGTCCATTAATAGTATGCTTTGTTCATGCATATACTGAATAATTAAACAGCCATGTAACCTTTTCAGTTTACGCTGATCCTGTTTAGCCACCGCCTCAAGATGATGCTGCAATGGTTCTTCCCAACCACTGGAACCTTTCAAGACAAGGTAAGCCAAGTACTTGTGTTACTAGAAGTTTTGTTCATGTCAACTAAAATGTAGAAAGTTTATATCGGATATTCAGATATAGTGATTACATTGTTAGACTGAAATCATCTCAGTGGAGGCTCAATGCTTGTAGCCGTAGACCTTCTTTTAATGCTTAATTATCTTCTTGTTTTAGTCCAAGTGTACAAAAAAAAATAAGCAATATTCGAATGCACCTGAAGTAACTATAGAAGCAATGGATCCTATTGGAGACATTTATTCCGTACTTAAGCTCTTTACAAGTCTTGGATTCTACGAGGAAAGAAAGTACATGAGTTGAGTTTTTTCTGTCTTATTCTTATTGCAGAATTTTGCTCGGCAACGTTGATGGAAACATGAAGTTCAAAAAAGAAGAGGGACAGAGCTGTTCCTATATTTTCATTAGAAGGGCTTTGTAAAATGATGCTTGCCCTTGGAAATGTCTTTTAGTTAACCAAAGAACATTTGATTACTGGACTTGATCAGACCAAGCAGCTGGTAGAACAATTGATTGTGTTAATACGACACAATCAAGCAACAAGAAAATTTCCAAATGACGACAACCAATACAAAATTTATAAGCACAGGCCGAAACGGGTGAAATCAATGGTCATTAGTGCGACTGCAGGATGGAACACATCGGACACGACGGTGCTCGAAAGTTTAAAGCACCTAGCAAATCAGGACAAGGTAGCTAACAAGGAGTACTAAACAAAACAAAGCAGGAAACAAGATTGGCGCTAACTCTCGTCACTCCACGGCGTAGAGGTCACCCGGCTAGGCGGCCATCTCACCTACCATCTGCACTTCTGCCCTCCTTATTGCGGCATCTCTGGCCCTTCTCCTCGGACCCGGGCTGTCCTCATCTGAGTCATCTCTCACGCAGAGCTCACAGGCTACATAGAATAGTTAGTCATAGTGGGTTATGAGCCAAAGAAGAAAACATGATAAATAATAACTTACAATCCTGATTTTATGCAGTTGTACAGTGCGATGGTTGCCAAAACCAGACCCACGAAGAAGATGAACCCCAGGATACACAGTATGACTATGACCCAAGTCGGCAAGCCAGATGATGTCTTGTCCACTGCCGGTGGGGTTGGCATCGGTGGGGCTGGGGTTGCCGTCGGTGCTTGATCCTCACATTGGTCTTCTGTGCTGTTTGTGCCTCCGCCACAGACGTTTGTAGTAGAAATAAAGTAAATATTGTGTGGTTACAGTGGATTCTGTGATTTGAGGTTGGCGGCTGATGGCGCATAGGCAATGACTCTGAACAACCGTGAGGACAGATTCACAACATTGAGGAGACGGTGAGATTTCGCTTGAAGTTTGGGTTTTCTCACACCTATCTACTAGTTGGTCAGCAAAAACAGAAGCGATGGACTCGTCGTCGTCTTCTGTGTCACACAAGTGCTCGGGACGAGGCCCGGTCGAGAGATCATAGCCTGCAGGCCAACACAAAGCAAAAGAAAAAAAATTGAGAGGCACGCTCACATAGATAAAAAACATTGAAGAGAAAAGAAAAGAGAAGAGAGAGAGTGTAAACAACAAGAGAGCGCGACCAAGCTAGAGAACTAGAGAATATAAGTAACAGACTTGAGATAGCAAAAGAGAACAGAGCCGAGAAGAGAGAGACGAACGACGTAATGCGAGAATATATGAAAGAAGTAAGAGTAGAAGAGTGAGAGACCGAGAGACCACCTAGTAACTTGAGCCAGAGTGAGCGAGAGTCAGAAAAAGAGAGAGATTAAGAGGTGATTGAAAAGTGTAAGAACCTAAGTGAGAGAAGCTAGAAGAGAGAAGATCGCGTAAATGAATAATGAGAATTAGCAATGATACAAGAGATAGAGTACATCTTAGACCGTGTAAGTTATTGATGAAAACGAAACTATAGAGTACTACGAAATAAACAATGCAAGATACAGAGCAAGTTACTTAGTGAGATGTTAGAGGCGAGGAGGGTGGGCTCGAACTGGCCGCCCGGCTGCGCGGCGAAGGTAGCGGCGGGAGGGGGCGCAGCGGCGGCTGCAAAGAGCGCAATGGCGAGGAGGCCAATCACGAGTATTGCCATGGCTGTAGGGGCGCTTCGGGAGAGAAGTTACAGAATGAAGATATGAGGAGTGTGAGGGGGTGGGATATATAGTGGAAGACAGAAGCAAAGCTGACTGGTGCGGAAGATAGGACACAGTTATTGCTGTGTTTGCGTGTAAGAAATGGCGTTACAGAGGGCGTGCAGAAAGCAGCTGTCACAAATAAATACCGCCTCTTCCGTGATCCTTGGATATTGTGTGCACACAATTCACAAAATAGCTAGCACAATGTAACGAAGAATATAGCAAAGAACTAAAAAATGAAGCTGATGCTTACCTTGTTGCTCACACTCAGGAAATTGCGAGAGATCACCCTCGTCTTGCTCCTCGGTGCCGGACTCTACAAACATTTCAGCATTTCTTTTTTTCTTTTTTCTTTTGCGAAAAGCACCCGAAAGTAAAGGAATTACAACGAGGTCCTTGGACCACCGACGGACCGCTTCCGCCACCAGAGCGAGCCGGAATCGCGCCGCCGCCGCCGCTCCCCAAACGGAGCCGGTCGAAACCTTGTTGAAGACCTTGAGCAGACAGACGGGAAGATCCCGGTCACGTGCCACGGAGGACTAGCACCCTGGAGCCGAAGCCGCCGCCGGCGAACCGCTGAAAGAAACCCCAAATCCAACCACCAAAACTCGCTGGCGATGACGCACGACGAGGAACCCTACCAAAGGACCGATAGCTCCACACGCCTCCCGACAGCGCGACGCACCACCGGAGCGAGGACGAGGCGGGGAGACTTTATTCCACCTCGATGGCGTCGCCATCGCCTCGCCGCCGCCGAACGGAGACCACCTGCAAAAGAAACAAAAACAAACGGCCACCCCCAGCTCGCCAGCGGTCCGCCCAGCCTCACGAGACCTAACAGGTCACGAGAGGCGAGGACGGACCGGTGAACTTGCCGGAGGGAGGAAACGAAGCCGAGTCGCCCTGAGTTCGCCTCTTTTTCGCCGCTTCTATCCTGTAGCAACGAGAGGGTTCGCCTCTTTTTCAGCATTTCTTTTTTTCGAAAGTCACATTTCAGCATTTCTCCGAGAGTTTAAACTATCAGGCCATCTGCGCTACAAATGGCAATTGATGGATCCATCTCTCTTCCAGAAGTGATTTAGTTTCTAGATTCATTTGGTTGTCAGATGAGCAAATGGCAATACAACCTTAGTGTATGCTGCTTTGTTCTTTTCTGACTTACATTCTTTGAAGAAGAATAAGATCGTGTATTTTTTCAGTTTGAAGAATGATGGCTGATTTTTGAGGTACATACTATTTATTGGTTTTTTAAATCATGTCTGTGTAATAATATTGTTAGTTGCAGGTCTTATACCATATGCTTCTGCTTCTATTCTGTAAATTTCCTCTCCAATGTACTTCATTCTGTTAAATTCCTCTACGATTTGTACATTGTCTAGTGCGTTAGCCCTCAAAATCTGTAGCTCTAAATCTAGACTTTTCAGCTTAGGAATTTTTTAACTGTTCTCTAAGTTGCCAGTCTTTAATTGTGAAATCTATGTAGTTAGCCTGATGGAAGATGGATAGTTCAATTTTCTTTGCTATGGGTCATGCTGCTTTTTTTATTTCAACCCCTTCTGTGCTTTTTTGAGCATGTTTGGTGGGAAGAATTGTATATTTCCAAATGCAATCCTTGCTCGGTCACTTTTTATAGATGTTTCTGGTGCCGTTGATATTCAACATTTGTGTTATCCATGCCCTTTTTTACATTCAGACATTCACTTTGTAACTTTTTCTAACTTGCAGCCTCGATAAATTTTTGTTGGGCTTACTGGATGCATATTTGAAGAGGGCAAGTTGGCATTATTAGAGATTAGGGATGGACCCTATTAATATTAGTCTTATGTGTTAAATCTTGCAAATGTTAAATGATAGGCTCTCCGAACAAGACACCTTGTCTGATGGTGGTTGTAGTGAAAAGTTCAAGGAACTATTGAAATTTTTTCTAGAGGATCGTATCAAAATGCTGAGAAGCAAAGGAGAGTGCTTCACCTAGATGAAGACCATGTGGGAAGGAAGGACTCCAGCATTGAAGAATGCGAATTTTTTTGCTAATTAATCCTTTTAAAGTTAATTTTAAAGTTAACCTTCTCGTGATAAAATTTTAAATCTGACCTTTCTGGCGGCGCCGTAGAACACGATGCTATAGGCCAACTCTGAGGCGCCACACCGACGTGGCCGAGGCCTGCCATGGCGCGCTGACGTGGCAGAGGCTGCGGCGCCACAGCTGAGGCGCTATGAGCTGTGGCGCCGCAGCTGCTTAACCCTCTCAGGCTCCAGTTTCTGTGCCATTAGCCCGTGCCGCCGCCTCCCCGAGCCCGATTGTGCCGCCGCTGCCTGTGCCCTCGCCTCCCGTCGCCGCCGCCGCCCCGAGGCTGCCTCCCGCCGCCTCCGGCCGCCCCGAGCCACCCTCACGCCGCCGCCGCCCCCAGCCCGCCAGCCGCCGTCGCCCGTGCCCTCGCCTCCCGTCGTTGCCGCCGCCCCCGAGGCCGCCTCTTGCCGCCGCTGCCCCCAGCCCGCCAGCCGCCACCCGCCTCCCCCGTAGGCCCCGGCCACCGCCCCGCAGCGCACCGCCGCCACCTCGACCACTGCCGCCATCGCCGCCGCCTCCCCCGGAGGCCGTCGCCGCCCCTCGCTGCCCCACTACCGCAGCCCGGTCGGCCCTCGCCGCCCCACTGCCACAGCCGGCCGCCCCTCGCCGCCACTCTCCCGCACCCCGTCACCACCGGCCGCCTCCCCCTCTGCCCCTCAACGCCGGCCACCGCGAGCTCACCGGAGGAGAGCCTCGTCCACGCGGGCCGTCGGCGAACGGGCGAAAGGTACGAATTTGACGCGAATTTGTATTGTTATATGCATAAGAATTTTATGGCGCATTAGTTTAGTTTAGCGAGTTAGATAAAAATTTTGATGTACGGCGTATATGCAATTTTATAAGCGGCCCCTGGTGATGTTGTCCACCACGTACCTTACGCTAGTGCGTCCTTCCATTGCTCCGGTAGTACGTCTTCCATGGCGGGAGGCAGTACTACGAGGACACCTCAATCTACCAGTGATGAGGAGAGCACAGAGGGGGAGGGACAGGACAACGAGTACAATGTGCTGTCACAGCTTCCGGGTTCTCCTCCATCCTCGTACCCGACGCAGGTAAAACAACTCCTAAGTGCACACATCGTATGGAGCATCAATGTTATTACTAACAGTATCTGTATTTTAATTATGGAAGTCCACCTCGACACAAGGAGGACGGAACCCCTCAAATCCAGTGACGTCAGGGATAGGCCGAGGCGGGAAAAGGCAGGACTACATGCGAACAAGTTCACACCAAGTTCCCACGGGCGCAAGAGAGCATGTTGAAGCTCGTACATTCCTATTGTTTATTTCTGAACCTTGTTTATTGATCTTCATGTGTCGTGTGGAGAACAAAACATGTCAATTCTGAATTAGTTCGACGCCTTGTGTGCGCATGCCTCCTAGATGCATGATCTCAATTTGTTCATGAGGGTACGGACACCAGTGTTTAATCGTATTTACAATACCTTGGTACTGACAGAATGCATACGAATTGTGGTTTGTTCAGGTAATTTATTTGAATGGAACAATCAGTGCTTGTATCTAGGAAGCATGTTTATTGAGTTTACTTCATGTGTTGCGGGGAGAACAAAACATGCGAACGAATGAACTGCAGGATGAATGGTGAATGAATGAACTGTGGGATGGATGGGTTTTTGTGTGCTGAAGGCTATGGCGCCACCAGGTTTGGCGCCACAGAGGACAACTGTGGGGCCTCCAGCTTTGGCACCCCAGATGTACTCTGTGGCGCCACAGCTCATGGCGCCAAGATTCCTGGTGCCGCAGCCTCTGCCACATCAGCGCGCCATGGCAGGTCTCGGCCACGTCAGCAGGGTCTGCGGCGCCGGAGACCGTGGCGCCTCAGAGTTGGCCTGCGACGCCGTATTCTGTGTGGCTGCCAAAAGGGTCAGATTTAAAAATTTATCACGGGGAGGTTAACTTTAAAAAAGGATTAGTTAGCAAAAAAAATTCTGAAGAATGCATTGCTGCTAATATTTCTGGCATATCTGCAAAACAACTACAGGTGTGTATCATATTTCGAACGTATAATTTATCACTGCTTTGCAAAAGTGCTGTAATCTTAGGCACGTAGCTTATTATATCCAGTTAGTCACGGGCGACGGTAGGTGCGGCAAGGCTGGATTTACAGTTGCCGGGGAAGGATGTAGCTGGGTAATGTAGGGGAATCATGTGTTGTGCTAGGTGTGGCCTGAGTCTTAGGCTTGTACTCAAACTCCTTTTCCTATCTATCTGTGCATCTAGGCACAAAGCTTTTGCGTTTTCTTGGAAAAGATCCAGTTGCATGGAACAAATAATTTTTCTTCAGTGAAGTGTACCAGAAAGTAGATCACTGGTAAGTCGTAACGTTATATTGATACGGTCTCAAGTGACCGACTTTCTTAGTGTCAGCCGTTTTAGTTATGAAAACTGCATAATCTGCATGCTGAATTTCTTACAGTGTCAGCTGTTTGAGTTAAGCAACTGCATAATCTGCATGTTTAATTGCTCAGCATCAAGTTCTTAGGCTTTTTAATTTTGAATTTGTTATATCCACAAGCAGGTGGCTTATGCTTGTTGCTACGCAGAATGTGCCTTGTTATTGCTGTTGAAGTTAATACCAAACTTGTATAGACTACCGCTAAATAAATAAATGTGTGATATTTTAACTGTGATATCCTTCACCAACCTCTTCCTGATGCAACATCCATCTCCATTGCTTTGTTGAGAGAGAAAATGATTGCTTGGGATACACAGTAACACAGGTAAAACTGTAGTTGAAGTCTCCTCCAAGGATCATTTTTGGTTGTTTGTTCATGCATTTTGTTCTTGTGCTATTCTAATATGTGATTTATTTTCCATTTTCCCTTGCTCAGGTTTTTTTTGGGAACTTATTTATCTCGTTGTCACTCAAAAATAATAGAAGCAGGTGCGTCAATTGGGGCAATTGGGGCAATTGGGGCTCAAAGTATTGGAGAGCCTGGGACCCAGACGACATTGAAAACCTTCTAGTTTGCAGGAGTAGCTAGCATGAGTATCCTTTTCTTAATATATGTTTAAGAAAAATGGTATGGTTAATGTTGCGGCATGTTAATGTGCAGTGTGACGTTCATTTCTGAACTTATCATGTAGAGGGCTACTCTTATGATTTACGTCAGGAAAATAATACGAAACTGTCAACAATCTGTACAAGAAGTTTCATGCCTCCACTTTTAATATGGTACAATGTTATGGCGTGCAAAGTGCAGAAATGTAAAAACACGATGTTCAGCTCACTAGATTAATGTCCTTCAAGAATTGTTTCCCTAACAAACAATAACAAAGATGTTACTCTTGGGGTTCCTCGCATCAAGGAAATCATTAATGCTGCTAAAAAGAAAAGCACACCTGTTATCACTGCAGAACTTTTGTTTGGGCAGATTATATTGGTTGCAGATGCTGTGAAAGGTTTTATTGAGAAAGTAGTGCTGGGCGAGGTAAATTTTGCCAGATAATTATTTTCTTCTGAATTTTATATGCACTTACAGGAAGTTGATCTCCTTACATTTTGCTCTGGATTTTGTTAAACATGTTACATTAATTTAGTGTATTCATACTTACAAAGATTGGTTGTTTGACATCCTCCTAGGCAGGGGCGGAGACAGGACCCGGGCAGCCCGGGCCGCGGCCTGGGTCCTGACGCCGGAATTTTTTGATACTGTAGCATTTTGACACTGTAGCGCTTGTTGGCCCGGGGTCGGCCCGGGGCCCAGCCCGATCCTGGCTCCGCCACTGCTCCCAGGCATTAAATTTACATGCACCTCATTAACCAGACTATTCAATTTCAGATTTGAGGAAGTTTTTCTGTTGCCTTTGGGCTTTGCTATTTATGCTGAATCTTCTATTTCTTGTTTGGCTGTCTTTAAAATACTAATAATAGCTAATATTGTTTTCTTGTATGAGTTTTCTGATCCAGGTAGCAATAATGTTAGTAATCTATTAGTTTAATAGCAAATACTGCATTATTATTTGTGAAATTGATGTCACGGTCACATATGTTGGCTTGTCGAGGAGATTATTCCATGATTTGTCTTGGTTTTAGTTTGTGTAGTCCTGTATCTCTTTTTTTGCCTAAGTGTGAACATGAAGAAAAAGCTCTGTGCACACTACATATCGTGCATAGCTGACAAATTTTGTAAGGAAAAGCACTCAACTTCGCTAGAAATTTTGTAATGCTGAGCAGGTGACAGCGGCCATTAAGATTGTCTTGAAATCAGCCAGCCGAATTTGGTTGTTAAACTTGATAGGAAACGCATAGAAGGTCGGCACATGGGAATCTCTTTTGAGTCTGTGCAGCTGTCAATATTAAATCATCCAGAACTAAAGTTAAAATCTGAGGTATGAACAAAGCTCTGTGTTCGATGTGTTGCGCCTAACATTTTCTCTGAGATTGTAATTTATCGTACATCATATTACAGCATGTTCGTGTCATCGATAGAGACAAGTTGAGAATATATCCAGCTGAAACAGATAAGTCCAAACTTCAGATTGAGCTGCACAATCTCAAATCCATGCTTCCAAAAGTGATTGTGAAGGTGAACAAGATATGCCATGTTTAGTTTTCTGCCATTATGGTGATGTTGCTGACCTTCCTACCAATCATTTAGGGCATTCCAACTGTTGAAAGAGCTGTTGTCAACCCTGTTGAAAGAGTTGACAAAACTTTTGACAGATACGAAAGACGTGTCAAAACTTTCGGCAGATACGACTTGTTGGTTGAAGGGTAAGAGTTCCTACTTATTCAGCTTTAGCAGTGTGAACTTTGCTGCTGGTGAGGAGCTTGGTGCCTTGCCTGGAAGGTGTCAATCGCAAGAGTGCTCTCACAAAAACACTCTATGGACTGTTTATCATTCTGTTTGCAAAGTTAAAAAAAACAGCATGGACTTTCTAATTTCTAGCTTTGTCAACCTTCAATATGGTCTGCTGAACTATTTTAGTGAATTGCTTCTATAAACTGTTTATAAGCCTTAGTGTGACTTCTGTGGTATTTTTCTGAGACGATATATGCCAATCAAATTTTTTATTTTACTACAGAACAAATTCTTAGCAGTAATGGGTACTCGAGGAGTTGATGCCAAGAAAACAAAAGGTAATAACATCATGGAAGTGAATCGCACGCTTGGAATTGAAGCTGCAAGGAGATCTATTATTGACGAAATTCAGTATTACATTTTAAAAGAACAATATGAAGATTGATCTAAGACAGATGATGTTTCTGGCAGACCTGATGACATACAAGGTACAGTAAATATCGTGTGACTTTGATTTAGCAATGATAATCATTTTAACTCTCAATCCGCTTTATATCCTTCAAGACTAATGTACATGCTACCGGTGTTGATGCTCTGAGCAGGGTGAAATTCTCGGCATTACAAGATATGGCATTGCGAAAATGAAAAGCAGTGTGCTGATGCTGGCTTCATTGAGAAAACTTCGGAGCATCTCTTTAACGCTTCATACGCTGGTCTTTAGTTAGTGAATGCATCATCATGGGCATACCCACGCAGCTTGGCATCGGTATTGTCAAAGTCAGGCAAAGGTACGTACGCTCACCTTAAAATTTGCTATATTGCATGACAATTTGACTGTATATTATTGTTATGAATCCTTAATCAACCAGACAAGCACATGATTTGTTGATGCGAAGCTTTTTTTCCTTGCAGACTCCAGCATTTACCTGAATTTTATCACCAGCCTGATCCAATAATATCGTGGTACATACGACTGGACAAATTCATATGAAGCTGGGACTTGGAGAATATATGCGTAACATAGGGCAGCTACAGCGACTAGTTTTGAGGCAACACGGGGGCAACTCATCAGGGAGAATTGCACAAATACCACAATGAATTCTGAAAATCGTAGCCATTAGAATGTGGGAAATGCGTATTTTGCCACAAGTCCTTTTGTAACAACACTGTTAGGTTCAACTGGTTTGACTGGAAGACAAAATTAAAAATTGCACATTTGCCACTGGATGCTACAACAAATTGGCAGAGGCCTGTCAAAATCTTCACCCACAATTCCAGAATCAGCTGCTTGACACAAACACGACACGCAATTTTCTTAAGAAAGCTTCACGAGATCAAGTCAATTGGTAGACATGATATGCACCATGTTTCCAACGTGTAAGATAGAGAGAGAGGGAGAGCCGGAGAGGAGTGTCGCTGGCGGAAGAGAACTCTGATGACGTGGCCTGGTTTTTTTTTGAAAGGATATCTGCTGTATATTAGGATAAGGAAAACAAAGTATACAGTGGAAAGATAGCTGCCCCCCCCCCAGTTTGCAAACAAGCCCCCAAAGAAAGATAAATTACAATCATGCCCTTGGGGCAAAAAGCAGCCTCAGCTCCGTCGGCCGCCGACTCCTCACTGCCACAGCACCGGAAGAACTGAAAGAAGACGAAGACTGAAGGCGCCGCTGCAAAGCCACCTGCAAAGAACAGAAGAAGACGAAGCCTCCTTGAAGAGCCGCAGTAGTCGTACGCCGCAGATGGCGGAGCTTTGCCTCGGCGTAAACCGCATCAGCGAGGGCGAAGCCCCGAACTCTGCAGGCGACCGAGCCAACATCACAGACCAACGGCCGCGAACCAGCTCGCCGCAGCTCGAAAAGGGGAAGCTGCCAACGTCCTCAGGGCCGCCAGTACCGCTACCGAAGTCACGGTGACGGAGACCACCGAGATCCGTCTCGCCCA
This sequence comes from Stipa capillata, assembly GCA_019208055.1. Lineage (NCBI taxonomy): Eukaryota > Viridiplantae > Streptophyta > Magnoliopsida > Poales > Poaceae > Stipa > Stipa capillata. The sequence continues at coordinate 133,603 of JAGXJF010000360.1, forward strand.
CCTACAAAATAACGAAAACACAAAAGGGACCAGGACATCCACGAACTCCTCAACGTCGCCGGCGAAGGCAGTGTTTGAATCGGGGTTGGAGCCGGGACGACGAAGCTCCATTCGCCGCCGGGGACCCCGACGGAACGACGGCGGCTTGGAGACGTAACAACGACGACACTTCCACGTGCTCCTCACCACCACCGAAGCCGACAGCGCTGAGCCGAGGACGGAGGTGGGAAGACAAAACTCCCAACGCCACTGCCGCCTCAGCACAACGGTGGCGGGACGGAGACGAAGACTAGGACCAAAAAAGGACCTATACACACGCCAGTCCAAGGCCGCGTTTCCCCCCACCTCCCGGCGCCCGCAGGCGACCGGAGGCAAGAGGAACCGACGGCCTCGTCGGACGGGGAACTGGATCTGGGAAACACCGGTCTTCGCCCCTCTCAACTGTAGCAAGGGGAAAAAACGAGTGGCCCCTGTTTTTCCGTGACGTGGCCTGGTTTTCACGAGGAGAATAGTAGCGACGAGAAAAATGAAGATAGAGTTAGATCTATTCCATACATTGAGCGGCGGTCCTGTCTTTTCTCAATGAATTGCTCCCCTTCTCAATTTCCTGTTTTTTCGTTTAGAAATCTTAACAGTTGTGGCTAATAAACCTTATTTCGCACTATCTCAATGGCACCATAGGAATTTCTTAGCTTGTTCTCAATGTCATTTCTGAAATTGGATGTCTTTTCTGTGGCATTTGTGCAATTATTCTATCTTTTGGGCAGCTTACGGCAATGGCAGCGACGGGAATGGCTGTATTGCTAATCGAGACAGTATATCTTTACATATCTTTAAAAAAGAGATTTTTGTATTGTTTCCAAGCAAAATAATACAGACAACTGCGTTTGCCCATTTCACTTGGATAATTCGATATATTCACACATCCATGATTCTATTCTATTGTCAAAACTTGAAATGATGTCATCAATTGATCACCGTGTCATCTTTTACCGTAACTAGGTAAAGGAACGAAAACTGCTTGTGCACACACAAAACAAGTTACAGAAAAATGGAGACAAAGCACCAGCATGAGTATATGCATCTCTAATAATCTTGCATTAGAGCTAGTAAGGACACAAAAGGTTGCTTCTGATCTCTCTCTATCAAGAATATGAGAGTGGGAAGTCAAGGCGCTTGGTCAACTGGACTACGGTCCCCTTGGAAAGGCAACGGAGCCCACTGCAACTGCGGTCGCTCTCGTCCATGTCAGGCGCCTGAGAATCTGTGATCTTTTAGCAGGTGCGCGTCCTGATGGCGAGTGAAGGGTCTACCAGTTTGGGAAAAGGTCAAGGTTTCTTTTAAAGAAACAGGGAGCAGGTTCCCCATACGGTGCGCGCCTTTAAAGACAAAGATGCTGGCTCTCTCCTCCCATGCCTCTGCGCCCGCCTTCAATCCCTCAGCTATATTTCTGTCCACTCTGATGCAGCCTCCATCAAGGAACAATATCAACAAAAACAACAATGTGCGTCCAAACAAAAAGCTCAACTCTCTACAAGACAGGGAAGCAGCACGCAAGCTCATAAATAGTGGTTGCAAATACACATACCGAAGCACACACTTTTTTTGAAGTCATAAATGGATCACACCAGCATGAGTATATGCATCTCTAATAATCTTGCATTAGAGCTAGTAAGGACACAAAAGGTTGCTTCTGATCTCTCTCTATCAAAGAATATGAGAGTGGGAAGTCAAGGCGCTTGGTCAACTGGACTACGGTCCCCTTGGAAAGGCACGGAGCCCACTGCAACTGCGGTCGCTCTCGTCCATGTCAGGCGCCTGAGAATCTGTGATCTTTTAGCAGGTGCGCGTCCTGATGGCGAGTGAAGGGTCTACCAGTTTGGGAAAAGGTCAAGGTTTCTTTTAAGGAAACAGGGAGCAGGTTCCCCATACGGTGCGCGCCTTTAAAGACAAAGATGCTGGCTCTCTCCTCCCATGCCTCTGCGCCCGCCTTCAATCCCTCAGCTATATTTCTGTCCACTCTGATGCAGCCTCCATCAAGGAACAATATCAACAAAAACAACAATGTGCGTCCAAACAAAAAGCTCAACTCTCTACAAGACAGGGAAGCAGCACGCAAGCTCATAAATAGTGGTTGCAAATACACATACCGAAGCACACACTTTTTTGAAGTCATAAATGGATCACACCAGCATGAGTATATGCATCTCTAATAATCTTGCATTAGAGCTAGTAAGGACACAAAAGGTTGCTTCTGATCTCTCTCTATCAAAGAATATGAGAGTGGGAAGTCAAGGCGCTTGGTCAACTTGGACTACGGTCCCCTTGGAAAGGCACGGAGCCCACTGCAACTGCGGTCGCTCTCGTCCATGTCAGGCGCCTGAGAATCTGTGATCTTTTAGCAGGTGCGCGTCCTGATGGCGAGTGGAGGGTCTACCAGTTTTGGGAAAAGGTCAAGGTTTCTTTTAAGGAAACAGGGAGCAGGTTCCCCATACGGTGCGCGCCTTTAAAGACAAAGATGCTGGCTCTCTCCTCCCATGCCTCTGCGCCCGCCTTCAATCCCTCAGCTATATTTCTGTCCGCTCTGATGCAGCCTCCATCAAGGAACAATATCAACAAAAACAACAATGTGCGTCCAAACAAAAAGCTCAACTCTCTACAAGACAGGAAAGCAGCACGCAAGCTCATAAATAGTGGTTGCAAATACACATACCGAAGCACACACTTTTTTTGAAGTCATAAATGGATCACACCAGCATGAGTATATGCATCTCTAATAATCTTGCATTAGAGCTAGTAAGGACACAAAAGGTTGCTTCTGATCTCTCTCTATCAAAGAATATGAGAGTGGGAAGTCAAGGCGCTTGGTCAACTTGGACTACGGTCCCCTTGGAAAGGCACGGAGCCCACTGCAACTGCGGTCGCTCTCGTCCATGTCAGGCGCCTGAGAATCTGTGATCTTTTAGTAGGTGCGCGTCCTGATGGCGAGTGAAGGGTCTACCAGTTGGGAAAAGGTCAAGGTTTCTTTTAAGGAAACAGGGAGCAGGTTCCCCATACGGTGCGCGCCTTTAAAGACAAGATGCTGGCTCTCTCCTCCCATGCCTCTGCGCCCGCCTTCAATCCCTCAGCTATATTTCTGTCCACTCTGATGGCAGGCCTCCATCAAGGAACAATATCAACAAAAACAACAATGTGCGTCCAAACAAAAAGCTCAACTCTCTACAAGACAGGGAAGCAGCACGCAAGCTCATAAATAGTGGTTGCAAATACACATACCGAAGCACACACTTTTTTTGAAGTCATAAATGGATCACACCAGCATGAGTATATGCGTCTCTAATAATCTTGCATTAGAGCTAGTAAGGACACAAAAGGTTGCTTCTGATCTCTCTCTATCAAAGAATATGAGAGTGGGAAGTCAAGGCGCTTGGTCAACTTGGACTACGGTCCCCTTGGAAAGGCACGGAGCCCACTGCAACTGCTGGTCGCTCTCGTCCATGTCAGGCGCCTGAGAATCTGTGATCTTTTAGCAGGTGCGCGTCCTGATGGCGAGTGAAGGGTCTACCAGTTTGGGAAAAGGTCAAGGTTTCTTTTAAGGGAAACAGGGAGCAGGTTCCCCATACGGTGCGCGCCTTTAAAGACAAAGATGCTGGCTCTCTCCTCCCATGCCTCTGCGCCCGCCTTCAATCCCTCAGCTATATTTCTGTCCACTCTGATGCAGCCTCATCAAGGAACAATATCAACAAAAACAACAATGTGCGTCCAAACAAAAAGCTCAACTCTCTACAAGACAGGGAAGCAGCACGCAAGCTCATAAATAGTGGTTGCAAATACACATACCGAAGCACACACTTTTTTTGAAGTCATAAATGGATCACACCAGCATGAGTATATGCATCTCTAATAATCTTGCATTAGAGCTAGTAAGGACACAAAAGGTTGCTTCTGATCTCTCTCTATCAAAGAATATGAGAGTGGGAAGTCAAGGCGCTTGGTCAACTTGGACTACGGTCCCCTTGGAAAGGCACGGAGCCCACTGCAACTGCGGTCGCTCTCGTCCATGTCAGGCGCCTGAGAATCTGTGATCTTTTAGCAGGTGCGCGTCCTGATGGCGAGTGAAGGGTCTACCAGTTTGGGAAAAGGTCAAGGTTTCTTTTAAGGAAACAGGGAGCAGGTTCCCCATACGGTGCGCGCCTTTTAAAGACAAAGATGCTGGCTCTCTCCTCCCATGCCTCTGCGCCCGCCTTCAATCCCTCAGCTATATTTCTGTCCACTCTGATGCAGCCTCCATCAAGGAACAATATCAACAAAAACAACAATGTGCGTCCAAACAAAAAGCTCAACTCTCTACAAGACAGGGAAGCAGCACGCAAGCTCATAAATAGTGGTTGCAAATACACATACCGAAGCACACACTTTTTTTGAAGTCATAAATGGATCACACCAGCATGAGTATATGCATCTCTAATAATCTTGCATTAGAGCTAGTAAGGACACAAAAGGTTGCTTCTGATCTCTCTCTATCAAAGAATATGAGAGTGGGAAGTCAAGGCGCTTGTCAACTTGGACTACGGTCCCCTTGGAAAGGCACGGAGCCCACTGCAACTGCGGTCGCTCTCGTCCATGTCAGGCGCCTGAGAATCTGTGATCTTTTAGCAGGTGCGCGTCCTGATGGCGAGTGGAGGGTCTACCAGTTTGGGAAAAGGTCAAGGTTTCTTTTAAGGAAACAGGGAGCAGGTTCCCCATACGGTGCGCGCCTTTAAAGACAAAGATGCTGGCTCTCTCCTCCCATGCCTCTGCGCCCGCCTTCAATCCCTCAGCTATATTTCTGTCCGCTCTGATGCAGCCTCCATCAAGGAACAATATCAACAAAAACAACAATGTGCGTCCAAACAAAAAGCTCAACTCTCTACAAAACAGGAAAGCAGCACGCAAGCTCATAAATAGTGGTTGCAAATACACATACCGAAGCACACACTTTTTTGAAGTCATAAATGGATCACACCAGCATGAGTATATGCATCTCTAATAATCTTGCATTAGAGCTAGTAAGGACACAAAAGGTTGCTTCTGATCTCTCTCTATCAAAGAATATGAGAGTGGGAAGTCAAGGCGCTTGGTCAACTTGGACTACGGTCCCCTTGGAAAGGCACGGAGCCCACTGCAACTGCGGTCGCTCTCGTCCATGTCAGGCGCCTGAGAATCTGTGATCTTTTAGCAGGTGCGCGTCCTGATGGCGAGTGAAGGGTCTCTACCAGTTTGGGAAAAGGTCAAGGTTTCTTTTAAGGAAACAGGGAGCAGGTTCCCCATACGGTGCGCGCCTTTAAAGACAAAGATGCTGGCTCTCTCCTCCCATGCCTCTGCGCCCGCCTTCAATCCCTCAGCTATATTTCTGTCCGCTCTGATGCAGCCTCCATCAAGGAACAATATCAACAAAAACAACAATGTGCGTCCAAACAAAAAGCTCAACTCTCTACAAGACAGGGAAGCAGCACGCAAGCTCATAAATAGTGGTTGCAAATACACATACCGAAGCACACACTCTTTTTGAAGTCATAAATGGATCACACCAGCATGAGTGTATGCATCTCTAATAATCTTGCATTAGAGCTAGTAAGGACACAAAAGGTTGCTTCTGATCTCTCTCTATCAAAGAATATGAGAGTGGGAAGTCAAGGCGCTTGGTCAACTTGGACTACGGTCCCCTTGGAAAGGCACGGAGCCCACTGCAACTGCGGTCGCTCTCGTCCATGTCAGGCGCCTGAGAATCTGTGATCTTTTAGCAGGTGCGCGTCCTGATGGCGAGTGAAGGGTCTACCAGTTTGGGAAAAGGTCAAGGTTTCTTTTAAGGAAACAGGGAGCAGGTTCCCCATACGGTGCGCGCCTTTAAAGACAAAGATGCTGGCTCTCTCCTCCCATGCCTCTGCGCCCGCCTTCAATCCCTCAGCTATATTTCTGTCCGCTCTGATGCAGCCTCCATCAAGGAACAATATCAACAAAAACAACAATGTGCGTCAAACAAAAAGCTCAACTCTCTACAAGACAGGGAAGCAGCACGCAAGCTCATAAATAGTGGTTGCAAATACACATACCGAAGCACACACTCTTTTTGAAGTCATAAATGGATCACACCAGCATGAGTATATGCATCTCTAATATTCTTGCATTAGAGCTAGTAAGGACACAAAAGGTTGCTTCTGATCTCTCTCTATCAAAGAATATGAGAGTGGGAAGTCAAGGCGCTTGGTCAACTTGGACTACGGTCCCCCTTGGAAAGGCACGGAGCCCACCGCAACTGCGGTCGCTCTCGTCCATGTCAGGCGCCTGAGAATCTGTGATCTTTTAGCAGGTGCGCGTCCTGATGGCGAGTGAAGGGTCTACCAGTTTGGGAAAAGGTCAAGGTTTCTTTTAAGGAAACAGGGAGCAGGTTCCCCATACGGTGCGCGCCTTTAAAGACAAAGATGCTGGCTCTCTCCTCCCATGCCTCTGCGCCCGCCTTCAATCCCTCAGCTATATTTCTGTCCGCTCTGATGCAGCCTCCATCAAGGAACAATATCAACAAAAACAATAATGTGCGTCCAACAAAAAGGACCGATTTGTTTGGTGGAGAAGGACAAGAAAAAAGATCGCATGGGCGGCCGAGCTCAAGTCTCTACAAGACAGGGAAGCAGCACGCAAGCTCATGACGTGCTGCCTTGTTGTATGTGCTTGTTGCATTATAGCTGCCGCGGTATCAAATAATATCCTGTTTTCGTTGGCCTGTTGTGTGGTGTTATGTGTTCATGAGAATCCCTACTGTTATGAAGGTTTCGTCCTCAGTTGTGGGATCCGAGTGAACTGTCCGTATGCATGCGGACGAACGTGTGCTCTCGTATCAATCAACCGTAAAGCGAACGTGTGCTCGTGACGCGCGGCGGATCATGACCACTTCTTTCGCCTTCCTCGTTCTTCAACACGCTCTCATCATCCTAGTTCTATGCAGAGCTGCGGTGTTCCGTGAACGCGAGATGGGAGCGTGTCTCGCTTAGCTCTTTCCTGTCTTCTCTCCCTTCTTTATGACTTACCCTCTGGATTTTGTTTCCTTTTACTCTTTCCAGGCACATGCAAGATCTTGATATGGCTGCTGGCTTGCGCACAAGTTTGCGCGAGTAAAGAGGTTCCAGCTGCCGGCATGGCCTCGTTGTTTGGTGGAGTAGAGACTGGAGACGGGCAGTCTGCGGGTCAGTGCGGCGGCGAGCGTTCTATTGCTGCAATCTCACGAGCTCCCTGTACTACTTGTGTTTGGCTGTGCCAACTGCCGTGGCCGAGCCAACGATTAGCGTTAAATTGCCCTGCGCCTGCAGAACCTCGAAACATCCAGCATGAGACATCGTGGCCATCCAAAGACAACTAGCGACGAAGATTACGCTACACCTCATATGTGCAGTTATACTAGCAACATTCGCTTCTATCACTCGTACACGGTTGAAGTTACAAGGCATTTTAAAATGCCTTCATAAGTGAAAAGAATGCCTTAAAAGCCTTTTGAGGCAATTTAAAAGATGCTAGAGAAGCTGGGGTATGGAAAAGATATACAAAGCAATTTTAAAAAACGCCTTCAAAAACCTGTATTCTGTGGCGTTTTCGGAAAATGCCTCCTAAAGCTATGACATTTTTCAAAAACGCCTCCAAACCAGTCAAAACGAAATTAAATTAGGTAGAGGAAACTACTCGCCCTGCTGCCTAGCCCAACTCGTATTTGTCCACCCTAGACCGGCCCAATCCGTCCTGCACTTTAAGGCCCCGTTTGGGAGTGGAGTAATTTTTTACACGTGTAAACACATTCCCCTTGTAATATACTTATCACAAGAAAAACCCTTTGAATACAAATAGAATTGTATTCCCGTGTAAACGGTGTTTGGGTAGAAACCAGCTTTGAGTTGAAACAGCCTCGTCTCGTCTCGTTCCCCTTCCGCCGCCCCATCCCCTTGGTGCCGCCGTTCGCGACGCGGCCGCTGTCGAGGAGCTCTTCCACTATCTGGATGCACAACGGCAGGTGCAGCGGCAGCAGCTTCCCCTTGTAGAAGAACTCGTCGGCCGGTGAAGCCACCGGCTCCCCGACCAGTCCAGTGGCGGGAGGAGGAGGGCTTGTCGTCGCGGACTTCGCCACAGCGAGGAAGAGGTCGTGGTAGAAACGGTCGGAGAGGTCCTTGGGGAGGAAGGCTGAGATGCAGCTGAAGCTCCACCCGCGCCTGCCGTCGGGGCGGCGCTCGCAGCGCACGGGGAGGGTGTTGGCCACGACGATGGTCCGGTCGCTGGCGAGCGACGACTGCGTGTCGGAGGCCATGCTCCCGGGCCCGCTCCTCGTCGAGGTCCGCCAATGTCCTCGGGGTCGTCATCGTCTGCTGCATCCGCTGCGCCCTCGGCGGCCGCGCCCCTCCACGGCCATGGCGAGGAAGAGGTCGCACGTGCGGCCCGCAGCGACCATCGGGGAGGCGCTTGCGGCGTGGCCGGCGCTCGAGACAACCAGATCCCGGAGGAGGTCGGGCGGGACGGGCCGGGCGGACCTCGGGCGGAGATTGGCGGGACGAGGTCGTCGGAGGGTGGGGAGGAACGGCTCGGGATGAGCTTGGGAGGGGAGGAGATGAGCTCGGGCGGCGGCTCAGAGATGAATGGCCGTGAGACGAGCTTGGGGAGGCGGCGCTCGGCAGGCGGGGCGAGGAAGCGGGGCTCGGCGGTCTCCTTCCTCGCGCGCGACGGCGGCGGCGTCGCCTTCCTCGCGTGCCACGAGCAGCCCGATAGCTGTCGGAATAAAAAACGGACCAGCGGAGCAGTGTGTTTTTTTACGGGTGTAAATGGGAAAACGACAGAAACGGGCCGGCCCAATACCGAGAATCCAAACAGTGTTTTTTCAGCCCGGTCGTTTTTTTTCGTGGACTCTAAATTACAGGGATATTTGGGCCAATACCAGGCTTCCAAACAGGGCCTAAGGAATATAACACCTTCGCCCTGCTGCCCAGCCCAACTCGATATTTGTCCCACCCCTAGATCGGCCCAATCCGTCCAGAACTTTAGGAAATAGGAAATTAGGAAAGTAACAACAAAGTTCGTCCGGCCCAATTCATTCTACACACGCGGCATGATTTCTCTCCCAGGCACGCGTGCGCATCCGTTTTAGTAGGTTTTAAATTAGTAGTATCACAGTTAGCTAAGCAGTATGGGGACTAAATTGCTTATACCGTTCCGAACGCGCGAAATAAAAAAAGGAAAACTGCTGCGCTCCTAGCAAGATTCGAATCCAAGACCCATAGCCATGGGCTCAACACAACTGCCAGTCGGCTATTTTGTTACAAAGCGAAGCGACTGCTGTATAATCATCACGCGAAAATTATAAACAGAAAGGGATTTCCGGGCTCGAACCCAGCACCTGCAGACTTCACAAAACTAAACTAGCATGATGTTTGGTGTTTTAAAGGAGAAGCAGCTCTATATATATAGTAAAAGGGTTGTTTTGTGGCATTTTCAGAAAACGCCTTGCAAGCACCTAGCTCTGGAGGCGTTTTCAGCAAAATGCCTTAAATGCTATGCTTATTTAAGGCATTTCTAAAGAACGCCGTAAAAAGAGCTATTAAGGCATTTTAGAAAAGTGCCTCTACCAAAATGCCTTGAAATCCTTACCGTGTACTAGTGTATTAGCTTGCCTTCTGGCGTCCATGATGATAAAGTGAGTCATCTGCCTCCATGTTATGATTATGGAGGGATTATTAAGTGCAGCAACGTACAAAGTTAATGAAATTGACTCTAGAACTTTTATTTTCTCTAGAGTCGGTTTTATTTTCTCTCTTTCATATCAATAATTTTTCTACGTGATAGAACGAAAAGTCAGTTGATATCACGTCTTTATACGTGGTAGAACGAAAAGTCAGTTGATGTCACGTCTTTATACATGCCCTTATAAGGCCTGGATAAAACAAGTGAAAATATCCATGTAATCTACACATTATATTCTTCTATCTAGAATGAACTAAAAGTCGTATTCTCCCTTAAAAAATTCATATTTTACTATAGTTATGTGTCGAGGAAGGTATACATGTTGCCAAATCCCGAGTCTAGATCCAGAGCAATGTAACTATTTTAAAGCTAGTTTCGGGCCACGAATACAATGCAGCCAGGGCGATCGAATGTCGCAGCCACGACTGTCGGTGTTGCTATATGTCCCTTTCTGTTATTGTTATTAATATTTATGCGTTGAAGGCGTCGCCAACCATCATCGGAGCCGCGACTACCATGCCAAAAATACGTCGGAGTTTGAAGAGTAAACTACACACAAGGTTGGGGTAAAGAACGAGATGCATGACTAGGAGAAAGGGAACTAGACAGGTGCATGATGGTCGCCAGAGAGAGGGCTTGCGAGAGCAAGATGCATGTGTTTGTCTTGATGCGGTCAGAAACCGCAAGTGTCTCGTGTTTGCCTTGCGTGTTGCGATATAGAGAAGTAATTTGATCAGTGCCTCCATATTTATTGTTCTGTAGCAATACACAGACACTGTATTACTCAAAAATAGTAAGGGAAAAGATAGGAGTTGGATCGACCACACTTAGATTGAGTTTTCAAGTAGTCGTATCTTGGTCCCACGTGGTCATCTTCAACCTAGAGAGCATGCTCCCAAGCCCTAGAGATTGTGATGCATCTGAGATTGAAAACAACTAAAAGTCGTCAAAAAATATGAAAGTTTTGATAACGTAGACATAATTTCTATCCATGCCACAAAATTTTAAATACAAATTTAACCCGTGGCTTAAGAAACAATATGTTTCTACATCATTATTTTCGTAGATTTTTCACCAATATTTAGTGGGCATTTGCAGCCTCCAGTGCACCATACTTGCTGGTGTGTTAGATATGTTCTCCTTCAACTCTCTGCTTCCTCCATCCAATTGTGCTCTTATTTTCCACCGCTGGCCTCATGAGCTCTCTCTTATTGCCCCATGTCCCTTGGCAAGCTCTGCACGCCTCTCCCACCATCTCTGCTGTCTTCACTACTACTTGTGGCATATCTCATCACACCAGAAACCTAGCTCCACTCGCCATATACATGGACCGCCCTGACGGCTTAGACCTGCCACCATGCTTCACTACTCATGGGCGGCAGCACACCGTGCAACCTCACTGCCCCGCTCATAACCCACCTATCCCATCGGTTCGCAGCCACACTCAACCATCCCTCTAAGTTTAGGATGCATCGGTGAACCCCCGCCATAAAACCTCATGAACCCGATCCTAACCCCAACCTCGCCATGGACCGCAATCCTAAGAACTCATCGTTGCCATCGTCGACAAAGGCCAAATGAAGAAGAATAAGATGGAGAATAAATAAGCCAATTCACCCATTCATTCTCCCGGATCATACAGATCTAAGAGCACAGGACAACATTTTAGACTAGGTATTGATGCTTATTTTAAAATTTTTTAAACGGAGGTAAAATATTTACCTCATCTCATTAAGAAGAAATTTGTTGTCCAATTAATTAGAAAAAAATCTTGCGAAAACCAAGATTACAATATCACGCTTGCAACACCGCAGTTCCGACTTCACGACCATACGCCCTCCCGATGTGTAGAACGAACTAGGATAAACAACATGCGCTACCCACTGACGACACAAGTTGAGTGTCATGGTTGCCATCGGACGTTCAGGGCTCCGACTTCACCATAACTTAATGCTTCACCTACACACAGAAAACAACACCTGCCTCACCAAAGCTCGCGACCAAGGTTCGCACCTCACCGTTTCCATTATATCCTTGGCTCCCGCAGCCAGCCAAAGCCCGCAGCCTAGTTGGCATGGAGCCACCTCGTAATTTGATACGGATACGAATAGCCCAGTTCGATCGCATTATTGTTACGGATAAGAATACGGCCCATCTATATACGGGGGATTGTAGCCAACAACTTAGGGAACTCGAGGATCGGATCGTTGATCTTATCTGCATGCATGCATGCGCGCCATGGCGGCAGGTGAAGACAGCGTGACGACCATGGACGGGACGACGGACATTGCCGGCAAGCTGGCGGCGAGGAGCAAGACAGGAGGGTGGCGGGCTTGCCCTTTCATCCTGGGCAACGAGTGCTGCGAGCGCCTGGCCTACTACGGCATGAGCTCCAACCTCGTCAACTATATGGTTGATCGCCTCCACCAGGGCAACGCCGCCGCCGCCACCAACGTCAACAACTGGTCCGGCACCTGCTACGTCATGCCCCTCCTCGGCGCCTTCATCGCCGACGCCTACGTCGGCAGGTTCCGCACCATCGCCGCCTTCATGGCGCTCTACATCGCCGGCCTCGCGCTCCTCACCATGAGCGCCGCCGTGCCCGGCATGAGGCCCCCCGACTGCGCCAACTGCCACCCCACCACGGGCCAGAGCGCCGCTTTCTTCGCCGCGCTCTACCTCATCGCCGTCGGCACCGGCGGGATCAAGCCCTGCGTCTCCTCCTTCGGCGCCGACCAGTTCGACGAGGCCGACCCGGGCGAGAAGCAGAGCAAGAGCTCCTTCTTCAACTGGTTCTATATGTCCATCAACGTCGGCGCCCTCATCGCCTCCTCGGTACTCGTCTGGGTCCAGATGAACGTCGGCTGGGGCTGGGGCTTTGGCATCCCAGCCGCCGCCATGGCCGTCGCCGTCATCAGCTTCCTCCTGGGGAGCAAGCTCTACAGGTACCAGAAACCCGGGGGCAGCCCGCTGACCAGGATGCTGCAGGTCGCCGTGGCCGCGTGCAGGAAGTCGGGGGCCGCGCTGCCCAGCGACGCGTCGCTGCTGCACGAGGTCAGGATCCAGGGCAGCAGGAGGAGGCTGGAGCACACGGAGCAGCTGAGGTGCCTGGACAGGGCGGCGGTGGTGACGGAGGGCGAGTCGAGAGAAGACCCGTGCCCGTGGCGGCTGTGCACGGTGACGCAGGTGGAGGAGCTCAAGAGGATGGTACAGGTGCTGCCGGTGTGGGGGAGCGGCATCGTGGTGTCGGCGGTGTACAGCCAGATGAGCACCATGTTCGTGCTGCAGGGAAACACGCTGGACCCGCGCATGGGCGCCGCCTTCAAGATCCCCTCCGCCTCCCTCTCCATCTTCGACACCATCAGCGTCATCGCCTGGGCGCTCGTCTACGACCGCCTCGTCGTCCCCGCCGCCCGCCGCTTCACCGGCCACCCGCGCGGCTTCACGCAGCTCCAGCGCATGGGCATCGGCCTCGTCATCTCCATCTTCTCCATGGTCGCCGCCGGGGTGCTCGAGGTGGTCAGGCTCCGCGTCGCCGCCGCCAACGGCATGCTCGACTCCAACGACTACCTGCCCATGTCCATCTTCTGGCAGGTGCCGCAGTACTTCATCATCGGCGCCGCGGAGGTGTTCACCTTCATCGGCCAGATGGAATTCTTCTACGACCAGGCGCCGGACGCCATGAAGAGCATGGGGTCCGCGCTGTCGCTCACGTCGTCGGCGATCGGCAACTACCTAAGCACGCTGCTCGTCGTCATCGTCACGGCCGTCTCCACCAGGAACGGAGGCCCGGGCTGGATCCCGGATAACCTCAACCGGGGGCACCTCGACTACTTCTTCTGGATGCTCGCCGCGCTCAGCGCCCTCAACTTCATCGTCTTCCTCCGGATAGCCAAATGGTACAAGTACAAGGCAACAACAGCAACTGCACCGCTAGCGACGATTAGCACTGCTAGCTAGCTACATCAATCAATCATATTACCAACTTCAGTTACAAATTTTTAGGTTTCTTCTTTTTTGAAATTAAAGGGATGTCTATCGGTCTATGTATACATTATTTCAATATTAGTAAAAGATCTGTCGACTTTCACTACTTCTTTTGGTTGAATGGTGGTTAGCAATTCCGTAAATTAATCACGCAATATTTTGTAAATACTAGTTGTTTTCGAAGTTGACACGGTCCTTAGGTCTTTGAGCGCTAATTTCTGCCATGATGTTATGTTGTTACGAATCACAAAAATTGTCTACTACAATGCATGGTGAGTCTAATACTCTCTTCGTCAAAAAATGAAAATGTAAGACGTATTTTGATTGGTTAAGACAAAACTTTGATCAATAATTACTCTACTAATATACGTTTCATGTGATATAAAATCATAATCATAAGTAAGTATTTTTGAATATGAATCTAATGATATCAATTTTATGTCACATAAATCATATATTAATAGAATAATTGTTCATCAAAGTCTTGTCTTAACTAATCAAAATACACCTTACATTTCTGGACGGAGGAAGTAATACCATCGTACAATCTATACACCATGTGCAAATTGAAAAGGCACGAAGTTTAGGACAAGCAATCCAATCCAATTAACCTGTCAAGTTCACAAGCAGAAGAACCAACAGCTAGGCAATTAGATGCATCATCTCAGATGAATTCCATACAATTAACTTGTCATGCTGTTATGTCTGGGCATCAGGTACTCGTATTATCCCCAATAAGCAGCCGTTCGTTGATCTCATAATGCAAACCTGCACAGAACTTCTCCAAATACAGTATGCTTTCAGGCAAATCCTGACCGAATCTAGACAAAACCAAATAGCTACGTTTTCATTTATTGACGCTATTTTTATTTCAGCACTGAGAGTTTCAAATACTCTACTGATCTAATCTCCACTGAAAAAATGGAAATTTACAACTGGTCAAGGTGCGTGCTGCCACTGAAAAATCTGGCCTCACAGATCAGCGAATAAGTGGTAAGTGCTAGAATCAACTACGATAAGCCTTAGCGCAGCAACTGCAGCCGTGACAGACAGCAAGCTGAACCCAACAACATTCAGCCAGTGCCAACATTTCTGGAGCGCAGACAGCTTGGGCCGCTTCACCATCAGGTACATGTGGTTTGCGAGCACGAATGTCAGGGGGAAGGTGCTCAGGGCGCCTGTCAGGCTCATGAAGTCACCAAGGAATGGGAGCATGGCAGCCACCAAGGTGTTTACCGTCAGGTAGCCTCCTCTGACAAGAACTCTGAATACAACATTGTGGATTGCAAAAGGGCCACCATGTCCACTGCCGAATCTTGTGTCCAAGTACTCATACATTGGGCTTGCAAATATCTGAGATATATACCAACAAAATATCATGTTAGTTCATTGAGGGGAATCCGTGAACTTCATGATGAGCTGAAAACTTGCGGTTTGGACTAGAGCGATACTAAGAAGGTGGACCTACATGTAATGCTATGACAGTCTGAAGAAAGGCTGAGAGATTTGCCACAACTTTTATCCAAACTGGGCCATTGACGTTATTCAGTAGATAATTTGACGTTGAGGAGCCGTAAGCCCAATAACCCATAAAGGTCACAGCATACAGAGGCAACGAGCCAACAGTGAACTGGAACCACAGAGCCTTCTCCATGTTCTTGACCACAGGAGGCCTTATGGTTGCCTGCAATGTATATGAGACACATAAGGTAATTTTATGGCAGATAAACTACTCAGTAGCCTTGTGTGCTACACAGACTCACTTGAATTTCTGGCAGCATGCCAGTGTTGTAAGCAAATACAAGGTTTGCTACAGCACCTATCGTGGTGAAGATTCTAGTTGCCTGTGATCCAGGAATACTATAATCCTTTGCAGGTGCAGTTATCCCTTCAAAAAATCAGTGGTGGAACAAAATGTCATTAAATATACCTCCAATATATACTATGCCAACAAATAAAAAAGCATATGAAATTATGGTATGAAAATTGTAAAGGCAGATGAATAAGGCACCAAAGGATAATACCATCTCTAAGTGACAGCACAAATGCTATCACGATATAGATGAGACTGAAAACCGTGGAGAATCCCAACCAGATCCGGAGAGCAGATAGATAAGGAATTCCAAATGCAAAAAGAGCACAGACAAACCCAGATAATGCTATGCAGTAGGGAAGTTTTAGAACTCCATCATCTCTAAAGAGTACATATATTGCCTGGAGAGAGGAAATCACAAATAAGTCTTGGAGGACAAAACATCACACAAATATCTTTACCATGGCATATCATCAAAATATTAACTGTTCACCTTGGAAAGAAATTAAACAGATGGATTTCCAGCACAATTTTTTAATTTTAGCACGTCAGAAAAAGAATAGTATGGACAATTATCTTGGGGGATGGAGATGGAGGATAGGAGGACATTTTCACCAGATTGGTTTTCACAATTACAGAAGTTATGGTGATAGTGGTTATGTTATCATACCTTCAGTGCTTGGCCAGCTAAGATGATAAAGCCAGTGTTGATCATGAAAAGATTAATATATTGCAGTGCCCATGTAAGCGCATACATTTTTCTTCCTGTAGTCACCAAGATAAAGGTAAACCAATTATGTTACAAAAGCAAACTTATTTTTTCTATTAAGAAATAAAAAGGACTGCAATTTGAATTCCATTATCTTTGATTTATACAAGAGTGGGAACTTGAACCTAAGACCTCAACAACCATAACCTTGTGCTCTACCAGACTACCACTAGGCTATTGGGTGCCCCTAAAGACAAATGGAATGAAACTCCCCTTTATCAAATATCATGTCTATTTCATTGAAATGTGCCCCTTTATCAAATATCATGTCTATTTCATTGAAATATGGGAACCAAGGGTATGAATATGTACCATATATGTGTCCAGCAAGATCTCTGTATCTGATATGACGTTTGCCACCAACTTCATGAAGGCGACCAAGAAGAGCATTTGCATACATCGATATTGCAGCAGCCAGGATCAAGCCGCATGTTCCACCAATCCAGCCTAAAGGGACCATAATTGACCCAGAGTATCCTAGAACATAGGCACTATTCACCCCAGTTGTCAGGACAAATCCAACTTGATACCAAGGATCTGAAAATGACCAAAACCTTCAGGAGTTAGCCATACCGTATGTGCTAATTAAGATTCATATGTACGACAGTAACCAACGATGTCGGATATGCAAATTGCATGAGAAGAAAATAATTAGTAGCTGAAAAGAATCTGATGTAAATCATAATGTGTCTAAATTTCTTTTGTGTATTCTTGATCCCAGAGCTGGGGTCCATGGTTTACATCATATTTCTACTTTTAGTCACTGGAAGCAGTGGGAAGAGGCATCACTGAAAATTCAGATTAAATCAGCATTTTATTTTCAGTATTTATGTGTGTGTGTGTGTGTGTGTGTGTGTGTGTGTGATCATAGTCTGGCGATGGTAAACATAAATGTGCAAACTGTTGCAGCGAAAAACAGAAATTCAGTTGGGTTGAAATAAACAACAGGTGAGCAAAGAATGGATTTTATACAGAACATATTATTGAGAGGCATTTGATGGCAACGGAGTGTGAGTGATTAACATGCAGAAGGAAATAGCACTTTGAATTCTTCTTGTACCGGATTATGAGGACAGTACAAACAAAGAGAGTGTGAGTGACTACCCATGTTGTTACAGAGTGAGCCAGTGAGGTAGTGATGTTTGGGTGACATTTGAGCATTGATAAGAAAAGGAGGTGAAAAAAGATTACCAACGCTAATCTGGTGCGCGGTATCCTCGGAGACGTCGACAGTGTGACCCTTTTCATCGGCGGACATCTTGTTGGACAGCAGCGGCGCTCTGTCCGTGTCCCCTGGACCTGGCAAGCAGGAAGAGGAAGAGGACGCCCAAGACGAAGACGAAGGCGAAGAGTTGGAGAGTGTGCAGGCTTCCTCGTCGTGCTGCTGCTGCCTGGTGACCTATAAAAAGGAGAGGAAGCCACCAACGTCACAAAAGTAGCATCAACTCTAGTTTCTCATTGCACACGCATATTATTGCTCTCGCATTTGCGGGAGAATAATAAATAAATTGCTATATAATACAGTGGAAAAGTGAATCAATCAATCCATCTCAAATTAAAGGCAGTCGTCCATTGATCCGATCTTCAAAGGCATAGCAGATGGAGATGGAGATTGGGGTGGTCCTAATTTTCGTAGTGCATAAAAATTGTATAAAAATTGGGGGAAAGCAGGAAGAAGAAGAAGAAGAAAGAAAGAAAGGTCACTGACATCCATCTGAAAGGCAGTTCCGATATATTATTCCTCCAATCAGTTGAACACAGTGGATGAATCGGAAAAGATAAAAGCCTTGACTCGCGCCGCGGAGAGAGTAGAATCGATTCCCCTCCACTAGAAGCGCTGCTTTGTCGGTACGGTGCGGCTGATGATTGATGTTAGAGTAGGGCGGCGGCAGCAGCAGCAAGCGCGACAAGCAAAGCGTAGTAGCTAGAGCTGCACCGCCGCTGCAAGCTAGTGAAATATAATAGGAGGAGGCCGGAGGGGGAGGGGGAGGGGGAGGGGGGAGGAGGAGGCGGAGGCGGAGGGAGGAAGAAGACGAGGAGCTGTGCGTGTGTTGTTGGTTTGTTTTTGTAGATGGTGAGTTCGTTTCTCTTGTTTGTTGGACTCTTAGTTAGTTAGTTTGGCAACGTCAGTTCAGCTCTGGTTGTTTCCCTTTTTTGGTTAGATCACCAAAATCTAATCTCCTAGGGTTACCGAAAATTCTCTCTACAACCCCTACAATAGTAGTTCATCTTTATAAATGGCCAATTGGATTAATAAATTTCGCAAAAACAAAAAAAATATATATATAGCGATAACGTGCACGCCAACCATAATTGTGTAGGTAGATTGCTCTCAGACTAAACAGAAAATGCAAATTTACTGGGTGGCTTTTTATTTTATTAAACATTTGATGTTGCTGTCTCCGCGGGATTCAGCTGACGACTCCTAAAGATCGATTATCATACTCATCAGACGCTCCCAGTGCTGCTGCTCCTTTTCCTCCTTTTCTTTCACAACAACACGAGTCATGCTCAAAGGCCACAAAACACGCTCCTCGCAAATATCTTCTCCTTAATCATCTAATAGCTCTCTCTACTAACCATCCTTTCTACAAACTCATGATGAGTGTTGGTAATTAGTAGGCAAAGACAATGGAGCATCAGATACCCTGCCTGCCTGCCTGTCTGTCTGTCTGCACAAGAATGGTGAAGAGCCAAAAGCACTTCCATCAGTATTCTGTATGTCATCCCTGCAGTGCACTACTTGATTCATTTCAGATATTGAACCAACCAACAATAGCAACACCAAAATTAACCTGCAGGAGCTTCTATGTGACAAGACAAGTTTTACCTGAATGAACCAGAGGTTTACGATACAAAATCACCAATCAAAGGCCAGTTTAAACCCTAGGAGGAACGCTGACAATTTTCTCCAACATAGCCACTCTAGAAAAGATATGATTAATAGTGCATCCGATACCGGCATTGCACTGTAGAACATTCATAGCATCATGCCATATGTAATCATATTTCAATATAACATGTTCTGTCTTCAAAGTCATATATGGTTGTCATAAACTTTCCAAGATGCAACCAGCCCAACAAAAAGCAGCATCCGATTCTAAAATACAACTAAACTAACTAAAATCAACCCTAAATTCCATAAAATAGCCATAGGTTCCTAACTGAAAGTAAAGTAGCAATGGACGTATAGTATGTTCCTAGCTAGAGCGCCCATAATGAATTCGGCATCTGGTGCACATCTATGATATATTGATATCAATGCAAAGTGGTGTTGGCTAACTGTGTTGCTCCTAGTTGCACTTTGCTAGGAAAGTTGAGACGGACATACGTCACCAAACTGCAAGAAGAGTCTCTCGCAAGTTGAAGGTGCTTGAGAAGAAACTCGGAATCTACTAATGCAGGACTAAATTAAACAGTAGTAGTGAATTGTGTCAGAAACCAAAGCAAGCGATTTTGCAAAGCAGAAATAGATGAATTGAGGAGGAAGGAACTCGAATAGCAACACATGGACACATTCAGTAACAGGCGGGACGAGTCCTACAGCAAGTTCATGAATATACTCTCAGAGAAACCTATGGAAATACCGCTTCAACAAAGGATAACAGAGCAGAAATGGGGTGAAACCCTCTCCTTGATGCAGCAAATTAAGCGGTCAAAAGGTGCCAATCTTTTTGAAGGTGCAGTACTATCTAGTATATATGATTCACCAATTTGTGGCGAGTTATATATGCATTCACCGAAGATCATGCCACTCTCCATTAGAGAAGAACTTGAACACTAACACATCACCAAGCATGACATGAAGAAGAAATAGTAGCAGTAGTGGACGAGTTACAACATAGAAACAGCAACGGAACTCTAATCTTGGTGGAGACTGCAGAATTTGCGATGTTCGCTTTGCCCGCAAAATCTGCAGTTTCCACCGCACATACTAGCACTACTTACAGGAGCACACTTGCAATGCAGTAATTACCCACAATCTAGGGGAGCTAGCGGCTACTTGTTACCAGCTGCGGCCACATCGGTAGGGAGGTCCTTGACTCCGACGAGCACAATCTTCTCGTAGACGATGTCGTCGGAGGGGTGCATGGGGTACTCCACCGGCGCGACGGGGCGGCGCGCCCCCACGGAGTACCACGCGAACAGCACGAAGAAGGTGAGCAATGCGCCGCACGCTGCCGCGAACAGCAGCGATACCCAGCTGGGGTAACGGTAGCGCGGCGGTCGGACGGGTGCGCGGGGGAGGCGGTCTGGCGGCGGCGTGGTGAGCAAGTGGGTGGGATCCAGCGGCTGGGAGTGCATGAGGTAGGGAGGGCGGTGGTTGGCCCGGAAGGCCCAGCTGAAGAGTGTGCAGTTGGCGTCGGAAGAGGCGAATCCGGCGAGGACGGGGAGGAGTGCGGAGAGATGGAGCGAGTAGGAGAGGTGGGCGCGGGGGGGCTTGGGGAGGCGCGAGGCGGAGAGGCGGACCTGGAGCGTGGCGGATGTGGCGTTGTAGTCTATCCAAGAATGCAGCTTTTTGGGTGCGGGAGAATGGGATGATGCGGTGGTTGGGGGTGTGGACGACCGTGTCGCCGGCGAGTTCGATCCGGATGCGGATGCGGCTGGGGTCGGCGGCGAAGACGACGGCGAGGAGGGCGTTGGGTGAGCGCGAGCTGGATGCGGGCGCGAGGAAGAAGGCGAGGGAGGCGGTCTTGGATTTGGGGTTGGTGCGCGAGAGGGAGAAGGAGAAGTAGGTGGAGAAGCCGGCGGAGAAGGTTATGGGTTTGTGGTACTGGACTCGGGCGTGGGGGGAGCGCATGGAGATGGCGCCGGTGGAGGTGGCATTGGCGCCGGAGAGGGCGAGCTGGGCGATGGCGGCATCGCCGGGGAAGAAGTCGAGGGAGAAGGAAGAGTGGAACTTGGTGGCGACGGCGGGGGACGGCAGGAGGAGGAGGAAGAGGAGGAGGAGATTGGGGTGGAAGGAGATGGATCTCATCTTGTGGAGTGAGTGAGTTCGTCAGTGGAGGTGGCAGACAAGAAAGAAAAGACGTGCCGTTCCGTCGCTGGATTGGGCTTTGCGGCCCAGAAAGGAGGTAGCGCGCGCCATTCCACTCCTTTTCCCTCCCTCCGCGCGCGCGAAGCAGACAGAGATCGAGATCTCGCGCTAGCCATGGCGCCGCCCCACCCCGCCTCCGACGCCGACAAGAAGAAGAAGAAGAAGAAGAAGAAGAAGGTCAGCCCCTTGCAGGTCGCCTTCCTGGTTGAGCGCTACCTCGCCGACAACGGCTTCTCCGCCTCCCTCGCCGCCTTCCGCTCCGACGCCGCCCACCTCTTCACCAGGACCACCACCTCCATCGTCCCACCCAAGGGCCTCCTCCCACTCGCCGACATCCTCCACGACTACATCTCCCTCAAGGAGGCGCGCCTCGCCGTCGACTCCGCAATGCACGCCATGCATACCCTCGTCTCCACCTACTACCTCCACCATTCAATCCCACCTCCTCCTCCTCCTCTCGGCGCCCCGCCGCCCTCCTCGCCACCGCTCGTCCCGCCCTTCTTCGTCGGACCCACCACCTCCTCTCCTCCCTACCCGCCCATGCCTCCCCGTCCAGGTATGCACCCCACCTGTTCGACCTTATGCATTATACTCTATTCCTATTCCATTGCAGTTACTGAGTTACACACATGATGAGATGCATGACGAACCTCTAGCTACATTCGATCTGCTCTTCTGCTTTTTAGGGCACAATTTGCACTTGTCCAACTGGATCATTATGTTGGTTGCGTGTGTGTGCGCGTTCGTAATTTAGGTAACCCAGCTTCATGCAGATGTCAATGACTTCCCTGTCACCATATGACAAATTAAGAAAACACTTCCTATTTCCGTGTGAACCTGCCACTCGCAGCTCTTCCTTTCTTAATTCCTTCAAACGCCCTTTACATTGCCTCAACATTGTAGTGTAGTCTAGCCTCGTTACATGAATATATGGTCCCAACATGCTTTTGTCATCTGGACACTGCTTATCGGATTTCAGTCTATTCACTGGTGCTACTACGTCGTCAAATTAACACTGTCCCTTTTCTGTTATTATTGCAGGCGCCGCTGGATATGCTTCGCCTATCATACACTACACTCAGACATCCTCCTCGGTTCTTGTTCACAACTCATCAGATGCTAACAATATGTTGACCTCAGCAGCCACCTCTTTGCCAACAAAAAAGCGAAAGGCTACAAAGTCTGCTGCAAAAACTACTTCAGCCTCCAAGAAAACATGCACTGCACCGACTACAAGCTCGCACCCAAAAGGTATAAGTTCTGAGACTCAGTTCCTGAAACAGCACCAATTTATTAACTTGCTATGTTGTAATCCCAGGTAAAATGCAGCCTCTCTACTGCCAATTGACAACCCAGAACCAAAAGTGGGTTCTGCTGCTCGGCCAAGTTCAGCTGAACATTCAGTGATCGCGAAGCTCCCGGTCCAAGGCTCATCTGTTGCAAAAAGCCTATTCAAACCACTCCAATCGCAAGTCCAGTCTTCTCCTTGTACGCCTCAACAAAGCCATCCAACGGGAGATGAGCCTGCCTCTTATCAGACACAAAAGCCATCATCTATGGTTGCAAATGCTCATGCCCAACAAGAGATTGCTTCCTCTCAATGCTCTAAAGTTTCTTCCAAGACTCTAATCGTCAGTCCTCTCAAAGGGGGCACCTATTATTCTGTTGAGAGGAGCTACCATGTCAGCTCCCCCCTAAAATCAAGCACTCAGAAGTTGTCCAAGAGGGAACATGTGAAAGGGAAGTTAAATTTTGACAGTTCTGATGCAAGGCCAGGTTCAACTGAACATATTTGTGAGAAGACCTCTAGCTCTACCTCTGATGGAGAGAAGCAAGATGACTTTGACATCGATTTCACAAATTTTGATATATTTGATGGTGAATTTTCATTTTCTGAGCTTCTACTCGACTTTGATCTTGACAATGAAGGTGTTCATCGTGAGGATCCTTCCACAAATGCTGAAGTTCAAAGGTATGATATAGTTTTTTCATCGGTTGCCTTTTTTTTTGTCCTTGGTGAACTACAAATGCTAAGATGGTTCTGTTATGTAAATTGAACAATTACAGCTAGAGCCCATTGCAAAGAGTAACTATGTGACGGTGGATCCAGTTTTTCCAGATTCAATGAAGCCATTTGCAGTAGATCCCACTGAAGATATCAATTCACAAGGTTCAGAGCTAGCTATGATAAGATCCTGCAATGTCTTGATTTTATTTATCCTCGTTTCTCTAACAAATCTTCTATTCGTACCTATGTCTGCAGGAGCCACATCTGTTACTTCTGTCAGAGCTATTACTAAGAGGATAAAGATTGTTAGCCCTGGTATGCTTATGACTTCTGCCTATCATGCCTCTAAACATGTACAACAGATTTTAGAACCATCTAACATGCTGTTGGTTATTTGCTTGCAGTTAAGGGCCTCACAGCTTCTTAGTGCAGCAAACAGAACTCGACATCACCAAAAGCAAATGTTTTCTGGATGACTACTAACTGACATGATTTAGATGGCCAGATAATTCGTTGCAATATGCTGTTTGTACCAATTGTACTGCAAGGGGTACATTCAGCATCACAAGTACCCATTGCTTTTTTATGGCGAGCTTGTGTCGTTATGTTCTTTTTTGCATTTGCTGATAACTATCTTCATGTATAGCTAATATTGCATAGGCAAGTGTTAGACTCTTGACACTAAAGGTATTTATCTGAAGTTATCTATATCCAATCAGTGACGATATTTTCCTCTGCTTTACCTTGAGCTCTTGATGCTCTTAAAATGTATTTTATTAGTATTAGTAAAATGCACTTGCTACATGTAGAAATGAATTAAACATAAATAAAATCTTATACATACACTATAGCAACATAAGGGTTATACATGCCTATCATATGTAAGTAACGCAGAATGCGATGGTCTTGAGCCAAGATAAAAGCAACACGGAGTAGAACCATAGGTACCCTGTGTTGGTCGGTCCTGTCAAAGACTTGCTAAATGTACATGTTGCTGCTACTCGGGGAGACTAACACAATTCATCATATGGTATTATAATGCCATTACACTGCAGATCTGATGAATTTGTTGGCTTCTCCTGACTCCTGCTCGTCTCGTCTCAGCTTCCGTTGCATTATATAAAGTCCTCACCTTACAAGTCATCAAGACCTGAGAGAGAGAGAGAGAGAGAGAGAGAGAGAGAGTTTCCATGACTTCTACATTTCTTGTATGTGAAATGTTTCCTTTGATGTTCCTGTTGGCGATTAAATTACCGGCTTCAGAAACTTCTAACGGAGAGAGAGAGAAAACTATCAAAGCAAAACATCACATTGTTGAAGAGTATCAAAGAAAACAATGTAATGAAAGAGAGAAAAACATACTGCAGATCTCCAATTGAGAGGAAAAGGGCAAACCAAACAAACCTAAGCTGGAAAACCAAGCGTCCAGGGGAAAGGCTAGCGTCTCTGCGTCTGGGGACGAAAACAACTGAACATACATCAACATATAATACATAATTGATATGGTGAAATTATCTGTTAAAAGTGAAGGGAAATTAAACAAACAGGGCAAAAATACGAGGGGTACCATTTATGGAGCAGCTTGCAGAATCTCATGGGAGCAAGCGGATGAACAAAGGGCGAGTGTTCTTGGAGAAGATGGATTGGGGATGCATCCTAAAGGATCGCATGATCCTTTCTTGATGGCATCGTTGAGGAAGAACGGATCAATGCGATCCCTTTGGATGCTTCCTCAAACCACTTATGCAGTGGTGCCATATCAATTCAGAAAGGAGGTGGACCTTGGAACCTTTCCCCCCAGACAATGGAGATGGAAGGTATTTATACTCTCTTCCTTTCATGTGACTCAGACGTGTGTTTAATTATGTAGCCAACTGCTAGTAATAATTCTTCTGTTAATGATCTCAAGCCCATGATATTTTCTTTTGGGAATATTACAGTACCAAAATGAAAGGAAATCAGTAGTGGCTTCCCATTTTCAGTTTATCTTGTTTTGGCTACTTCATCCCATCAGCATAGCTCTTTCATTTCACATGGTCTTATTTGACTAACTGATCTTTTCTACAGTGAAATGTTTCTGGAGATGTAGATTTCCTGCTCTGTCATGCGAACGGCCCTGCTCTGTCGAGAAGGCATCTTAATCTCACTCATACCCTCTTTTCCAAGTAAAAATGTTACAGTGGCTGATAGGATCCATTTCTAAGCCTGTCTTTTCTTGCTTGTTCTCTTCCCGATTCTAGCAATATTTCCGCTGAGGCAGGAAAATATTTGGTGGGGACTAAAATCTTTCAAGACAAGGACTTCTCTGTCTCTGCCGTGCTACTTTCATCTTGTACATTTGGTGGAGGCATTGAAGCAGAATAAATGGTGTCGGGGTATGATTTGAAGTGAAGGATTCATGGTACACTCATTCAGCCCATCAAGAGTGCACATCGCTAAAAGCTTTGTTTCTCCTTTTACCAGACATTTATGCTGCTTCCTGCCCCACTCTTGTCACCCAACTATACTTGGGCGTACATGTAGTGCATCTTAGTGCACATTCACTTGAGTATGTCTGATCCTACTTCGATGTGCATTAGCTCGAGACCTTTTTAGGCCACCCAGCGCGAGGGTGTGACAATCAGGTTTCCGTCAACAACAGTACAACATCACATAAGACTATAAGAGAGAGGGAAGGAATTCCATAGTTCATTTTTTTTACAACCAGTGCTTCAGATGAATGCTCAGTAATCAGTATAACATTTTTGTGACACACTAGATTCCTCCTGCAGAAACGATATGTAAAATGGTATAAATGGGCATTCTTGCTATGATACAAGTTTTCCCTCTGATGCTTGGCTGAGTTTACCCCTCCCTCACACATGTGGTCCCATGATGCTATTGGTGCCTGTTAGCACATATCAGATGCCAATACAAGTGAGTGGTAAAGAGGGAGGGTCCCTTCTGATTCGCGGGAATCATCCTTCTCATTGCCAATGATGTGAAACTACTTTTGCTTTTGCCATCATAACCGTCTTGTCAAGGTTTCTTCCCATCCAGATAATATATGCCTGAAGCTACTCAAATGGCTACAGATTTGCAAATATTGTTCCAAATGTGGTATTTTGTTCAGTTAAATTATATGCCTCGTGATGCATGAGGTAAAACGTTTAGGAGGTATTAAAACAGTCTAATGATGCTTGGATGCCATTATGCCCGTGCTTAATATAGATATTGACCAATCTATATGTCCACATATTCCTTTTTGATCTTCCTGGCTATTCTATATGACATACTTTTTGAGGGTACCATCTGTTATGTCCTTTCTGCCCCATGGTTTTGCGGCTTTGCGCACACAGATCATGAAAATTAGCTGAGCGAGGTTTATTCCATCTGGTTATCAGTGGTTTCAGTTGCCACATCCCAACTAATTTGTTATGTTGAAGGGCCATGGTTAGTGCTTGATGTTACCAAAGCACAACAAAGTAAAATTGTGCTACTTTCTAAATTATAATATAAGGTTTTCTTTTGCAATTCTGTTCCTTTTGCTGTGTTGATTGTGTTTACTGTATTCGTGAAGCTACATCATTAAAGGCAACACTTAAACGAAGCTTAGCGTATCATGGTTCATTATTGCCGTTGCTATTGCTGCTGCTTTTCGTCCCCAAAAGAGCCCAGTTACATGACTCCATGATGTTGTCCAAGGACTCAAGTAATTTCAACTGATAAATTTGTCAACTGTTGTACTAGATTTGCTGGGTTTTTTTGAGGTGGTGCTGAAACTTTTTTACTATGTGGTACCAAAACATCGTCCTTATTTCTTTTCGTATATCCACTGTTTTAATTTCGCAGACATGACGCTTGCAATTGCATTGTCCAGGAAATATCATCAAATAAGCTAGGGCGTATCACGAAAATATCATTCTACTCCTATGCGAGGATCCTCGTGCTATCAGAGCCTTTCATTTTGTTTTAAGATCGGTGTATTTTTTTGCTCCACACACCCCCAACTCCATCCTTTTTTTATTAAGCAACCCCTTCTATTTTGCAAAATACACCCGTATTTATTCCTCATCTCATTCTCCACATCATCTCCTCACTCTCTTCCTCTCTCTCATGAGTCAATTTTTATGGTGAACTTTTAATTATCTTCTAGAAATACCGTATTAATTGTATTTATTCTCGAACTTGGTTACAAATTTCAAAAATGATTAAATGAACATGAACATAAATTTGGTCACGTTGTTTCACTCAAGTCTGTGACGTTGTTTTGTTCAAGTCAACGTATTTCTATAAGGTCAAACAAAAAATATTATGCATATTTGTTCATGGTTAAAATAAAATTCCATGCATACTTCCTTAACATTTCATCACCAGCAAAATTTCCATACACTATTTCTTCACCATTATAGTAATCTCGCATATTTCTTCACAAGTTCGGATCATGGGCACGTAGAAATATGTTTTCGCTCATGGGACTGGCGTTTCTACCGTGCCCGTGACCTACTGGTGAAGGGATCACTGTCCACCCCTATTTAGGATTTGTGTCTATATTGAAAAATGTGTTGCTATACATTTGTAATGCGTACTCATATGTACACAAAACAGAGCATCTTTCCTTTCTCCATGTTTATTCCCCTCCTCAATCACGATCTCACTTCCATGCAAACCCTGCCGACCTGTGCGGGATCTAGCATCTCCATCAACGCCAAGTCCTCCTCCGCCTCGGCCCTGCTCGGCCGAGCCCACGTCGGTGCTAGAGCCGAACTCTATGCCAGAAAGAGGCACATGCGTGGTTGAAGGATCAAGATGTCCGTCTAGAAGGGAGGGGTGAATAGGCGACTAACAAATTTTATCTTTAAAGCTTTAGTTGCAATCATATAGAATTAAAGGTTATCTAATGCAATAGCTATATGGGCACCACTAGTTACTAGTCACACACAAGCACAATAATATAGCAACAAAAGTAATGCTTGCAAGAATTAAAGGATAGAAAGAAATAACCAAGAGGACACTACTAATTTGTTGCCAAAGTTTGAATTCTTGGGAGAATCATATGTCTCCGGTAAAGCTCAATCACTTTGATAAAGAGCCAGCTTGCGGTCAAGCCTTTATACCTCGAGGATGCACTTTGTATCTCCTCGAATTCTTCTTCGTGATATTTTCCTTTCGGGGGTGGATCCGGATCCCAACCTTTACAAACTTCTTGAGGCTCACCACAACTTGCTTGGGAGATCTCAAGCCCTCCTAGCACTTAGGAGATCCCACTCTCCAAGAGTTACAAGCACGATGAAGAACTTGGAGATGAACTTGCATGCTCTAGTGCTCAACTAATCCCAACATTCACTCTCTTGAGATCTTCCTCACAAGAATCAAAAATTTTGAGGCTTGAGGAAGGTGGAGAAGCTTTCTTGAGAGCAAGAAATGATCTGACAAAGAGTTGAAAATGGAAGAGAAAGTGGGGTATAAATAGTCCACTCAACAAAAACTAGCCATTGTTTGAAAAAATATGTGGCTAGAGTATCCGGAAATCCATTCGGAGTATCCAGGATCTGCTCCGGCGGCTTTATTTGAACAGCTAGGCAAACACTCCGAGGGGGGGTAACATAAACCCCTCAAAAACAGTTCAACATAGCTGGAGGAATGGCCACACAATCTGGACATCCTGAGTATCTCGGAAGAAGTCCAGACACTCCTGGGTCCAAGGTAGAAGACCCCTCAAAACAGGTTCCACTCCCGGAGTTATGCTTAGATAGTTCGGACCTCCAGAGTATCAAGAACAATCCAGACACTCCAAGTCTGAGACAAAAAGATCTGCGAAAAGGATTGTAAGCCCGGAGGCTCACCCAGATAGTCCGGGCTAAAACCTAGGAAATGAAGTCTAAAGCAACTTGAGCTCTATGGTTCCTCTTTTTCATCTTTTTAGGGGTCGCCGTTGTTGGTTGGACATCACATGTAGAACTAAAACCTGCTTACACACTCAAGGTTCACATTAGTCCCTTAGTCATTCGCCATTAATCACTAAAATCTACTTAGAGGCCTAGATGCACTTTCAGTGGTTCCCCTGGACGTGGTTCTTGGGTTGATGTCACGAGCGGCGTCGCATTGGTCGAGTTCAAGGAGGAGGAGGTGACCGTGGAGGAGGCCGCACGACATTCCCTGTCTTTGACGGCAATAATGATAGGTTCATCGACTTCAGCAAGTTCGGGAGCATGCTCGGTCTCTTGGGTTCGCCACCGGCGTGCTTGCCACGGGCTTTTTCCTTTCAATTTGGCGGTGTCCAGGGTTTGGGAGCTAGAGTAAGGCATAGGCGCCGGCGAGGCAGGTTCGGTGGACTTCCGTGGCCTAACTCCCTGTTATCTTCTTCATCATTGGTGTACCCTAAGCTTAGCTCTAGCCAATCCCATCCATAGTTTGCTGATTGGGGATTTTTGGGGTTTTCCATAGTTTGCAAATTGGGGATTTTGGGGGGTTTTTTTTTGTCTTGTGTAGGGGTTCGGTTCCACTACTACAGAACGGCTCATCCTGGACGGCACATCACAGACGGTTACTGTAGACCGTCTGGGATAGAAGACATTCCAAACGGGCAGGAAAACGACACCGTCTGCAATAATTTTTGTCTGGAAACCCATGTCTTGGTTGATATATCATCTCAGACGGGTCGTGGCCCACCCGTCTAGAAAACATCATCGCATACGGTTCTCGGTATCACCCGTCTGTGATGTAAGCAGTTATCACAGACGGCTTGAAACCGAACCATCTGCGATAACACATCAGAGACGGTCAGGAAACTAACCGTCTACGATATAGCAATACATCGCAGATGGTCTTCTGCTCAGCCGTCTGTGTTGGTGCATTACAGGCGGTTCAAGTGACTAAACCGTCTGGAATGACTTCTCCACCTATATAACAGAACCAGTGCTCCCAGGTCTGTTAGGGTTTCCTAGGTCTGTCGGGCTGGTGGCGGCTGCTGAGGCGATTTTGAGGTGATTTTGCTGGAGGAGAAGAAGATTGCAAGGACATAATTGATTTGGTGTGGCAATAGGTTAGTAGATTTGGTTATTTAGTTAGTTTAATTGCTCTCTAACCCTAGATCTAGTGCAATTGTGTTCTATTAGAAGATAATTTTGGTTTAATAGATGTATAAGCATGGATGGATGGTTTATTAATTTTGGTTTACATGTAATATATACGCATGCTTGGATGGCTCTAGTTTGGATGGTTTTGCGCATAATTGGACAAGTGAGAGAGAGCGATGAGTTTAATTACTATTTTAAATCACATAGATAATTAATTAGTCAACATATGTTTATATGTATGTCATAGTGCCGATGGATCAAAGATGGATGTATGATGCGAACCGTGTGAGCCTTGAGTATATCAGTGACGTGAACGAATTTTAAAGAGCGGCTGAGGATGATATGTCTAGTAGGAAGTCTGTTCATATGTGTTGTCCGTGCTATGACTGTAAGAATGAGAAGATGTTGAAGAACACGGCTCAGTTATAAGATCATTTGATTCGTAGGGGATTTGTAGCTGGTTATACAAATTGGATCCATCATGGCGAACACATAGAGGGGAGCGATGAAGGAATGAGTGGTGAAGAGTTGAATCTGGAGGCTGATATTGATTCTGAGTCTGATGAAGAGGATGCCGAGATGCGTACCAATGACAACGATCTCGAGCAAATGCTGCGGGATGTTGAAGGTAATGACCTTGGTGGCAGGCAATATGATAAATTTCTGGGTCTAATGGAGAACTCGGAGACACAATTGTACTATGGTTGCAAGGCAAATATACCCGGCTGTCAGCTATTCTGGAACTGCTCAAATTGAAGGCAAGCGCAGGTTGGTCTGACAAGAGCTTTACTGCACTTTTACTACTCTTGGCAGACATGCTTCCCGATGGGAACGAGTTGCCAAAAAGCACATACAAAGCTAAGAAGATTATCTGTCCGCTAGGAATGGATGTACAAAGAATACATGCTTGCAAAAAGATTGCATCCTCTTCCGTAAAGAGTACGAGAATCTACATGTATGTCCGGTTTGTAAGACTTCCCGATACAAGAAGCGCAACAATGCTACGGACGATGACATCGAGGGCAATGAGGAGACGAACGGCATCCGGCCAAGGTTGTATGGTATCTTCCTATCATTCCTCGCCTGAAGCGTCTGTTTGCAAATCCTAAACATGCAAAGAAAATCTGATGGCACGCGGAGGGGCGTAAAGTTGATGATTTGATTAGACACCCGGCGGACTCCATCCAGTGGAGAAACATTAACAGGAAGTTCACAAATTTTGGTGCGGATTCTAGAAATGTACGGTTCGGGATGAGTACAGATGGAATAAATCCCTTTGGTAACATGAGCAGTCGTCATAGCACTTGGCCTGTGGCTCTTTGTATGTACAACCTCCCTCCTTGGTTGTGCATGAAGAGGAAGTACATCATGTTGGCCATGCTCATCGAAGGCCCGAAGCAACCCGGAAATGACATAGATACGTACTTGTCTTTAATGAGGGAGGATCTCAAAACATTGTGGCACGAAGGCGTGGGGACGTGGGATGCAGACAAGAGAGAGAACTTCACCCTACGAGGATTGCTATTTTGCACCATCAATGACTATCCCGCGTACGGTAACCTATCCGGCCAAAGTACTAAAGGAGCAATAGCCTGTGTTTAATGCATGGAAGATACGGCCAGTTTGTACCTCGAGAAATCGCGCAAAACCGTATACATGCGGCACCGTAGGTTTTTGCGTCGAAATCATCCTTACCGCAAGTTGGTTGCCGATTTCGACGGAACCATCGAAGAAGGATCGGCTCCACCTCATTTAACCGGAAGACAGCCGAATGGTTAAAGACGTTGATGTTGTTCTTGGAAAGGGGCGTAAATTAATGAAGGGTTTGTGAAAAAAGAAATCAATATTTTAGGGTTTGCCTTACTGGAAAGAACTAGATGTTCGCCACTGTATCGACGTCATGCACGTAGAGAAGAACGTGTTTGACAGCCTAATTGGCCTCTTGCTGAATATCCCTGATAAAACAAAGGACGGCGTGAAGGCACGACAAGACTATGTGAAACTGGGCATCAGGCCTGAGTTAGCTCCGATAGAAACCGACAAAGGCAGAACCTTCCTCCCACCTGCATGTTACACACTCTCTAAAGCCGAGAAAATTGAGCTATGCCAGTGCTTGCACGATGTGAAAGTTCCAAGTGGGTACTGCGCCAACATCAAGAAGTTAGTTTCAATGTAGGAATTGAAATTAATTGGTATGAAGTCTCACGACTGTCACATTTTGATGACGCAGATACTTCCTATTGCTATTAGAGGGATTTTGCCTGGTGATGTCCAAGATACAATCACAATGCTATGCCAATTCTTCGACAGAATATCACAGAAGGCGATAAGTATATTTGAACTGGATGCTCTAGAGGCACGGCTGGTGGTTGTCCTATGTCGCCTTGAGATGTACTTTCCCCCGTCATTTTTTGATATCATGCCACACCTCATGATTCACCTAGTTAGAAAGATCAAAATGTGCGGTCCTGTGTTCCTACGAAGCATGTACCCGTTCGAGAGATATATGGGAATTCTGAAGGGTTATGTACGAAATCGCTCGCGGCCTAAGGGTAGCATTGTGGAAGGTTATGCTGCATGTCAACCTGATAGGTCTACCTGAATCACGACACGCGGGCAGGCTGCATCGTACCGGGGTTCTCGGAGCGAAATCCATCACTCCTGATCGGGACGATTATGCTCGAGCTCATTTCATGGTCTTCCAGCACATCTCGGTGGTGTCGCCGTACATCGATGAACACATGGTAGTGCTACGACATCAAAATCCAAGAAAAAGCGAAGCGTGGATCAAGAAACAACATATGTCCCTATTCAACCAATGGTTCCAAGACCGGATCACCACCACGTCGTCATCTGATAAAATGTTGATATGGTTGTCAAAGAAACCGTACTTTATAGTCTGGACATACCAAGGATATGACATAAATGAATACACATTTTATACGAAGACTCAAGATGCAAAAAGCACATATCAGAATAGCGGTGTGCGGGTCGATGCTTTCGATTCCGCTGGTCATAAGCATTATTACTATGGGTTCATCGAGGAAATTTGGGAGCTCGATTACTTCAAGTTCAAAATCCCAATATTTCGGTGTCGTTGGGCCCACCTCTCGCACATTAAGACCGACGAATACGATGTGACTACTATTGACCTGAGCCGTGTTGGCTACGGTACTGAACCATTCGTGCTCGCGAAGCATGTTCATCAGGTATTCTATATGATCGATCCGTCAAGTAAGAGGCGCATGTCGTTAGAAATGGAAAAAGAAGCATTATAGGAGTCGACAATGTGGTTGACGAGGATGATTACAATGAATTCACCGAGAATTATTCTAGAGATTTGAGTTTCGAGGCTGAAACCATGGAGGGAGCTGGGTCATACTACCGCAACGATCATCGTGAAGGGATCACTTTCAAAGGGAAGAAACAAGTATTGTAAATAGTTGATATTATTTTTATTTAGAATATTTACTTTAGTGAGATCTCTAAGCTCTAAGCTCTAAGCTCTAGCCCTAAACATTGTCGTGAGCTCACTTTAATGATTAGTGAGATTTCTAAGCTCTAAGCTCTAGCCCTAAACATTGTCTTGAGCGCACTTTAATAGTTGATATTATTTGTATTTTGAATATTTACTTTCCGTATGCATGAGTTGGAATATTTTGTTCTTAAATGCTACTGTGTATACATATATTGCTGTAAATTTTTAGAGGGCATGCTAGCATTTCCTGAGGCTAGCCACAATGCAGGTAGCACATGGCCCCTGTTAGACTCATCCCAGACGGGTCAGGCACAATGCCCGTCTAGAATAACGCTCATCCGAGACGGGTGATTGTCTTCAACCCGTCCGGGATGACGGTCATCCCAGACGGTTAACTACCGTAACCCGTCTGTGATGACTATCATTGCAGACGGTTGAGTCACTTAAACCATCTACGATGATATTAGTACATATCACGGGGACTTAGAAAAATTTCGGAAGCCCGTGCATTCCAAATCCCCCCATGCCCTAAATCCCCTCCCGCGCCGCCGCTGCCCGAGCCTGCGCTGCCACCCATTCCTCGCCGCTGTCGGAGAAGGAGCCGAGCCTGCGCCGCCATCGTCTCCACCGCGTTGCCGTCGCCCGAGCCCGCGCCGCCACCCATTCCGCACCGCCATCGCCCGAGCCCGTGCCGCCACCCATTCCGCGCCGCCGTCGGAGAAGGAGCCGAGCCACCGCGCCGCCGCCGGAGAAGAACCACTGTTCATCCTTCCCTCTTCTACTCCTGTCTGCTGAAGAAAACAAGTACACACATTCCTCCCCAACCTGCAATTTTTTGTTGTTAATTTAGGTGTGTTTGCAGTGAACAGTTACTATAGGATCAAATTGCTTACTTACGTAAATGGTTCATACAGATATGATTATTCAGATGGCTAAACATTGGTGTTTTTACTCCTTTTTAGCAAACTGTTTCAGATGTCAATTGTTGTGTGCGTTGCCTCCTTCATATTACTTTTTTTTCTCTGTATTTTTAAGCCCAGAAAATCACCAAGATCTCAAAGATACCGGCCCAACAGAGTATTGAGTTCTAAATCTGCCATCATTTTAAAGTATTTATTCAAGTTTGTTCTGAATCAACAAAGTATGTTATGTTTAATCCATGTGTATGTGGGAAATTTGCATCTTATTTACATTTTTATGACAATAATTTTTCTTCTGCAAACTATTCCAAAATTTTATAAGATTGAAACATGTGAAACTCATACGGCTTGACTTTATTCATGTACCATTTAGTTGAAGCTATGTCATGGGTATGTTCTTATGCTGGCATTAGATTTGTGTCTATTCATCCTCCAGCATTAGGATATAGTTTCATGTCACCATTGTTTCTTGAGTTTAGAGATTTAGTATTATTGGATGATCTAAAACTTAGTAAGTTAGGTGGCAAGCAAGAGCAAGAGCTTCAGTTTCAGGACAACTTGGTCTGTACAGTCTGTTAGAAAAAGAAGGTTAGCTGAGAATAACTAGAGCATACATGAGCATTAATTTAGATGTTAAGATAATTAGTCTTCACATTAGAGATTTCCTATCTGGTTAATTGGACAATACCAAGAATAATTCCCAACATCTTTTTAGCTATATAGAGATGATTCATTAATCTTTCCAGCTCTTACCCTTACTGCCTTTTGTAAGCACATATTTGTCTTGGCGGAATGTTGCCAGTTTGGGACTTGGACAGTGGGGTTAAGTGGAGGGTTGCACGTATGCCAGTCGATTTGGTTATGTAGAAATGATATTGTTTTTAATAAAAAGAAACTAGCTACTCATTTATAAGTTATATCTATGTATCAACTGGACGAGGAGTCCTTGGGTTGCTTATATGCATGTATGATTCACATATAGATGTTTTAAGAATCTGAGTAGGACATAAACTATGCTTGGCATTAGTTGTTCTTTGATTTCTACATATGCTACCTTGCTTTGTTAGTTTACACAGATATGTCGGACGCCAATTCTTCTTCTAATTCCTCATCGGGGCGCTCATCGTTGCCGAACCCTACTTCGGACAACGATGAACCGGGTACGCAAAAAAGAAGCCGGAAGCTCCGAACAATGTCGAAGGCCCCTAGTAGACGTATGGTCATCACGCAAGTATCTACGAAGTCTGATGTGCCGATGAAACCGGATGACGTAGCGAACAAATTCCGCACATTCTGCGGGATACTTGGGCGGGAGAGGGTCAACATAATCATTGCGAACTGGAAGGATATTACCACCACAAAGGAGGACGAGTTAATGGCTGAAATAAAAAGGTGGTTCGAGATCCCACCCGAACACGAAGAACGTGTCAAAGCGTCTGCAATGAAGACCATGGGCGAGGCGTGGAGGTCGTTCAAGAGCATCCTGACAACAAAGTTCGTACGGACGGGTGAGAGTCTGTTTGAGAAGTACGGCTTCTTGGACGAGCAAGTATACAACAGATTTGTTGAGATGAAGTCCACGCCAGAAGAAGTGGTGAAGAGTGAACGGCAGAAGGCCCTTCAAGCAAGAAACAAGCATCCGCATAGGCTTGGAAGCATAGGATATGAAGGTGCATCGGCGAAATGGGAGATGCAGGATCGGTTGGCAATGGAGAAAATTTTACCCCCTCCATTTCCCAGCGTGGTTGTTGGCCGCGCCACATCCTGGTGCAGAGCACGTGCCAAATCAGATCCGCAGAGTGGTTCAGTTATATTTCCAAACCCCGCTGACCAAGAAGTGGTCGACCGAATGGTAATATACATGACTACGTACACAATTCTTTAGAACCGTACGAGTATCATTTGTAATGTAACTTGCGCGCGTGATCGTTGCAGGTGCAGATAGCTTCGCAAGGGTCACTAGATGACGATGAAGAAGCACATTCATCTAGGACCAAAGACATCCTTACCGTAGCGTTGGGAAACCCGGAGCACCCAGGTCGCACAAAAGGTATTGGGGTTGCAGTTCCCTGGAGAGAGGGATTCCCTGAGACCGACGAGCAGTACGAGAGGAGGAAGGCCGCTAAGAGGAGTCGTAGTCAGTCAATAACGACTACGAGAGATGAAGAAGATTTGGAGAGGCATATTCAGGAGGAAGTCAGGAGGCAGGTTGCGGCATTTAAGGAGGAGTTCAAAGCTCAACTTGCACTCACTAACGTAGATTTGGCGAGCTCCGAAAATATTCAGAGTAGTTGCGCATCTGCCGAAGAACCGGGTGAAACATATCCCTGCGACACCATCTCGGTAAGGGCCATTTATAGGGTTTTTACAATAGCAAGTACATAACTTTGGACTTAATCAACAAGGTACGTACTCAATAATTTTGTAGGAGATGACTCCGTGCGCGTTGTTGGCAAGGGTAGGCCTCCCTCGATACTGCATTTGGGATTGCATATCTCAATGAGGCGGGGACTCTACTGCATGGTCGCCCCATAACACCAAACTTTCAAAAGGTGCATGTGGACGACGTGGTTGAAGGTTTCAAGGAGCTCCCGCTTGCCATGCCACCAAATGACGAGATCACGGTGCTGCATCAGGCGGTTGGCACCTTTATCCAGTGGCCAAAGAGGGACATCAAATTACTCGTTCGGCCTGCCTCTCAGAGAGCATCACACGTTGAGTCAGCTAGGATACCCGAAGTTAACCCTACCCCGATGGAGCTAGTAGCGGCAGTGCAACGGGCTGATAACCCAGTTTCATCTCTGGTCAAGCCAGCAGAGTCAGCACCCGCTACCTCTATAGGGACTAAGGAGGTGCTACAGATGAGACCAGTTCCTTCACTAGTGTAGCACACTGGTGAAGCACACTTATGCTAAGGGGACTAGCAAAACCGGCAAGGGCAGGAGTCGTAGTAGTGCCCCCAAGACTACCAAGGGCAGCCAAAAATTGAAGGCACTAGCGATAGTGGAAGAACTTGGGTTTGACCCGGACAGAGTGGATGATCTCCCTTTCGCACCTCTGGCTCGTCGATTTGTGAATGGAGAAGCCTTCGTCACGCCAGAGGACATATCGAACTCAATGGCATGTCAGAGGTTGCATGATTGGTATATGACGGCGACGAACAACCTACAGCCTGACCAAACCATGTCACGATGCCTCAAAGTCGCTTTCAAGGAGGAACACCTTTTCCACCAGGACATGGGCGGGTTGTTCTACATGTACTTTGAAGACCTATTCGAACTCTTCACCCTCGACGCCCTGGAGCAAAATCTGTTGAGATGCTGGACATTGTAAGTCTATAACTTCTCAGTCAATCAGTTTTCTCCATACATATGCAACTTAATTAAGCTGTGACATGATTTTCCATTTTGCATAGATACATGTACACTGAAGCCAGACTTAACAAGGAACCTATCGGGTTCATTGTCTCGGCAAGGGTGACTTGGAGAAATATTAGCGACAACAAAGAGCAAGTTCTGGAGTATGTTAAGCATGCAATATTGTCCCAAAAGGATAAAGAGTACATCGTATTTCCCTTCAACCCAGAGTAAGTGTTGCATCGCATCCAATACTTATAATTTCACCATTATGCATATATCACAAAGCTGATTTGGTAGTTCGTCTATACATATGCAGCTACCATTGGGTTTTGGTCGTACTTGTACCAAAATGGAACGGGGTAATATACGTTGATTCCTCGCGACATCCTTCACACGACTTCGGGCCAATTCGCGACATACTTGACCAAGCGTTCATCGATTACAAAGCTCATGGAGGGATAAGTGGCAAAGGGTCCAAGTTGCGACATAAATTTGACTTTCCGGTACATATATATCCATTACTATGTTAATATCGCATATTGACATGCTTCATAATAGATTCTTCTTAGCTAACGTATATTTGTTTCTTGTTTTAGTGCAAACAATAACCCAAGGGGACAAACCTGTGTGGATTCTACGTATGGAGCTAATCGCGGGTTTCGCTAAGCGAAAACTAGATGAGGCGTGGAAGATTGAAACTAACACAATTGATGAAGCTCAACTCAAGCGCATTCGAGGGATTTTTGCCTTCTTGATCAATACACAAATCATCAATCCCGATGGCGAGTTCTATGGTGGCGGCTTAGCAGAGTAGCATTGTCTTTCATCTATGTACTTAGCACTCTATTGCAACTTTCCTTTTAAACATTGAAGTATGCGGTTATTGGCAGCGATTGAGCTCTCAATTCTGAACCGTGTGACTCATTTCTAGCTAGCAATTGTGAATATCTCTAGCTAGCGGTGTGACTCTCTTGCAACTTTCCTTTTATACATTGAAGTATGTGATTGTTTCAGTGTATTGTCTGTGAATGTATGTATCTGTATCTGTGTTAAATATGTGAATGTTCTGTGCAATATATATCTGCTGTTTCAGAGGGCATGGCTAGCAATTCTTGAGGCTAGCCACAAAACAGGCAGTGTTATGCCCTCTGTACACAACCACTAGTACAGAAATCTATATCCGAGGCGGTTGAAATAACACATCCGAGGCGGTTATAGCAGCCGCCTCCACGGAGTGGTTGCGGATATGGGGGCATGCATCGGAGGCGGTTATGCATCCGCCTCGGATTAGACTTATCCGAGGCGGTTGAAACGCGGCAACCGCCACAGATAATGAGTAATCGGAGGCGGTTACATTTTATTAACCGCCTTGGATAAGGAGTTATCCGAGGCAGTCAGAATAACTTAACCGCCTCGGATAAGGAGTTATCCGAGGCAGTTAGAATAATTTAACCGCCTCGGATAAGTAGTTATCCGAGACAGTCAGAATAACTTAACCGCCTCAGATAACTCCTTATCCGAGGCAGTGAAGATAGCTTAACCGCCTCCATTAGGAGATATCCGAGGCGGTTGTTAAGTTGCAACCGCCTCGGATATGTTTTTAAACAGGCATTATTTTGCCTGATTTACTAGCCTCCCTGAAAAAGCAAACAGTTCATATGAATTTTCTATAGCACAACACGTATACAACAGATTTATATAGCACACTATTCAATCATTCATTCTCGCATCAATCACAGACATAAAGTTCAAACATTCACATACATACACATATAAGTAATATTACAAAACTTGTTCATTTGTGACATATACTCAATTCACAGCAATGATATTGATCAATTGAAAAAAGTAAACATCTCTTAAGTTCTTCACATGAATAGAACCACTCGCCGCAGCCTCCGTACACGATATCTATTGATAAAAAAGTCTCATTTGTTAAATAGTGACATTCATAAGAAGAAGATAGAATTATTTGACACCCATATATATGTTATCACCGAGAGAAAAAGTAAATGACATTTACAAACTCCAAGTGCACTTATCATTGGAGACCACAAGTTCAAAAGATAACTACAAAGTTGAAGCTTCCGAACTAGAAACCTAACTAATGACCTAACTAGAAACCTAAGTAATGATCTAACTAATCACAATCCTAAGTTCCTAGCTTGCCGCCGAGATACTGAAGCGTCCTTGGGCACTAATGACCTCGTTGTTTAAGAAGCTAGCGATGTGCGACCGGATCTGGGCCATGTCTATGTCTTCTAACTGTTTGATTGCCATGATTTTCGCCCCTTCCTGCAAACATGAAGCTTACGCTCAGGGCGAATAGCATGATTAAACACTAGACATTAGTAGTGGCGATGGTTTCATACCGCTAGATCACCATACTTTGGGTTGCTGCAAAGGGCTAGCATGTGGAAACACACGTAATACCCACAGACGTCGGGCCCTTCGGGTTGTTGCCGGCACTACAAAAGGGATATCGATTAGGTATAGAGGGCAGAAGTATGATGGCATTAGTTCGAGGAGTCAAGGACATTACGAAATACCTTAAACTTGGAGTCATGGCGTAACTCGACGGCCACTCACTCCTTGTGTCTCCCTCCTTGTTGGACGTACGTGCCAAACACTCTACGTGATTGAAAACAATTAGCATCAAACTGTCTTTTCCTTTGGGATGAAAAAAGAATAGGC
The DNA here is from genome assembly GCA_019208055.1 of Stipa capillata. Taxonomy (NCBI): domain Eukaryota; kingdom Viridiplantae; phylum Streptophyta; class Magnoliopsida; order Poales; family Poaceae; genus Stipa; species Stipa capillata. The sequence goes on from JAGXJF010000360.1 coordinate 174,477, forward strand.
ATGGACGAAGTCAAAAGTTTTGGTACTCACTCGTCGAGTAGACGCATGATGTCCACGTACGCTTGCTTGTGATGGTCAGCGCTACGCCTCATGGAATCAAGGTAATATACCTTATTCCACTTCGGCACGATCACGAGGAGGATCCAATGGCCCCTAGTTATACGATGCGAAGTTATTACGTGTTTAGCCATCGAATGATGAGAATTTGCAAAGGATGTGGCTTACTCGATGTTATAGGCAACCTAGACGGAATCTCGTGCGGAGTTTTGATGGAGTAAATGCACGACGTAATCCCGCACCAGGTTCTTATTTTTCGCGATGCTTTGGGCCGAGATCAAATGTGGGTCGCCGAACCCCACAGATTTGCTCATCTTCCTTTTGTCGGTCAGATCAATCATGTATCTGAGTATAGGAGAAGAATGAGTTAAATTGTAGGCACTTAGCGATGATAAAACAAAACGGTGCTGTGTTGTAAGGACTTACAGCGTGAAGCATCGCATGAGCCCGGCGTCCAGCTCACGGTAGTGGAACATGTCGAAGATGTCAGAGAAGTCCACGGGAAACATGTTTCCTTGACGGTGCTTGAAATCGTCCTCCTTGAAGCAAACTACGACGTCGACTTCTATATCTGGGAACGGCATGTTCGACATCTCGAGGTAATGATCATGAAGCGTCCGGCAGGCGATGCCCAGGTTCACGTTAGCGTCCACCATAGGTTGTCCCGGCACGTGTTGGCAAGCTAGCTCTGCCATAGGATATTCAACATCATCCGTCCGTTTCGAACCTGACTTCTTGCCTCTGAGTACTTTCAGCTTGGATGTGGCCCCTTGACTACTCGTTCGAACATGACTTGGCCGTGAGCTCTCCACTTGTGGTACTGTCGGGAGTTCAGGGGCTGTCGGCATTGGTTGAGGAAAGGTGAGCTGCTTCGAAACCTCCGGTGGAGATAGATCAACCATTGGTGAAAACCTCATCATCCCTTCATCCGGCGAACATAAAGGATAGGACGGTGCGGTCGGTGCTGATTCGAGGACTATGTCCTTCTTCGGCCACTGAACGAACGACCCGACCGCCTCGCTTAGCAATTGCATCGCATTAGCTTCTCGCGTGTTCGGCAAGGGACAGTTAGCGAAGGTCGGGTTGATTGACTCGACCTGCACTCGCGCAAAGCCTGCCGTTAATGGGACACCGTGCATCACCGTTCCAGGAGGAGATGGCCACACCTGACCGTACGCGGCGTCCATTGAGAAGTTCGTCGTAGCAAACTGTATCTGCATCTTGCACCGCGCCGGACCCCCAATTTGGTCGATGGGAGAAACATCGTCCGCACCCGAGGCGCAGCTACTCCGGCGGGCACCCGGGCTTGCGGCTTGCACCCTGTCTTGCAGGTACTGTGCTGAAAGCCTCTCCTCCATGGCTCTCAGCCTTTCTTCAAATTGTGCCTCAAGGGACGATTGTATCTCCGCTTTCATCTACTCGGCTCTAGCTTTTTTCCTCTACCGACGTGCCTCCTGCGTATCACCGGTGAAGACTTTGCCCCATGTTGCCAGATTTCTGAAACCCCTGGTGCGTCCAAAGGGCTCCCTGGTGCCGATGGCCTCGGAGAGTATGTCTTTCTCCCGACTTGGCACAAACGAGCCTTGAGAAGCCTGCTCATTCAGCCCCACCATTCTCTTATAGACCTCCCCGTCTTCTGGGTTTCGCCAGACGTGTTGACCACGAGGATCCACCTTCGACCTCGCCTTGCACTAGTCCCGGATGCGGTTGTCGCTGAAATACGAGAACACTGGCTGCTGTCCGTGCTTCTCCGCTTCCCTGAGGTGCCGAGATAGTGCGGGTGCTTGTTCCTCCTGGCTAGCTCCTGCCCCTTCCGGCTATCTGCCTGGAACTCTTCAGAAGACTTCAAGGCGCAGAATTCTGTCCAATCTTCTTCGGATACATCCGGGTATGCCTGGCAAGGCAACTTATCTTGCTTGAGATAGTCCCTCACCAGTCTGTGCTTGAAATTCCTCCAGCACTTCACAACCGTCAGTATAGTTGCTCAGTAGAAATCGGCTTCGACCTCTTCCGGGTACATGAAGGAGCCCTTGACTTCGTCGAACAGGGACCTCCGCTCCTCCCGTGTTAGCTCGTCCCAATCGGCGAGGGTGATCCTAACCCTAGAACGGGCGACCACCCCGCATAACGTCCGCCACTTCTTCCGGGTTTCTTCCGGCTCAGGAACTCCGGTCACCGGATCCAAGCTCTGAACTACCCATCTGCCCTTCGGCCTCTCCGATGGCTTCCTTGCTTTGCGAGAGCCCTTTCCTGACGATGTCGAAGGTCTTGGCGACCCCGACGGCGATATCGTAGGGGAGGGCGGTGGGGAGTTCATCTCGATTGTATTGAGGAGTAACTAAACAAGTTCTACTATCAAGTTAGTAGAGCATATGCGAAGTAATTAAAATCTTGATCTAACCGGATTTATAGAATAACATGGCATCATAAGAATAACCCTAACTCGAGTTCTAAACATGATAACAGAAGTCTAGCTACAGTTAATTAGTTAATTAATTAATCTTCTAATCATTCACAGCTATAAGGAAATCATTCAAATTATTGAAATTATCATCATTCACACTATAAGGAAGCTTACTGCAATGTATACACTATACATGTGGAGCGAGTATATGTTGTAAGTATAAACCCTAAAGTCATGATGTAAGGTGAATTACATATCACTCTAAAGTTTGATGTCACTCTAAGCATTCATATCACTCTTAATTCTCCTCCCAACCACCAGCATATTAGACCATGGTTTCAACTGAAAATACATCTCATTGGTAATCTTCGAAATGCTCTACACAGCTGCAGAATCAGGCATACTAAGGACTTGATTTTTCTTATTACTAATGTACCATTTTGCCGTAGATTCAAAATTAGTACCATTATCTTCTTCTAACCAACGGGAAACTAGCTCAATTTAGACCTTGACGACCAGAGCCCTTTCATAACTTGCTAACTTCCATTGCATAATAGATTAACAGGTCATATTTGCAATTCATTCATGATCATATAACATGGTCGGCATTCCAAATTGTAACTACCTTGCCATAAAACAGTAGCATGCGTATATGATTCACAAAGAACAAAAGCTAAACCTAGCAACTACACATATACATCGATTTGGCTATAATCCTCATATCAAAACTAATAGAACTTTTTACACTACATGATAGCATATACAAAAACAATTGTACAGCATATACAAAAATTGTGTAGCATATCAATTCCTCATATACAACAATTCCTCATATAAATTCATATCAATTCCTCATATCAATTCCTCGTATACATTAATTCCTAAAACATATTCATCAGTTCCTAAAGCACATTGAACAGTCCATAAAACATATACAACAATTGTAAAGCATATCAATTCATATCAATTCCTCATATACATGAAACTCACAGTCGGTTTCCACTGGACTGAATAAGGGAGGAGGGGGGCGGATCGGGGTGCTAGAGGACTTACCTCCCGGGCTGGACAGGGAGGAGGTGGCAGCGGCTCGGGAGATGGACGCACCGGCTAGGGCGACGTCGGCGGCGGCTCGGACGACGGAAGCGGCGGCGGCCCGGCGGCTCGGGCTTCGGTGCTCGGGGAGGCCGGCGATGGGGAAGGAGGCGGCGCTGGTCAGACGAGGCCGGCTGTGGTCGGTGGTCAGCGGAGGCAGCTTTGGTCGGTAATGGCGGTGCTAGGGTCGGGGGCGGCGGCGCTGGTCGGGGGAGGCGGGGGTAGTTTTGAGTTAATGCGCGCAGTGAAGGCAGTTTGAGTTCTTATGTGCATATCGGAGGCGGTTTCACGGATCTGACCGCCTCGGATATGTCATATCGGAGGCAGTTTTTTAGTCGCAACCGCCTCGGATATGTACATATCAGAGGCGGTTTCTTTAATATAACCGCCTCGGATGCTAAGTAGCCCGGATGTCTGGTCCGGAACCTCCGGACCGAGACTCTGGGTGCACTGGTACCAGTACTCCAGTAGTGAATTCCGGGCATCCCGAATGTTTGGTCCGGAACCTCCGGACCAAGACTCCGGGTGCACACAAAGAGCAAACAGCATTTGCACATAAATATTTCTCAACATGACCATCTCAATTGTATCACCATTTGCACATAAATATTTGTTGCAAGTTCATAAAACAAAATCAACACTTCTCAAAAAGGATATGAACATCTCAAATTATTTCATTGCCTTTGCTTGCATTTCTTTTTCCTTTTGCGAGGCATTTCCTCTTCGAACTCTAGTCCTTCTTGATGAGCTTCCCGTATGTACCATGCTTCGTTAGGTTCATCGGTAATCGCGTTTCTTATGGTATGTTGCATCGGAGGTGCATCTTCGAAGATCTTGTATTCGTCCTCATCCACCACACCCTGAACTCCGACAATCTTCCTTTTAACCTGTAGGGCGACATGAAGATTCTTCTTCGCCGGGTCGGTCACATAAAACACCTGGTGAGCTTGATTGGCTAGAATGAATGGGTCATCTTTGAATCCAACACGTTCAAGGTCTACTGTTGTGAAGCCGTACTTGTCGACCTTCATAGATTGAAGATTGATCCATCGGCACCGGAACAATGGAAATTTAAAATACACATAGTCCAACTCCCAAATATCCTCGATAAACCCGTAGTACCAGCTCCGTTTCCCGCTCAAGTCAGAAGCCTCTGTCGCGGGGTGTTCGCGGCAATATCCATTTGTAATAGGATTGTCGGGGTAGCGTGAAAGGAAGATCTAGGCAGTGCACACAAGAATTTACCCAGGTTCAGGCTCTCCAAGGATGGAGATAATACCCTACTCCTGCTGAATATATTTGATGATCTTGCGTGAAAAGAGAGTGTACAGGAGATTGAAGAAGATACTATGGAATTTAGAATACTCGATCCCCCTCTCCGCATGGGGGGCTTGGCCTTATATAGGCCCGTACATCAGCCGACTCGGCAGTCGGCTGAGCTACAGTAACGGTTTTAATTTAATGACGACATTTACATCCGGTAACGGCCCGAGTAACGCCAGTCTTCATGCCGGTTGAAACATATGCCTTTGATGAGTTGTAACGCCTGTCTCGATGACACCCGGCCGTTGCAGTCACCCGGGCCTTTCTTGGGCCTTCATCCGAGTGGGCCCTTATGAGGCTTCGCGAGCCTGTTGGGCCGACTCGTGGTGCTGGGCCTACCCGGATGGGCTTCCCCCCGTCAGTAGCCCCCGAGTGCTTCGAGGTCTTGACACGCATACCGACTGAGGATCAGGCTGTGCTTGTCCGAGTCGCTGGTGGAGAGACCTTGATGGACTCCTGAAAAAAGAAGGTTAAATTTTGCTAAGTGTTAAGAGCTCGGTGATACCCGTGCTTTCCGGCTAAGGAAACCGGCTTGCGGCCCTCCGAGAGGCGTATCATGAATTCCGAGTGAAACCGAAATAACGCCTGGGCCTATCCTGTGTGGACGGTTGCCATCTTGTGCCCGCAGGGGGGACGCCTTTCGACTTTCAACTTCGAAACCGAGTCTTCGAACCCGGCATTGAACCCTGAATCATTGAGCCAAGTTGAGCCGCTGTGGCGTTTGGTTCCGATTCAGAGGTTACGTTGCCCTGCTGTGGATGCCGGGTTCGTCCTTAGCTTGGGTGTTGCCGAGTGACCTGCGAACCCTGTTGGGCCGATCATCAGCACCCTTTCGCAGAGCCAATCTGCTTCCGAGTTTGGCGGCTTGTGCGCCTCGGAGTTGCTTGACGAAGTCGACATAACCTGTGACGTGTCCCAACGGGTTAAGCCGACTGTCAAGTCGATGCTTGGGCAAAATCCGACTCGATCTGAATCGGCTCCAATCGCAACCGACTGGAGTCGCGGGGTTATCCTGACTGATGTCGCATCAGCATTTAATGCGCGCAGCCGGTTGGACAGAGTGCCCGTGGTGCAATGATTTCACCTCGAGTCGCGAGTGAAGCGTGCCCGAGGCATCTGCTGCCGCTGCTCTGATTTCGCGCAATATCCGAGGCGGCAGCCCATCATGACCGCGCCCGAATCACGCGATCGACGCGCGCGAAACGGAGGCTGACGTAATGACCGCCAGTCACGTGAGGCTGACGTAATGACCGCCAGTCACGTCGCCTGGGGTGCCGCGTCGTGGCGAAAAACTCGCCCGAATCCCGCGGGTTCGTGCGCGCGGGACGGCAGTTGTCAAATCGGTTTCTGCCACGTCGGACGCACGATCGCCAGCGGTTGGACTCCCCGGCCTATAAAAAGGAATTTCGGGCTGCCGGGTCCCCATCCGCTTTCTTCTTCCTTGCGCTCGCACTCTTTGCCTCCAGAGCTCCGCCATCGCGCATTTGCTCCCGAGAGAGAGAGTCCGCTCGCCGCCGCCGTTCTTCGCTCATCGCCAACCATGTCTCGCGTCAACAAGGGAAAGAAGGCCGTCGCTTCCTCCTCCGCCGCCGACGCCGACGGGTGGAAGAAAGGCGATTGGATCCCCTCGATCATCACCGACGAGGTGCTCCTCGGCTTCGCCAGCAACGGCCTGCTGCCGCCTCGTATCATCAGCAACTGGCGAGCTTCATACAAGGAAGCGAAGCCCGCTCCGCATGAGCACGAACGCGTGCTGCTCTACCCGTTCATGGAACGGGGCTTGAAGCTGCCACCGCACGACTTCTTGCGCGGCCTTCTCTTCTTTTACGGTCTCCAACTCCATCACCTGAGCCCGAATGGCATTCTGCACATCGCGTGCTTCATCACGCTGTGCGAATGCTATTTGGGGACTCAGCCACATTGGGGATTGTGGAAGAAGATTTTCACCGTCAAGGCTCAACCCGTCAAAGCCGGCGACCGACTGTCAATCTGCGGAGGAGCCGGCATCCAGGTCAAATCCGGCGCCAAGTACTTCAAGATGCAATTTCCGGATACTGTCCGGAGGTGGCAGGACGGGTGGTTCTACTGCCCGGATGAACGCACGCCGACTGGCCACGAAGGTCTGCCCAAGTACGTTGAGGGTCCGCCCGTCTGGCTGAAGCGCTGGGGCACCAAGCCTTCCAACGAGGAAATGCCCGAAGTCGAACGACTCCTGAAGATGATCGCCAAACTTCAGGATAAAGGGCTCACGGGTACCGATCTCATTGGCACTTGGCTGAGTCGGCGCATCCAGCCTCTTCAGGCCCGGGTGCATCCAATGTGGGCATACTCGGGCAATCACGACCCGACGAGGGTGTCATCCGAAGACCTTTCAGATGAGAATTTCTTGGAGATCTTCCAGAGCTTGACCAAAGAACGAACTGGGATCGTCCGGGCGCCCAAAGTGACCCCATACTCGGCTGCCAACCCTCCACCGACTGTAAGTTAAGACTTGTATTCCGAGTCGGACTCTTATCACTTGTTTTGCTTCCGCCAACACCATCTTTTGATGTTGCAGAAGTACCTCAACCTCAACTCCATGCCGCCTCTTCCCGAGCATGAGTCGGATCCGGCCGCGCTGGATAACGCCGAAGTTGAGGAGGAGGCGGCCCCATCGAACAGTGGTATCCAGGTCGACTCGGATACCGAGTCAGAAGGATCTGGATCCCAAGTCGTCAAGCGGAGCCGCGACGACGACACCTCCGGGTTGACGGCGGTAGCGGCAATGGAAACTGCCCAGACAGAGTCGGCTACTAAGCGGGCCCGAACTACCTCTTCCGGCTCCGTCGCCCGGGTTCTGGCTCCTGCTCAAGCCGCTTCAGCCAGCCGATTGGCACAAGCTCTGGCTCCCGCCGCCAAGCCAGTGTTAAAAATCCCGGGGAAGCCAAAGAAGACGATTCCCACGACCACCAGGTATGAATCCTTGCGCCTCATGTCAAAGTTGAAGTGGATTGAGAAGAAACTGGAGTCGGTTGCGCTCTACAGGGTCCAGAAGAAGCTCTCCAGCAAAGGAGGATCTTCATCCGGCGCCCCATCAGCTCCAACACCAATCCCTCCACCGGAGTCGGCTTCTACGACTCCGGCTCCTATTGCTCCAGCACCGGTTGTCTCCGTCGAGGCAACGGAGTCGGTGACGGGCGTCACGGCTTCCGCAACTCCGACTGCGGGGGTCCCTCCGGCTGCGACAACCAGCGCGCCACAGCTGGCTGCTCCTACGCCACCGCCTGTCGCAACCACCGAGGGGCCGGAGCCGCATGCGGTTGTCGGGTCTGTACCTCTCCCTGCCGCATCCGTCGAGCCACAGTCGGACTTCGGTGCCGGGCCAACCGAAGAGCCGGCCGTCAACCCGCAGCCGCAGCCACCTCCCGTCCTTGAGGTGACAAGGGAGCCGGCAGCTGCGACTGGCACCGACTCCTCCGAACAAGTGGGCGGAGTCGGAGGTCAAGCCGTTCTCGAGTCGTCCCGGGGACCCGTGCGGGGCCAAGGCCTGGCTCCGACTGCCACGACTGAGGAGATGGCGACGGCTGCATCACGAAGCCTCATCCCCGCGCTGCTACTGCCGAGTTGCAGCACGGGAGACGTGACAGCCGCGGAGGAGGCCACCAGCCGCGTCGCTGACCTTAGCTCGAAGCTAAGGCATTTCGCCGACGCGGCCAAGTCTTTGGCCGACTTATCCGAAGTCCTCGAGACTTCAGTCGGGGTAAGTTATTTTCGCCCTTTGCATTTTGTTAACACTGGGGGCACGTTCAGTGCACCCAGTGGGTGTAGCCCCCGAGTCTCTAGCCGACTGATCGAGTCGGTTGGAGACTTATGAATTCGGTTGCTAACATACCTTTTTTTTTCTCATCAGGCCGCCATCCAACTGGGCGGAAACGGCCCAGCCCTTCTAGAAAGGAATGCCTCGTTGGAAAAGGCATTGGAGGCGGAGAAGGCAAGAAGTCGGCAGCTCGAAGGGAAGCTTGCCGAGCTCCTCAAATAGTAAGTGTCCGAGTCTTCAAACTTTTTTCCTTTTGAGGTTTTCTTTGATTGACGTTGTTGAGTCGGCAGACCTCGAAGCTGAGAACGCCCAGCTTAAAAAAGAGGTGAACTCGAGCATCCCGGCTGAACGGGTGTCTCAAATGCTCGAGGCTAAGGACGCCGAGCATGCGGACAAAATGCACGACGTTCGCGATAAGCTGAAGGCCGCCGAGAAGCTTCAGTCGGACTACAATAAGCTGGCGAAGCAATACGAGCAGTCGCAGGTCGCGAACAAAAAACTGCAGGCATCCGTCGACGACTTCGCCAAGAAGATAAAGGAGTCGGATAAGCGACATGCTGCCGCCACCACCGACTGGGAGAAACGCGAAGCAGAGCTCCTTGGCCAACTTCAAAAGGCTAATGAGACTCTACTCGGTAAGCCCCCGAGTCCTTTTACTTCTTTGTTGCATTCTTCCTTGGTTATTTCCTTAGCAATAATTCGTACCCAGATGCTTGCCCAGAGTTGGAGGAGCAGACTCGGCGCGCAGCGCTCCGACTCCGCGCACTGGCCGACCCGGCGAAGTCGGTCCTCGAGGCGCTTTGGACACCAGAGATGATGTCCGACTGCGTCGTGACTTTGGAGGACCGACTCCTCCAAGTCAAGAGCTTGGTGCAGAACTTCAAGTCGGCTGCTCAAAGCCTCTGCATCAAGCTTTGGCCCGGGGAAGAGCCTCCTTCCAGCGTCTTCGCACTCGCCGACAGACTCACGCTGGGCCCGGCAGAAGTCGAAGAGTGGAAAGAGTCGGCAGCCCGCTCGGGAGCCGGCATGGCGCTGGCGATGGTGCTGGCACACCATCCCGACGCGGATGTCGAAAACATCTCCGCTGGTGCCCCCGTCGACGAGGAAGGGAACTCGGTGGATCCTCTGGTGCTTCTCCCCCGAGTCCGTGCAGCCGCCAGCCGGATCGTTGGTTTCACCGACCTGGAGGAGCGCGTAGAAACGGCTCCAGAGGAATAGAGGAAACATTATGTAATATCTCTCGGAATGCCGAGTGAACTAAATGTAAAAAACTTTCGTAATGAATGAAGTTGCTTTTCAATTTTATTTGCTCAAAGTATTTTAATTCGTCCAAGTTCGATGTTATTTCTACCGAGTCAAATCCTTTCGCGCGTAGGCAGACCTTCAGCGTTTGCTCTTGCCAACCGGACAGCCGGATTGCGACCGTAGTTGGGGACGAAGAGTCGGCCTTAGGTACCGTACACGTTTACTTAGACGCTCGAAGAAAAAACAAGGCCTTAGTTCGTCTAAGTTTGTCTTTTCCGCCGAGCCGGATCTTTTCGCATGCAGGCCGACCTTTGGCTTTTGCTCTTGCCAACCGGACAGCCGGGTTGCGACTGTAGTTGGGGACGAAGAGTGGGCCTAAGGTGCCGTACATGTTTACTTGGATGGTCGTGTAAAAACAAAGTTAGAAGACCCAAAGAACTTGCACCGAGTGACGATTCACCCAGTGGGGTAAAGTAGCGTCCGGGAATTGGCCGGAATTAAGCTACTCGATTTTGGTTGTTTTAAGCGGAGCCCCCGGGTGTGACCCGAAGGAACCGAAATGAATACATAAAAATGTACAAGGTTTAAAACAAAGTGCTTCCCGAGGGCCGCTCGAAGGAAACAAATGTTTATTAATAATAAAACAATGTATGGTACAAAGTTTAAGTATAGAAGGGACGCAGCTGTGCAATATTCCAGGTTCGTTCGGTGACCGCGCCGGTTGCCGGGTCCTCCAGTCGGTACGCACCGTTGTGCAGCACCTGGTTGATGATGAAGGGACCCTCCCAAGGCGGGGACAACTTGTGCATTCCCGCCTTGTCTTGGATCAGTCGAAGGACCAGGTCTCCTTTGTTGAAGGCGCGGCCCCGGACTTGCCGACTGTGATATCGGCGCAGATTCTGCTGGTAAATAGCGGAGCGAGCAAGGGCAAGCTCCCGCGCTTCTTCGAGGAGATCAAGATCATCTTGCCGGGCCAACTCGGCATCCTTCTCCACGTATGCTGCGACCCGCGGGGAGTCATGGAGGATGTCACTCGGCAGGACGGCTTCAGCTCCGTAAACCATGAAGAAAGGCGTGTAACCAGTCGACCGGTTTGGAGTCGTCCGCAAACTCCACAGGACAGACGGGAGCTCGTCAATCCAGGAGCCGGCAGCCCGCTGCAACGGGACTAATAACCGGGGCTTGATGCCTTGAAGAATGAGCGCGTTGGATCGTTCGACTTGGCCGTTGGACTGCGGATGAGCCACGGAAGCAAAGTCAATCCGGATTCCATGATCCCGACAAAATTGGCGAAAAACTTCAGCGGCGAAGTTCGAGCCATTGTCAGTGATGATGCTGTGAGGAATGCCGAATCGGAAAATCACTCCCTTCATGAAATTGACGGCAGTCGGTCCGTCGAGCTTCATGATTGGCTTAGCCTCAATCCACTTCGTAAACTTGTCGACTGCCACAAGGAGATGAGTGAAACCTCCTCGGGCTTTCTTCAGCGGGCCCACCATGTCGAGTCCCCACACGGCAAAGGGCCACGTGATGGGGATTGTCTTGAGCGCAGTAGCCGGCATGTGCGACTGGCGAGCATGTCTTTGACACCCTTCGCACGTGCGAACGAGGTCTTCGGCATCAGTGTGCGCTGTGAGCCAGAAGAATCCGTGTCGAAAAGCTTTAGCGACCAAAGCCCTTGATGAAGCATGGTGGCCGCAGAGTCCCGAGTGAATTTCCTCGAGCAATGTACGACCTTCTTCCGGTGAAATGCAGCGCTGGAATACTCCAGTTGTGCTGCGCTTGTAAAGCTCACCATTGATAATAGTGTAGGACCGGGCACGGCAGACAATGCGGCGGGCCTCAGTCGGATCGTCCGGCAATTCTTTGCGCAGAAGGTAAGCAAGGAACGGCTGGGTCCAAAGAGGAATAACCGCCAAGACGTCCTCGAGTGCCGGGTGGGCCAACTCAGGGTGGGGCGAGTCGGCCTCGATTGAGTCAGTTGCCGACTCTATCTTGATGGATGGCTGAAAAAGTTGCTGAAGGAAGACTCCCGGCGGCACTTTTTGACGGGCCGAGCCGATCCGGGCCAGAGAATCGGCAGCTTCATTATCAGCACGGCGAACGTGATGAAGCTCAAGGCCATCAAAGTGTCCCTCCAGCCGGCGCACAGCGGCACAATATGCCGCCATGGTCGGATCTTTGGTATCCCAAGCCTTCATCACTTGCTGTACCACCAAATCCGAGTCGCCGCGACAAAGCAGTCGGCGAATGCCAAGCGAGACTGCAATGCGCAGTCCGTGCAGCAACGCCTCGTATTCCGCCACATTGTTGGAGGCGGCGAAATGGATCTGCAGCACGTAATGAAGCTTGTCGCCTTTGGGAGAAATCAACACGACTCCAGCCCCCGTGCCCGCGAGCATCTTCGAACCGTCGAAGTACATGACCCAGTGCTCCGTATGGAGTTGAGTCGGAAGGGATTGGTTCTCAGTCCATTCGACGATGAAGTCGGCAAGGGCTTGAGACTTGATGGCCTTGCGAGGCTCGTAGCTGATGTCATGCGGCATAAGTTCTATTGCCCACTTAGCGACTCGGCCCGTGGCATCCCGATTGTTGATGATATCAGACAAAGGGGCATGACTCACCACGGTAACCGAGTGGGCCTGGAAATAGTGCACCAGCTTCCGAGTCGCCAGAAACACACCGTAAACGAGCTTCTGGTAATGCGGGTAGCGCTGCTTCGACTCGGAAAGCACTTCGCTGACATAGTAGACGGGTCGTTGCACCTTCTGAACTCGGCCTTCTTCTGAACGTTCCACTACTAGCACAATGCTAACCACTTGATTCGTGGCAGCGATGTACAACAGCATGGGTTCACCCTCCATTGGTGCAGCAAGGACTGGAGGTGTTGACAGAAGACGCTTGAGATCTTCGAAGGCTTGCTGAGCTTCATCCGTCCACTGGAAAGAGTCGGATTTCTTGAGAAGTCGGTAAAAAGGCAAAGCCTTCTCACCGAGTCGGGCTATGAACCGACTGAGAGCAGCAATGCACCCGGTTAGGCGCTGGACTGCCTTCAGGTCCTTTGGCTTGCCCATCTTAATGATGGCGTCAAGTTTATCCGGGTTCGCTTCGATCCCTCGCTCGGAAACGATGAAGCCGAGTAACTTGCCAGCCGGAACCCCGAAGACGCACTTCTCCGGGTTAAGCTTCATGTCGAACCTCCTGAGATTGGCAAAAGTCTCGGCCAAGTCGGTCAAGAGATCCGCGTTCTTCTTGGACTTCACCACTATGTCGTCGACATATGCCTGGACATTTCTACCTATCTGGTCGTGTAAACACTTTTGCATACAACGTTGATATGTAGCACCAGCATTTTTCAAACCAAAAGGCATCGTGATGTAGCAGAAAGCCCCAAACGGGGTGATGAAAGAAGTTTTTATTTGATCAGACTCTTTCATTTTGATCTGGTGGTAGCCTGAATAGGCATCCAGAAAACATAAGCGTTCACAACCGGCCGTAGAGTCAACAACTTGATCAATACGGGGTAAAGCGAACGGATCCTTGGGGCATGCTTTGTTTAAGGATGTGTAGTCCACACACATGCGCCAAGTTTTGTTCTTCTTAAGAACCAGGACCGGGTTAGCTAACCAGTCCGGGTGAAAAACTTCTTTGATGAACCCGGCGGCGAGGAGTCGGGCGATTTCTTCTCCGATTGCCTTGCGCCGGTCTTCAGCGAAGCGACGAAGAGCTTGCTTCACTGGCTTTGCGTCTTTGGCGACATTCAGGGAATGCTCGGCGAACTTCCTTGGAACACCCGGCATGTCGGACGGTTTCCATGCGAAGATACTCCAATTCTCACGAAGGAAGTCGACGAGCGCGCCTTCCTATTTGGCCTCAAGGTCAGTCCCAATCTGGACCGTCTTCGACGGGTCCTCGGGATGGACCTGGACACGCTTGGTGTCCTTGGCCGACTGGAAGGCGGAGTCGGTTGCCGCCTTCTTGTTGGGTGAAGGTTGATCCGAGTCGACCGATGCTTGGATATTCTCCAAATCCTGAGCTGCGATGAGGGACTCGGCTATGTCCGCACTGGCGAGATCGCACTCGTTCGAGCGCTCAAAGTCGCCAGTGATGGTGATGACACCTTTAGGACCCGGCATCTTCAGCTTCAGGTATGTGTAGCACGGCCTGGCCATAAATTTGGCATAAGCCGGTCGGCCAAAGATCGCATGATATGCGCTCTTAAAGCCGACTACCTCGAACGCCAATGTCTCGACCCGGAAGTTGTTCGGTTCACCGAACACGACTTCCAGGGAGATTTGACCCAGAGGCCTGGCGCATTTCCCAGGAACTATTCCGTGGAAAGAAATGTTGCTGGGGCGAAGTTGGGTCTCCGACACTTGCATCCTCTTCAGGGTATCCACAAAGATGATGTTTATGCTGGAGCCCCCGTCCATCAGGACCTTGCGGAGCTTGAATCCTCCGACCTGGGGATCCACCACCAAAGGGTGCTTGCCCGGGTGGGGGATTCGGTCGGGGTGATCGAGTCGGCTGAAGCCGACTGGCACCTCGGACCAGTCCAGCCATTGTGGGACAGCTGGCACCGTCGCGTTGACCTCGCGACAACGCAGCTTCCGACCCCTTTTGGAGTCGGACCCTTGGAAAATCATGAGTACCCCCCTTTGTGGGGGATACTGTGCGGCACCGCCTCCTGCAGCGGAGCCTCCTTCGCCATCAGCATCCGGCTCGGGTTGTTTCTCTTCCCGCAAACGTTGCAGGAAGCTACAATCCCGAGTCGAGTGCCCTGCCTTGTAGTTGGCGGTACTGTGGAAGGAGCAGGGTCCGTCTAGGACCTCCTCGAAAGTGAGTTTTGGCGCCTTGCGCTGTTGCCAAGGGCGCTCTTTCTTTTGGTTAGCGTCACCGCGCTGGGGACCACGCTCAGCGGCCGCAACCAGGTCGGCTCCGCTAACCCCGTCTCCGCCAGCCTTCCGCTTCGGGGGCCGATCGTCCGTACGCTTCCGTCCCGAGTCGGCGGGGACTTTCCGGCTCGAAGACTCGGCTTTTGCCTTGCCTTTGTCTTCGTACCGCATGGCTTCTTCACCCGTCGCGTACTTGCTGGCGACTTCCATGAGTCGGCCCATGGTCTGAATGTTAGACCGGGCCAACTTGTGCTTGAGGAGCTCGTATTTGACTCCCTGGGAAAAGGCCTGAATGGCCTGCATCTCAGTGACGTCCTCGATCGAGTTGCGCAGCCGAGTCCAGCGCTGAATGTAATCGCGGACCGACTCGCCCTTCTCTTGGACGCAGAGCCACAGATCTTGGGCGTTCCCAGGGCGCTTGTACGTGCCCTCAAAGTTTTTGACGAAGGCCTCTTGGAGGTCCCTCCAGTCGTAGATGCTATCTTCGGGCAGGCTATTAAGCCACGCCCGAGCCGACCCTTCCAGCATCAGGGGTAGGCTTCGGAGGGCAACACGCTCGTTGCCTCCTCCTATGTTGCAAGCGACCAAGTAGTCAGCAAGCCAAGTTTCTGGCTTGGCGGTGCCGTCATACTTGTCGATGCCGCTTGCAATTCGGAACCGATCCGGAAACGGTTCGGCCCGAATCCGCCTGCTGAAGCAAAGCGGCCCGGTGGAGGCAGAGCCACCCGGCTGGTTGACTTCGCCAGCGCGTCGCTCGGCCCGCACCCGGGCTGCTCGCCGTCCCTCGATGTCATCGCGGGCATCGCGAGCATCGTTCGCTCGAAGAGAGCCGGCTCGCCGCCGCTCAGCCTGGAGCCGGTTAATCTCCAGGCGAGCGTCAGGCCGGTTCGTGGATCGACTCGGTTGAGACGAGCCGACTGTGACGGGGCGACTCGGAGCTCCTGAGGGCCGACTCCGAGTTTCCTGGGAAGCTGGCCGGTTGCCAACCGACCCGGCTTCGTTTTGTTGTTCCACCGCCGTCTTCATCAGCGTGACGACTCGGCGGTAGATTTCCGCCGCGGGGCCGTCTGCTGGTGGTGGCAATGAGTCGGCCAACGTGGCGGCTGCGAAAAGGTTCTGGGCCGGTGTTTGATAAACAAGGACACCGTCCTGTTGCCGTCCGAAAAGTGGGGCCCGAGTAGCCCGACTCCTCCGGGCGGCCGAAGAAGTTCTTCGGTTCGCGCGGCTGCGCGAACCGTGAGGGTCATTCGGTCGCCGATCTTGCTGTTCGATTGCCGCCCGCTCTTGATCGAGGCGTGCTCGTTCAGCAAGGAGGGCTTGCCGAGAAGCCTCCAAGGCCCTCTCGGCCTCCGATTGTCCGTTGATGGGCGTATGTAGGTGCTCGTGGGCTGCCCTGGCCGCCGCAGCTGCAGACGTTCCCACATCCTCTGCGGCGCCATCCCCAACCACATACACCTCAGCGGAGGCGGTATGGCTGTGCGAACTCTCGTCCCCCTCGGATTCGGATCCCAGGATGGAGAGGAGAGATTCGGCGCCCACCATGGCGACGAACCTGAAATATTCCTCGCCCTTGCCCGAGGCTGGAGGAGATCCGAGCCGGAGCTCAGGCTCCACCTCCACGGTAAGGCATGGACGCGGATCTTGGAGATGTAATTGGCCGAAAGCGTCGGCCAAGAAGTGAAGGCCGCCGAAGATGAACTCCGAGCCTTCAGGATGCGCGACAGGCGACATGTTGCCGACGATGAGCTTGTCGCCGGTCGCTGGAGAAGATCCCGCCTGGATCGTAGCTCCAAAACACGCTTTCCCCTACCTGGCGCGCCAACTGTCGCGGGGTGTTCGCGGCAATATCCATTTGTAATAGGATTGTCGGGGTAGCGTGAAAGGAAGATCTAGGCAGTGCACACAAGAATTTACCCAGGTTCAGGCTCTCCAAGGATGGAGATAATACCCTACTCCTGCTGAATATATTTGATGATCTTGCGTGAAAAGAGAGTGTACAGGAGGTTGAAGAAGATGCTATGGAATTTAGAATACTCGATCCCCCTCTCCGCATGGGGGCTTGGCCTTATATAGGCCCGTACATCAGCCGACTCGGCAGTCGGCTGAGCTACAGTAACGGTTTTAATTTACTATTTTGAAATGTGTTTTTCTTATCTTGATCTCTCGTGTAGAATGTGTATCCGTTAATGTCATATCTGGATGCTCTTGCCTTAACTTTGCCCTGTGCTCATCCATATACGGGGCAACGGCGGTCGTGTGTTGCAGCACCGTGAAATGGGCGAGAGTGTGACCAGCTTGATCGGCCGTTATTGATTTCTTTCCGATGGTCCCAACACCATCAAGCTTGCCTTCGTGCCGAGAGCGTGGCACGCCAATCAGTTGGTTTGACTCCATGTAGTCAACACAGAACTCGACAATCTCCTTCGCAGCGTAATCTTCGACAATACTTCCCTCCGGTCGATACCTGTTTCGCACGTAGTGCTTCAAGATTCCCATGAATCTTTCGAACGGGTACATGCTCCAAAGGAAGACAGGCCCGCACATCTTGATTTCTTGCATGATGTGGACGATGAGATGCACCATTATATCAAAGAAAGACGGGGGAAAATACATCTCTAGCTGACATACAGTCTCCACCGCCGCTAACTCCAGATCATCTAGTTCGAACACGTCCATCACCTTCTGTGAAATCTTGTTGAAGAAGAAGCACAGGTTGGTGATAGATTCTCGGACGTTAGGTGGCAGAATATTCCTGATTGCAATTGGGACTATCTGTGTCATCATAACATGGCAGTCATGAGATTTCATGCCGATTAGTTTCAAGTCCTGCATCGAGACGAGCCTCTTGATGTTGGCGGAGTAGCCCGACGGAACCTCTTCACACCATGCAAGAACTTGCAAAACTCGGTTCTCTCGGCCTTCGATAAAGTGTAACAGGCAGGGGGATGTATGTCTTCCCGTTAGGCAGAAGTACGGGCGCCAGCTCAGGCCTGATTCCCATATCAACCATGTCAAGTCGGGCCTTAACGCCATCCTTCGTCTTGTCCTTCATGTTTAGCAGTAGACCCAGCACGCTGTCACAGACATTCTTCTCTATGTGCATCACATCGATGTAGTGCCGGACGTCTAGATCCTTCCAGTATGGTAGGTCCCAGAACGCCGATCGCTTCTTCCAGTATGCGGACTCATCTGCGGCCTTTTTTTCTGACCCTTTCCAAGCACGACATTGACATCGCTAACCTTCTCGAATATCTCTGCACCGCTTAATGGCATTGGTTTCGCACCGTTCTCTGTTCTCCCGTTGAACTGTGACTTCCACCTCCGGTAACGGTGCCTTATAGGCAGGAACCGCCGGTGACCCATGTACACCACTTTCCCGTAATTCCTGAGACTTAGGCTCACGGTATTCTCCATGCATATGACACAACCTTTGTGTCCTTTCACCGTCTGACCAGAGGTGTTGCCGAGAGCAGGGAAAGTCTTGGATCGTGCAGAACAGCATGGCCCGCAGAGTGAAGTATTGTCTTTTGTCCGCATCCCATACCTGCACTCCTGTGTTCCACAGTGTTTGTAGATCATCCATCAACAGTTGGAAATACACGTCGATGTCGTTTCCAGGTTGCTTAGGCCCTTCGATAAGTATGGACATCATAATGTACTTCCTTTTCATACAAAACCAGGGAGGTAGGTTGTACATACTGAGAAGTACGGGCCAGGTGCTGTGTCGGCTGCTCATGTTGCCAAATGGGTTCATTCCATCCGTACTCAGTGCAAACCTTACGTTCCTGGTTTCCGCAGCAAAAAGAGGATACTTCCTATCGAAGTTTCTCCACTGGATAGCATCGGCAGGGTGTCTTAGCTTTCCATCGGATGTCTTCCGCTCGTCCGCATGCCAGCGAAACAGTTTTGCTTCCTTCGGGTTTGCAAACAAACGCTTCAGGCGCGGGATTACAGGCAGGTACCAAGCAACCTTCACAGGAGTCCCCTTCGTCACCTCGATGGATTCCTCTGCTCCTTCTACTCCAATCTTACCCTTGTACCGAGAAGCCTTGCACACAGGGCATGAATGTAGCTTCGCAAACTCTTTCCGGTATAGGATACAGTCGTTCCGACATGCATGTATCTTTTCAACTTCCAGTCCCAACGGACAAAGCACCTTCTTCGCTCTGTATGTGTTTATGGGTAACTCATTCCCCTCCGGAAGCATGTCACCTAGGAGGCCCAACAACTCGTTGAAGCTCTTGTCGGACCAGCTGTTGCTCGCCTTCAGCTTCAATAGTTCAAGCACGGCATATAACAGAGTGAACTTAGCCTTGCATCCTGCGAATAGCGGTTTCTCCGAGGCCCCCATCAAGCCTAGGAATTGTTGGTACTCTTTCTCGGTTTCATGCCCTTCAAAATCACGCAACATCTGTTCCAGCTCAGGCATCGAGTCGGGATCATCGGACATCTCATGGTCTAAATCACAACCGATATCAAAGGGCATATCGGTTGCTTCTTCATCGGCAAAAATATCATCATCTGATACTACGGCTTGATCTTCACCGTGCTTGGTCCAAGTTGAATACCCTTCCGTAAAACCTCTCTTGAAGATGTGGTACTCAATATGATGGAGCTCAAAAATCCTTACGTTACCACAGTCTACGCATGGACAATATGTGTCAGCTCTACCCTCTCTCAACATGTCCGCCTCGGCAGCTGCCATAAATGCTCTCACTCCATCTCTGTACGCCTCTGTGTTGCGAGCTCCATACATCCACGATCGATCCATCTAAGCCGTGCATATGGAAAGTTCAAATTTTAGTTAAAAATATGAAGTGCATCGACTTCGTGACATGAGTTCAACATTTCTTCAATTACTAATTAACCTAACTGAATTCTAAAAATAATATCACTAACCTAACTAATTAATATAATTAACTAACCATACTAATTGACTAATATAACTAACCTATATATACGTGTCGACTCTCTTCAATTACTAACTAACCAAAGTACCATTTTTTGCATATAAAAATTAAGCCACAAAAATTAAGCCATCATTCTTTGCCTTTTCCATTTTAGCCACAAAATTCCTCCAAAATTTGCATATCTTAACTCATAATTGCTACGCATTCGAACATACAATAATGAATCAAATATCCCCATGAATCTAAATGTGATCATATAATTCAATATTCTCAATGTCCAAGAAACAAAGCAATATCACAAAATTATTGGATAAATGATTCAAAAACTAAATACTAACCTTTGCTAATCAACAAGGAAGTATTATCTCCAACTACTCTTCCAAATGTAGCTTCTCCACCGAAAAATCGCCAGCAAATCGCTCAAAAAATCGCCAGCATATCGCCACATTTAAGACATGGTCGTATGTCTGCTCGCGCAGCACAATTAATACTGTGAACCATATTGGAGGCGGTTAAATCCAAACAAGCGCCTCAGATATCAATTATAAGGAGGCGGTTATATATCATCAATCGCCTCTCATATGTGCTGACTTATCCGAGGCGGTTGACAATATATAACCGCCTCGGATATTGGACTTATCCGGGGCGATTAGAAATAAGACACCGCCTCGGATAACATTGGAGGCGGTTACTTATTTCTAACCGCCTCGGATGAGGTCGTTATCCGAGGCGGTTGCTCCCGAGCTCGTTATCGGAAGCGAGTTTTTCGTACTAACCGCTTCCGACATGTGTTATTCATGGCGCTTTTACTTAACCGCCTCGGATAAGCCGCCTCGTATAGACCATTCTGTACTAGTGAACCATCCCAGACGGGTCAACAGTTGAAACCGTCTGTGATAGCTGTCATACGAGACGGGTCAGAGATACGACTGTCTGGGATGAACTGTTATCGCAGACGGGTTGTAGAGCGGACCCGTCTGAGATAGGTGGTTATCACAGACGGTTCATTGACTCGACCCGTCCGGGATGATCGATTATCGCAGACGGGTGGCCCACCCGTCTGCGATGACCTGTGACATCACAGACCACCAATTTCAGACGGAGCGGCCAACCATCTAGGATGCTTGTTTCAGCCCGTCTCGGATGGGACATTCTGTAGTAGTGTTCAGACCGATCTACTTGATTTTTTTTTGCCTTAATCTAATGTGCTCCGGGTACTCATTCGTTGATCAGATTTAACTCGACTAGAGTGTTCTGGTTATGTGGGTGGCAGCTTTGGGGGTTCTAGAGGGATGCTTTTGGGGTGATCAGAGGCATGGTTTAGAGAACAATTTTGCCTGGAACGTAAGTACTTGGTGTAGCGATTAGCTATATGAAATAAAAAAATACTTGTGCTGCGGTCAGTATAATGCATTCTTGCCATTAGTCATTCCGTGACGTTGCACAAATCATGTTCTATATATATATATACACACTAGCAGAGTGCCCGTGCGTTACAACGGAACCTTAAATAGTAGAACAATATCTTATGTTCTGACTAAAATCATAAGTCCATAACAAAATATACTGTTTTGCCTTACAACGATCTAATAGTAGAGTGCTCGTACAACACACATGCACACATATAATAAAATTTACACACGTGTGGGGAAAGGAACAGCACTAGCAAGCCAGCTAACTCAGAACGTAAATATTAGATTCTATTGTTTAGTAAGATAATAAATTTTAGCAGAGTAAAAAACTAACTCAGAAACATAAAAATTGGAGTATGTTTAGCAGAGTTTGTTGAGAGTTATGTAAAGATTGGAGTCTATTTAGCAGAGTTTATTGAGAGTTGAAGAGTTGGCTAGAGGAGGGTGTGACACCATCATCACCACGGCCACCAACTCAAATTTTATAAATAGTAAAGCTCAATACGAGTATTTATTGCATTTAGTTTTTGCAGTTTTAAATCTAATCTGTCAAAAATAGTATGGCATGGAATCTCTTTTTTCTGTGCTTAATTTTGCATGCCATATGTGCATTTAACAATTTTTTATATGTCTGGAGCTCAGTTATCCTTTTGTTTGCGGTGCTTGCCATTGCTTTATATGAAAAAATTTATCATGGCTTTTTTACCACTTATGTCTTTCTATTTTGTTTGATTATGTGTGTGGGTTGTCACCATGGATGAAGTCTTACATGGTGAAACGGGCATCAAGAACCATTTTAGTGCAACCTGGATTCAGGATATCATGCAAAGTCTTACACCCCATCAGCAAAAATTGGTTGCATAGTATGGATTCGAACACTTCAATACCCTTGATAGAGATTGCAAGGCATCCGTACAAGACACATCAAAATTTAGAACATACTCGCCAACTGGCTATCCTCAACAGAGCATTTATGTGTCTATGCACGTAGCATTTCTTTCGGATCTTTTATGCGCGGCTCATATCTAACAATTTTTTACTCTCTATTTAGGAATGCGTACTGGAGTACAAGAAGATCATTGCATCCTTATCAACTCGGCAGACAACAAATCTAACCCTACTTTTACTGAACCACAAGGGAGCTTAGCGATGTTGACGTAGAAGATCATAGTTATGTCTCTTTTTTTGATAAAACTAACTATAGAGGATGATGCTAAAAAATTTTAAACTAGGTAGTCAATCCTGACGTTTAAAGATGATGGAGTCCTACTCGGATACGAGTCCATATGCGTTACGAAACATTACGGAACCCGGAGCCCCTACGGAGGAGGAGGGGGTTTTTGATCTAGAGCTTTATAGAACATCAAAGCCTTCATAGAAGCTAGAAGATTAGCTTGATAATTTCCAAGCAAATAGAAGGGAAGATCAACATCGACAACTACCTCCAACTAGTTGTAGATCTCATCTAGGATAGACACACCCCCTTATATCTTGTCTCGAGATCAATATAAACTCACAAGACATAGGGTTGTTATCCTGAGGGAGGGGTGAACCTGTATAAAATCCCTCGTCAACGGCCAGATTCATGTCAGCTTCTGGAATACGATCCCCTACTCTCTTTTCTTCACGTATTACGTAAATCGACGGTTTACCGATCATCGACAATTTGTATTAGATCATGTTTATTTGTTATCTCGAATTTTTGATATTTTGTCTCGTATGCTCATCTTGATAATAAGCGCCCAAGATGAACATTGGGGATGACTTGTGCTACCTTCGAAGCGGAAGCGACAGCTACGTGAGGTGTAGGGAAACACAAGGAGCCTCTAGGAAGACCCAGCACAGTCACAATGCTTTAAGCATTGGTCTGGCTCACGCCTTAATAATTCTAGTGACACAGTGGATGTCGGCATCAGGGTTGGACAATAGATCCTATGAGTTAACGGATGTCAGCATAGGTGAATTTTGGACGTATCGTCCACTTGATTATTCATCTTGATTATCGATGCTATAATAATTATGATACTGATCCATATACTTATATTCTGATCTACAGATGAAACTCAGTCATAAGCCTATCTTTCATCATATTAGTAATTCAATTTTATTTTCCGCACTTTTAGTTTTAGTTTAATTTAGTTCTATCACAGTTTTGTCTCTATAATTGATTTTAGAAACAACGTCATCTGCGAATCGACGCACTAAGCATTCGCTGGCACTCACTAAAATTCTTAAGAACAATCTCAACACCGTGACCATTTCCATGACACCTCGCTTCCTTAGGAGCGATAAATCTCGGAATACTTCCAAAGGAAAACTTACTGCAACCGATCTAGTCCTCTTGCTAGGCCAACATCATCGGCCGTGAAGCGCCGCCACCAGTTGGTAGTGGTAGGTCATACTAGAGGAGCATTGTGGTGGTGGCAGTGTAGGCGGCGTTGGCGAAGCTCTAGTATACCTAGGCGGCCATGTAGTAGTGGCCGGATACGCCGTTAGTGTGCATCAGACCATCTATCTTCTGGACGGAGCGAGGACGATGACGTTCGTGTTGTAGGGGTTCATGTAGCAGGCGTCGGCGGTGATGGCCGTGAAGGTGTGGCCGGTGACCTTGAAGAAAAGCTAGTAACTGAGCACGGCTTGACGAGGCAGAGGAAGTTTGTCTTGCCATGTTACACAACGAGCTCATAGCCGGCGGGCGTGCTGTTCATGGTGAGTCTGACGGAGTTGTTAGACAAGCCGACAGTTAACATGGCCTGCCTCTCGACGTTGACAACGCTAGCGTTCTACCACTTGTCAAGGAGGATGGTGGCCTCGACATGGTACGAGGGGAAGGGGTAGTGGGGCTTGCCGAGGCCGAGGCCAAGGCGGATGAGGAGGGTGCCATAGGCGGTGGCGCGGAGGAAGGAGATGTGAGCATGCCACCAGAGGGGGTGCTCTCCTAACCAGTGACGTTGAAGTGGTAGGTGTAGACGGTGCTAGCAAGGGAATAGAGCCCTGTGACACCATGCTGACCGTCAGCCCAGGCGGCAGAGAGGCGCCGCAGGACGCCGTGCCAATGGATGGTGATGTGTAGGGAGAGTGGTTGATGACACCACCGCGTGCCTCTATCTTGGGCCCTAGGAACTCCCCGTCCACCGCTGTGGTCACCTGCCGTTGCCCCAACCGCTCGATCGTCAAGTAGCCCACCTATAGTGCGCCATCCGTGCCGTTAATGTATATAATTGTTTACTACCACTTTAGCTTCTAGCACGTGGAGGGATAGGATGAAAGTAACTAAAGAGTTCACAGCAGAGAGAGAAAATTGATATGTTCACCTTAGCACCTAATTTAGGGATCTACACTTGCCATTGCATGCCGTATGCGTCGCGTTCTATTAATTCGACCATTTTATTTGAACTGTTGCTATACAATAGTACTTTTGAAACTAAAATAGACAATAATTTTATCATCGTGCAGCCTAGATAAAAAGTGTAACATGCAGGGTGAATGCATGCATATATGGAACATCGAGCATGCAGAACCAAGGGATGGATAGCATTCCATAGTGGCAATTAAACAGGATGGAGATGGATTACATGGAATTTGTGCTCGACGACGGCAGCATCAGCGAGGCCCAGGCAGCAGCATCCGAGAATGACAAGAGCATATATATGCAAGCCGAAACATTTGTCGATCTAATTGCTTGATGAGATGCAGTGGGTGTACGTACGTGTTCGCTGATAATGCATATATGAATGGAACAATCAAAGAATTGAAGATGCAGAAGCTAGCTGCTGGACGCATCTCATATATACATAGTTAGTTATTCAGGATCGAAACCATGCATGCATGCTCAGAGTGCAGGCAGGCAGGTAGGTAGTCAGTTTCTGGGATGATGAAGAGTGTCGCACGGGCATCTCGATGGGCGAGGCACGGGCAACGATCGCTAGTCTCTACCTAGCTACCATGCTACATGTATATACCCGAGTTGGTTGTCAGAAAGCTGCATGCATGCATTTCACAAGCAATTTAATTTGTTAAGCAATGCCAAATCATGCATGCACGCAGCATGTTTGGTCTTTCCGCTGAGCTGATGCTTCTCCTCTCCCTTGATGTTATATCTACGTACACCTTTGCTTAAAGACATCCATGTCCAGTGGCCAGTAACTACTAGTAAAATTAATCTATAAGGTTCGGTCAGAGAAATGTTCCACTGATAACAATCACTCCAGACAGACGGTTTATCAAAACCGTCTAAGATTAGCCTCATCACGAATGATTTTAATCAAAATAATTATCTTAGACTGTTAAAAAGAAGACCGCCCGTGATATATAAACCAGCACAAACAATTTAAATATATATATATAAGAATTAACCTATCACAGACGATTTTGCAAAATACCCATTTGTGCTGGTTTCGGCCCTGTGTAAGCCTAGCCATATATATGCGGATCCTGCACTCCACATTTGCAGCACACCTCAATCCCCTCAACCAGCGCCGCACCCCACTCCCTCATTTGCTGTCCCACTACCCTCTCCGTCTCACGCCTCACCTCTCCATCTCGCCGCGCCACCGCCGCCGCCAACCACCTTCTACCTTACCTCCGTGAGCCACTACCACCACCGGAGCATCGCCACCACAACCGCTTCCACTCTCGGTCCTAACCCCTCCATCCTCCCATTCCCGTCCAAACCCAGTGTGTTTCATCCTCATCCTCGTTGCGGCGTCCTGCCTTCGTGCTCAGCCGTTTCCTCCTCATCCTCCCCTCCCCGAACTGGCAGTCGGGGGTGCTCAAGCGTGGAGTCATCCTCCCCTCCCCGAACCTGCAGGCTGCCACTCGGATCCGACTGGGTGACACTCAGAACCTGCAGGACCGGTGCTCGGATCCAACCAGGCAACGCTTGGAACCTGTAGGGCTGTCCGAGAGAGGCGACGATCGGCACGTCCAGCGCGATGCGGCGCTCGGATCCTAGGCTCCGGGCCTTTTTGCTAGCTTAGTTAGCCTCTCGATCAGTAGCTCTAGCTTGTTGTCCTTGTGATCGTGTTGCTTTTCACTCCTCATTTATGACCTATATGTACTTTTTCCTTTTCTATCTTAATATAACTGATTTTACTGTTGTTTCAAATTTTTGTAAATATTAGTCACTTAGAATTGCACATCACTAAGTCTAAATTGTGATCTCAAAAGTGTGAAATTTTAATAAAATATTAGCAATTTTAAGTCTATAGGTTATATACAGAGTGAGGTGATGTGGATGAAAAAGGTTGTATGTTGATCTCAATTAAAAAATTTGTCCGTAAGTTATATATAGAGTGAGGTTTAGATAAGGATAGTAGAATCAATTGATCTAAAGCTTAAAAATGGGACTAAGAATTTTCAAAAACTAGGTAACTAGTAATTCTTATAATACATGTAACCTCTGCATGTTTCGAAAAACTAATTTGAGGCAAAGATGACATAGTATATATAAGCACACGATCGACTATATATATAGAGAGTGAGAAGGATAGTACAGTACACACATGGGAGGGACTCAACAGCCTCATTTTGGACCGATCGATTCCAACTAGCTACACACACAATCTCTTACATAAGCTGATCATAATCGATCTTTGCAACGATCGAGCGGTCATCTTCACCATCCAGTGAAATAACGATGAAGCACGTTATTATATATGACGTAGCTATATATACATATTTATATCTCATCTCATCACATCTGATCGATATACTACGTACAGTGCTAGCTAGTTAATTATTTAATCAGTGCTAAGTAGAGCTAGCTCCCCAGATTAACATGCTGGCCGGCAGCTGGTCACAGAATAAAAGCAAGGTTAATTAGTTGGCACTCTAGCTGAAAGACAGGTACTCGCAGTAGAAGTCATGCATTAATTGCAGGTACATACATACCTAGTTTTCACTGGAGAGCACGATATTGGACTACTTCGCTGCTAGTGCTAGTAGTAGAGGGAGCCTGGAAGAAGAAGAAGAAGAACGAGAAGAGATCAAGTCAAAATGAAAGTCGTTAATCTCGAGAAAGAGATTAGTTAATCAGATTTGCACTAGCTAGTTAGCTAGAGATCGATAGTATGAAGGGTAGAGCGAGGTAGGTTGAGACCTTGCCACCAGTCACCCCGGGTGGCTGCCGAGGTGTCGTCCTGCTTGTCGCCGTCCTTGTGCTTGTTTTGCTCAGCCTGATGATCGGCGGCGGGATATTGGCGGTGAGATTCGGCGGCGTAGAAGTCCCGGCCGCCGTAGTGGACGGAGGTGGAGCCGAAGTAAGGCGACTCAGGTGACCCACCATACAAGGACTGCTGCTGCTTCCCCTGATGTCCCCCTGCCCCTGTCGATGATGATGATGATGATTTCCCACCTCCTCCTGCTGCAATATCTCAGTAATTCCCAAGTTAATTACGCATGCATGTCTGTCGAAGGTGATTAAATAAACGATCGAGAAGGCTCTCTGGCTTACCGTGAGCCCGGCGTGACGCATCTTTCCCCATCGCCTGCTGTCAATGTACACGTACGTACTTGATCAATTAGTCCAAATTAACAAATGCTCCTATATATTATACAAGTGTATATGCATGATATAAATGAATTTTCGCTTTCATCCAAGAAAAAAAGAGAGGAAGAAACGGTAATATAATGGGGATTGTAGCTAAGATCACGCGTACGTGCATGATATAAATGAGTAGACTTGGGACTGCACTCCATACGTGCATGCATTTGACAAAGAGAGAATGGACAAGATAAGACAGAAACAGATTGCTCCATCACGAGTCACGCGAAATATATATGGAAAAAAAGGAATGCATATCGCTTCATGCATGATCCATATATCCACAGTGATAACATGCTGCTCGGTCTACTTATGTCATGCGTGCGTGCTAATTCTAAGAAAGAAAGAAATCAAGAAATGAAGAGAAAAGAAGAGATTATTTGGGGGCCATATATAGCGCCGAAGCAAAGATCGATGGCCGGAGATACGTACTGCAGAGGGAGCCGGGAAGACGGTGCTGAAGTAGCCGGCGGAGGAGGGGGAGGCGGTGGCGCCGTCTTTGGGGCCGAAGAGGTCGTCAACGATGGAGCTCCCCGTCGCAGCAGCAGCAGACTTCTTCTTCCCATCCATACTTGATTAATATCTACCTGATGAACGTACTGGCCGGGATGGAGAGCTAGCTAGGATAGATCTGATCGATTTACTTGAGTTGATGTCGATAGGTTTCAGCTGCTGTGGTTCTACATATTTACGCACCCGGGCGCGGCCTTTTAAAGGGAGTTCAGACTTGATACAGACGCTACACACAGAGTCACATGTAATCAAAATTAAGATGCTTACATGTCACAATTCGGTCCACACATAAGATAACTATCACAACATAGTACACTTTCCTATATATCACAAAGTAAAACTAAAGGCTGTAGCGTGATCCGCATGTTGCATTGTATTAAGATGGATATATGGACTAAAGGCAGGAGCAAGGGTATTCATTCATGTGTCCTATTTCATATATGAACATGTGTCCTTAGAGAGAAGCAGCTAGCAAGCTAATGCAAGTGGATAAGTCGCGTGCGGGGCCCACGTGATCCGTACGTGCTTCTTTTCTTTTGTCCATGCCGTCGATGCGGATGGCGATAGAGAGAGAAAGAGGTAAAGCTCTCGACCATACCGGCCCGTGACTGGCTAGCTAGCTCCAACAAAACGGCCGATCGACCAACGGTCGGTCTCTCCTCTCCATCCATCTCACGTACAGGTAAAGGACATGTAGCAACTAGAGTACGTTAAGATCGAGTGACATTCCAGATCGAACCGCCCGGTTCACTGCATCCGTCCATTGATGCATATCCTTCCATCCTCAGTTTATCCGTTCCTTTCCTTTCATCGCCCATCCTTTGTCCTTAACTTTTTTCTCTTTTTTCTCTCGACCTTACCTTTTTTATATCTTATATTTAATTTCTTGATATTAATAAACTTGTGAAATACTTAGTAGTAAGATAAGGAATCAGATTATGGGAAATTAAACCACGCAGCTAGTTAGCTAGCTAGGTTACATGCATGCTCGAATCATGATTCATGATGGAGGAGTACATGCAGTACTGCAGTACAGTTAAAGATGGAGGAGTGGAGACTGCAGCCTGCAGGTGGTGGTTGCTTTAACTGTCAATGCACGCATCTATAACTAACTATGTCCATATCCTGATATACGACCATGCATACCCATCCAACGGCTGGCCAATAAATCAGCATCTGGCCGGTCGTCTGTTTGTCTGGTGTACTTGACTCCATATTTGGCAGCCCGCCCGACACGTGCTTCCATACGTGTCTGCATGCTACGTACGTACCTAGCTCCCTCCTCTCCTCTGCTAGCTCCAAGCCTCCAACCATCGCTCATCGAGTAGTTAGTAAAAAAGATTTACAAGATCAAATTATATATAAGGATGTAGACTGGTAGTCAGAATCATGTAGGAGTATAAAAATAATGAATAACCACGCGAATTGTGCGAACCAGTACTTCGGCTTGTACGTGTCCCGGTGTCCGATTATATTTCCGATGCAACCACATGCATCCATGACAGGTAAGTCCGTTCATGGCCGGTACTTTGGAACTTGCATCCTAGCTAGCTACCACTAGTATATGTTTGTCTCCCCTGCCTACTCTACTTGCCTAGCTAGCTCGTCCGTCCGTATATGCATATGCACATGCGTGCATGGATCACTAATAATAGTTACAAAATTATTTACTACTGTCAAAGTTAAAACCAACTAAATTAATTACGTTCAGGGATCGTGGTCCATGGAGCAAGTGGACAAGTGCTACCTAGCTACTCCATATATACTGTATGTCGGTCAAACTAGCTACGATCGACCAGATGGGCCGACATGCATGCATGCATGCTAGCTATCGAATATTGACTCTTGAGCCTTAAGTTCCGATCGATCAGGAAGATGCATGCAACTGGCTGCTAGCTAGGTTTACATACATCAATCTCTCATGCATCAATGTCATAATAATGGGACGCGTGGCATGGATGGCAGCTTCTGTTAATCGATCTCATCAAATGCAACCGCCCGGACACTTTTATTCGTGCAAATCATAACGTAGCTAGGTATGTAACGTAGATATCCCTTCTTGCCCGGCCCCGGTGGATGCATGATACGGTCAACCAGAAGAACAAACAGGGAATAAATAAGTTGATGGAGTGATTGATATTCGGATAGCTGCATGCATGGGCATCATCTAGTCATGTATGCATGGACTCCATTAGCTAGCTAGTACTCACAAAGCTTAATTCTATAATGATCCGATTCCTCTCTTTCTGCTAGATATGCATGCTCCATCCATCCATGTGATCAATATTAATGATATAGTAATGTTACTCCATATGGAGATTTGGAGAGGATTAAAACGGAAGCTTCTCTTCTTCATGCATATTGATCCATAGATCGATCTTTGGTGATAGCAATGTGTCATGACCATATGCATGGACAGCAAATAAAGGTCCATCCTTATCTTAAAAGATCCGATTTCATGATCTCTCGGAAGAATATAATATATATCCGTCGATCCGTGATCCTCTCAAGATCAGTGTCGAAACCAGCTTTAAATTTTCCTCTGGTCGATCAAACTGATGAATGAATCAATAATTCCATGATTTGATCCAGATTTAGTTTGCACATGCATGTGAATATAATTCCGTTAGTACGTGTCTAGCTAGCTAGCCTCAATAAAGAGTCAAGTAACAAGTAGCAGCTAGATAGACATGCAATAGAATTTGCGTGGCGAATATATATATCGATCGGCCGGAGAAGATACCTATATACGTACGTACGTTACGAATATGTGTCGTGTTGTGGAGAGTTGTTAAGTTTGACTTGAAGTGCATGGAATCCTGGACCGGGCCGGATATACATAAGCATGTCTCTCCTGGCCGGCCGGTTACGTACGTACTAGCTAATTAACTCTTTGCAGGTGTCATGCAACTGTGGTACCGTACGTGTGTCGGCAGCTCATGCATCGATCGAACGGACACACAATTGCCGCAGGCAGTTGACAGTTGCCGCACTATATATCTGCGCACGTCTCGTTCTGCATGCAGTCCAACATAAGCTAGCTAGTCGATCCCTACGCGTCGCTGGCCATGAGTTTAGCTGCATAATTCGACATATCAGCCACACGACCTCAGCAGCCTCACTCATCACTCCAGCTAGATAGTCACATTGATTTAATATGGACATTGATCGAACGGAACCACCACTAGCTATCATCACTGTAGCCACCACGTACGCTCCCATCCATCATGTATGTATATATTCATCCATCGAATTGAGCATCTTCAGTTTAACCGGCTGGTAGTCGGCGACACGTACGTATGCATGTGTGTGCCTGCTACTCTGCTAGCTAGCTAGATCGAGTCGAATGCATGTACGTACAAAGTGCGCGCGAACTAATTAATTAATGCTGGCTGTACAAGAGCACAAGTGGCGCCTTAGCTACCAT
This sequence comes from Stipa capillata, assembly GCA_019208055.1. NCBI lineage: Eukaryota > Viridiplantae > Streptophyta > Magnoliopsida > Poales > Poaceae > Stipa > Stipa capillata. Next base: position 206,095 of record JAGXJF010000360.1, read on the forward strand.
CGAAGGTTAAAAAGTAGTTTGGCTTTGTTTGAGATGGATGGATAGATAGATAGATAGACATGTGTTGGTCCTGTGATAGATTTGGATTGCAACACGTACCTACATGCATAACAGGATAACGTTACGGGATAAGACAAGTGTCATGCATATATGTCACTGTTATACATGATGCGCCCAGCAGTGTCAATCATTCATAGTTCGATCCATCAAGTGTAGCTAGCTAGATATATACATGCATGGTGATCCATGATCCAGAGATAATCATGGATCCGAAAAAAGGAGATGAGGAATCACCCAAAAGATCCATGGTGGTCATCCATCTATATAGTACCATCTCTGTTGATCATGCATGAGAGTGGCAGTTTTTGAGGGAGTTCCATCACGATTTTCAGAAAATCTGCAACCCAGAGGGATGGAATGTCTTTTTCCATACCGATTCCGCGATTTACAATAAAAACTTATGAATAAAAGTACATGGATACTCTCAAGTTTTACATTGTACACTAAGACCAAATAACATCTTACCGTTGAGACCATTAGTTAATGAACATGCTGGACTTCATTATCTCGCCACAGACTCCGGATCCTATAAGAACAATTTTTTGATGATCACGCCAACAAAAAGTAGATGCCATTATCTCCATTAATGTGTAGAACTCGTTGCCTTAAAAGTGTTGTTGTTCGTCGAAAGAAAATCAAAAAAATATTTATTTGTGCTGAACTATTATTCCTTATCGATCTCCAGAGTAGGTATCGTCCTCGCCATTGAAGTGAATCAATCCGATAAAATTCATCATGGGTAAAAGCAATTGTCGATGATCGGTAAACCGCCGATCTTACGGTATTCGTGGAACTGTGATACTTCGGAGGTAGGGACCTTTAGGGCACAAGGCCAAGAGATCTGACAGCAAGAAAAAGCCATTTTTATACAGGTTCGGGCCTCCCTCAGGATAACAACCCTACGTCTTGTTCGTAATATTGCTCAGAGAATAGTCTTACAAGGGATGTGTATGTTAGTGGCTACCCTAAACCTAATCGTAAACTAATCCGACTAGTCCTGCTGAACTCGACTTCTTCGAGGTGGCAGGAATAGCTAGGGTCTCTAGATCTAGAAAGACTTGTTGGATCTAACTCGACCTGTCCTCCCCTATAGGATTTGCTGATCCTTTTATAGGGGGTTCACCTAGTCGTACCGGTCATGGACTTTGACCTAGGTAAGACTCTGGCTTCCTTAAACATCGGGATTGCCTCCCTAGTTTAAAGGGTATCTTCCCTCCTTACAAGTGGTTACTTTATCTTCCTGGGATCCTTACCGGGCACGTGACACACTCCGGTAATCCAGGAAATCATATATGGGTATTTTCTAATATACGGGATACCGTACTATCCATCGTCAAGTCCCCCATCAGTACGTGAAGTGAGGTCATGACCGTTTTGTAAGAAATCTGTCCTTGTCGGGGAACAACTCCGAGTAGGCGAAAACGAGTACTTCTTCGACACCTTCTGAAAGGACCGGAGGTGCCGACTAGAGGGGGGTGAATAGGAGGCTAACTATTTTCAATTTTTTTCAACTTAGGTTATCAAAATAAATCATAGCAGATTGCAATGTTAGATTAGCTGTGTGACACGTGAACAGCACATGCAATATATGTTATGTAAATTAACACGTAGCTGTCACACAGGTATGTAACAGAGGTGAGCTAATGACTTAAAAATAGATGAGCAAGACAGATAGCTGTGTAACAGGTAGCTGACACAGGTAAGAAATATGATATACAGCAACTGAGGCACAGCTATGCTAACACGGGTGAAAAGTGATCTATCACAGATAAACAATGTATATCTAAGAACACACAAGCATGCAGATCTAATGAGTAACTAAAATGCAGTATATGAAGTGCTCAGAGGGACAAGGTGTTTTTCACCGAAGTTCCCTACTCTTTTCAGAGAGGTATGTCTCCATTGGAGAGCCTACTTCGAAGAGATCACCAGCACTAAATCGTGCTTGTTCTCCGAGTACCTGAATGATCAGGCCTCTTGCTTTGCTTGTGGAAGTCTTTTAGCTTTCCGGCAAGTAGACTTCAGATCACCTTCACAGACTACTGGTTCAGCCCACACAAGCTTGGATGATACCAGCAACTCCTACGCCCGTCTAGGAGTAGACACTCCAAGAGTAACAGATTCAGCAGCAACAACTCTTGGAGGAACCAATTCTCTTTACTCAGAGGCTCTAACTCTCTTGAACTAACTCTTAGGAAGTTTGGCTTTTGTTCAGAGGGTGAGAGGCTTGCAACGGTCGAATATGATTCACTGGTTTGAGCAAGGTTGAGGTCGAAGACCTCCCCTGGTCCCCTATTTATAGGGTTCACAGGTACCTGACCGTTACACTCATGTCACGTAGGATTAGGTGGGTCACCGGTGACAGACACCGGTGACACAACTAATCACAACGCACAATGGTAACCGACTCAGGCAGATCGACACCTGTGTCACCGGAAGCACACACAGCTGAACCCTTAACTGACGTAGCCTAACTACTCAGACCGATCTTGGCACATCACATGCCCTCAGCGTACAACTAACTCTGATCCCTAATAAGGAGAGAACCTCCAACAGTCTTCTGACTCAGCAGACAAACTATTGCAGTGCAGGTCCCTTAGTATTTACAAGCTCTCCCCTGGTACAGAGATGTACCTGAGTCATAGAGCACTAGACCACCTGTGACACAGCTGTGTCACACAGGTGACTCTAACCTCTAGGATTTTTCTACCGCTAGCACTGCAGAGTGCTAGCACAAGCTAATTTCACACTTGTGCAAAATTATTGATACAGGGCCACTGACCTCAAAGTATCAGTGCCACTGTCCAACACTCTGAGCATTGAGCAAAAGAACCTCCATACATCATTACTGATTCATCCCTCTTGGTAGTACGGGTGTTTCCTATGGACTCACGAAAACTAGCAAATCTAGGCTTTACTTGCCACCAACTGCAGTCACGGCCCTTGACGCATCAAGCCACCATCACCTTGCTTGCAACTCCTTGCACAGCACCGGCTTCTTCACAGCTGTGGCACAGCTGCCTAGCACAGCCATCCCCTTGTCCTGAAAACCACCTTTGTACCATTTTTGGTGGTCATCCTTTCCTTGATGACACTTCTTTCTGGAACCTATTAATCCTGCTTACACTCATTGTAAACATTAGATTCTAGTTTGAGTTGCCATTAACCATCAAAACCATTTAGGGGCCTAGATGATCTTTCAATCTCTCCCTTTTTGGTGGTTAGTGGCAACCCATTCAACACCTTCAAACAAAGATTTGAATGAGTGATACATGTGCAGATTGTCAGAATATACTCCCCCTGAAGCTGTGCACATAAGATTTGCTTTTATCATGCAAATGCACAGATTCTAATTTTGGGTGTGAGCAGTATTTTCTTATAACTTACACTTTTATCAGTTCAGAGAATTTGATAGATCACAAGAGAATGATTTAACTGAACTGATACATTTTTATTTTGATGCAGTTAGAATGATCAGAGCATAAAATTCATAAAATTTCATGGTCAGAGCAAACATATGTATCAGAGCAAAGATATGTGAAGAAAAATTATATCAGAGAAAATACCATCCACATATATCAAGAACATTACTGCATCAGAATATTGTAATCAAGATAGAAGAATTTAAAATAAAGCAAGTCTTGATACACCAAAAAATATAATACTTATAACACTCCCCCTAAATCCAAAATACTCTCCCTCTTATATTTCTCCCCCTTTGATACTAAAACACCAGAAAGGGGTTAAGAGAAGAAACATTCAGGGGAGCTTGGTCTTCAACAGCTGGAGAACCTCTGAGAGCTGAGTCTGCAATTGATCGACCTTGGAGTGCAGACTGTTGACTTCTGTTCTGAGTTAGAGATTCTCTCTGCGTAGAGCTGCAAACTGTTCCGGCACACGTCGTCTTACATGCGGGAAAAGCAACTGTTCTGCATTTAATGCGATGGAACAGATCGTGACGTTAACCGCACTTTGGTCAGGAGCAATTCGAATCTTTTGAGGGACAGAGGATTAGGGGTTTTGCCCGCATTGCTCTCTGCCTCTTAGAATTCTTGTCTTCTTCCTTGCACTTCTGCGTTCAAACTTCCGCCTCTCCCTCTCCAGTCGTCATCAACGATCATGGCAGGGTCTCTTCCGTCTGGGAGCTCATGGCCGCGGTCGGAGCTGACTTCGGCGAGACTTGCGTCTTCAATGGAGCTGACCCTTATTCAATCGGCTCATCGAACTGAATTCTGCCCCGTCCGGAACGAGCCGATTCCCGTGCCTGATCCTGGTTGTTTGGTCATTTTCTCTAATTTCTTCCGGTGTGGATTTTTCTTCCCTCCGTCTTCGTTCTTGACCTCTGTTCTCTGTTTTTATCAGATCGAGATGGTGAACCTTAATCCGGCCTCATTCACTATCCTTAATGTGTTGCCCACCTGTGCGAAGCTTTTCTCAGAATTCGCTCCTCTTTAGACCTTTTCAGATATTATGATTTTCTGGAGAGGACCGGGGGCCAAGTCGTAGGCGGTGCCCGAGTCCGGTTACGAGAAGGGAGGAAAACCGAGTATATTGATGTTGGCGGGATCAACTCTTTCTCTAGGATGGGAAAAGGAATGGTGTTATTTCCGCCCACCGTCTGCCTTGGGTATCAAGTACTGGGGTTTCCCTCCCGAGTCAACACCCGCATGGTCTGACGAGACGGTGCTGGACTTTTTCCTAAGATGTCTTATCAAGGAGATAAGGGTTCTCAAGTCACGCAACCTAACATCCTTCGACGTTGCTTCCGACTTCTTCAGGCGCGGACTTTGTCCCCTGCGGTCGAGGGAGATGGGTGCCTGGGTGATCACCGGTGACCCCTATCATAGGCACAGGAAGATGGGTATGATTCGTAGATTCTCGGAGCTTGTAGAATCCGTGTCACTCTGATCGCCTTCCTTTCTCGTTGAACAGCTCTCTTGGAGGACGAAGTCTTCGAGAAGACGATGGTTCTTTTCAAAGAGAGACCTCCTTCGGGGCATTAGGACGTCCCTCTGTCGTTGCCCCTTCGGCCTCAACAAGAACAGGAAGAGGTTCTCGCGGTAATCTTTTCCGGTTTTAGACCTCTTCTGTCTCTTCTGAGTAGTGTTAATAACGGTACTACTCGAGCGACTGTCTGCAGCGCGAAGGGCGTGGGATCGCGGACCCCGAAGCGGGACCTTCTACCGATCGTCGGGAACCGTCCAATGCCGGAAGTCAGCCAGGCGGGGACGTAGAATGCGGCCCTAGCCGACCAGGGAGCCCCCGTGTGATGGGTCGGAGGCCCATGTGCTTCCTCCGGAGCTGGCCGCGCAGGTTTCTCTCGTAAGCTTCTGAGATTTTTTCGCCTTTCGACAATGCTTTGGTTTTCTGATCGGGTATACTATCCCAAAAGGAAAAGACGCATGGAACTCCTTCGGCCGGAGCCACGATCCTTACTACTCGGGGGGCGACGACTTCCCTGGCGTGGAAACCACACGCGGTTCTGAAGAGAGTGAGGTGACCTCATATTATCCCCCTTTGTGGCTTCTTTTCTGGTGACACTGATGCTGAGCTTTCACTTGTAGGGGAACGTCTTTGCCGGTCGAGGGACAACCGCTGTCAGCGGGCTCCCAACGCTTGCTGGTATCCAACCAGCCTGCTGTGTTGAAGAGGCGTAAGCTCCTACCTAGTCGGAGTACGACTAAGAAGACTACCTCTCTTCCTCCGGTTGAAATCTCATCGAGTCTTTGTCAACCGGTTGAGGAGGCTCCGACGGAAGATGACCCGTTTGCGCCCATCAGGCCTTTGATGGAGGTACCTTTTCCTATTCGTAAAGAACTCTTCCGTGACTTGCTTTTTCTTACCTTGGTGCTCCCCCCAGCGTGCCCAGGTGTAAGGCCCCGAATTTCCAAAACCCAAAAATTAGGGCCTTCAAAAACTTTTTGGTTAGATAACGCTAACCAACGTGCTTCGATAAAGCTTAATGTCAAGTCGTTCCAACCCCGAAGTTATTTAGACCAAAACCTCTCGTCCTTACTTCCCTGCCGCGACAGCCAAATTCTACCGCGGCAAGTCTTTTCCCTACCGCGGCAACGCCGCGACAACATTTTCGCTGCCGCAACTTTACATATATACATGAGCACATCAGTGTTCCTCCTCGAACCCTAACTCACCGCGACCTCACGTGTCTATTCTATCTGCGTCGCAACCCTATATATGCTAAAACCATCGAGTGTATGTGTGCACCTACACTCCGAACTCTATTTCGGAGTAAAGGCGAAATCCACAACCCTAGCTCTTTATCCGTCCTTGGCTCCCTGTATCCGTCTTGGTCGGGTAACTCTGAAAACCCGCACACACGCACTCCAGCCGATAAAACCCTGAATCGGCGAATATCCTAAAGTGTCGCATGCACCGTATTCATCGGAGCACCTGCGGTACCTCACCACCAATCGACCCTAAGTCGAGATGGATAATCCACCGAGGATCCCGTATGCCCTCCATCCCTTGCCGCACACCCGGAACCCTAATTCCAGCCCTCGATTTCTTTCCGTCCCATTTAAACCATTTCTCCAGAAACCTAAGCGCGGGATCTAATATTCCTCGGCTCTCCCAAAATTCTAAAATAGATCGTGGAACCACTTGCCAATATATTTGACCCAGTTATGGCATAAAATAATAGGATCCGATTCGAAAACATTTATTTACAAAAAATATAGGCATGCATAGTTTAGAAATCTGGATTAACCATGATCGAACGTCGTCGTTAAAATTACCGCGGTACAGGAGATCTTGAATAATCTCCCAACCGATCGCTGTCAAAAACTTGGTAAATTATTTTTACCACCTTTCCGACCTATCTACCTCTTTTATTTCCCCTGGCAGCTCATGTCTTAACCCCCCTCAGTTAAAACCTACCGACGGCCTCGTGAGAATCCTTTCCAGCAGTACCAGCAAATTAAACCCTCACGTTTCCTCTGGCCATTGCAATTGCTACACCCAGATTCCTTTGCATGCAGACACTGATACTCACGAAGGCATAGTGCACGAAGTACTCATCGGTGCCTAATTTTCTCTGTTGCTTGGAGCTGTGTACCTCAGAATCTGTGGCAAGCTTGGACCTCTCAGCCACGTCCCATCTCCTTCCCTGGCACTCCATGCCATCACAGTTCATGCCGAGCTAGCTCCAGCTCGCCACCAGCTCTCAGCTGTCACTTCCTTGCCCTATAGCCACAGCAGCCTGGCCATTTCAATCTCGTCGCCAGCCTTCTAGCAGAGCAATGCCGCCCTCGAGTTTCAGCGCCGGGTGCCGCTTGGAGCTCCGGTCGCCTCGCCGTCAAACCACAAATGTCCTTGCTCCTCCTGTGGCCACAGCCACGCCCGAGACAAGTCCCATCCTGAAGTCAAGCCGGCTCTAGCAATGGCCATGGCCAGCTTGCACGCCGCCGGCCTACTTAAGGCACGCCAAACCTTTCTTCTCCCTGAGCACCTTGCTCACCTTCTTCCCCAACCGAATCCCCAAGCTTTCTCTCCCCTAGAGCAGCCGAGCTCCTCCCCTTCAACCCGAGCCGAGCTCCTCTGCGCCATTAAAAGCCACACCCGAGCTCCCTCTTGCTCCACTCTCTTCTCCCGAGCTCAACTCTTTCTACCACTGTTTTCCCGTTCAGCTCCAACCGCCACCACCTGCAGTAGTTCAAGCCGCCAAGCTCCTTCTCCTCCTCCCCATTCGTTGCCTCTGGTCCGTACCAGTCCCGGTCGCCGAGTTCCTCCAGGTTACCCGAATGGAAGAGGAACGGAGCTGAGCTGAGAGTTCTCTCCTACCTTGGCCACTCCCTTTCTGTAGCTAGCTGCCGGATTGAGCTGGTGCGCCGCCGCATTTTCTTCGCTCCGCCACAGCAAAGCCACTAGCAAGAGCAAGCAGCAGGTCCTTGCGCCGCCGGCCTTGTTCTTTTTTTTCTTTTGTTCCCTCAAGCACACTAGTATAGCTAATGCACTGTAGCATGTGTAGCTATTTATTCTTCCTTTTCTTTTCAGCTCCCCTCAGCTGCTAGTCCACACCGGCACCTCCAGCGATTTTATTTTCTTGCCCCAGCTCACCGGCCTCTAACCCCCAGTAGCTCAGTTAAGTCACTAATTAAACACCCGGTTAAGCCTCTTAATGCACCAGCTTAATTCCTAATAGCTCGGTTAATGCACTGCGTTAGCTCATAATAGTTGCCCTAACCCGGCCAGTCAAACCCTAATGACCGATTTCGTTTCACTTCAAACCTAATCCTGGAACCCCCAGATAAAGTCTTAAGCATTTACACTAATCCTTTGCCAAAATCCAAAACATTTTACTCAACTAGCTAAGGATCAGAACTAGTGTTAAATTATTAAGCGGCAAATTCTACACACATACAGCACACACATGCATAACTTTTAAATAGTCCTAGTGGCCGACCCCCTTACTTCGAGTTTGTTCTGACATCATAGGTTTAGTTCTAGTCGATTGATTCAAATGCATTTCTAGGATTTAAAGTGTTTGCGTATAAACGATAGGGATTAGAATTAGAGCTAGTTGTTAAGGAGCCAATTCCGCATGCGCAGCAGGCATGCGGGCGTAAACCCTTGAACAACCCCAGGTTGAAAAGTCTGCATTCCCATCTTGTTGAATTAAAACCTCAGTAACCCCTAGACTGGTTTAAACCAAAGTCGTTAGTTTAAATCTTATCGAGAACGATTTCCCCGATTAAATATATCGTCATTTTATGTGGTATTTCCGCATATAACCGTTGCCAAAAGTCTTCTTTGTACTCAAGAACCCATGTCCCAAAAGCCTAAAACCCTAATTCCTACCAACCTAACGCCGGAACCTTAAGAATAACATTTACGTTTTGAACATGCATCTGTTGGTTTGTTTGGAGTTATTCTGAAGTTGGTTCTTATTCGCCGATTTTCCGACGTATAGTTGACGGAGTGAAGTGCGTGCGAGAGAAGGACCCGGCGTCACCCCGCGTTCAGAGCACGAACAAGAATTGCCAGGCAAGCATTCCCACCTCGATCATGTCAAAATCCCATATATGCAAAGTTATGAATATTTTGTTTGCGAACTCTGCATGCTATGTGTTAATATCGATATTTTATGTAGAGTTAGTTATACCCATTAGTTGCACGATACCTAGGTCCGAATATCCTTCCTTGTAATCCTAGGTATATTCGGCGGTTGACCCTCGACCGTCGAATAATTAAGGTTATAGGTGTTAACCATGCTTAGCCCTGCTATAGTCAAAAACCAAGTTTTACTCATCCCGTTGGGATATGGGAAAACAAACCCTCGGATGGCATATGCTGTCCGAGGTGACTTTCACAAATAAAGGTTTATCACAAATCAAAAGAAAAGAGGAGATGATTTGGATTCGGGTAGGAATGTTAAGTGATGTTCGGGGATGTAGAACATTGGTTGGAGCCATGATCGTCCAGGACGTCATGGGGTTGGGAATTGGAGTCCTACTCGAATCAGTTAAGGACCGAGCCTAAGTGCCGCTAAACCGGTTCCATTACCGTACGTCCACATGTCCTTTATGGGAAGGACTTGGCTTAGTAACCCGGCAAGTATTAGGGTTTGGACCCGTGGAAAGTAGGGAGTTAGTGCTAGGTGTTTGAAGTCCTAGAGTTCCACCTACGCCAGGCGGGAGGTGTTGAGACGACACAAAGGTGGAGAGTCCCAATTTGGTGTCCAGGACATGCAAACTTGGGTATTCACCTAGCGGGTCCAACTCTGGTATGGAAGCGGGCGAAGGTCTCGTTGTACAAGCCCTGGACACATGCGACGCGTAGCATGCCCAGGGGGAACTACATCTTGTGGGTAAAGCCGTACAACCTCTGCAGAGTGTTAAAAACTATTCGAATAGCCGCGTCCTCGGTTATGGACATGAACTGGCAAGGCCACACACTGGTTAGACTAAGTGTTGTTTGTGAAAGCATGGGAAAAGGGATTAAGGACGTGGGCATGATGTGTCCACAGAGGGCAATTTACGCTACAGGTTGGTAGCAAGGAATTGCCGGAGGAGTAGGCTAGCCGTGTGATTCGGGATACACGGGCTGAGCCAGGGGCACTCGCTGAGCTATCCAGGATAGTGTCAGTCGAGTGTGGTACCGAGAAGCCAGACATGTTGCCCAGGGTAATATGGTCTGAGCTGTCTCGAGGATTGTAAGGAGGTAGCCGGGTCTACCTCGGGAGGATTCTGTTCTTTTTACTTTAAACAGTTTTACTAAATTGCTTTTGAATCTACTATCCAAGTATTTAAATTATGCACTTACTTTTCCGCACATTAATCAGCTTAGAGTAGAGCTATTCCTTGTTTATCCTCTGCATGAATTATTTGCCGTATACTCCTTCCTGTGGGAATAGCTTGCGAGTACATTCGATGTACTCACCTGGCTTGTTGATTTGGCCAGACGAAGAAGACATCAGTTCTGAGGATAAGATTACAGACGCGAACGCTAGGGCGTAACCCCAGTCAGTTGCCTGTCGGGTACGGCATACTGATGGGCCACATTCCGCTGGATTTCCGCTGCAAGATTTTAGCCATTGGGCTACAGGTATCAGATTATCGACCTTTACGGTCTATTTAACTATTTACGTATGTATGACAATGATATACAGGTTAACTCGTGTGTATCGGCTACTGATCCAGGGACCGGTACAGTAATCACGAGGGAGTTCCCGGCTTAAAAAACCGGGGGCGCCACAGCTTGGTATCAGAGCCATACTGACTGTAGGTTAACCCTAGCTAGCATGGCCGTTAGACAGGACTTAGGATATACAAACTATTTTGAAAATAAGCTAGAAATAATGACATAAGTGTGGGCTCTACTCTCCTCATGATTCCTAGCATCTCTTCTCTTTACCTCAGAAATACTCCTGAACGTAGCATTAACAAAATTTATTCTAAACTCATCCTTTGTTCAAAATTGTAGATGAGTGAAGGAACGCTTCGCCGAGAACACGGACACCCTTGGGGCGCTCTCTTGAGAAAGCTACTTCGCTTCCTTGGAATTCGACGACGACCCCTGTTCATTGTTCGGAAGGACTACGTCGTCAGAATGGATGCTGGATATCGCGCCAAGGTGTACTTCTACTCTCTTCGAGCAGTCCCGCATGTCTACACAGGATACAGCTTCAGCCCACGAGGAGCCATAATGATCGTGTTGCGAGAAGCCATACGACGCCTCTGCCGCATGTACCATGTCCGGATGCAAAGTCAGGAGCCTACCTTTGTCCGTAGAACAAATTGATCGGATAATCTGACCTTGAACAATAAGTTAGGTCACTAGAGTTCCCTGTCACTTAGTGACATGGACCACATGACCCGTCGTAAAGTCTAGTAGAACGCTTTGGTTTGTAATGTGTGCTGGACTACGGTCCTTAATATGTTGTATTGTACTTGCATGTCATATGAGGTACGCCATCGCCATAGGCATGGTATAGTACCCGCACTTGTCTGTATGATAATAGCCTTCACGGCCTAGGTAATAAAAATAACTCTGTTTCGTACCCCCGTCTTGTCACTTGTTATGTCCCATATGGTGTCGGTAGCCCGTCAAAGCTGACTGCCCATCTTTCCAGGTGTCGTCAGCCATTAAAGACGACCGGTACCTGTCGAGTCCTAGGGTAACTTCACCTTTCACCTCCCTCGAACCTGAGTTACCGCTGGCTACCCGTCTGCCGTAAACCAGCTATAAAAGCCCCTCTGAGCTTTTGCACCTCACCACCGTCAGAAGCCTTTTGCTCTGGCACATCCCTTCGTTATTCGTCATTCTTCCTCGTATCCACAAACACGATGCTTTGGGGTACCTTATACCAGGACACCACCGCTGAAGAATTCGTCGGATTCGTTCACGTCTTGTGGACCGTAGCTCGACAAACTCTCGGAGCAACCCAACGCCCTAAGTACAGCGTGTACTTAGGAGATGCTCCTGGCACCCTGCACGAGTTTTGGGCGATAGCGCACGTCTATCCCGGAGACTCCGATCCAGGCATGCCATTTGCTTTCATCGGAAGAACTATGCCTACCTCTACCCTGGCCATTAAATCGGTTGCATGGGAAGCTGTCTTCCACCTTCGCCAACTGGTCCCTAGCATGAATCAACCACCTTTCTCATTATATCCTGGCGGTACTCCTGGAGAAGACCCTGGACACACAAGCTTGCACCCAGAAGAGAATGACACAGTGAAACACCTCGCCATGTACGTTGCAGCTCAACACGATCTGCTTACCCAACTGGTAAATTCCTGGCTTTTGGCACAAGGAACTGGTATTCCTATGCTTTCCCAGCTTCTTTCTAGCACTCCCTCGGTGACAGCCGCTACCGCCCCTGATATCGAGGAGCAGCCGCCACCAAGCATACCACCTGCGAAAGGAGGCAGTAGCCGCTCCAGGAAGACTACGGCCTCTAAAGGCACTCCAGCCCCTCGAAAAGCGAAAGCCCCGCGCAGTAGTAAATCTACTCAGGACGCCGACCCAGAAGCAAACTAGGCATTCAAAGATGTTGGATCTGGTTTAGCCCTTTCGTGCCACTAGTGTGTGTGTGTTCTTCTCGTGTTAATGTTGCAGTAGGAACTTGCCCATGCTGTCTGACATTAGGGCAAGGATAACCGATACGCTTTTAGGCGTATAAGTGTCGTGTAGTTCCTTTTAGAGTATCATGAGTGTTTGCACCCTCCATCCTTGTAGTAACCCCTTGTTGCTGGCAACAGTTTTACCCCTCCCAATTACCTTCAATTATTACCCGGTATTCGCTCCTCGTTGTCGGCCACATGCCACCTTTATCTAATCGCCTTGGTTTTTCCACCCTCTAGAAGCTATCAACTGAACGTGGACGGTAGGACCCTCTCTAGGGCAACACGCCACGCGTCTACCACCGAGCCCTTAAATGGCTATATGGACTCTGCCCCAACCCACTCCAGACCCCCTGCCGTTCTATTACCCACTAGCTAGTTCCTTGCTGCTAGACCCCTTTTCATTCCAACGCTCCCTATCCTTGCTCAGTCTCTTTTCCTCTACGAACATGATGCCGCAAGGTACACTCTGTCAAGAAACCACCGCTGAAGACCTTACCGGCTTTGCCGGCGTTCTCTGGATCGTATCATGGCAAGCCCTCGGAGCAACGCGATGACCGGAGTATGAAGTATATCGAAGTCAAGCCTTCGACATCGTGCCTGAGTTTTGGGCTGACGTCTCTGTCTACCCCGCCGATACCAATCCAAGTGCACCCTTCCGGATCCATGGACGGTCCATGCCAACACCGGCTATGGCTATTCAGATGGCCGCCTGGGAAGCTATTTCCCTTCTTCGCTACCGTGTCCCCGGTATGAACCAGAGAGCTTTTCGATTCTACCCTCACCGCGTCCCAGGAGGAGGCACGAGGTTTATCACCCCACCTCCCGACGAGGACACCGCGGTAACCCACCTCTCTCTATATCTAGCCGCTCAACACGATCTCCTCACCCAACTGGTGGAGTTCTGGATCTCATTACAACAGATCCCTTTGTCCGCGCAATCTTCATCCGCTTCTAGCCGCTCTTCGGCAATTTCCACCTATACCCTTGAAATGGAAGAGCTCCTCATGCCAAGAGCACCAGCAACCGAAGAAAGTACCAGCCGTCGCAGGCGCAACGGTACCCTTCGACGCACCCCTACCCCAACAGAAAGCCAGAACCCTCAAGAGGAAATTGTTCCGCCCCAAGTCGACAATCCAGAGGCAAATCAGGCCGATAATGCACGCCGAGTTTGGGAGATCCGACTCGATCCGTCTAGTTGCTTGTGTGCTTGCATTGCATTAATATTTGCTGTTGTAATTAGTCTGGTATCCTTCGATACTCAGACAACCTGGTTTGAGATGCTTGTAGACACATGTAAGCACGTCATGTTGATTTTCCTGCTGTTTTACTGGAGTTTCCAATGGGTCTTCTGACCCTAATAAAGTTACTTGGTGTTGTTCGCTTCTGTTTATGTGCACATATAAAAATCTGGAATTTCTCCCTCATTTCCTAGATGCTTCCCTCTTTCCTACGTCACTACGGGAAGAACTATCTCCCAAATGGCAAAACCAACACGTCTCAGGAAGCATTCATTCAGCCAAGCCAAATAGCTTTAGCTGTCAGCCCAAACCAAACCCCGTTAAGTCACGATCTAGATCACGAAAGTTGCCCATATCCCTAGACCACTAATCAATAGTGGCCTACCCACACAAATTATCGGCACTCGAAATCAAATAAAGAGTGCCAAGCCATTTCTTCTCCCGTGATCTACTCTGTTGCTCGCCCCAATACCCTTCCATAATTGGTGGCAATCCCTTGGACCTTTTCAAGCCACCGCTTATTTGTCCTTATATTCTTCCGTTGTAGCCAGCTATATGCCTACTTCCATTCAATAGCTTTAAATTCCTGCTACCGATCTAACAAGAGAGGCAGAATTTTGTCTTGTCCGAAGCCGCACGCCGTGCACCTTTCCGCCAAGCCATCAATGGCTACCTGGACTCTATCTCTTGTCCGCACCCATCCGTGCTCCTCTTTTCCCTCGCTAAATACTTCCTTGCCTCAAGAGCTCTTGCTCCCAGTGCTTATTCTCCTTTTTCTCGTTTCCCTTTCACCGCACCTCTATCTGCTTCCAGTGACTCTTCGGCAATTTTCGCCCACAACTTGAAATCGACAAGCAGCCATGGCCACCGCACCTGCAGCCGAAGAAGGCGTCCGCCGCCGCAGACGCAATGCCTCGTCTCAACGCGCTCCGACCCCATCAGAGAATCAACACCCCCAGGAAGAAATCGCTCCACGTCAGGCCCCTAATCCAGAGCTGGGCCAGGACGAAGATGTGCGTCGAGCTTGGATTACCCAGCTCAATGCGTTCGGTTGCTTGTGCGTTTACATTGCGATAATTTTTGCTGTTGGGTTCAGTCTGATGCCTCCCGGCAATCCGGCTGGCCTATTTGATGCCCTGGTAAACGCCTGGATGCGTGTCATGCTAATTCTTGTGTTGTTTTACTGGACTTTTCAATGCGTCTTCCGACCCTAATGAATTGTCCATTGTTAGTTCGTTCTTGCTTGAATCTGTAAACAAGACTTGAGATTTCTCTCACCTACCTGCTGTTTCCCCCTTGCCCATTCTGATGCCAAATGATTGCCTATCTACCCTGCCAATTCCTCCACTCCATAAAGCACTCAATGCGCTAGCAGCACGCCTGATCCTTTTTGCAAAAGCTAGCCACTCGAATCGAACACGAAGTGCTCGTAACACCAGACCCCTACCTAGCCGATGGCCGACCAATGCCAATTATCTGCACTCGCTGCAAACTTTGAGAGGATATATGCCAAGACGAAGAGTGAGGGGACACCACCACATCAAGGCTGACAGGACAACATCAGCTGTTTAAAGAGATCAAAAATGCATTCGAGATTGGAGTTGATGTAGACACCCTGCAAAATTTTAAGGGGGGGTAGTTCCAAGAGTATGAATGAAGGACCTGCACTGGAGCTATGAAGATGCTTTGCGACAGAAGACCATACGACCCTGCCCTTGTTATCCTCCTAATCTATCTAAATCTCGAGGACGAGATTCCTTTTAAGGGGGGTAGGTTTGTAACGCCCCGAATTTCCAAAACCCAAAAATTAGGGCCTTCAAAAAAATTTTGGTTAGATAACGCTAACCAACGTGCTTTGATAAAGCTTAATGTCAAGTCGTTCCAACCCCGAAGTTATTTAGACCAAAACCTCTCGTCCTTACTTCCCTGCCGCGACAGCCAAATTCTACCGCGGCAAGTCTTTTCCCTACCGCGGCAACGCCGCGACAACATTTTCGCTGCCGCAACTTTACATATATACATGAGCACATCAGTGTTCCTCCTCGAACCCTAACTCACCGCGACCTCACGTGTCTATTCTATCTGCGTCGCAACCCTATATATGCTAAAACCATCGAGTGTATGTGTGCACCTACACTCCGAACTCTATTTCGGAGTAAAGGCGAAATCCACAACCCTAGCTCTTTATCCGTCCTTGGCTCCCTGTATCCGTCTTGGTCGGGTAACTCTGAAAACCCGCACACACGCACTCCAGCCGATAAAACCCTGAATCGGCGAATATCCTAAAGTGTCGCATGCACCGTATTCATCGGAGCACCTGCGGTACCTCACCACCAATCGACCCTAAGTCGAGATGGATAATCCACCGAGGATCCCGTATGCCCTCCATCCCTTGCCGCACACCCGGAACCCTAATTCCAGCCCTCGATTTCTTTCCGTCCCATTTAAACCATTTCTCCAGAAACCTAAGCGCGGGATCTAATATTCCTCGGCTCTCCCAAAAATTCTAAAATAGATCGTGGAACCACTTGCCAATATATTTGACCCAGTTATGGCATAAAATAATAGGATCCGATTCGAAAACATTTATTTACAAAAAATATAGGCATGCATAGTTTAGAAATCTGGATTAACCATGATCGAACGTCGTCGTTAAAATTACCGCGGTACAGGAGATCTTGAATAATCTCCCAACCGATCGCTGTCAAAAACTTGGTAAATTATTTTTACCACCTTTCCGACCTATCTACCTCTTTTATTTCCCCTGGCAGCTCATGTCTTAACCCCCCTCAGTTAAAACCTACCGACGGCCTCGTGAGAATCCTTTCCAGCAGTACCAGCAAATTAAACCCTCACGTTTCCTCTGGCCATTGCAATTGCTACACCCAGATTCCTTTGCATGCAGACACTGATACTCACGAAGGCATAGTGCACGAAGTACTCATCGGTGCCTAATTTTCTCTGTTGCTTGGAGCTGTGTACCTCAGAATCTGTGGCAAGCTTGGACCTCTCAGCCACGTCCCATCTCCTTCCCTGGCACTCCATGCCATCACAGTTCATGCCGAGCTAGCTCCAGCTCGCCACCAGCTCTCAGCTGTCACTTCCTTGCCCTATAGCCACAGCAGCCTGGCCATTTCAATCTCGTCGCCAGCCTTCTAGCAGAGCAATGCCGCCCTCGAGTTTCAGCGCCGGGTGCCGCTTGGAGCTCCGGTCGCCTCGCCGTCAAACCACAAATGTCCTTGCTCCTCCTGTGGCCACAGCCACGCCCGAGACAAGTCCCATCCTGAAGTCAAGCCGGCTCTAGCAATGGCCATGGCCAGCTTGCACGCCGCCGGCCTACTTAAGGCACGCCAAACCTTTCTTCTCCCTGAGCACCTTGCTCACCTTCTTCCCCAACCGAATCCCCAAGCTTTCTCTCCCCTAGAGCAGCCGAGCTCCTCCCCTTCAACCCGAGCCGAGCTCCTCTGCGCCATTAAAAGCCACACCCGAGCTCCCTCTTGCTCCACTCTCTTCTCCCGAGCTCAACTCTTTCTACCACCGTTTTCCCGTTCAGCTCCAACCGCCACCACCTGCAGTAGTTCAAGCCGCCAAGCTCCTTCTCCTCCTCCCCATTCGTTGCCTCTGGTCCGTACCAGTCCCGGTCGCCGAGTTCCTCCAGGTTACCCGAATGGAAGAGGAACGGAGCTGAGCTGAGAGTTCTCTCCTACCTTGGCCACTCCCTTTCTGTAGCTAGCTGCCGGATTGAGCTGGTGCGCCGCCGCATTTTCTTCGCTCCGCCACAGCAAAGCCACTAGCAAGAGCAAGCAGCAGGTCCTTGCGCCGCCGGCCTTGTTCTTTTTTTTCTTTTGTTCCCTCAAGCACACTAGTATAGCTAATGCACTGTAGCATGTGTAGCTATTTATTCTTCCTTTTCTTTTCAGCTCCCCTCAGCTGCTAGTCCACACCGGCACCTCCAGCGATTTTATTTTTCTTGCCCCAGCTCACCGGCCCCTAACCCCCAGTAGCTCAGTTAAGTCACTAATTAAACACCCGGTTAAGCCTCTTAATGCACCAGCTTAATTCCTAATAGCTCGGTTAATGCACTGCGTTAGCTCATAATAGTTGCCCTAACCCGGCCAGTCAAACCCTAATGACCGATTTCGTTTCACTTCAAACCTAATCCTGGAACCCCCAGATAAAGTCTTAAGCATTTACACTAATCCTTTGCCAAAATCCAAAACATTTTACTCAACTAGCTAAGGATCAGAACTAGTGTTAAATTATTAAGCGGCAAATTCTACACACATACAGCACACACATGCATAACTTTTAAAGAGTCCTAGTGGCCGACCCCCTTACTTCGAGTTTGTTCTGACATCATAGGTTTAGTTCTAGTCGATTGATTCAAATGCATTTCTAGGATTTAAAGTGTTTGCGTATAAACGATAGGGATTCGATTAGAGCTAGTTGTCAGGAGGCCAATCCGCATGCGCAGCAGCATGCGGGCGTCACCCCTTGAACAACCCCGGTTGAAAAGTCTGCATTCCATCTTGTGAATCACCCCCCCTCCCCCTCTCCTTTTTTCCCCCCGGTCTTCTCCTCGTCCTGCTCCCCGCTTCCCTCCCTTCTTTCTTTTTTCTCTCTTTATCCCCTTGCAACAAGTTCTTCTTTTTACTCAAGAACACCCTGTCCCCCGCCTACCCCCCACTTCCTCCCCCCCCCCTCCTGCCCTTCCTCCTCCCTTTCATTTTAACCTTCCTTTGGTTTTTTTGCTTTCTTCTTTCCTTTTTTCTTCCTCCTCTTTTTCTTCTCTTCCTCTTCCTTCTTTTCTCTCCTTCTTTCTCCTTTCTCCCTCCCCTCCTTTCCCTTCCCTCCTTCCCCCCTCTCTCCTTCCCCTCCCTCCTTCCTTTTCTCCCTTTTTTTTCCTCTCCTCTTTCCTCTTTTCTTTCTCTCTTCCCTCTTTCCCTCTTCTTTTTCTCCTCTTTTTTTAACACCCCGACAAGCCACACTCACCCCCTAAAAGAGTCAATAACAGACACTATCAGTTAGAATTAGTATAGAACAAAGCTGTGAGTCTGAGAGCACACCACACGGAGACACATAACAGACGACCTCCAATGTATACTAGATGAGTCTCGATGCGATACATCTTATACACTACGGTACGTGCCGTTCAACACACACGGCAAGGTCCACCTAGAACCCTCGCGCACACCCTGAAGTGCTCCAACAACCCACACACCATTCAACTCCTTATACTAGATCAGCGGGCTAGTCTCATAATGGTATATATTACGAGGATATACACTCACTCTGACACTGTGACACACACCGTCTATGTTTACCCTTTTTTGTTATAAAAGGGAAAGTTGGAAGCGAAAGTAGGACATGGATGGCGTCCGATGCAGCAGCAGGGTTGGGAAGGAGTCCTACCGAATCAGTTTAAGGTGTTGAGCCATAGTGACCGCAATCAAAAACGGTTCCATACGCGTCCACATGTCCTTTATGGGAGGACTGGCTTAGTAACCCGGCAAGTATTAGGGTTTGGACCCGTGGAAAGTAGGGAGTTAGTGCTAGGTGTTTGAAGTCCTAGAGTTCCACCTACGCCAGGCGGGAGGTGTTGAGACGACACAAAGGTGGAGAGTCCCAATT
Organism: Stipa capillata; assembly: GCA_019208055.1. Classification (NCBI taxonomy): domain Eukaryota; kingdom Viridiplantae; phylum Streptophyta; class Magnoliopsida; order Poales; family Poaceae; genus Stipa; species Stipa capillata. Next base: position 225,610 of record JAGXJF010000360.1, read on the forward strand.
TGGTGTCCAGGACATGCAAACTTGGGTATTCACCTAGCGGGTCCAACTCTGGTATGGAAGCGGGCGAAGGTCTCGTTGTACAAGCCCTGGACACATGCGACGCGTAGCATGCCCAGGGGGAACTACATCTTGTGGGTAAAGTCGTACAACCTCTGCAGAGTGTTAAAAACTATTCGAATAGCCGCGTCCTCGGTTATGGACATGAACTGGCAAGGCCACACACTGGTTAGACTAAGTGTTGTTTGTGAAAGCATGGGAAAAGGGATTAAGGACGTGGGCATGATGTGTCCACAGAGGGCAATTTACGCTACAGGTTGGTAGCAAGGAATTGCCGGAGGAGTAGGCTAGCCGTGTGATTCGGGATACACGGGCTGAGCCAGGGGCACTCGCTGAGCTATCCAGGATAGTGTCAGTCGAGTGTGGTACCGAGAAGCCAGACATGTTGCCCAGGGTAATATGGTCTGAGCTGTCTCGAGGATTGTAAGGAGGTAGCCGGGTCTACCTCGGGAGGATTCTGTTCTTTTTACTTTAAACAGTTTTACTAAATTGCTTTTGAATCTACTATCCAAGTATTTAAATTATGCACTTACTTTTCCGCACATTAATCAGCTTAGAGTAGAGCTATTCCTTGTTTATCCTCTGCATGAATTATTTGCCGTATACTCCTTCCTGTGGGAATAGCTTGCGAGTACATTCGATGTACTCACTTGGCTTGTTGATTTGGCCAGACGAAGAAGACATCAGTTCTGAGGATAAGATTACAGACGCGAACGCTAGGGCGTAACCCCAGTCAGTTGCCTGTCGGGTACGGCATACTGATGGGCCACATTCCGCTGGATTTCCGCTGCAAGATTTTAGCCATTGGGCTACAGGTATCAGATTATCGACCTTTACGGTCTATTTAACTATTTACGTATGTATGACAATGATATACAGGTTAACTCGTGTGTATCGGCTACTGATCCAGGGACCGGTACAGTAATCACGAGGGAGTTCCCGGCTTAAAAACCGGGGGCGCCACACCAGGACAGGTGGCAATCGGCTTGTGTTGAGATCCGAGAACTCCGGGGTCGATCCGCCCGACTCGCCGATGATCTTTCTCGAGAGAAGGCGAGAGCTGCTTCTCTTGATAGCAAACTGTCATCGGTGGCGGATCATCTCAAAGCGGTGTTGAAGGCGGCCGGGGTGTCCTTCCAGGTTCCTGAGGGCTTCTCGGATCAGTTGGCGGAACTAACGGGAGCGGCCCAGGCTTTTATTAGTCGTTCGACTGTCTTGGAAAGAAATACTCCGGAGGCCTGACTGTGTAGCGAATCTTTGTAAAAAGTGTGTACTCCGGAGCTTTTAAGGTTTTATGTTTGAACATGCCATGCTCATCATTCAAACCCATCTAGCCCCCGCTGTGTACTCGAGGAATCTTCGAGTAGGCAGTCCTAGGTTGTTACACATAGAACTTCTGGAGTTGGTCAATGTTCCAGGAATTTGTCAAGACTCTGCCGTCGTCCATGGCTAATTTGAATGATCCTGGCCGAGTAACCTCGGCTATAGTATAAGGTCCTTCCCATTTTGGGGAGAGCTTGTTGCTGTTACTCTTGTTCTGAACAAATCATAGAATGAGGTCGCCGACTTGGAGAGAGCATTGCCGAACGTGCCGTTCGTAGTAACAATGGAGGTCTTGCTGTTACTTGGCGGCTCGGAGCAAGGCCTGAGTCTATTTCTCCTCAAGGAAATTGAGGTCGTCCTCTCGTCGAGGGGTTTCTTCCTTATTCGTATATAGCTCTACCCGTGGTGATTTGAGCGAGAGCTCGCAGGGGAGCATGGCTTCTGCCCCGTAGACCAAAAAGAAAGGTGTTTCGCCCATGGCCCGGCTGGCGGTTGTCCAAAGTGCCCAGAGGACTGAGGACAGTTCTCTCACCCATGCCTTTGCGTGCGCGGAGAGGCGATCGAAGACGCGGGTCTTCATGCCCTGAAGAAGGAGTCTGTTGACACGTTCGACTTGACCATTACTCTGTGGATGTGCGACCGAGGCGTAGCATATTTTAGTACCGAGTTCGGTGCAGTATTCGATGAATTCTGCACTGGAAAACTGGGTGCCATTATCGGTTATAATCCTGCTCGGCCGCTTCCGTTGTGCGACTGGTTCGGCCTCGATCCACTTGGTGAATGTGTCGATTATGACAAACAGGAACTTGTAGCCCCCGGGTGAAACTGGAAAGGGTTCTAAGATGTCCAGACCCCACGTGACGAAGGGCCATGACAAGGGAATTGTTTGTAGTGCTTGGGCGGGCTGGTGAATGAGTCTGCGGTGAAATTGACATTAACAGCATCGCTTCACTAGTTCGCTCACGTCACGGAGGGCTGTCGGCCAATAGAATCCTTGTCTAAAGGCCTTTCCGACCAGGGTTCGGAAAGATGCATGTGCCCCGCACACCCCTCCATGGATCTCCTCGAGTAATTCTGTACCCTGCTTCTGAGGTATACACCGCATGAGCACTCCGTGAGCTCCTCTTCGGTAGAGGACTCCGTCGACCAGGGAGTACATTCTGGCGCGTCGGGCAAGCTGCTCAGATAGTGTATCGTCCTCGGGCGTAGTTCGATCGAGAAAGTACCTGTGGATGGGTTCTATCCACGAATCTTCGGGATCGAGAGGGGCGACGAGTTGGCCCGCCACTCCCCTTGGAGAGTCAATGCCTGGTGACGTCCTTGAATGGTGCTCCGTGTGTAGGGCAGTCATTCCTTCGTCCATGGGTCCGTGAGAGGTGATGGATGGCGTCGGAATCCTTTCCACAAAGGTTCCGGGTGGGCATGGAGAGCGTGAAGAGGCTAGACGAGCAAGACTATCAGCTCGGCAGTTATCCTTCCTCGGAATGTACCGGACCTCGAGGCCGATGAATTTCTTCTCTAGCTTCCTTACCTCCGCGAGGTAAGCCACCATGTTTTGGTTTGCGGTCTGATATTCCTTTGACACTTGTCTCGCCACTAACTGTGAGTCCCCACTCACCAGTAGTCGACGGATACCAAGTGCAGAGGCGACTCGGAGACCGATGAGCAAACCCTCATACTCGGCCACGTTGTTCGTGGCCGGGAAGTCGATCTGTACTGCGTACTGCAAGCATTCTCCAGTTGGGGAAGTTAAAATTATTCCAGCCCCCGCACCTTCGATGGTTAGGGAACCATCGAAGTGTAGAGTCCAAACATCTTCTTTTGCTGCTGGTGACTCACCGGAGTAGTCGGGTGCCAACCATTCGGTAACGAAGTCGGCGAGTACCTGTGACTTGATGGCGGTACGTCGTACGAAGTGGAGGTCGAACTCTCCTAGCTCGACGGCCCACTTGGTGATCCGACCAATCGCGTCGCGGTTGCGGAGAATCTCTCCCAGTGGGTAGGTGGTTGGGACTATGATTGTGTGAGCCTGAAAGTAATGTCGAATTTTGCGAGATGTCATAAGTACTGTGTATAGTAGTTTCTGGACTTGAGGGTAACGTTCCTTGGGGCCATGTAGGATCTCACTGACGTAGTAGACTGACTGTTGAACCTTCTCGCGTTGTTCTGGGGTCCCACATTCCACCGTTAATACTCTGCTGACTACAGATGGGCCAGCGGCGATGTAGAGGAATACGTCTTCTTCTGGGCTGGGTGCGACTAGCACAGGGGGTTGTTAAATATTCTTTGAGATTTTGGAATGCCTTTTCTGATTCTTCTGTCCACTCGAAGCCGTTGTGTTGTCGCAAGTGTTTGAAGAAAGGACTTCCTCGGTCTCCTAGTCGGGATATGAACCGGCTCATGGCTGCCATGCATCCCGTGAGTCTTTGGATGTCTCAGACTGATTTTGGTGACCTCATTTCTGTGATCACTCGAATTTTGTCAGGATTTACTTCGATTCCTCGGTGTGAGACCAAGAATTCAAGTAATTTCCTGGCGTCCACTCCGAAGGTGCATTTTTTCGGATTTAGCATTAGCCTATTTTTTCGGAGGTTTGTGAAGGTTTCTTGTGGGTCTAAGATCAGGTATTCCTTCTTCTTTGTTTTTACGACCAGGTCATCAACGTAGGCTTCAATGTTCTGACCAATCTGGCTGTGGAGGGCGAGCTGCATTCTGCGTTGATATGTTGCACCTGTGTTTTTTAATCCGAAAGGCATTTTTGAGTAGCAAAATACCCCAAATGGAGTTACAAATGAGGTTTTTTCCTTGTCTTCCCGACACATGCTTATCTGGTGATAACCGGAGTAAGCGTCGAGGAGGCTTAGGTAGTCACATCCTGATGTAAAATCTACTATCTGGTCTATCCTGTGTAATGGGAAGGCGTCTTTTGGGCAGGCTTTGTTAAGGTCTGTGAAGTCGACGCACATTCGCCACTTTCCGTTGGCCATTCTGGGTGTTCGAATTCTTGGATGAACCCAGCCTTCAGAAGCTTTTCGATTTCCAGTTTAATGGCTTCTTTCCGATCGAGGGCAAACCGTCGGAGCTTCTCCTTCACTGGCACGGCGTCTGGGCGAATTGCCAGTCTGTGCTCGATAACCTCCCTGGGGATTCTGGGCATATCAGATGGTTGCCACGCGAAAACATCAGAGTGGTCCCAGAGGAAGGTGACAAGTGAGAGTTCCTGATCTGGATCAAGAGTTGAACTGATTTTGACTACCTTGGAAGGTTCCGCTGGGTCCAAGGGGATAGTTTTTACCTCGCCGTGAGTTTTTACGGCGGTCTTGTCTTTGAAGAGGGTGTGTCCCTCACTTCCTTGAGATGTTCGAACATGGTCGAGGCTGCGCTTGTCGCAGAGTAGTGCTTCCTGGGGAAGCTCTTTATCGTGAGGACGCCCTTTGGGCCAGGCATCTTTATGCACTGGTAAGCGTAGTGCGTTGCCGCCATGAATCTGGCCAGAGTTGGACGCCCCAAGATGGCATTGTACACTGTTTCAAAGTCGAGTACATCGAACAGAATCTTTTCTGTTCGGAAGTTCTCCACTGTGCCAAAGGTAACTGGGAGTGTTACTTGGCCGATCGGCGTGGCCGACGAGCCCGGGACGATACCGTGGAATGCCTGCATCACCGTCTGGACTGACGATCGTGGCACTTGCATGGCATCGAGAGCATTGGCAAATAGGATGCTGAGGGAGCTTCCTCTGTCTATTAGCACGCGGCCTACTTGGCAGTTATTGATCGTTGGTTCAACGACAATCGGGTATCATCCTGGTTGAGCACAATTCTTGAGGCAATCTGCTTGGTCGAATGTGACCGTGACCTCCGACCACTTGATTGCCCGAGGGATTCGCGGTACACTCGCGAGAACTTCTCGGGCAATCGCCTTGTACTGCTTCTTTAACTCATAGGAAGTCGAGCCCCCGAATATATGCTCAATTACTCTAACATGCCCCTGGAATGGCTCAGGGGTTGAGTCACCATCGTCGGAACTCGTGTCCCGATTGTTATTTGCGACCTGTGGGTTCTCCTCACGGAACTTCTCTCTTTCCTCCTTGAGGTACTTCTTGAAGATGCGGCACTGACGGAGATCATGCGAGTCGGTCTGGTGGAAGTTGCACCAGAGCTTAGATGGCTTGTCGAAGGAATTGGTCTGCTTGTCCTTGGGGCGCGGTCGCCAGGTACGTTTCTCGGGTAGGTCAACCATTATCTCCTCGGCTTTAGCCCTCTTTTCCCTGCTCCCTCCGGAGGACTTCTTCTTGCATTTTGTCTTTCTTGAATCGTCTCTGGTCCGGAGGGGAGAATTGGTCGTCCTGCCCTGTTGCTGCTTGATGTAGCGTAGGGTTTCCTCCGCACAGGCAGCCTTTTCAGCCAAGTCCATGAGCTGTGTCATGGTTTTTGGTGGATGCATGATCAAGTCGTGCGTGCACATCTTGTTTCTGCTGCCTCGAGTGAAGGCGCGGATGACGTCCGAGTCAATTATCTCAGGTATAGTGTTGCGGACAGCACTAAACCTTTTAGTGAATTCCCGGAGAGTCTCGCCTGGTTGTTGGATGACTAGGAATAAGTCGTCGACTCGGCCAGGGCGTGTGAAGGTACCTTGGAAGTTTTCGAGAAGCATGTCGCAGAGTTGTCCCCAGGAGCGAATCGTTCTTGGGGGTACGTTCATCAACCAAGTCCTGGCGGCTCCTCTGAGAGCGGTTGGGAGATAGTTGGCCATAACCTTCTCGTCCGCGCCTGCGGCCTCGATCGTCGTAGTGTATATCTGCAGAAATTCTATAGGATTTGTGGTGCCATCGTACGACTCTAAGGCCCCAGGCTTGAAACGAGAGGGCCAGCGCACATGTCGGAGCTCTTGGGATAGCGCTTGGCACCCGTTGATAGTTCTCCGATAAGGCGCATTTTCGCCGCTGTTCGGGGTCGGAGATCGTCCCCGAACGTTGGCATGGTGTCTGTGGTCTCTCCGAGGGGGTGATTGTTCTCGTTGGCGCCTTTGGAAACGGCGTTCGTTGATCTGGTCGCGGAGGTCGATGGGTGGCTCCCCCCGGGGAGACCTATTCCTGGGATGTCGTCCTTCTCTGTCATATTCCTCTGGTCGAGAAGGGGTTTTCCCTCGAGTGGAGTGCGTGTCACTGATCGGACCCGAGAAGATTCGGCTTGGTTCTGTGCCTATTGTAGGTCAGCCCCCAGCCGTTGTAGCCACTGCCTTCCCTCGGGTGTCGACAAGTCTGCCGCCGATGGTCGTGACAGCAGATTGCGCACCTTGGCGAGCTTTCGAGCGATTCGGGACACGTACTCCCCCGTCCCTGGAGAGGTTCTGTTTGCTGCCATAGGCAAACTCCGGTTCCTAGGGGGAGTAGCCATCGGGCTGCGACGTCGCGAGCCCCCATGCTGATCTTGATCCTCGAGCTCTTCGCGACCATCATTGATCACAAGAACTACTCAAAAATCTGGATCAGATAGGGTGTAGTCCCACTCCATCATGTTATCCTCATTGGACATGATGTGAGTGGGATCATGATCGTTTGGACGATCAGAGGTTGCAGGCGACAGCCCGGACATTGGGCTGGTCGCTCCTGCAGAGAGGTTGTCGGTTAACACCAACTTCCCCTTGAAGGCCCTGGCGCACTCGGTTTTGAAGCGACTTGCTTCGCAATCCGAGTCCTCACCAGGGGAGTATTCTCCAAAATCCACGTGGTCCGTTATCGGATACGGATCTACAGGGCCGAAGTTGTCGTAGAAACCCAGGTCCGAGCACCCAATACGGCGCACGGGGGCGATCGGATTCCCCGCCGGATCTGCTTCTTCCTTTTCGGGTTGGACCGGTAAGGGCCGTGCAGTCGACGTAATGGGCTGATTGCGACTAATTGCGCGTCTTGCCGACTTTGATTCTTCCTGAACGGCTTGAGCCGAAGAGGTCCCCACGGTCGGCGCCATCTGTTGACGATCGGTAAACCGCTGATCTTACAGTATTCGTGGAACTTTGATACTTGGGGGGTAGGGACCTCTAGGGCACAAGGCCAAGAGATCTGACAGCAAGGAAAAACCTTTTTAGACAGGTTCGGGTCTCCCTCAAGATAACAACCCTATGTCATGTTCGTATATATTGCTCAGAGAAGAGTCTTACAAGGGATGTGTATGTTAGTGGCTATCCTAGGCCTAATCATAGACTAATCCGACTAGTCCCGCTGAACTCGACTCCTTCGAGGTGGCAGGAATAGCTAGGGCTTCTGGATCTAGAAAGACTTGTTGGATCTAACTCGACTTGTCCTCCCCTATGAGATTTGCTGATCCTTTTATAGGGGGTTCATCTAGTCGTACCGGTCATGGACTTTGACCTAGATAAGACTCTGGCTTCCTTAAACATCGGGATCGCCTCCCTAGTTTAAAGAGTATCTTCCCTCCTTACAAGGGGTTACCTTATCTTCCTGGGATCCTTACCGGGCACGTGGCACACTCCGGTAATTCAGGGAATCGTGTACGGGTTTTTTCTAATATATGGGATACCGTACTATCCATCGTCAGCAATTCAATCGATAATTTATCACGAATAACACAACTACAACAATTTTATCTAGGCAAAAACTGAATAAGCAAAGAAATCTAAAATTCTCGACCCACTCGACGAGAATGACGAAGAAGAGGAGTGAAGGACTAATGGCCGAAAGTCAGAGTTGTGACCGGTGGCTCCACATAGCTACTATTTTTTAGCAACTAGTCACGGGATGTTTGTTTTAGAAATATCGTCTATTTATATTGGTAAGTCAAGAAACTTGTATGGTCATCTATCACATCTCTCGGCTTGGTGCTAGTTTTTAATGCAGACGATGTCATCATCGTCTAGGTGAGCTGGTTCGATGAGATCAATCACGGGTATATATAGAGGGAACACATGTGAAACTAGAGAAATATAATGATACTTTGAAAAATTAATGGATGGAAGGAAAGCTAACTTGAGACAGAATAAGGGCATCTCTAATAGGGTGATGTCAGCCTTCCCTTAGAGGTGCCACATATAATTTTTGTTGAGTTGGAGGAGAGAGAGAGAGAGAAGAAAGATAATGTTGCCTTCCCTTGGTGAAGGGATGATCCCTTCACACCTAAGAGATCTCTATTTTCTCCATTGTACAATATGTCTTTCCTTATACCCATGTTTTCTAGTTTAATTTTAATCATATATTCATGCATGCATTAATTGCTAGAGATAGCATCAAGAGATAACCTATTGTATAACATATTTTTGTTGTTATCTCTAGATGACGTGGAAGGTATAAGAGAAGGCTTGCTTTCTCTATTATTGGAGATACCCTAAGTCGAGAAAAATTAATAATATAAGTTAGACATATGAAATCGATATTAAAGATGTGCTGTAAATTATACAGAGTTTAGAGTTTAGAGCTGAGGCTGAACATTCGGGGTGTGTTTGGTAGTCAGCATGCCCTCAGATATTCCCTTCTCAACCCACTTTTCACTGTTTGGTAGAGTGTATGTGTCTCCCCAGCCATGCTCACCTCAACCCACAAATCCCCCTTAGCCATGCCCAGATGGGAACCCATGAGGTGAGGTTCCCACCTCATCCTGGCTGCCTTCGTCCCGAAAAAAATCTCTGCGCAACCCACCAAGCACCCTCAGCACAACATATCTCAACAGATACAGCGCACCAAACAAGATCTTAGCTCAGCATGTCTCAGCACATACAGGCTATCAAACACACTATAATTGTATGCACTCAGCATGTCTAGACTCAGCATGTCTCAGGGAAGAATAGTCATGCCAGGGTAAGATGACTACCAAACACACCCTCGGTTTCCTATTTCCCGCTCATCTTGGGAAATAGAGAATGAGGCCAGTACACATGACATGTAGCTGGACTTGCCGAGATCGAATGCCAGGCGAAGCCGCTTTGACGGTGCCGGCGTACCGCGCGCTCATCCACCGCCTCGCCTCCACCGGCCCCGTCGATGCCGTCCACGCCGCCCTCGCCTCCGCGCGCTCCGCCCTCGCACTCTCCCCCGCCTCCCTCCACCCGCTCTACGTCGCCTCCATTCGCGCCTTCGCCCGCACGGGCCGCCTCCAAGCCGCCGTCGATGCCTTCGAGCGCATGGACCTCTTCGCCTGCCCGCCCCAAACCCCCGCCTACAACGCCATCATGGACGCACTCGTCCACGCCCACCACCACCACCAGGCCCACAAGGTTTACGTCAGGATGCTCGCCGCCGGCGTTACCCCTGACCTCCATACCCACACCATCCGCCTCCGCTCCTTCTGCCTCACAGCGCGCCCGCACGTCGCCCTGCGCCTCCTGCGCACCCTTCCCGACCGTGGCTACCATGCCAGACCCGTCGCCTACTGCACTGTGGTCTGTGGCCTCTATGCGCACGGGCACACCCGCGACGCACGTCAACTGTTCGACGAAATGCTCCAGGGACAGGCGTTCCCCAATGTTGCCACTTTCAACAAGGTCCTGCATGATCTTTGCAAGAAAGGGGATATCTTGGAGGCCGCCACACTTCTCGCCAAGGTCCTCAAGCGGGGGATGTCCGTGAACCACTTCACCTACAATATTTGGATCAGGGGGCTCTGCGAATGCGGCAGGTTGAGCGAGGCTGTTGCACTTGTCCAAGAGATGGACACATATATGACACCAGACGTTGTGACCTACAATACGCTCATCCGTGGCCTTTGTAAGGGCTCCAAAGCCCAGGAAGCCGCACGGTATCTTCGTAGGATGATGAACCGGGGATGCTTGCCGGATGATTTCACCTACAACACCATCATTGATGGCTATTGTAAGATGGGCATGATGCAAAAAGCTGCTGAGCTCCTGAAAGATGCTGTCTTTAAAGGTTTTGTGCCAGACCGGGTCACATATTGCTCCTTGATCAATGGGCTCTGTGCTGATGGTGATGTTGAGAGGGCGCTCGAGCTGGTTAATGAGGCACAAGCAAAAGAACTCAAGCCTGATCTTGTCGTCTACAATTCTCTTATCAAGGGGCTCTGTCGCCAGGGTCTGATCTTGCATGCCTTGCAGGTCATGAATGAGATGGCTGAGGACGGTTGCCATCCTGACATTTGGACATACAACATTGTCATCAACGGGCTATGCAAAATGGGGAATATTTCAGATGCCACAGTTGTGATGAACGATGCCATTCTGAAAGGATACCTTCCTGATGTGTTTACCTTCAACACATTGATTGATGGGTACTGCAAGAGGTTGAAGCTGGACAGTGCTCTTCAGCTTGTTGAAAGAATGTGGACATACGGCATCACCCCAGATGCTATCACATACAATTCAGTTCTTAATGGACTCTGCAAGGCTGGGAAGGCCAATGAAGTTAACGAAACATTCAGAGAGATGACCGTTAAAGGATGTCGCCCAAACACTATTACCTACAACATACTGATAGAGAATTTCTGCAAGTCCAATAAATTGGAAGAGGCCTCTGGGGTGATAGTGAGGATGAGTCAAGAAGGATTAACTCCTGATGCGGTCAGTTTCAACACACTTATTCATGGATTCTGTAAGAATGGTGAGCTTGAGGGAGCGTACTTACTGTTTCAGAAATTGGAGGAGAGAGGGTACTCTGCAACAGCTGATACCTTCAATATCCTAATTGGTGCATATTGCAATAAGCTGAATATGCAAATGGCTGAAAATGTTTTTGATGAAATGGTCAGCAAGGGCTATAGACCTGATTCATATACTTATCGCGTCCTAATTGATGGATCATGCAAGACTACAAATGTTGACCGTGCATACGAGCATCTCATGAAAATGATAAATGAGGGTTTCGTTCCATCGATGGCAACTTTTGGCCGTGTAATAAATTCACTCGCTGTGAACCATCAGATTTCTGAAGCTGTTGGTATTATTCACATCATGGTTAGAATTGGAGTAGTTCCTGAGGTTGTTGATACCATCTTGAGTGCTGATAAGAAGAAGATCGCTGCACCAAAGATTCTTGTTGAGGACTTGATGAAGAAGTGTCACATTAGTTACCCTACTTATGAAGTACTGCACGAAGGAGTGAGAGATAACAAATTAAATAGAGAACGTCGACAGATAAAATATATTTAAGATGGTTGCCTCACAACATCAGTGATTCATAAACATTAAGGCAGCACAGCTTTGATGTAGCCAACCACAATAAGTGCTTATGTCATTAGTTCCTCAATCTTGGATGCATCCAAACTTTGTTAACTCAGGGCTATATCATCATATTCTGCTAAGAATATGGAGAGCATCTGTTCCTAGATGCTGGAATACAAAGGTCTGTGGTAATTCTCTATGCTTCATGCTCCTTATCTAGAGTCCTCTGCATTAGGTTTCAAACTGTTTCACACTAAAAGGTCATTGGGAGCAGTTAGTGGTCAGGGACATTAAATATATACAACATTGCACCCTTGCTACTCATATTTCAAAGTATTTTCCCGGAAATGTTTTAGATTTTCTCCTGCCCCTGAGGTAAAAGATGCTGCCTGAACCAGCCATGAGTTGAACTTTCTTCCTTGTTACATGTTATTGTCTTTGGGGACTACTACTTGATACATTCATGTTATTTACATGTTCAGATGGAGAACCACTCCACTAGAAGTTAAATGGTGTTATGTGCTACTGTGCTTTGTCTATTCGCCAACAAGAACTGTGTTTGCCCTGCAACTGGAAATGGTTCCAGTCTGCCAGTACTCCAAAGAAGATTAAAATGTGCTCAGGTACCAAGGTCCTTCGACATTGAGATACATGGAAATAAAAATCTTGAACGGCCTCCTGAAATGGCCCTGACCCCAATAGTCCTTTCATAATCTTTGGCAAGAGAATGGTATGACCCCACTTCGATTGTTATTGAACTTCTCCTTAAAAGTTATGACTTACCCTGATTCATATTTAATTTTCCAGCTGCCTATATTCAGGAAGCCAAAGATCTGAGGATTAACAATGAAGGTATAGACTTTCTTCTAGCTATGTATTTCTCTTCCTAAATCTACCATGGCTTTATACATAGAGGTACAAGTCGATTGACTGCATACTAATATACCATCAATAAAGATTGGACACTGACTGCATAGTGACTGCACGTCCACTGGAACTGTGGACGTACGGCTGTTAGCATTGGTTGTTGTGTATGTGTAGTTTTTTCACTTGTTCATAGCAAAATGACTCACAGTGCATTGTTAAACTTGCAGGTTTAGTGCATGTATATTCCAGAAACCAGGATCTTCTGAAGTTATCTTCCAATTGCATTTGTAGTTGTACTGAAAGCCAAAATATGTAGTATTGTTCTTAAGTTCATACCTGTTTGGAAGAGCACAGAAGTAAATAGCATGAAAAATCTGAGTCAAAATGAAACATGTACTTCCAACCTACTTGCTGCCAGTTTTGGTTGACTCTTGACAGAATAGTTTTGGTTGACTTGAGAAGGCATTCAAGAGTTACCTAAATTATGATTTGACAAAAAGAAATAATAAAGGGAAAAGCTTTCAACATCAGATAATATACTTAACTTCCAATTGAAGTATTCATATTTGATGCATTCTTGCTCACAAAATAGTAGTTCTATGAGTTGACCAACTGAACCACAAGACGGAATCAACACAAACAGTATATACACGGACAGAGAGAGGTTTCCATTTCTTTATTTAGACGTTTTCCAAAACGATCGGTAGGTTGCATCCTCTTAGGCCATTCTCGATCCTTATCAGCTTATGTCATCACGATATAAAAGAAAATGAATACTAAAGATAAAACTTTTTAATCAAAATCAGTAGGTACTACTCATGCAACATGGGGTGTTTTCTTTCCCCTGCCTTCTTTTCTTGCTCTGTTTTATTCAGTACATGACGTGGGCATTGATTATCGTATGCTTGTGCAGTTGCTTCTTTATATATGTCACCTTTGGTGATCGAGGAACTTTCCTCATTCTGCGAAAGGAAATTCACAAACCAATATATAATGTTTCGACTTATGAAAGGGTAGCTGGATTCCAGTACCTACCAACTCTTTGTTTAAGCTTAATATTAGTACTACCTCATTTCTCCATTCACCTCCATCCACGTTGTCTAGGATCTGCAACTGCCAACTGAGGTCATGAAATGGAACGACTTGAACTAGTATATCCATGTCCTGATGCTAATATCTTCTCCAATCTGCACTAGCAGTTCTAAGATTCTGGAGCACGTTATTCACATATTGTACTAACTACAAATTCTGCTACACCAGAGATATAGTATTTTGGTAGGCTATAATATTATTTAACTAATAACAGGACAGCTGGTGGCTGGAGGGGTCTTTCCCTAGAAAATTAAGTGGGGTTGATAAGAGGCAGTTCATGCCCGCCTCAAGTCTCAAAGGCACTTTCTTGCTTAACGCCACCTCTCATCTCCTGTCGTATGCTTGCTTCTTCTACAGATTCATCATATTCCAGTAAGTTCCAGGTCTCAACAAAACCTTGTTAGTTAGAATTAAACCAAACCTTGGGATCTTTTTTTTTGTGCTTTTTTGTACACCCAAAATGGAAGCTTTGTTCTTGTGGAAGTTTTCCCCTCTTCTCTTCATTCCTTTGTCTTTACGGAACGTGCCGGTTAATTGTAAGAAGTATGAGTTTGGAAAATATTTAGATGTTCAAGGTACTAGTTAGAGAGCACAAGTTGTTCGTTGATTTTCCTAATTGACATTCACTTCGCTCTTCTTTCTCCTAAATTTCTTGAGGTAGTTATTTCTGATGTCTGAAAATAAACCTGCAGCACCGGACTCTCAAGCAGAAAACCACATGTTGTTGTGTTCAGGAGCTTCCATCGACATGTTGCCGCTTGAACATAAGCCCGGCCACTGAAGTTTCTGGATGGCAGTGACCTGCAGAACCTCCAAGATATCTGCCTTCCTTGGTTGCAGTTCTGGTGTTTCTTGCTTTTAATCTAGCAAGGAGCTTCAAAGGGCAGGCTCAAACTGCAAGTGTGGGCGAGGGAGGGAGAGTTATGGGAGTTGTGCTTCTGGGTTTCTTGGGCCAATTGATCAAACGACGAGCTTGTCTGCGGTGGAAGCAAGCGGGTCGAGCGTCTTACCGTTGCAGCTAGCACCTTTGTATTTTCTGAAAGCTGGCTCACAGTCTCCACTTCTCTCTGCTTGTGTTTGTACACGAGATTTGGCTGTGGGCGCATGGGGCTCAACACACAATTGTTGCAAGGCCTGTGTTCTGATAGTCTATGGAAGTATGCAGTTTTTTGGTCACTTGAGAGCGAGAAGCACGGGTAACTCCTATTATTTGTTATCTTGGTTATATTGCTTTTCTGACATGACAATAGTATTGGACCAACAAGACACATCAAAGAAAAATAATAAACAGCACTCAAAATAATGATGATTCTCGTATCAAGTTAAAGAGTTACCAATACTTTGCTTACTATACCACCCTTCAAGTACATTCGAGTAATTTGAAAATGCCATCACAACTTATAATTTATGGCTGTCACTAGAGCTATTGGTTCTATGGAAGCTGTGGATGGAACGTAATCCTACATTCAATACATGGAGTCGGCATGTACTAATACAAACTTGGCATTTATAGTTTTTCTTAATGGAATGACATTTAGAATTTGCAGTTGACAGTCTTGTTTGTAACAAGTTATCATTGCACTCTTCCGATTGCATGATTGGTAAATCAACTTTTCAGGATCTTGACTTGGGGTGATGGCTATGTCGATAAGATGACCAAAGACACCCAAATAAGAGATCTTTATGCCTATCCAATTGATAGTGACAATCAGATCATATCTTCTACTTGGTCCAATAATGGCCAGCATCAAAGCTATCCGTTATGCCCCGTCGAGGCAGCGTTACTGAGCATGTCTAGTCATTCATATGTTCTTGGTGAAGAGTAAGTATGATTGCATGCTATTGAACTTCTTATGGTCAATGTTACATGCAACCATGATTGATTCTGTAATAATTCCAACTTTCACAGAATTATTGGTAAAGTAGCAGTTACAGGACAACATTGCTGGATTTCTGCCAATGAGCTTAGTTCAACATTTATGTATAAGGTGAGTTAAATTTACAGTTTCCCTTCCACAGCTCATGTAATATTGAACTTGCATAGCACTGGATGTCATTTCAGCAACTTTACTTTTCAGTATCACGGAGACTGGCAGCTTCAGTTTGCAGCAGGAGTCAAAGTAAGACATACTTCATCACTTATTTTCAGTTGTCCTCTAAAACAATGTATGGCTGTGTTTAACCAGCAAGTGCAAACTTCCTGCTTGATTAATTTGGCAATTGGTATTTTTTACCTGTAGACAGTTCTGCTTGTACCGGTGATTCCTCATGGGGTTCTTCACCTGGGCTCTTTATATATGGTATGTTCAATTAATTTTTTGTACCGACATGTTGGCTTAGTGTATTATGCTATTTAAGTGAGAGGAACAGCATGGTTTAGAGAATCCTGCACCATTTCTGCATAATCAACATATTCTACTTGATGTAGAACAATCTTAACATAGAATATGTTGAGGCTCTTCGTCTCTTCCTTCGCAAGGTTTGTATCTTTTACTTCATAACTAATCAGTGTAGCAAATTCTCAACCTTCAGATTTTGGAAAGCTCAGCATTGGTGACACTCATTAAGGACTTGTTCTATAAGTTTTACGACCCATCAACTCATAATTCTTCAGCCACAGGATTTGGCTACTCAAATACTTTGAGAAAACCTACTGCAAATCTATCGGTGGATCCTCCGGACGTTCTAGCCCATGATTTATTTGATTTGGTCAAGAGTTCAGCTCAGCGCTTGACCATTGATCACATTAGTCTACCACAACCCTTCATTATGTCAGAGTTCCCAATATTAGAAGATGTCATTATAGGAGCTTACGAAACTGGTCTAACACCTCTCCCAGGTGAAACATTGGATGCCAATGAGAGTTATCTGTGGACTGTTCACGAAGAACCATCTGAACTTACTCACTGCAACACAATGTTTGAGCCAGACATGGCAAACTTGTCCTCTATGGATAACTTATCCAATTCTAATAGCAAACTGAGCTGCAGATCAGTAATTAACATAGAAGATCCAGAGAATGATAATATTGATGATTTTACCCTGGCATATATGGCACAAGAATATCAAGAGCACACTCATGGCAGCACAATGGTTCTAGATGATGATGTTGTAACTTCATATTCTTCACTTCATTCAAAGCTGCACAAAGATCTTGAAGAAATGTCCAGGGAAGAACTTGAGAACTTCATGTGGCGTAGTAGGTTGAAACAGCAAGAGTCAACAAGCCATTCTCTCCTTCAAGCGAATGGAAACAAAACAGATTTTTACTCACTTCTCGAAAACAATGGTTATGCAGAATTCTTGCTGGATGCTATAACCGACCAGGTTGGTAATATCCCAAACAGCGACTCTTCTCAGTCAACTGATTCTCCGATTTCATGCAAAACACAAATTCAGAGAGTCCATGCACTGAGGCTGGAGGAATCATCAGTTCCAGATCCCCCTGGTGGTCGAGAACATTCACCTATCTCAATGAATGAAGGCTTCATGAGTTCTAAAATGACTGTTTCTTCCCATATGGAAATCAACAAGACTGTAACTGAAGAATGCATGGGTCATACAATTCAAGAAGCGCACAGGGAAATATCAGTTGAAATAAAAAAAGGACGCAGAAAAATTGAGCTGCACAGAGCAAGACCGAGAGATAGGCAATTGATCCAAGATAGGATGAAGGAGTTGAGGGAGCTCATTCCAAATGCATCAAAGGTTCAGCTTCTAACATTTTGATGTCTCTCCCTCTAAATTGCATTTGTTTGCCAAGGGACCAAAAAAAAAGGTACTAATTGCATCTTCTTGCAAAAACAGTGCAGTATTGATGCTCTGCTGGACAGAACAATAACACACATGCTGTTCCTCCAAAGTGTTTCCGAGAAAGCTGAGAAGGTGGGCTTCAAATTTATGTGTGATACTAAAATTTTAGAATTCGTAAATGGTTGGAAAATTCTATGTGATATCAGTTTTAACCCTCATCAACTTTGTCACTGTATCATAATGGATAGTGATCACAGGACTATCTTACTTCCCAACTAAGCCTACCTTGGGAATTTGAAGATCTGACTATATTTCTTCCCAGCTAAGCATTGTCTTCAGAATTTGTAGAGAAAATCCTAAGGAACCCATTAGAATGTTTAGGGTAGTAATAAATTTGTGAATTTTTAACTTTTTCCTGGTCTTAGATCTGGATTCTACTATATATAATAATCTAAACAAGCCATGCCCTATCCTTTCTTCATCTCCTCCTGTTGGTAATTATCTGTTTTACATCATTTATAAACCATAGCTATCATTGCCAAGTTTGTACCATACTGTCCTCAAAAAAGTTTGTCACATAAGTAATGGCTGTATAATATGTGAAGACCATGATGTTGAAACAGCTTCAGAATAAAATGGGAAATGAATTCCGTGACGAGGCGAGGAAGCAACTTGAAAGCTGTCCGCTGAGGATTGAAGAACTCGAACAGCCTGGTCATCTTCTCATTGAGGTAACTAATTCTGCATGTATCAGTTTTCATCATTGTATCGTAATCGCACCCCATGTTACTTAATCCATGGTTGTGTGATTATCATTTGTGCCCAGATGTTGTGCAAGGAGTATGAAGTCTTTTTTGAGACTGCACATCTGTTCAAGGGCCTTCAGGTGAGCATACTGAAAGGAGAGCTGGAGTACCGTTCTGACGAGCTCTGGGCTCGCTTTGTCATCGAGGTACATCGAAGTTCCTGCTAGAATGTTTGCAATTATGTTCCTAAGAATCTCATATCTAATGTCTCACTCTCAGGCTTCGCAAGGTTTAAACCAGATGCAGATTATCTGCCCATTGATGCACCTGTTGCAGAGATGATTTAATTGTTGTGTAGTAAAGCAACTGCAGCAGAGTGGCTTGTGTTGTCTCGGTTGGTTATCACTAGTCCAGCTCCCGCTTGAAATGTTTGTCGTTGATTGAATAATGTGCTGGAGCATGATACAGCATGCGGTGCAACAATGGTTTGTGCAATGCAGACATTTGAGACTTGCTAGCTTGTTTATTTCCTCTCTATTATTTGAGACAAAAGATGTACTCTGATCACAGGATCGTGAAATGTTATGATGTCAAAAGATGTACCGGGGCTAATCCCAGAAGAAGCTGCATCTTATGAAAGGTACCTAGAAACTACAAGCTAGGAAACAACGGATTGAACTCGTATTCACTTGGAAAACCAGTACAGTCTGGCATCACTTAGCAATTTAGAATGGCTGTAAGTTTGATCTGTTTAGTAATTTAGAATGGCTGTAAATTTGATGGAAGATCGTACTGTTTCCTAGCTCGGTAGTGATCTTATTTGCAAATCATGCACAGTAGCACTGATAATTTTTCTTCTAAACTTGTTTTGAATGAACTGATGCGTAGCTAACCTTTCATAAACCGGAAACAAGGGCATTCGGTCTTTGCACAGCAAACCATCCAAAACATGGATCTGGAGCCGGCATATATTACCCAAACAGTTCAGTGTAGCTCTAGAATTTGGAGGTGGAGGTGGAGTTGAGTTTTGAGATGGAGCTGAGGTGGAGTGGAGCTCTCCCAAACAGCCCCTAAATACAACATGTGATACACTCGAGCCAATGGAGTGGAGTATATTAACATCGCGAACTTTTTCTTGACACGAATCTTAGACCTTGTTTGGTTGGGCTGTGGCTGTTGGAAAAGCGGCTGTTGGCTAGCTGTTTGAAATAGCAGCTGTGGCTGTTGGCACAGAGTCTGTAGTTATGCATGTTTGGTTGGGTTGTGGTTGTTGGTTGTATATGAAAGGATTGTCTGAAATGCCCCTAAGATAGATCAACCTGAACAAAAATTTAAAATCGACATCATCTGAGGTTCAATCCAATGATGCAAATAAAAATTATAAATTATAAATTACAAATACAAATAGAATACAAATACTTGCTTAAACTAAATTTACAAAAAAAATAATAAATAAAAATAAAAATACTTGCTTAAACTAAAATTACAGAATATATCAAAATACAAATATAAATAGAAAAGAAAAAAAGGGGGGCCAAGGGCATCGGCCACCCCAGTCCAACTCCACCGCCGCTGGCTCCAGCTCAGGTGACCGCCCTCCCTCCCCTCGGTCCCCACTGCCGGGAGCCGCCGCTTCCCGGGCAGCCTCGACGTCCTCAACCTCAAGCGCAGTGGCGTCGCTGCGAGCTCCCGGCCCGCGACCTCCGCCTCCGAGGTCGTACTGGATGAGGAGGTCGGCGGGCGCGACAACGGCCGAGCGGGGAGCGGGAGCGTGGCGGTGTGCTGGCCGAGTGAGGCGCCGCGGTGTCAACGGGGACGACGAAACCCTAGACGTCGGGGAACGGCGGGGAGAGGCCGAAGGCGGACGGGGACGCCCGGAGGCGGTGTGGGGACGTGGAGGGTGAGAAGGGAGGCGGGCAGAAGGAGGGGCCGGCCAGGAGGGGCAGCGGGCGGAGGGGCCGGCTCGGGCAGCATCTCGGGAGACGGGGACTGGGCGGCGGTGGGCGGAGGTTGGCGGCGCGGTCCAACGACCCTGGGTCAGCGGCGGCGGGCGAAGGGAGAGGAGGAGCTTCTGGCAGCCGGGGAGGGGGTGCGCGGGACACCGGTAGGGTGGCGGCGGGGCGGGCAACTGGCTGGATCCAAGGAAGGGAGCGGGGGAGCGCCGATGGATGAGGAAGTCGGGCGGGGGAGATGGGGGAGAAGGAGATCAGGACCACTGCGGGAAGCTGCTCCCGGCCGGCTTCCCGCAATGACCCGTTTAACACGCTCCCTCAGAAGCTCCACCGGCAACAGCCGGCCTAGAAGCCAGGTGTTTGGTTGAGCTTCAGCTTTTGCTAATGAAAAGCTAGCCAAAAATCCAACCAAACACCCCCTTATTAGCACATACCAACCTGCGACGAAGGGGCAGTTTTCATACCAAGGGCAGAGCTACATCTATTGCAAAACAAAGCCGCTAGAGCTGGAGATTAGGGGCAGTTTTCGTACAAAGGGCAGAGTTACATCTATTGCGAAACAAAGCCGCCAGAGCTGGAGATTATTCACAAGTTACTCGCATCCAAATCAATTTCGTCAATGGCACTGCACATAACTCTGATCATAGTAATTCATGGGGAGCATAGAGAGACAGCAAGAAACTACATTAGTTCACAGCCTCCATCTAACAGCTAAACCCTCCTACGCGTGCGCCTGTCACTAGCCTCAATACTTTCAACTGGATTCACATCTTCGTTCATACAAACTCCCCTTTTCCGGTTAACAGATGCAGGATCATCGTCCACTACTGCGACTGTTGCTAACAAATCAGATAGCAGGGACGGGCATGTCTCCTCCAAGTAATTAAACCCTTCCGTCTCCATCACAGCTGCACAAAGCCAACAAAAGGAACAGCACAACATGAGAACTCCAGCAGACAGACACATAGCTTATTGTAACTTGGAATGAAAATGCCAACACAAGACCAACTGAATATAAGAAGTACATGCTTAATTGGAATGAATAAAGACCAATCAAACAACCACATAAAAAAGATCTCACAAGGAGTCAAAAGCTGGATAATATTCTTTGACATGAAACAGTACAGTAAAATTTCCATGAGAAGATATTTTATATTTGCAAAAGCAAACTGATACGAAGTAGTAAAAATTGTGAGATTACTGATCAAAACTGAAGGTGCTATTGAACAGTGGTGGAGGGAGGGGAGACAGGTAATAGCTAGGGCCCCCTCCAATGATCCAACAAGTGCAACTATAGTTAGTATTAACACTTTGAATTTCAAGAAAAAATGTTAGCATTGGCACACTTTGGCCCCTCTTGCCCCTGTAACCTTTCTGCGTCTGCCACTGCTATTGAATTCAACTGCCCGACTTTAACATATCTTCTCCACTTTATATATGCTTATGTACAATGAAGGACCTTTGCAAATCCAAAGAGGGCAAGAACATTATACTGCTTAAGGTTGGCATTCTTCTCCTCCACTTAATATGGTAATGTTTACATTTCTTCTCTTAAAAGAGGTGAAAATGTATTTATATGGAGCAGATTTTGAAAACAGTCAATTACAATAACTGACTTGCATTATG
The DNA here is from genome assembly GCA_019208055.1 of Stipa capillata. Lineage (NCBI taxonomy): Eukaryota > Viridiplantae > Streptophyta > Magnoliopsida > Poales > Poaceae > Stipa > Stipa capillata. Next base: position 247,151 of record JAGXJF010000360.1, read on the forward strand.
CTTTTGAGTTCAGTATTGAAGCCAGAGAGAACTTCCTCTCTGTTACTAAAGAAACAATAACCAACCTGCGTAGGTTGTCATAGCCTTATGGCATGTTTCTTCAGTTGTAGTGCTTTAAAGGACACAACTTAAGAAAACAGTTCATCACAGCTAGATAGAAAATAACACATTCTTGTTCAATCATATGGTTTGCATGAATGTTATCTCACAAAGGTGTAAGTCAAGCTAGAGACCGTCATTTCCATGTGCAAAAAGTAGCAATGACATTATCATCAACCTATGCTTTTTATGGCAGAAGTATCTGAACCTGAAGGTAGCCTTATCATGTTATCGTTCTAGGAACTCGCCAAAGAACATTTGGGCCAAATTAAGAATTATACAAAAGGTAGAAATTAAATACCAATCTAGCAAGCATCCAAAGAACCAGACAACCACACTAGTGGGGAAAACAGGAATAGTAAACAGTTATGACTAGCAGAAAGACCAGGATGAAAAGGTGATTCTTATGTTGAGATAAGAAACCACGACCAATTCCTTGAATGCCAATGGATCACACCAGAAAATTATTAAAATGGAAACGCATATGCACGCCGTGCACATGGGCACGGGCCTCATGCACCCACCAACAGATATAGACCACATACCAGCAGCACACATTTGACTTACAGAACTTAGAACCATGAGTTTCAGCATTAGTGGAATGAACTGTAAGACCTCCCAAAGGTTCAAATAAGCAACTGTTACTTAAAAGGAAGAGGCTACAAGTCAGTGTGTATTCATCAATCTTTAACCTTGATACATGACCGCAAGTCCTTGAGACAATATCAACACTGTAAGGAACTATTATTATTTTTAAAGAATAAAAATGTTCTACCAATCGTACTATATCCTGGCCTATCTAACACCATCATATAAGACTTGAGCATTCAAGCTTTTTGCAATCACCCTATAGTATGATCACCGTTTCGCTAGTTAACATACATACATATGTCGCAACTTCCAGGGCAAGAAAAAGGTGGTAGTTTCAGGAAGAAATCCAAAAGTCATGTGGTATTGGAATAAGACTCATGCAGCATTATAATTGAAATGAAGCAAATGGTTATAATAGTATCATGGATATATCACCATTGTCATTTCCAAATACCCAAAAGAAGCAGCCTGATTTATCCTACAATAGCACAGAAGTAGGAAATACTCTTTGTTTTAGAATTTAGATCTAATCATAAAATAGAACTTCTAACAAAATACTCCAATACTGCGAAAACATTGATAAATAGAAGACACACAGCTATGTTTTCTGTCAACAAAAGGCTGTATATATATTCCGGAGAACGAAAACCATACCTCCCAGATTTTCTCGAACAGCAGTGAACTTTAGACAGGCAGACTTGAGCTGAGCACAATGATGCTGTTCAGCTAGGGCTAAGGTTGTTGCAACTGTTTCAGCAGTGAGTTCATCACATAACTTTGCCTCGCATAGGATTCGTAGCCGGTCCAATCCATATCTATCAGCTGCTGCCAACAAATGTTGTATTACTGCAGTTGATGTCCACATTGAGAAAGATCCAGCTAGTTCATGAATACTAGGAAGTTCATCAGAGTATATGAAATTCACCATCGCCTGCATTGGGAGGAAAGTCGCAACATTACCATATGGGGGTACTTTCAATAAAATATCAATGCAATGATTTCTTTCTTTTTCAAAGTAAAGGGTTCAAACTTAGGCAAGCCAGCAGAAGTTCTAACACAAACATGGACCCAGATTGGTTCTAACACAAAAAAAATGAAGTAGATTGTTCACATGTGACAAGACCAAACATGCTTAATTTATGGTGATTAACTTATGCATTCTGCTGCAAGTTAAATTACAACTGCGCATAGCATGTTTCTTACGCAGTAGAGAGCAGAGAGAGAAAACAGCCACAAATGAATAAAAAGGATAAAAATGTAAAGTATGGTTGAAAGCCCCTGAAAAGGAAGCACTAGGATCCTCTAACAAAAATATACTGTAAAGTGGTACAGTCTGCATGTAGCAATTACCTTGAAGACAATAGGTTCAACATCCTCCACAACAACTCTGTCTAAGTCCGGTTTACCAATAGGTCCAAAGAATTGGGCTTTGAATACCGGAGAGCGAGCTGCAAGAATCCATTTATGTGCCTGGACTTTCTCATCACCTATTTCAAAAGTTATGTCACAGCCAATGTGGAGTTTTAGGAGCTCCTTGAAGCAACGGCCAATATCAGATTTTGGAACATTAATCTGGATGTTTTTTGGTGTTTCCAGTCTGTTCTTGACAACACCTACTGTGCAGTTCATTACTAGGCAATCGTTCTTTAGAAAATCTGATGTTTCTAACTGTGACCTTCTGTAGAACCGCTTGTAACCCCTGAAAAGAAAACAGCAGTGTTAGGCTGTTAGCTACTATTACGAAATGGAAACGAAGAATGCAGGTACTTAGAAAAAGGAAAGATTCCAAGGAGAGAAGAGCACATTATGATTTGTGAGGGAATATGGGGAGTAATTGATCAGCAGGAGTCAACAAACCTCAGTTGCATCATATGAAACCCAATATCATATCCTACCTAAGAATATGGCAATGTGAACAGAATGTTAAGTCAAAGCATGTCATCCAACCTTAGATTGTTGCCACAGCAGTTAATACATAAGTGCCAGCTATATTTGCTTTGCTACGATTTAAATATGTGTAATTGATGATAGCCTTTTCGGTATTTCGCATAATCTAGCTAGTGATCACTCACAAGGCCCGATCCAATACATGAATCCAATGCAGAGCACACGACCTGGACAGAAATAAACATTGCTCGCTCCTAGAACTAGAAGTCTAGAAATGAACAGAAGTGGGACAATGCAAATGCAATTGGAAGGAATTGAGGCGAGGGGAAGGAATTACCACATGGATCCCCTGTACTTGAGGGTGTATGGTCCGGCCTGCATGGAACGGTCGAAGTGGGAGTGGACCTTGTGTCGAGCGCGGCCGGACTGGTCGAGGAGGGTGAGCTCGAAGAGGGCGCGGACGTCGGTGCCGTCGGAGGCGAGGGCGACGAAGACGGAGACGTAGTTGGCGTTGTCCTCGGGGTTCTTTCCATCGGGGTAGAGGTAGACGGCCCAGTCGTAGCCACCGACGGCGAAGGTGTCGCTGGCGAGGTGGCGGCCGGGGCCGATGCCCTTGGCGAGGGAGAAGCCCTTGACGGTGTACTGGTGAGAGCCCCGCACGGTCTCGGTGACCGAACGGGACCAGGAGGGCCGCGGCACCTCCATCGCACAAAACCCTAGGTGGCCTCCCTCCCCTCCCCTCCCTAGATTAGGTTAATTTGGTTGGGTTTGGATGGGAGGGTTTCGGTGGGAGGGAGGAAATAGATTCCGCTTGGTATGGGTATTGGCGGTGGCTGCGGCGGCGGGGAGGAAAGAGGAGAGGCGAGGCGAGCCGCGCCGCCTGATTCCGGTGAGGCGCCCCGTCGATGGCGATGACGACGAGGGAGGGAGAAGTAGCGTTAGCCTCTTCTTCTGTCAGGTTGGTAAAGTGGTATTACCTGTTTCCATTTCCACTTTAGCACTCTCAAAGCTAGGTAGGGTCGCGCGCTAGCCCATTTTCAAAATCTTCCGCATTCGCCATAAAGGACACACTGACACCGTTAAGGGCAGCCCCAGTCTTCGCCGTCATCGCAACCTCGACGTCCGTCATCGTCGAAGTCCACGTCGTCGATACCACCAAGGGCAACCTCGACGTCCGTCATTGTCGAAGTCTACGTCGATGACGCTAAAACAAGGCGTCAGGATCTGCATCGGCATTGTCAAGAATTGCATTGACGTGCTTGGGAATTCCTCCGAAGATGCCAGAGAATATTCTCCGGAGATGTCCGGAATATTCTCCTAAAATATCTTCTATGCATGGGAAATAACGACTACACCCTTGTAAAAATCCCTCTCGTGTGAGGGCAAAACTGTAATCTCACTTTCTCCATCTTCAAGCCCTATAAATACCCCCTTAGGGGTAGAGAGAAAGAGGAGGATTCTTGTAATCCTAATTCTACACTTCAATAAAAGAGTGACTTTCACCTCATCGTACACCAGAGGGGTTTCACCTCCTCGTACACGGCTCGTGTTTCACCCTGTCGTACGTGTTTCGTTCTTCAACTCGACGGACGTTCGGAGGGTCATACTCGCTCGTACTCCTCGTGCACCATCGACGGTCGCTGTAGCCGTTCGGGGGTGCCACAAGTTTACTGTCTAGACTTGTATCTACGACAGTTTTATTTCTGACTTCCCAGTCCAGTCCCATTTGATTTTGAGTAAAATCGGTCAAAATCATAACTTCAGGGTATCCTATAACAATTTATCGTAATTTTAGAATTTTTAATTATTATTATAGTTTCTTAGCTAATCTATTACACATCGTTCTAACTGCTCATTTTATAAACTTTAATATTAATAGGCAATTCAACCGTTGGGACGCACTTGCTAGCGCTTACGTCAACATCAACATACACACTAAGTTGAGGTGGGCATAGGCCCCACATATTGATCTCTTTTCCCATCTGCTTTCTCCCTCTCTCTCTCTCTCTCTCTCTCTCTCTCCAAGAGACGAGTTAGCAATGGTGTGCTGCCTGTGACAGCACCACGACGTGCTACGCATCTGTGTCGTGTTTGTCTTCAGCCTCCACCGAGCCATCCGCTTCCTCCAACTCAACTAGGAGCAGCTCGCTGCTGATATTGAAGCTGACACGCTTGTCGTACGCGTTGCTGATCCGTTGGTACGCGCGACGGTTGTTGACATCCTCTGAACATACCCCTGAGCTCGCGCAGTTCGTTCAGGACGAATGCTGCAAGGGCGACTAGGCCAGCATGGTCACAAGCTACAAGAACGTTTTGATGTCTATTGAGTTTGACAAGACTGACGAGGCCGAGCTACAACACATGATGGAGTGCGCGTCGTCGCTGCACCGCCTGCATGGGGCATCCGTGGTGGAGTACACCAGCCAAGCCATGAAGCTATTGGAGCTGGAGGAAGGTGGTGACCACGCCGAAACGTGCACCACCCTCTCCTCTCTCCTCGCTAGAATTTCACACTCTTCCACGACTCCTGCTAGTTAATACTGCACATCGATCTCCTTCATCGATGAGTTCTAGTGCAATTCCTTCTAGTTGCATGACCTCCTCCGCCTCATCTATACTTCTCCTCAATTCATTTGTTGATTTCGTGACCTCAGCGCCTTCGCCCACTATGAACCCAGAGCCGCCGGTCTCTACCATGCACAACCCCTTCGGCTTCAATAGCACACAGCCTAGGTTGAGCAACCGTTGCTCCTTGTAAGAGTATTGCCACAACGCGAGCCCCATAACTGCCAGGTGCGCCACGACACGGATTTTGAAGTTGAGCATGGAGTGTGAGATAGAGACAAGAGGAAGAAGAAGATGGTAAGACTAACAGGTGGGGCCTACGTCCACCTCAGCATAAGTGTCCACATGAGCATCTATATAGGCTTGCTGCCAAATGTCTTCGAATTGTCCAATTTAGATGATATGTTAGAGATTAGCTCAAAATTTGTAGTTTTACAAAAAAAAAGTCCATAAAAACATGGTAAATATTATGGGGTACCCTAAAATTATGGTTTCAGTAATTCTTGTAGACGCATCTATAAAGACGTGACATCAGCTAACTTTTCGTCATGTTATGCAAGATATTTGTTGATGTGGAGGAGAAAAATAAAACTGACTCTTCATAAAGAGTCAAACTCTAACACAGAATGAAGCCTCTAGAGTCAACTTCATTGCCTTTGTACGTTGTTGCTTTTGATGCTGACTCTTCACGTAGAATCTATTTAAGAGACAACATCATTGTATGAGTTATTTAATAGTTGACTATACATGATGTGAAAGGATAGAAGAGTCAATAACTGATTTTACCTTTGTAGATGTACTAAGGAAAACTAGCTAAATATTCGTACTTTGCTACGAAAAGAAGAATCATGTTATCAAAGGAAGTAAACATGTGTCATCAACCTTAGACCTCTTAATTACTCATGTATACCCTCTTAACTACATGATTACTCTTTTAATTGTCACCAAATAATTGACATTTGCATCCCCTTCAAAAGTCATCATATTCTCCCTGTTCCATTTGTAGTCCGTGCTTATGTTAACAAATATTTCATACTCGATATATACCTCTCTTCCTAGTTACGTATTTCATACGATATATATTATGTAAAACGCGCATTGCACGTACACTGTTTCTAGTTGTATCTAAGTTAGTTATTTTGTTATTTTTGTTAGAGTTTTCTAGGATTGTGAAAAGTAGAGGTGGGTGTGACATTGCCACTATCATCACTATCAACTTCTATTTATATAATAGTAAAAACATTTAATATGTTGTTGAACTAGACAAATAAGTCATGCAGACGAAAAGAATAGGGACAAGGTAGGAGATGCGTATATATACACCTTTTTTCATTCAAATTTTTGCACAAAAGAGAAGGAAATTTGCAAAAACACATACAACTAGTATCAAATATAAGCCCTTTGTGTTGTGGAAAATCCTGAGTTACAACTGGAAAGTGCCAAATCAAAGAGTGGCAATTGGGCCATTCAAGACCAAAAATGAGATAGAAAGACCGAAGATAAGGTTGGAAAATATAGAGATTAATGATCTATGCATCGGATCCATCCGGTCCATCCATCCATCCATCAATGACTAGACACTAGTTACTGGTAGTACTGTCTCGTTGTACTCGCCGCCGAACCGGCCCCAGATCTCCTCCTCCACCTTCGCCGCTCCGGCCACCGCACGCCTTCGCAATGATGTCGTCGCCATCACCGTCCCCGTCCCCCTGTCGAGTCCGCCTGGGAGCTGAATCCTCATCCCTCTCTCTTGCACCGACGATGCGATCCCCTTCCATTGCCATCCTGATCCTGTACATGCTGCTGCAGTACCTCGTCATCCACTTCACCAAGTTCCAGCTCGCCTCCCTCGGCACCTTCCTCCTCCACGAGACCGTCTTCTTCGTCTCCAACCTCCCGTCCCTCCTCCTCGACCGATTCGGCCTATTTTCCAAGTACAAGATCCAGGTACATTTCATCTCTAAATGCTTACATTACCTATTGCGCGGCATCACTAGGAGATCTTGTCTTGTGTCTCCAAATCCAACAACATACACCCTTCTCTCCTTAACCTCCTTTTGTGGAGTAAAACATGCTTGTGGTACTCCTACAGATTCATGCTCACCCTACCAAGCCGCTGTTTCATCCGCACGGATCTTCAGTTGAATTGAACCCCTTTGCCATTAGTACTTCTCAATCCTTGAAATAAATAATGGGATGCTCATGTAAAATTCTGAAAGAGTACCACGCATTTATCCGTCAATGCATTAACTACATAATTGGCACACAAATATCCCCTTTGGTTTTCTCAAAAACAAAGACTTTCTCTCTTCAAGCTTGGAGAATGAAACGCGCTCCTGCCTTCACTTTTATTGAAACCATAGTTAACAGTACTCAAAAAAGCATACAGCACTAGCCTTTGTTAACTACCATGTGTGCAAGGAATCCACTTGAAATTGTCTTGCCAAGGATTAGGGAAAAAAAAATAAAGGCTGGTGTTTGCAGGTGTCACCAACGAGCTAACTGCATAATTTGAGTTTTTCCTTCATGACATATTGACATGGTTATGGTATGCTCTGCACTTTCCGCGCCATGTTTAGTGGAGAAAGAATCTGTTTGTGGCTACTTTTCCCTATGACAAGTCTTCTGATCTTATAATGCAATATGGTATCCCCAATGAGAAGTGTATGTATGTGTTTACAGAAAAAGAGTAATACACCTGATTACCAGAACCAATGTGTCCTGCATTCTCATTCCCTACCATGTCTGCGTGAATCTCCCTCTCATGATTTTATCATATCGCACCTTCAAGTTCATGGGCCTGAGGAGCAGTCTTCCACTGCCACACTGGTATTCCAATTCTTCCATTTCAATCGACAGTAGCATGCAAATACAGATTCAGCATGTGAGACAACAACGATGCAAGTGGACTCTGGAAACAATTTAACTCTGCAGTTATACGCTTGCATTGCAGGAGAGTTGTTGTTTCCCAAGTTCTTTTCTTTTTTGTGCTGGAGGATTTCATATTCTGTTGGGGGCACAGAGCACTGCATACCAAATGGCTATACCAGCATACTCACAGCGTCCACCATGAGTCAGTGGCAATAATACCTCCAAGTTCACATTTTTCTGTACATCATGTAGCAATCATATTTTTTAACTTCATCGTGTATTCTGAGCAGATATGCTACACCCTTTGGCCTAACATCTGAATATGCCCACCCTGCTGAGATTCTATTCTTGGGGCTCGCCACGGTAGCAGGTCCTGCACTCACCGGGCCTCATCTATTCACGCTGTGGGTGTGGATGATGTTGAGGGTCCTGGAGACGGTTGAGGCCCACAGTGGGTATGACTTCCCATGGAGCCCATCAAATTTCTTGCCATTGTACGGTGGGTAAGCTATAACTGTGCTCCTCGATGCCCCATTTGGTACTTGTGTAGTCATATGTAACCTGATACAGCAATGATCATGCATATTTGTCATGAATAGTTCTGAATTCCATGACTATCATCACCGTATGCTCTACACCAAGTCTGGGAATTACTCATCGACGTTCATCTACCTGGACTGTTGAGATTTTTTTTCCCACTGTTTTTTTCCCCCTCTCTCCCTGAATTGCTCTACCCTTATAGGTACAAGAGGCTTTTGATCTTGTGGTAGGCTTTTTGGAACTGACAAAGGTTACCGCAAGGCAAAGGCCATGGAGGAGAAAGAAGGGAAGCATTTGTAAATTGTGAGAGCTGCTCTACTTTCTTGGTTCCAAAATGAGCTCTGACGTGTTGCTGTAAGGCAGATTCTGTTGGTGAAGCAAGATGATGTTGTTACCACGAGCTGTTAATCCAGAGATCCTTCTGCAGGTTGAGATATTACTCATTGTTTATGAATCGATTTTTGTTGTCTCGATGAGTGCACCTCTGCCCATATGATCTGCCGTGAATTTGGTGTGCTCGTTAGTTTTTCTTTCTGCTCTATTCTGTAATTTTGGAGTACTGTAGAGCTGGGTGAATTAAATTGTAAATTTCGAGTGGGAAAAATAAAACAAAGTATACTAGCTTTTGCTTATATACTTTGTTTTGGTTTAATCATATTTGTTAGATGCTGAAATGCGAATGTCATGATATTTGGTTGCTGCCAGTTTATATGCAAGGCAAGCAGCTGGTTCATACTATATTTCTAGAAAAGAAAAGGAAAGAACAATGAAAATGTAAAACCTTAGCCCAGCTCGGTCCGGCCCATTAGGGTTGAATGGGCGGGCCATGATGGTTAATTATTTGCTTGTTTTGTGCACCTGTTGGGGCGTCGCATGCAATTGATGCATATGCATAGAGTTTTTGAAAAAGATGCGTGTCCATATACAATCTTGGATCCAATATATATATCAAGTTAATCTATGGTTGACACATCCATTTTTCCTGGTGTTATAGATCGATATATATATATATATATATAGCTAGAGAGAGAGAGAGAGAGACACGTACATACGTAGAGACAGATAGCGTGGTCCTGGACTTGGCATGCAACATACACACAGTAACAGGTAGTGCAGTGCAGTGTAAGCGAATCATCGATCCGATCGATGGATCCCTAGCTAGCTATATAGCTAGGTTGGAACATATATATAGAGAGAGTGTAGGTATAATCAGGATGTTTTGTTTGTTTCTTCTCGTTTGGCCAGCAGAAATTAATTAACTCGATCTGCAACGAACTCAAGATTCACTGGAGTACGTACATACGTAGTGTGCAGTGCAGGGCGATCGAGTAAGCACGCTGCATGCTATTCGTTGCGTGCCCGCAGTGTCAGTGTGTGGGCCAATTAATGTGCATGCATGCTCTGCTAGCTCTCTTTAAGCAAACAACGTAGTTGCGTGCATGAAGCCGTACGTCTGTCTTGCATGCAGAGCTGGCCTGCACACTTAACTGCATGTACTGATGGTAAATTATCCTTTTACTAGCTTGTTTGTCGTTCTATCCGGGGACATGTATAGCTAGCTTGCTCATCGATCGAGGCTAGCTTAATTTCATCGGACTAGTTAGGTTATAAGTTTAAAAAAATGTAATTATTCATTCTGATCGATCTTGATAGCCAGTGCGTACTGCTAGATTCTGCATAAGTTGAACCAAAGCCGCTACATGCATTAGCTAATTAAGGATCCAAGTTGGCTTATACTATGTCAAGGCATTGCTAAATGCCAACATACTGCATCCTAAAAACCGCGTGATCGACATCAATCAAGCTGGCTTAATCACTGCCATTAGTGGCATGAGACAAGCTAACTGCATGAGAGCTGACCTAATTAATAGCTATGCATGCATGCTACCTCAATCCAGATGATTAAGCTTTCTAGTACTATCCATAAAAAAAATTTACTTGACACGAACGGTTTGCAACGGAAATCAGCAAATTTTGAAGGCATGTCTGCAATGCAAGAATCCCATAAGAATTTCGTTTTGTATAAAGTAGGATAATTTCTTCGGTTTCCTGCGTCAGGCTTGCGCCCATTGCGAAAAATTCCCCACTGCTATCTCTCGTAGGAGTCTGGGCCATGTCTCAATCCTAGTGTGACTGATCATCCTCTCGGACCAGCTTCCCCATAGAGTATTAATGTGTGTTGCCAAGGATACAGAGTAGTCTTGTCGGTGCCCTATTCAGCCCCACCAAACTTGGGCAAGAATTGGCTTACCTATTTTTTGGCAGCAATCTGTGGAGGAATGGGTAGGTACCTATGGGCATCCAAAATATTAACAGTAGATCAAGAGCTAAAATATTATGAGAAGCCAATTTTTCGGCGTGGCTAGTTTAGGCACCACCAAATTAACATATATCCCCATAATAACTGTATTTCTCAGTTAGTCACCTTCATGCATGCTGTCTGTAGCCACAGACCGACGAGTTTTGTTCATTTTCCCCATTCTATATGTCCAATCAAAATTTTAATAAATCTATCATCCTTCTCTATGCATGCACAGCTGCTCGCCTGGACTATAGCCCGTGTTATTTTTGAACTCGCCGCTTAGAAATATACATGCGTTCAACCTTTCAAAACGGGATATTTTGATATTTGCCGGTCCAGTTAAAATAGCAATTGAACATTTGTCACCTGTCTCAATGACATGTTGACTCAGGATCCGTGGCAGCGGGACATGAGTGGCAATAACTGCTGTAGAATCCATTTAACGGGACACCTTGTATAGACCATTCGTTGAACAGTTTGTGCAAAATTATTACAGACGATTCTACATTCTAACCATATGAGAAAACGATGATCGAGAGTACCAATTAGGCGGGACGCTATAGTACAGACGGTTCATGTTTCGAACCGTCTATACAAATATCACAGATGGTTCCTATCTAGAATCGTCTGGACTATGGATGGTTTCACAAACTGTTGGTTATTGGAACCGTTTGTGATAATAGTACAGACGGTTCATCACCTGGAGCCGTCTATACAAATAGCACAATAAATGCATTCTTCGGTCTCTACCTACCTCGAGCTCGGGCTTTTGGTGTCTGAAACAGAGTAGTGTGTGGCCGTAACGCTGCTTGGAGAACTGGCCGGTGATTTATACCAAAATGGTGGAATTTTTCTGTGAAAACTCGTAGATTCAACGCCATTTGTTAGTCTAAGGTGAGGGCAATTCTAATCTAGTTTGGATATCTAAATTTATGGTAATTTGTATCACTACCTCAGAAAACACATCTCCTGCACCGTGTTCACTGACGGGCAGAAAATCCCCGTCAGTGGTACCGTACACCACTGACGGGTGAACATGTACCCGTTAGTGATTATACCAGTACACGGTCCAAATTCAGAAGAAAAAATAATTACTGACGGGTAAAAAACATGGCCCGTTAGTAGTTCTATATTTCTACTGACGGGCCCATGTTATGGCTCGTCGGTGATGTTATAGCCCAAACCACTGACAGGCCCAAATTGCGGCCCGTCAGTGATTTTTTGGCCCAAACTATATAAGCCAGCTCCCCCTCGTAACCGTAACTCCCGAACCGGCCTCCATCCTCCTTTCTCCCGAAGCGGCGCCGGCGCCCCCCTCTCCTTCTCCGTGCACGCCCCTCCGCCCACTGCCCCTCTCCTTCTCCGTGCACCCCGATGGCGGCGGTAGATCCGGTACACGCCGTCTTCCTCGCTCCACGCCGCAGCTGCCCCTGCTCCGCACCCCCATCCCCCAGCCACCGCTGCCGAGTAGGTGGATCGCCGGATCCACCTCCTCCCGCCACCGGGTTCACCTCCTCCTCCCTCCACCTTCGTCAGCGGCCAGCCGGCCACTGGAGCGGTGCGGCGAGCTCCGCCTGAGGCGGCATGGGGAGCTCCTCCCGACGCGGCACCGTGGCACGGCGCAGCGCAGGGAGCAGCCCCTCCGCCCGCTGCCCCTCTCCTCGCACAGCCAGTCAGCCACCCCTCCGCCCGCTGCCCTAGGCTGCCGGAGCTCAACCGGAGTCGTCGGCCGCCGACTCACTGGTGCGTCGCCCTCCTCCATCCCCTTTAGTTCATTTGTGCGTGAGTCACTGAGTCTGAGTTCGCCTCATATGAGTATATGACTAGTTCATTTGTAATGCTGAATCTGTGATGGTTGGAATAATTATTTGCTTAAGGCATTACTGATGGTTCGTTCGATCTATACCGGTGCTTGATGAATGGTTGATTTATTTGGTTCACGTAACTAGAATTTGCTCAGGCTTTCATCAGCTGAACTAGTGTATGTGTCTCCGTGTTCATACCTAATTCTTTTGATCCAATGTATGGATAGCAGTCTAGTGTTTTTATATGATTAACCATGTCTAGATGAGATGCTCGGCGCTTACTCATGATTTAGTTTCAATTGTTATGCTCGGTTTAGTACATGCGTTCTGGTGATGCCTATCTAAGAACTTAACCTTTGGTTATTAAGTTTTATTTGCTGATAAGACATATGCTATACATGATCTAGCATATTCCATGTTAAACCTTTATTTAAAGGTTTCAGATTGATATTTCAATATTTAAATCTGATAAGAACATATATTGCATTTGTCTTTTGCCAAGCACTGTAAGGCGTTAAGGTATATTGCCCCTGTAAAGAGCTATGCCTGCTAATCCTAATTTTTCTTGGTCAAATTTGAATACGTAGATCATTTCATAAACTATCTTGTTTACGTTTTCATGGTCAAATTTGAATACGTAGATCATTTCATAATTCTTTGCTTTGCTTTGCAGAGACATTAAAGGAGCAAACATACTTGTTGGTCCTAATGGTGATGTCAAACTTGCTGACTTTGGCATGGCTAAACATGTATGTGGTTTTTCGTCATTTCTACAAGGGGTTTTGTAACTATTGCGTGTATGCATATGTGTGGAAGTATCATTAGAACGTCCCTCTCACATTGACAAGCATGTAACTCATCTAGCAAATAATTGACTTGTCTCCTTAGCCAACCAGCCAGGCAACTCAGGGAATTATGTCTGAATGTCTCATGTATATTACGTCTTGAACATAAACACTTGCCTCCTTTGAAGTTTGAGAGTGGTCAAAATATGTTCTTTGCTTTCTGCTCTCCACTTCCCCCAAGGTCTAGAACATTTCATCAATATTAAGGGTTGGCAACGTGCTCTACATGATTAAAGCAAGAGATGGCTTTGATTGCTATCGCTAGCCCTTCTTGCAATCAACAAGGCAAAATAATAATAATGAATCCCGTAATTTTGTTTCCTCCATCTCATGTTATTGCTTGTGCTGAAACAGGTAACATCTTTTGCTGAAATACGCTCTTTCAGACGAAGCCCATACTGGATGGCTCCTGAGGTATGCTATTTTCTATTGATGAAATTTTTATCTCAGCGGTTAAGCATTGGTTACCACCTTCAATATGGAGATTGGTATATCTGCTATACATATCTTGAAGGTGAGCCAACTGGTTGCCCAGCTCTTCCAAATGATGAAAAACAATGTGCACGAGCTCTTCCAAATGGACCTGAGGAGCTCAGAAGCTTGAAAAGGATGAGGATTAGTATATGTCATACATACTGGTTGCCCGATAATTGTTGATTAAAAGTTCTTTTGGAAAGGGTTTTTGTTGTAAGTTGATTGTATGTGCTTGTTAGAACTTCCTAACATCAGATCAGTGTGCTGCTTCATTACTGTAATCACAGCTAATCTAAATAATTTTTTTGACCTAGCTAGATCTAAATTTATTCATGATGGATGTATAATTGTTTTAATCTAGCTAGATATGAGATTTGTTTTACATTAATTTGCATACATCATCTATTACATGAATTTTGTTATAATTAGCTCCTGAGTTGAAGAAATTTTGCATAATTGGATAATGCAATCTAGAATTGGATAATTGGATAATGCATAATTACATAAATGAGTAGCTTAAATCTAGTGTTTTATATAAATCTACATATAATTGGATTTATGCAAATACCATAAATGGCTAGCTTAAATCGATCTAGGGTTTTAGATTAATTTACGTTTGTCTTTTTAATTACATGAATTTCGTTATACATATAATTTAACAATAAATAGTATTAAATGATAAGTTTTAATTACTTTTAGTTTATTTCTACATACTTGGATATCTTGTTCTTACATATGACATTAATATTAATTTTCATCTAACTATATTAGCTAGCTATATATATAGCTCCCTTTTTCGATGAAAAGTTAGGTGACTCTCTTTTATTAGCTTATTTTAACATGAATTTTCTCGTTGTGGAACGCTGTAGCTAGATGGATCGTGGTTGGATGTACGGTTCTCATACGAACCAAGGGTACCTTGATGGCATGACGAATTTTCTGAGAGGTGCCGAGGAGGATAGGTTGAAGAAGGGTGTTGAATTTATATATTGTCCTTATTGCGATTATAGAAATGAAAGATCATTTCTTAGACATAACTCAGCCCTACAAATCCAAGTGCACTTAATTATTAGGGGCTTCAAACCGGACTACACGTGTTGGACCAAACATGGTGAAAAGCAGAATATGTTACTTGAAGAGGTTGACATCGTCGAAGAACCCGAAGTCAATAAAATAA
Source organism: Stipa capillata (assembly GCA_019208055.1). Classification (NCBI taxonomy): domain Eukaryota; kingdom Viridiplantae; phylum Streptophyta; class Magnoliopsida; order Poales; family Poaceae; genus Stipa; species Stipa capillata. The sequence continues at coordinate 262,307 of JAGXJF010000360.1, forward strand.
GAGAGGATGACAAGGAAATATGTGCAGACGGTGATTGTGGTGGTGCAGACAATGATGATAGGTTGGATCAAATGCTGCATGATGTAGATCTGAACTTTAATACTGAGCGAGACTAAAAAAAATTCATGTGCTTGATTAAGGACTCCGAAATACCTTTGTTCATGGGTTGCAAGCCAAAATACACAAAGTTGTCGTCCATGCTTGAGTTGCTTAAATTAAAAGCAAGCTATGGTTGGTCAGACAAGAGTTTCACGACACTCTTATGTCTCCTATCCGACATGCTTCTAAATGAAAACAAGCTACCAAAAAACACATACCAAGCAAAGCAGGTTCTTTATCCATTGGGGACGGAGGTAGAAATGATACATGCATGTCCAAACGACTATATCCTCTACCATAAAGATTTATCAAACTTGCATTCATGTCCAGTGTGCAAAGCATCTTGCTACAAGTGCAAGAGTCAATCAGATGACAGTGAATATTGCACCGAGGTGAAGAAAGGAATTTCCGCTAAGATGGTATGCCATCTACCTATAATTCCATGTTTGAAGCGTTTATATGTGAATCCAAAAGAGGCCAAATGATTGTGCTGCCACTCAAAGGACTGTAGGGAATATGGAAAGCTAAGACACCCTGTTGATTCTTCCCAGTGGAGAAACATTGACAGGATCTTCAAAGACTTCGGTGTGGAATCAAAGAATATAAGGTTTGCGTTGAGGACGGACGAAATGAATCATTTCGGCAACTTGAGCAGCTGGCATAACACTTGGCCAATTGCTCTGAGTATGTACAACCTACTTTCTTGGCTGTGTATGGAGTGGAAGTACATCATGATGTCGCTGCTTATCCAAGGGTCGAAACAACCTGGGAACGATATTGATGTGTACCTAAGACCATTGGTGGAAGATCTCAAAACACTATGGAACGAAGGGGCGCAGCTATGGGCTGCGTACAAAAAGGAGAATTTCATGCTATGCGCCATGTTGTTCTGCACGATCAATGATTTGCTACCCTACGTAACCTTTCGGGCCAGAGTAAAAATGCACACAAGGCTTGCCCTCAGTACTTAGATGGTACTGCGAGTATGTGGTTGGCCCACTCGTGCAAAATGGTGTTCATGCGCCACCGTAGATTCTTTAACAAGAATCATCCATACCACAATGTGAAGGAACAATTTGACGGGATGAGAGAGAGATGTTTATTTCCAAGGCTTTACTCCGGGCAAGAGGTGTACAACATGGTTGAGGATATCAATGTTGTGCTTGGAAAGAGGCTTAAAAAAGAAGGCCGGCGGCATGTGAAAAAAGAGATCAATATTTTGGGAGTTACCATATTGGCAGCTCCTTGAAGTTCGCCACTGCATCGACGTCATGCATGTAGAGAAGAACATGTGCGACAGCTTGATTGGTCTCTTACTTAATATTCCAGACAAGACAAATGAAGGCCTTAACACTCGGCTCGACTTGGTTGATATGAAGATCAGGCTTGAGTTGGCACCTGAGCCCTCCCAAAAAGGCAAAACGAGGCTTCCTCCGCCTGCTATTATCTGAAAAAGGCCAAGAGAATCGAACTATGCCAGTGCTTGCATGGTGTGAAAGTTCCATTTGGGTACTCCGCGAACATCTCAAAACTTGTTTCGATAGAATATTTAAAACTAGTTGGCATGAAGTCCCATGATTGCCATGTGTTGATGACACAGATGCTTTCTATTGCAATCCGAAATATCTAGTCGAGCTATATCCGAGACATAATCATTAGCCTGTGTTACTTCTTCAACGCAATTTCTCAGAAGGTCATCCATCCCGAAGTACTAGATGTGTTGCAGGCCGATGTGGTGAAGACACTATGTCATCTTGAGATGTATTTTCCTCTGTCATTTTTCGATATCCTGATCCATATTATCATTCACCTCGTGTGAGAGATAAAGATCCGTGGACTGGTATTCCTACATCAGATGTACCCGTTTGAGAGATACATGGGAATTCTGAAGCACTATGTATGGAACTGATCTCGTCTGGAGGGTAGCATCATCGAAGGTTACACAACCAAAGAGATAGTCGAGCTCTGCATCAATTATATGGACCAGCTCAAACAATAGGTGTGTCAATGTCTCGCAATGAAGCAAGACTGCATAGGAAAGTGACCATAAGAAGGAAATCACTCATTGCTGACTATGCAACACATGACAGAAGTATCCCCGCATATCGAAATGCATAAGGACGAGCTATGCCGAGAGAATTCAGGCCGTACGGAGGATTGGATCACGAGACAGCACAATCGCAGCTTCAACAACTAGTTGCAGGTGCGAATCACTAATAGCACAACTGAGAACAATATTTCCTAGTTGGCAAGATGGCCAAGTCACACAATCATGAAGTTCGAAGCATACGATATAAATGGGTACACGGTTTATACAAAAGCACAGGATAGAAAGAGCACGGTACAGAACAGCAGTGTCTTCATAGATGCCTTCCAGGACAAACGTGGGGTGTGTGTACAACGGGTACATAGAGGAGATCTGGGAACTTGACTATTTACGTTTTAAGATCCCCCTCTTTCGGTGCCATTGGTTCACACTCTCAAGTGTTAAATGTTGACAAGTACGGCATGACTACATTGGACCTCAAACGTGCCGCATATAAAGACAAACCATTTGTACTCGCTAAGCAAGTCGTTCAGGTCTTTTTATATGCAATATCCGTCAAATCAAAAGCTGCACGTAGTCCTTTAGGGAAAAAGAACGATTGTCGGAGTTGAAAATGTCATGGACAAAGAAGATTATAATCAATTTGATGAGTTCCCTCTCGGAGACCGTTGTGCCCTACACGATGAATAACCTTCGACTAGGGCCACTTGCTATCAGCGCGTCGATCATCAAGAAGGGCTGGTAGTTAAAGGAGATGGTCAAGCTCTATGATGTAATTCTATTGTTATATATCTATTATACAGTTTTCTGTATGAACTACTAATGCACGAATAGGTTTAATATTCAGTGTAAATTTGGATTAAAGTAACACGAATGAGACCTTCACCATGTGATAGTACCGATTAAGCCATAAATTTACAAAAATAATTCATTTTATTTGGAGTTTGTATGAATTAGATTCTTTGTTCGTCCTATCTATAAGAGGAGAGCATATAAAAAATGTAACCCATTCTTTCATTTTTTTTAGCTCACTGGCCATCCGCTGGCAGTTTTGGGCTTAGTACCGATATTTTAGCAACAAATCTAATAAATCTAACTGTAGTGATTGGTGTTTTGATTTATTTTGGATTATGAATATTGCAAATATTAGTGCAATAAAAATTTAATCAGAGAGACATGCAACCACTTGATGCAACTATTTATTGCATGTACCAAGTTTTGAACCCCAGACCTCCTAATTATATGTTTACGCACCTCACCAAATCAACTTGAATTGACAAAGAAAGATAAGTGACTAAGAAATGTACAGTTGTAACTTGCAACCTTGTGACATAAACACAAGACATCAGTATAGATGGCTCGCATAAAAAATAGTACCGTTATGACAACGATTATGCACAGACAGCTCATTATTATGAACCGTCTGTGATAATGATTACGCACAGACAACTCATTATTACGAACCATCTGTACTATGTTACTTCAGACTGTTCGTTACTTCGAACCGTCTGTGCTACCATAGGTATAAATGCCCCTTCAGCCCCAAACCCGCGCCGCCACGTCTTTCAAAACCCTATAGCACCGCAACCGTTATCTCCCGAGCCATCGTCACCGCACCCGCACTGCTCATCTCCGGCTGGTGGCCGCTCCTCCTGGACGCCCTCGTCCCCTCGTCATGCACCGCCCGGGCTCCTCCTCCCCGGCCACCCCGCTCCTCTCCGGCGGCTGGGCTCCTCCTCCCCGATGCCTTGTGTGAGTCATGTGATGACGTGTACATCTTGTGTGATGAATATCTTACTACTTTATGTGGAGTTAAAATTTGTTGTTGCACAAATTCGTTTGAATTACTTGCTATGTGCTTAATTGTGTTGAGTTTCTCAATTTGTCTCCAGGAAAAATTGAGTGGATGAAGGATTTTTCTCGACTGACTTAGGTCAAGTGGAAAACTTGTGCTCGCAACGCTTTGCTTGGTCTATTGTGTGCAGGTGCGAGTTGGGTGCGGCGATGGTTCGGCCATATGGACCGGCATGAGGCTTGGATGGCTGAGATGCGGTCAAGGAGGTGGTGACGATATCGTGCGGCTTAAAAGCATATACGCAGAGGACAAGAAAGCAGGTGAAGACGAGACGTGAGGACCAAGTCAGTGCGAGGGTGTTTTGGTAAAAACGCGAAATCTACCAAAGCATAACCAAGAAACTGCGGTGGCGGCCGGGAAGCGGTTTAGGGTTAGTTGCTTAGGGTAGGAGAGGATGGATGGCAGATGAGTCACTTAGACGCTTTGTGATGCGTGCTAAGTGCTCATGCCATCTAAGTGGACTTTGAGACTCAAGTGGAGAGGGGTATGCCCCTTCCACTATAAATAGGGGGGTAGAAGGCGCTTATCCCTCAACCCTTTTGATTAGCTTTGTGAGAGTTGCACTTTGAGAAGTGCTTTGCCTAGATGAGAGGTTCGTAAACACCAAAAAAACTCACGAAAATGCAATATAAAAAGATTTCTCCAATCTCTATGCGTTCTTGAGTTACCTTCTTCATGAATCTTTTTGATTTTCGTTCTTCCGCTTCTCTTGTGATTTGATTCTTGATATGGCAAGTTAGTGATGGAGAAATCATGTTCTATTTGATTCCATCCAAGCATATTCAAGAAATCAATTCCCTTTCTCATATCTTGAGTTTGCTTGTAAGAGAAGTAAGGATTGGCGTTTTATGATTGACTTGCTTAGGGGATAAACTTCTGGGGTTTGATAGATGGATTAGGTTTCTATGACATGTGAGAGGTTGCCATATTGATTTCATATCAAGAATCCTCACGAGCAACAAGAAATCAAAGTTTTGCTTCTTGTCCAACTTTTGGGGTTGTTTTTGAAAGAACATGAAAAGGTCTTGTCTTGAGGCATTTCTGTGAGGATCAACACTTGATTCATAGTCACAAGACATACCTAGACCCTTCTGCAAAGTTTCACTTCTTTTGGTTGGACGGATTTTAAATCGAAGCAAAAGTTGCATCAAAAATCAGAGATTTCGGGGTTCTGGACTACACCCGGAAATTCCGGACAAGAATACCCGGAATGTCTGGGTGTGTAATTTTGAGTTTCTGAAAAATCATACCCGGATTGTCCGAGCCCAAACCCGGAGTGTCCGGACACCATCCCGAGAAGCTCCATCTCACCGATGGTACATCCAGAGTATCCGGGCCCAAACCCGAAGTGTCTGAGACTGAACCCGGAGTGTCCGAGCCTGGACCTAGAGTCTCCGGACATCATCCCAAGAGGAGTCAATTCTCCGAATGTACATCCGAAGTGTCCGGATATTCTAATCCGGAATGTCCAGACATGCATTTTCAGACAGTTCTGATTCTTCTTCCACTCAAGCTTTGCTCTAATTTTGGCCGTAAGTTTTGGGGATCTTTCCACTGCGACCTTACTCCGATCATACTAGTCTGTCATATGACTATGTATGTGATGTTTTTATAAAAAGTTTTTGAATTCGACATTCACCCCCCCTCTGTCGGAAGCCACCGATCCTACACCTTGCTCCTCTTGCCGGCCTCTCCCACACCGGCCTCCACCATGCCGTCCTCCTCGATGCCGGTCTCCCCACGCGCTCCTCCCCCATGCTGACCTCCCCCATGGTAGCCCCCCCACCCACCCACGCCGACAACCGCTACGGCGAGGTAAGCACTGTGCTCCATCACCTTTCCAAACTTTGAAAAGAAGTCCTTGAATTAATCTGTTAAATCAAGAAGTTGAATAATTAACATTTGTTGGTGGAATGCTTGCTGAAAGGACCGAAGGTGCCGACTAGAGGGGGATGAATAGGAGGCTAACTATTTTTCACTTGTTTTAACTTAGATTATCAAATTAAGACTTAACAGATTGCAAGGATAAGCTAGCTATGTGACAGGTGAATAACACAGGCAAAATATGATATGCAAATTAATACTTAGCTGTCACACAGGTGTCTAACACAGGTAAGTTAATAACCTAGAATAGGTAAGCAAGGCAGATAGCTGTGTAACAGGTAGCTGACACAGGTAAGAGATATGATATACAACAATTGTGGCACAGCTATGCTAACATAGGTGAAAAACAATCTATCACAGATAAATAATGAATATCTATGAACACACAAGCATGCAAAACTAATGAGTAACTAAAGACAGTATAGAAAGTACTCAGAGAGACAATGTATTTTTCACCGAATTTCCCTACTCTTTTCAGAGAGGTACGTCTTCGTTGGAGAGACTGCTTCGAAGAGATCGCTAATACTGAATCGTGCTTGTTCTCCGAGTACCTGAGTGATCAGGCCTCTTCCTTTTGCTTGTGGAAATCCTTTAGCCTTGGAGCAGGTAGACTTCAGATCACCTTCACAAACTACTGGTTCAGCCCACACAAGCTTGGGTGATACCAGTAACTCCTACACCCGTCTAGGAGTAGACACTCCAAGAGTAACAGATTCAGCAGCAACGACTCTTGGAGGAACCAGTGCTCTTTGCTCAAAGACTCTAACTCTCGTGAACTAACACTTAGGGAGTTTGGCTTCTGTTCTGAGAGTAGAAGGCTTTGCAATGGTCGAATATGATTCACTGGATTGAGCAAGATTGAGGTCCAAGACCTCCCCTGGTCCCTTATTTATAAGGTTCACAGGTACCTGACCGTTACACTGTTGCCACGTAGGATTGAGTGAGTCATTGGTGTCAGACACCGGTGACACAGCCAATCACACCACACAACTATAACCGGCTCAGGCAGACCGACACCTGTGTCACCGGAGACACACACAGGTGAACCCTTAACTGACATAGCCTAACTACTCAGCCCGGTCCTGGCACATTACATGCCCTCAGCGCACAACTAACTCTGATCCCTAATAAGGAGAGAACCTCCGACAGTCTTCTGACTCAGCAGACAAACTATCGCAGTGCAGGTCCCTTAGCATTTACAAGCTCTCCCCTGGTACAAAGATGTACCTGAGTCATAGAGCGGAAGACCACCTGTGACACAGCTGTGTCACACCGGTGACTCTAACCTCTAGGGATTTTCTACCACTAGCACTACAGAGTACTAGCACAAGCCAGTTTCACACTTGTGCAAAACTATTGATACAGGGCCACTGACCTCAAAGCATCAGTGCCGCTGTCCAACACTCTGAGCATTGAGCAAAAGAACCTCCACAGATCATTACTACTTCATCCCTCTTGATAGTACGGGTGTTTCCTATGGACTCAAGGAAACTAGCAAATCTAGGCTTTACCTGCCACCAACTGTATTCACGGCCCTTGACGCATCAAGCCACCATCACCTTGCTTGCAACTCCTTACACAGCACCGGCTTCCTCACAGCTGTGACACAGCTGCCTAGCACAGCCATTCCCTTGTTCTGAAAACCACATTTGTACTTTTTGGGTGGTCATCCTTTCCTTGATGACCCTCCTTTCTGGAACCTCTTAAACCTGCTTACACTCATTGTAAACATTAGATTCCAGTTTGAGTTGCCATTAACCATCAAAACCAATTAGGGGCCTAGATGATTTTTCACTTTCTGCTCTAAAAGGTGATATTATGTTTGATTATTCTGTACTTGTCAATTAACTTCTCTATTTTGAATAATTAGGTTGAAGTTCTCTTAATTTCAACCTGCAATTTTCACATTATGTCTGATTAATGGAAAGTGAAACTGGGGCTTTATGCCCTTTGATTCTAAAAAGACCACATTAAAACTTCATAAGGTATGCTTTTTTGTACTATAAAATGCCAATAAATGTGATGTGCTCACATGTGAACTAATATAACTCCAATCAATAGCAGTAGCATTTTATATTATCACAACATCGATTATCTCCCATACTTCCCAAAGTATTCTTTGAATGATCTGGTGGCTAGAGTGGGTAAGAAGATTAAGGAAGAGGTGGACAGATGGAAGCTAGCTAGAGCGAGGCATGTGTTTGAATTGCTGTGAGATTTAGGCATTTGTTTAGTGTTGTTTTTGGTTTTCTTGTGTCGCTTGTTGCTCTTAGTGTGGGCTTCTTGTATGTGATTTGCTTTCCTGCTTGATGAGAAGATATGCAAGGCTCTTGCATGTTCTGTAGAATAATTCGTGTGTCCTTTCAATTTAAAGAAGAGAATGAAAGTAGTGTTCTTTTCGGATAGGAATTGCAAAAAAAAGTTTAATCAAACACCATTAGCCCCTATGACGGGCAAACAGTAGGTTATGCATGTAATCATTCCTACATCACATGGAATGCAACAACACATAAACAAATTTAACTGCATCGACAACCTAACAATAAAAGGTAGTGCAGTTCATCAATTTATGAATCAAAAATTTGTTGCTCTTAGTGTGGGCTTCTTGTATGTGGTGGAACCTTCGTAGTGCCCTTCGATGAGTTTTCCCTCCTCTTCCGTCACGACGCCCTCGATATCAGCTTACTAAGATGCTGGACATTGTAAGTGTTCTGAATAACGGTCTATCCTAAATGAACTGTCTAGCTCATTGATACGCTTATTCAATAACATTACTCTTATGTGTAGACATATGGTTCAAGAAGTCAGGAAAGACAATCCGAATATCGGATTCCTCGATCCACAAGTGGTCGTATGCACGCTAGTCAAATACATGCCGGAAGAGGTTGATGAGTACATTACGCAGACCATGCTTGTTCTCTATACTAAGCGTCTCATTCTTCTGCCCTATAACTGTGGATTCTACTGGATGCTCGTTTGTATCGATCCACAACATTAACATGTCGTGTACTTCGACTCCAAGAACTACCCACCAGAGAATTATGTAGATCTGACGAAGGTGCTCAATGGGGCGTTAGCGAAGTATGTTTCAAAGGGGGATCGTATAAACACAAAAGCACAAACCAACCCATCGATAGCATTTCTCGGTAATAATTCCTCTGTTGCCCATGAATAATGCTCTCACACGTTATAATATGTATTCCGTACAACTAAATTTACCGTGCAAGTAAACAAATTTCTGAAGTGCCACAAACAGCCGTCGGGCATCAACCTCTGTGGGTACTATGTGGCCCAATATATTTTGGAAATCTTTGGCTCTAGTGCATTAGATCCAGAAGTTAGTGTCATCATAGTATATTTAAATACATTTTTCATCATTGTGACATTGTGCCTAACCTTTTTTAATTTTCTTCTATAGACATTTAAGTTTCCTACAACTTCGCTTGACATTGAGATTGTCTGGTATATCCAAAGACAGCTCATAGGGTTCATACATTTCGCAGATCATAAAGGAGATTGGAGAATTATATGATCCCGACAACTTTGTAGCTCGAGTAGTTAGTCAATACAATTGATGTGAATGACTTATCCTTTAATTTGTATAGTGAATTACTTATTGCTTCATGTATCTATCTTATGGTTGAGAATGGCATTTTACTTTTCAATATGCTTGTGCATCTGGTGGTCATATATAATGCTTGTGTGGTGTAATCAATTATATTGCTTGTGTGATGTGATCAATAATTACTATATATAGTGCTTGTATGCTGCTGTCATTTGCATGTTTCAAGGCAGGTCAGAATATGGAATTTGGAAGTGGTGCGCTATGAACAGTACAGATGGTCCTAAAGAAAAACCATATGTAAAAAGGTTTTGCAGTGCTTGGCATTCACTTAGTATAGACGGTTCAGTAGATGGTTCCAACTATGAACCGTCTATAATAAGGGTTTTGTACAGACGGTTTCCATTACGAACCGTCCGTGATATTCTCTAACTTTAGACGGTTGAAGCCATAAACTGTCTGTAATAAGAGTTTTGCATAGATGGTAGTTGGGGAACCGTTTGTACAAATATGATTTATACAGACGTTTTAGTATAGACGGTTAAAAAAACATCCCGTGTTAGTTATGAACGATCTATAAAAATAATTTATGTAGCAGTGAATACCATTCTTTGAAGCGGGAAATATCATTTTTCTTTTCTTTTATGCCTTGTCACATGTGCCGTTATATCCATAAGAATACGTGCTAACATATATAAATGAAAAGGCAATTAATGGTTATCCATGGGCTCTGGAGACCGTGTGTAGATGCAAGTAGAAAAGAAATACTTCTACTAATGTAGTCCTAATGAAATAACTAATGTGGAAGAGCTGACCTATATCTTGACGAATCGAGTCTACAAGTAAGACCAACAGTCCCTGGCCGATTAATTAATCTCTGTAATCAGACGTACTTACGGCCGGCGTGTCTCGTTGATGCCTAATATCACCACGATTTAAAAGTTAGTATGACGAATAAAATAGATATCACAACTATGCCAAATTTTGGTAAAAAAAATTAAATCTATAACATATGAACTATGAAGCTAATAAAATATGATAAGTCATAGCTGTGACGATGAATCAGACATATGTCTAAACAACTGTGACACTATTAAAATTATACGTGGCAGCCTTATATTACAAATTATACGTGGGTAATAATACTAAATTTTGATAATTTTAAATTTGTAAAGAAATTAAGTGGGGCCGGCCTCCTTAGCTACCAAGCATTGGATCACGAGTACGTGCAGTGGTACCTATATATATGATCATTAATTCCACTGCAGCTGGTGCAAGTGTCGGCCTGTCAGGTGTGTGTGTCCCTCTTGCATATATACATGCTAGATGACTTGGATGCTTCAGTTTGTCTGTATCCATTTGAGCTGGCCGTAGCTTGCTTACCCAGCTAGGCAGGTCAAGTTTCTTGAGATTGCACGCTTCGATCAATTCACCGGACGCATGCGTGCATGTGACATGATCTGTACACTAGTACTGCAACTTAACGTACCATCAATTCTAACTGTGTGTACAGCTAGCCTTGTGGATCGATCAATTACTGACTGTACGCATCAGCTAGCAGTAACACTATCTCAATCAGATTGAATTCAAATTAAGGACTTCTTAATCAGCTAGCTAATTGGCTAGCTAGAGGTAGCTAGAGCCACCCAATCACGGATATGCACGGTGGCGGAGCCACCGTATGGCGAGCCGGGCGGCCGCCCGGGCTCAACCGACGAATTTTATTGAAATCATAGCAAAATGTAGAGATTATGGTAAAATTTTTATAGGTAAATACTTGTTGAAATGGTTGAAGTTAGAATTTGCCCAGACTCAAGATACTGGCGGCTCCGCCACTGGTCATATCCATGCTTAATTATTGTCCATATATATTACTCTGTAACTCGTTTTCTTCCTTGAGATTGACTCAATCAACCTCATTTCACACCACTGATAACGACCTAATTAATTGATTAATTAACATAGCTCCAGTTAGCTTCCCGGCAGTGTCCGATCCAGAGATACCTGATAGATGTGAGTCGACTGATAAATCATGTCGGATGCATGCAAGAATTCAAGGTTCAAAGCAAATTGGATCGATCAATATTAATGGACGAATCTAGCTAGCTACAAGTGACAGAGAATTTTCAGAGCTGCAGCAATATTTTCAATGAAGCAAAAGGATACATATGATTACTTGCAGGAATTAAAATCGATATACTGTCATGTCTTGCATGTAGAGTGGACAAGAAATGGGGAGGAGTACTATATATGCGTTCGTGTATCTCGATCATTGCTCGACGGAAAATAAGAAGCAGCTAGCTAGTTATCGATCATTGTACGCAAGATCGAACACCTCTTCTCTGAGACTATGCTAGCTAGCTGCTGCACAATAATGGTGGATGCATATCTTGGATCAAACCCTGTAGCTAGCTACATGGAGAGTACGATGGAATAAATAAATTGCATTGGTCACTGTACTATAATAACTACAACTGCTCCAATACGTACTTGGCTACATGCAAGTATGTTTTGATCCGACGATCCACAGCCTTACACGAACCCATACGATCATATCATATGTGCGTTCTGATCGATGATCAAATGCACGTGTTCGTAATTTCTGGCTCCTTTCGATCGTACATATATACTACTGCAACGTGCAAACTAATTAATGAAGAGAGTACATATATTCCCTCCATTCTGAAAGTTTGTACGTCTACTCCAGTTTTAATTAACTAAGAATAATACAGATCAATCTTTTAATCAATGTAATCGAATTAAAGTAGCAGCATGCAGGCAGCCAGCTCTCAGATGAGCTAGCTAGCAGTGTTAAGTTAACGGTAGAGACAAGAACACAAGAATCTTTTGCTGCCTCAGGCCGGGCCCCCGATCGATCAATTGATCAAATAGTTTTTGTAATGAGAGAGATAGAGGGATGACAGATGCAAATAACCTACGGTTTCTATCATGCATGGCAGCAGCCGTGTCGAAAAGATAGTGGCACTTAATTACTAGTACAGCCAAGATTGCAAATCAACGGGAAACCTAACCAAGCTTGCCACTAATTTATTGAATTTTTTTTATTTTTATCCTCCACTGTTATAAAAGTCTAAATTTGACAATATAGGAATTTTTGACCCTCAAGGGTCAAAACCATCTAGACTTGATCTCTTGCCCCACTAAAAATAGTTTTGACAATAATGTGCCAATGGTTTCGCATAAGTGGCAACTCAGTTAGTATAAAAAATTAAAAAATAATAAAAATGATAAAAATTAAAACCTTGAAGAATTTTTCGAAAACTCAGATAATTCAAAGGGAAATTGGGGAAAATAAAAATAGATATAATTTTTTTTAAACCTAGAAAAATAGAAAACATATTTTATTTAGGAAACTGAAATTTATAGAAAAACATAGTTTTAAAATGAAAATTTACAAGAAAAATCAGGAAAAAAAAAGAAAAATATAAAATTTGAAGGAAAAAAGAAAATCATGAATATTTCAAAAAAGTTATAAAATATCTGAGAATATTTCTGATTTTTTTATTTTTATGTTTTTTTATTTTTTGTGCCAAGTGGATTGGCAAGTGTGCAAAACCACCGTTACATCATCATTAAGACCGCTATCAGTGAAGTGAGGGACCAATTTAGACGGTTTTGACGTTTAGGAGACCAAAAATATCCGGTATTGAAGTTGTTAATTTCTACAATAGTTGAGACATAAAAAATGTATTTTTCTCTTGTTTATATTAAGTGCAGATGAGTGGTATATATATATATATATATATATGTATATATATATATATACGTGTATATGTATATCATCAATTAATCGATCATATCGGAAGAGGCTGCATGCTGCAGTGGAGTGTGTAGATGCATTGATAATGAGAAAAAGGAGATCGACAAAGGTCACGAGAGGCCACACAACAAGCATCAACAACTTTATTATGACTCGAGAGACTAATCTATCTCGATATATTGACCGATCGCAGAGAGAGATTAAGAGAGAATCAGTGACGTAGGGTTCGTGCATATACAATGGATGGATCGACAAGTGAAAAGACAAATTAAAGGCCAAAAAGTGGTGGTTGAGTTGTGCAAGCTAACGCATGTTTACTGCTAGCTTAGCTAGTACCATCCATCATCAATTATTTTCTTCATTCTCTGGGCTTCCTCCTCTTGGGAATGGAGCATGCATGTCAGGCCGGCCGGGATCGCTGCGAATTAATGGAAAAAGAAGAAGCATGGTAGCGATTGATCGTGTACATCATCACAACTGATCAAATTAATCATTCGTTTTTCTACAAGTAAGCGTCCTTTAATTATCTATTTAATTCATGATTTACTTGTCAAACTCAATCTCTAAGTTTCGACAGTCAAACTGCTCAAGTTTGACAGTCTTATGAACTGATCACTTGGTCATCTCTCTCTCCCTCTCCCTCTCTGTATGCAGGCACTAATTAATTCAGTGAAAAATCGAAGAAATCTGAAGGTAGAAATGTCTAGCCAACTGTTCATTGATTTTGTCACTCAAGTTTCTATGCAAATGTAACTGACGCAAATGATGTTGATGATAGATTAACGCAAACAACAAGAATGCGATCTGTTTTTTTTTCCGAGAAACAGGCAAGAGGTCTACCCTTCTATTAGCAGAAAAGGTTAATAATTACATGCGTGGATAGTTGTTTTGTGAAAGAACAAGCTCGAGAAACCCCGCCTCCTCCTTCCCACATACAGATTACTCCCAATTTGGGGCCTGGCTAAGGCGATCTGTCCTATGTCCTCAAAAGCAATAGAGGCGACCTCCAGGTAAGTGAGTTTAATTATTCTCGGTGAAATTCAGCGGTTGCACTCCTTCCAAACATTCCACAAGATATCTAGTAGCTAACCTAGCATGCGTCTCTAATTCTTTAAGAAGGAGGACATGATACCTTCCCACCAGTAATTAACCGACCCAAACGTGTTGGCTAGAGGGGTGTCCAGATCACCACACTGAACGAATGAGCCCCAAAACATCGGTAGTGAAGGGACAATTCTTGCAAAGGTGAGTGGTCTTCTCATCTGCCCTAAGACGTAAATGGCATGAAGGGCTATGGGGCCAACCGCGGATCGTGAGGATGTGTCCCTAGAGGACCAGCCATGAGATCAAGAGCCTACACTCGGGCTTAGCATTGTCCTCCTGAATCTTCATCAGGCCAAACTTCGGATAGTAGCCCTGGAATTGAACGTCGTAGACAGAGTTAGCGAAGTAAACACCGGCCGGTGACATGGTGTTATGGAAGCGAATGTTCAAGGGAAAAACCATCTAGGAGGAACCATAGATCGAGCAGTTAGATCGGAGTGCCCACCGCCGGCCATCTCACCATCATCTCCCTTTCAAATGAAGCCCTAAGGAATCATGCGCCCAGCCTTGCCCGCATCCATTTGAGTGATCTATTTTGACTTAAACATAAGTTTGTTTGTAGATCACTACATACAATTTCATCACAACTTACAACAGAAAGAAAAATGAAGAAAACAATGGTTTCAATTATTAGGAAGATTGAGCAAGACTCCAAATTAAATTAAGGACGATCATGTATGTATACTCTACATCGATCATGTTGACAATAACAAGCAGCTGCAAATGTTGTTTAAACATAAAGCACATGTACACTACATTACTACAGTATTAATCATGTTGTTTCTTCAAAAAAAAATGTTAATCAGGGTTGTGCAAGAAAATAAGTGCAATCACAATGCTTGTCAAGTGCAGCTATTGAGCCAATGTGCACGAAAGCAAGAGACAAACCGGAATTGAAATAATCTGGAAGGAAACAAACTAGGCACACACATGCACCCACCATGGCCAACACCTAAACAACAAACCTTGCTTTTGAGTCAATCCTCCCGTTTCCTTCTCTTCTCCTAGCTAGCTCCTATACCTCCTCATACTTTTTTTTTGTAAGAAACCTCCTCATACTTCCAATATCACCTTAAGCTAGCTAGCATATGGGAAGTTAGATAGATATAGATGCAAGTAGCTAGCTAGCTAAGTGTATCTCACATCACATGTATATGGTATTAATCCTGGCTAGCTACTCAGGTGGTACTGATCTACAGTACATATACATATAAGACGCAAACAACAAAAACACAGCCTCCTCCTCCTCCTCCTCCTCCTCCTCCTTCTTCTTCTTCTTCTTCAGACACCTTAACTTCGCATGCACTACTACTTGTACTAGCTAGGCTACCTATCTACTACTGCTATCAAGCTGCAGAGCTCCCATGGCATGAACACTACCACCGCAAACACGCACAGATGGCCAACTACTACTACTGGGGTATGTGGGGCGGCGCAACCCTTAGATCCACATCCGCGTCCGCAGGAGAGCCGTCGTGGGAGGAGCAGGCGTTCGCCCGGGACGCGGCGGGCCACCTCGGCGCTGGCTGCGTCTGGCCGCCGCGCTCCTACACCTGCACCTTCTGCCGCCGAGAGTTCCGGTCCGCTCAGGCGCTCGGCGGCCACATGAACGTGCACCGCCGCGACCGCGCTCGCCTCCGGCAGTGCGCCTCCCCGCCGGATCATCAAGAAGCGGTACTGCCCCAGCCGACAACCAGCCCTCATGATCATCAGCAGCACCTGCAACCTGCAGACGTGTATAGCGCAGCATCACTACTACGATCCAGCCCTAAATCTCCAAAGGATACTTCTCCTTCCTACATATCAACCATCATCAAGGAGAGCAACAACAAGGTGTTCATCTCCATGCCCGCTGATGCGACGGCGCCGAGGAAAAGCGGCGATGAGGAGGAGAGGAGGAAGCGAAGGCGTGTCGATCTGCCGCCACCGCCAGCGGTGGCGCTTCCGTTCTTCGTGCGACCACCGGCGTCGACACGCGAAAGAGCTGATAGTGATGCAAAGGTACCCAAAGTAATCCCAAGCCCTAGCCCTGCAGCTGCAGGTTCACTACTCCATCTTGTAGGCCGGCAAGAAGTGGATCTGGAGCTTAGGCTTGGAACTAGTACTACTTCCAAAGTTACATGAATTAATCTTCTAATTTTGCAGTTTCAACTCCATCTTCTCACCATGTATGCGTGTGCGCGTGTGTTCATTCTCCAGCTCTTCTTTTCCCGTCTCTCGCTTCTTAATTCGTTTGTGGTCGATTCTTTCAGTCCTCTTCTGATTGCTCTTGATTCAATCGATCCACGGGAATCATTGTGTCTTTGGCCAAAGGCCTTAATCAGTTCTCTACATATGTATGTATGCCTAGTTCTACAAAGCTCACATCGATCTGAAGCCATGTTACAATTTGTACCCCAGGTGTTGTAAAAGATTGTATGTCATCAATTGTCAATTAATACTATACATATAGTTCCTCATAAAATCCCCTTACTGCATAGTTTAATTGAACCATTACCGCATTAGAATGTTCATATCTTAATTCTCACAAAATAGATTGTTCATCTTTTCATGAGTTCCATGTTTGCAATCGATGCGGATTGACAAATGTTTTGCTTCTTTCTGCAGTATTATTGGGGTGTGTTGTCCATTGTCAGTGTTAATTTCTTGGCAGAACTGCTTCCATGAATCATTCACAATTTAACGATAGGCATGATTACTTAATTAGTCAAGAAAGAGTTTCTAGAGCTTCTGTGTAGAAAATGTAAATTGGAAACTTATACTAAATGAGAAAGTATCCATATATAGTTGTTCCTAACATTAGTTTAGCTAATTATCTGTCGATATGCCTTCAACAAATTATTTTCCAAGACATTTCTTCGAACATTAATAACTAGTCTTCTCCAGAGGCTAGTTATTGCACTATCATGTATTTGTTTATTGAATTTAAAGAAAAATTAAGTTCCTAGTCAAGCAATGTGAAACATATTCCCATCACCACAGCCAAATTTCTATATATTTATTTCACGTTTGCCTCGTGATGCCTTAAGCTTGTCCCTCAACTATAGTCTGGCATACATTGGTGTTTTCCTCTTCAACCTTGAGCAAGGTTGCTTCTTCTTTCAAGTCAGGCCACAAGGAGACAATAGAGAGGGCAAAGTGATCATCCAATCTTGTCTTATACACACACCTATCTTATGTAGGGTACAAGCATTGCAAACAAAAATGCTTCTCTTATATTGTATCATATTCATATCAAGATTAGGTTCATATACAGAAAGGTGGATATTTACATTATTTACTACTTCCTTTGTTTTTTTACTTCGTTTTGGAATTGACTCGGCCTTCGATATACCATTTTTACCATTATTTTTCCTATTCATATGTTAGTTAAGAGTATCTAAAATATAATGGGATGAAAGTACTTTTGATGACCAATCTAATAATAACATTTGCGCAAGACAAATCCATGTACTTCTGCATACATCAATGGTCAAAGATTTAAAGGTTTACTACGCACACTCTAAAACGATATTTAAAAAAACTGAGAAATTAAGTACTAAGCAAAGCACATAATTCTTGTATGATTTTTTTATGTGGTACTTGCATGTAGGGGATAATAGCGTGAAGTAGGAAAGTATATTGTGTGTATTGAGCGGGAGGGGACAAAATCAAAGACCAGGTGGTGTGCCATACATCTAAAGTAAACTACACCCACTCACAATATATGCCACTGCTGACTGCTGACACATAGTCCAGCAGGCAGCACAGGAGCTAGGAACAAGCACATGCGTATCAGCATACGGCCGATCGATACTGCCATGGAATAATTCAAAGATGTACTGTGAATCTGTGATCCATCGATTGTTAATCTGTTCTGGATACCTATATGTACAATTGTACAGTGCAGCAGTACAGATATATATACTTCGATCTACACTAGCTAGCACATGCATATGTACATACGTACAGCCGGCTGTGTGCATGTGTACATATTATTAAGCTCTAGCTCCCCGGCCAGCAGAATACTATTGTTCTGTATATGTGCAGTGTCATTCCTTTCCTCTTTCATTATTGGTTAGGTAAACCCCTAATAGCGCTTTCAAAGAAAAAAAAGGTAAACCCCTAATAGCTGGTGCTAATTATAATCAACTGCAACCAATCCATACATAATGCAACATTTTCTTAGGAATTGCATAGTGCTACATGCACAAAGCGTAGATTTTATGCACACAGAGCCATGTAAACTCATTATGTTTAAAAATTTCAAAGAACGCACCTTTAAGTTTAAAAAAATATCTGAAAATATCCATGCATGTACATTACGGGACGAACTTACATACCTGTACATTTTGGATAAAATATATGATCAATTGAGATCGGAAAAGATAAGGGAGGACATTGTACAACAGTGAATAGTAGCTAGTACAATTTTTTTTTGTACAAGTGGCAAATGGTCAAAAAGTAGAACCAAATTTTAAAGGTGTATACTTTATCTTATAATATATATGTGTGATTTTTAAAAGAATATTTAAAAACTTTTAGGTGGGGTTGAAAGTGGTCAAACTTTAATGGGTGCACATACCTGCGTGTGCACCTGGTTATTTTCCTACATGCACAAACATATATTTGTCCTTAGAAGATAAGCATTCCTTTTGTTCGGTGAATTAATTTCCTTGCTTCTCTCCTTGCCTTATAATTTTCTGACCTGTGAGCAAACTTGCGCGGAGCAATTTTAACTCACCATCTTCATCTCTGACAGGAGCCGGTCAGGGTAGCCCTATATAGACAGCATCCGGTCATGTAGACTAGTTAGCACCAGGTGCTAAACATAACACAATTGGGCCCATTAATTGGCCAAGATATAAATTATTTTGTTATCAAAGGGGCATGGTATATATACACACACTCCTCTGAAATAAGCTGGGCTGTGCAAAATTTATGCCAAGTAAAAGACTTGACTACACAGAAATCGGAAAGTTTATTTGGAAACCAAAAAGGGCGAAAAAGAAGCAGTATCATCTGAATTTTATTCAGCCAGCTCAAAGCATTGAGAGGAGAAACGCATCCATCTCTCCAAAGATAAACCAGGCGTACACAAGGATATGCATAATCGGTCTGCAGGCTCCAACAACACATAATGCAATGCACATCAACGAATTTCTTAGTACTAGCAGGTACATTGGATTGTAGTATGCAGGTTAGAGCAGGAATATTGTAACCGGAATGTCAGCTCGACTAAGTGCACGCACGTAGGCAGGTGTTGATGGATATACATACCTACCAACCTTTTCCAAGAGAAAACTGAAAACGAAAGCGATATATAGACAACCCAAGAGGGGCACCTTCTCATTATCTTGCAGGAAGGCATTTCCGGTTGTTGTGCTAGCTTTTCAATCCTATCAATCGACCACTCTGTTACCTGGTCTTCAAAAAGGGAAGCGGAAACAGGAGCAGGTATTGAATCAGATGTTTAACGGTAGCATATCACTTTCTGTTGGAACCAGTTCAGGTTAAATTGGGGTTTAGGGTTCAGACTTCAGATGAATGATCCAATCGAAAGGACACTAGAATACTGCATGTTCTGAAACAGGACGCGAATTAACCAGTTGACACTGATAGAACATGGTACGGCAGTAACAGGCCCTAATGGCAAAACTGTTTTGCTTCAATATATTTTCAGCTAGATATAACCAAATGATCTGGGCCCTCTCCCTATGTCATTTTGCATGCCTAGTTGTTGCAATAATTTCCTTCACTCCAGTCATAAATTCATCTTCTCCGTGTTCCTTGAGGGGCATAATTTGCAACGAAGAAGATAGAACCCAAACCTTCGCGTTCAACGTCCTAAGGGCACCTGGATTGCGGTCGTAATCCTGCCAGAGTAGAGAAAAAATGAACGAAATAAGCTGTCCAATAAATCATAACACAAAATTGTAGGCAAGAATTTCTAAAGAAGGCAATACCTTCTCCGTAACTAATACCATAGTTTTTAAACGATAAGGCGAGGCGAGGCGACCCACCCCCTTCACACCTTTTAAGCGTTAAGGCGTAAGGCGAGGCGACGCCTTACTCACACATTAGGCGAGGTAAACAAAGGTGGCGAGCGGGGAGGAAGAAGCAGGAAAGAAGTGATCAGCAGGCAATGGCAGCAAATCAGAGAAGAATAAAGAAAAAGGAAAAAGCCTAGTCTCACAGGCCCATTTGGCCCACTAATATACTAATTTAGGGTTGCCTCATGCCCTGTCCATCCTCTACTCCCTCACACAGCCGCCGCCTCCACTCCACTCCCTCTCATCTCCTCCTCTCCTCTTCCCCTACCTCCGCTGCTGCTCTGTCCCCACCTCCCCGCTGCTGCCCCTCAGCCTCTCCTCCCCCACCTCCGCTGCTACTGCTCTCCCCGCCCCTCCGTCTCTCCTCCCCCACCTCCGCCCCTGCAGAGGAGGCGCCCCAACGGAAGAGGGGAGCAGAACATGGCAGCAGGGGAGCATGGAGCAGAGCATGGCAGGGGAGCATGGCAGCAGGGGAGCGGGCCTAGCTGCGCCTGCGGGGAAGCCATTTCCTACGGAGGCGTTGCCTGTGCTGCGCCTTGCCTCGCCGGACGCCTCAGAGCCGCCTCAGCGACGCCTTGGAGCTAAGGCGGACGCCCTACGAAACACCAGTAAGCCGAGGAGACACCTTGCCTCGCCGGACCGCCTTAACGCTTAGGCGAGGCGTCGCTTAATCCATGACTAATACAATGGTCTCTTTCTATGTTGATCCACATGCTTCTTCACTCTTTCTTGGATTAATTTTAGGTCCTATAGTAGGTAAACAATGAGAGCACCATATAGTAAATGACAAAGAGGCAGCTAGCACTAAGAAAATACAAAATTCCAAATCCAGTGTTGCAACAGCTAGACTATCATCTGAGCTAAAAACAGGAGTAATTCGTTGCTTTATTTTCGGAAATGGTACATGTTACAGTCCCATTAGCAAGCCAAGGTGGCATGTACACAGTGGACACATTTATGTATCATTTTGAAAGTACATGTAACTTGATTTGTTGATGTGGAACATTCCTAATGACCATGGGAAGAAAAAATAAGTGATCACTGAAATCCAACCTATCAATCTTGAGTGGACCAATCTACAGCAGCCAATAAGTCAAGGGTTATTTGCAGGTATTTCCTGGCAGCAAGGATAAGCTGGCTATTCAGGTATGAGTTGACTCCTTGTCATTAATAACAATATTAAAGATATAGGCCTAGAACATTGCATGGAGCTAATATAGATCTACCAGTTTTTTATAAAATACACTGTCTATGTTAGTTCGAAGGTCTACGCTATCTTTTGTAAACTAAATACAACTCAGTTGACAACCATCTTTGGTACCTGGAATTACCATTTTTGGAACAAATGTAGTAAAAGCATCAAAGATTAGTAAGAGAAAATGACTGAATTATATCTATTACATATGTTGTGTGATTTGACTATGTATTGTTTGTTTGGGCTGACCACCTTAGTCTTTCATTAGGTATATATTCACAAGTACTGATGTCAGGTAGGATGAAAGGAAGAAAATATCCAGGAACATCTTAAGGTTGTACATGAAACTTGAAAAGATGATCTTTAAATTCCAGTTTTGAGTTAGTTTAATATACATTTCATGATAGATAAGCAGCAAACCATGCTATCAATAAACTTTCATATACGCTTATATTGTCTTTCCAGAATGAATAGGATTACAACAGGAAGGTTCTAGATGAGGAAAAGAAAATTTTAAGCAAAAAAGGTACCTCTTTAACTGTATGTATGAAAGCACCTGGGCAACCAATCGCAGAAACACATAGCACGCTCATTCCATCCAACACATTAAGAGGCAGCCTCTGTAATGGTTGATTATCCTCAAAAATATGTGACGGGGCCAATTTACTAAAGAACACTGGACATGTCACACCACTATCCTGGACTGTAGACTCAATTTCTTTTCAACTGCAGTTCACAAGCCTGTGTAGTAGCAAATGTTAGTTCAGATAACAACAGATGACATTATTCATTTGCTTCATGTAAACTAAATACCTACATCTCTCAATTCTTGCAGCGCACTCATGATTCCCACTGATGTAGGAACCTCTAATATTTGTCTCATGAAAAGAAAAGAAAAACTACAAAAAAGGTGGCTACAATGGTCTAGTCCATCCATGGGTTGGTTAAGAGTACACCTTTTTTCTCTTCTCAGACCACATTTTGCAGTATGACTCATCAGTTGGAAGTTGCCCTTGGCCTTGAGTTATTCTAATCTATCAGATGGAATGTCAGTCGACAATGCTAAGAATGCACCTTGCACCAATTTTACTTCCTCACAACTAGTGCTTAAAAGCATATGAACACCTACACAATTTGTTATGTATCCCCTCAAAATTATTCTCAAATATACTTCAACAGCACAGCTTTATGAATGCACCATCAATTGCCCATACCAAGAACATTATCAGTTGGTAGTTTTTTTAAAGTTCATACAGGAAACAAAAGGCTAACTAGACAGTCTGAGTCAGTGAGACGATCACTTACCAGGTCTGCGTGATGAATAACCACAATATCAGCTCGACTAAGTGCACTCAACGGTTCCCTAATGGGTCCTCGGGGAATGAAATGAGTGTTTCCCCAAGGCGTCAGTCCATTGACCATCACAATAGCGACATCTCGAAGCAAGCTCCAATGCTGCCTACAAGGAAAGAGAGACAGAGCTGAGAATACATACATGATACATGAGAAGATGTGTTTCCATTCGTGCTTTTACAGAACATGTGTTCCCTGAAGGAATAAATATGTGTAACCACTATACTATTTCAGACACTTACAAAGCAAGATGCACATAAAACATGTTACTGATAGATTGATTCACATTGAATTGACTATAAAAGAAAAATGCAAATACTTTTTACATGTATTCCGTCATCTAGAATAGCTACTCTAATTTTGGCACTTTTACCGGTTACCGGTGGGTTGCACGCTGATGAAAGCTTATCCCAGCGGAAGGCATCACAACGATGGACATAGCCATATTTTTCCAGCATCGAAGAGGCCACAGCAGCCCTGTTTGCACCAACTCCAACCTTGGTGGAAGTATGAGAAAGCCTGTGGAGCATCTTTGATTCATCGCCGCCCGCATAGCCCTACAAGTGAACACCGAATTTGAAGACTGGTGTGTTGAGCAAAGATAGCATGACGACAAGGATGTAAAAATTGGTGATACAAGGAATGAAATTAAACTTAGGTGACATTCAAGAAAACCTCGGCAAAGGAAAAGTAAATTTTGAGTGACGGAGCAATGTAAATATGTAATGGAGTGAAGAAGAAAGAAAGAATGTGCACTGAACAAGTAAAAGCAGACAGCATTAGGAGGATACCCTTGTTAGGATGAGTGGCGAGATGCCCATGGTGTGGAACCTTCGGGTCAGAAGTCGACAATGGGGGTCTTGCCATTGCCGTCCCAGGTGAGGTTGCCGACGCTGACGACGGGCACAGGGAGGGCGCGGCGCGGGAGTATCGGGGAGGGATGAGGATTGCGCGGTGGAGGAAGGGGAGGGCGGAGTAGGGGGGTGGCGGCGCCGGAGCCAGTGGTGGGCTAGGCCTTTTCAACCCGGCCCGACTAAGACATGAAGATTTTCACACAAAACATCCTACTCACTTCGATCTTAAAATGTAAATTGTTTCTGATTTTTTATGTCTTTAATATAAAATTTTAACTATAATATGTTATAAAAATAACAAGAAGTACATAGAATAAAAAAATTATAATATAAATTAAATGACATTATTTTCATAAAATATATTAGTGTGTCGTTACATCTATTAGCATGGTTAAAATTTAAAAAAAATCGATTAAACACACATCCTACAACGACCTATATTTAAGATTAGAGGAAGCATACGACAAGACAAATTGCATGTGTACGAGGTAGTCAAGCGTATATACATACTTGTAGCCTGTAGCTGTAGGTATGGTATGTGTATGTGTACGTGTGGTCAACCCGGCCGGTCAGTCCAAGCATTGCTGCTACTGGGTCAATTTAGTTAACCGCGTGAGACAAGGTTGATTATTGGTCGGCTTGAACTCTTCTTGTTGCTTTGCTTAGTTTGTGGCAACTTTTCCACTGGTGCACTTTTCGCAGCACGCATGCATCAGTCTCCAAACTTAATCAGACAGCAAAAGTTGACTTTTGGCAGCATGTATATATGCACCACGCACTACAAAATTTAGTTAAAGAGACAACAAAAAACATCTTTGTTGCTAGTGCATATATGTATATATACATGCTAGCTGCTGTACCAGTGTAGTGTACTTGGTTTGGTACAACATATATATAGATAGCAGCTTAATTTGTCAACTGGCCAAAATTAAGTTTGGATTCATTTCAATGCTAATATATACTAGCTAGATCCTACATAATATGTGCATATATGTCGATATTAGGTGATGCGATATTGCGATGGAGCTATCTGCAAAATGCAGGTATTAATTCACAGGTGGACTTATATGGCTAACTAGCTAGCTGCGATGGAGTGTACGTGAACGGTACGCATATATGCAACAGTCGTTCATTCAGCTGATTGATACTGTAATTAATACAGAAATATTTTTCGATTTAATTACTAGATTGAGACTAATTCACTTCAGTTTCGGGGCAAAAAACACTTTATATCGCTTCTTTATCACGTTTTCCTGGCCCCTAGCTTGATCAATTACTGCATAGATATCATCTCTCTATATAGTACTCCTTCCGTCCAATAATATAAAGCGCGTACACATCCCAAGATTTACAATTAGATTTATAATATTTTGATTATGTGACACAAAAGTGATATCATTGAAAAGTACTTTCGAAAACGAATCCAATGATACCACTTTTGTGTCACATAACTAAAATATTAGTATACGTGCACGCCTTATATTGTTAGACGGAGGGAGTACTGTAATATCTAGGATGACATGGACATATAGATATCTTTTTAATTTCTCGCTAATTCACATCTTGATGGAGATCGAATTTAATGAATTAAATTAAAGCTGGCTTCTACATCGATCTAAATGGAGATGGAGCTGTTAAGAGTAGAAAATGGAGAGTAGGAATAGAGACACAGTTGGACACAATCAAGTGATTCATTATATTCCTTGCACTGTTTACATGAGTATATATATGCTACAAAAGGTGACGGTTGCCCTTTTGAAGAGACGTCTCTTCTGAGGGTCATTAGCCAACTGCTAATGACGATTGTTACATTTGATCACATGTGCTTTATTCGTAACACTCCCCCTTGATCGGCAGCCGCTATTAGAGGCCGGGCGGTAGGGTTTTTTATCCCTAACCACCGCCAGGGCCTTGGAGCGGGCTGGGTGGCGGGCACCGCCGGGTGGAGCTACCGGAGGGGTCGCCGACGGGAGGTGGCGTGGGGCGGCGAGCTCCGGATCAATCACCGGAGAGGGAGCCGGCGCCGGTGTTGCGCGGCCGCCGGGTGGGGGGCCGCCCGCCATGAGAGGAAAGGGGCGAGCGTCGCCGGCCGTTGGGGAGGCTCGGGCGGTCGCCGCCTCTCGCGCCGGAGCCGGGCTGAGGCCCGCTCGGGTGGTCATCGCCGCCTCTGGTTGGGGCACACCGGCCGTGGAGGGGGTCGCCGGAGGGAAGCCGCGCCGCCGGATGAGTCCAGCCGAAGAAGCCGCCGCCGCCAGGAGCGCTGCCCAGGACGAATTGGTGCGGCAAGCCGGTCGTCGCCGTTGGAGAGGGCGTCAGAGGGTGCCGCGGTTGAGGCCCAGCCTTCGCTGTTGGAGGAGGACCACGCCGTGGTGCGGCAGGTCCTCGGGTGCCAGAGAGGTGGACGCGGAGGCTCCACTTCTGAGGCCGCTGGTTGAACGAGCCGCGCCGGGGAGCGACGCCGGGGTATGGCCCCATGGGCGCCGACTCGAGATGTTGCCAACCACCACGAGGTGGTTGAGGACGGTGCGGCCGTTGCTGTTGATGTGAAGAGACCGCCAGTCACCGGTGCTTCGGAGGAAGCAAGTGCCGATGCCATGGTAAGAAGGCGGCAAGGTGCTGCGATTCTTGCTGCAATGGTCGAAGCTTGAAGATGGTGGTGGTGATGCTGGTGGCGGCGAACACGGCGTTAACGACGGTGATGCCGCCTTGGAGAAGAAGGCAGTGGGGGAAGAAGCAAGGTAATTGCAACGTCGATGGTTGCAAGCATGGCAAGGATCCTTTGAATAATCAGTTCAGCCATTGACTTACTTTTCTTCCCGTGATCTTCACAGTTTGTCGGAGTTCTCTTCTCTGTTCTTGCTTCTTGGGCAGAGTGCTCTCGGTAGAGACAGTGCTGATAACGTGTTAAGAGTAGAAAATGGAGAATAGAAATAGAGACAACAGTTGGACACAATCAAGTGATTCCTTATATTTCTTATACTGTTTACATGAGTATATATATATGCTATAAAAGGTGACGGTTGCCCTTTTAAAGAGACGTCTCTTCTGAGAGTCATTAGCCAACTGCTAATAATGGTTGTTACATTTGATTATTCGTAACCGGAGTCACGGCTCCTGCTAGTGTGGATTTAATAAACTACTTAAGCTTTTCAATGTGTAAGTATAGACTAATTGTGTGCATGTGCACGCAGATATATAGCAGTTAACAGGAATTGAAGGAGGGGGGGGCTGCTGGCTGGACCACGCAGCATTGACCGGTTGACTTGACGTGTAGGCCGGGATCATATATATCTGTCGACTACATATATAGCTAGCTGAGTGTCCCTTTCTGTCAACCTTTCACCATATGAACGCTTCATCAGGCCAGGATACAATACCCCCTAGCTAGCTAGCCCCTACCTACAGTACATCTATCCATGCAACAACTAATTCAATAGAGTAAACCATAAATAGATGAAATTTTGATCTAATTAATCATATATATATGCAGAAATGGAAGTTATCTTACTGTATGCCTTTCTTGCTTTCCAGGCAGTCTGAATTAGAGAATAGTTGCCCTTAAACCTTCATTTTTAATTATTTTGAAAAAAAGGAAAAGAAGGAGTAACATTTATTCAGGTCGCTTTCTGTCAAATTTGAGTGTCGTGAGCCATCGCTTTGGTTGCTTAATGCGTTTGGTGCCGGACTCTACAGCTAGCTGCCCATTGGCATGGGAATGGGGGTTTTCCACTCTTAACTAATTAACTTGGTAGTCTGTCCTTAACAACAAAAGCGAGCTCCAATTTGGATTGACGGCTTGTTATATACTATATACTAAAAGTAGAATACAATAAAAAATAGAGAAGGGTTAGAATTCCCATAAAAAAGCAAAACATCCGACCGTTAATTGGTGAACCTTTTTATTATTAGTAGACCACAACCGATAGACCTTTATAACTGTACCTAAACAGATTACAGCCGATAGATCTTCATAAGTGCACCTAAACAGATCACTGCCGGTAGGTCTTCATAAGTGTACCTAAACAGATCACAGCTGGTGGATCTTCATAACTACACCTAAACAGATCACAGCCGATAGATCTTCATAACTGCACCAAAACAGATCACAACCAATAGATCTTCATAACTGTACCTAAACAGATCACAACTGACAGATCATCGTAATTGTACCTAAATAGACAGCTCGGTACAACGACTAGCAGGTCGGCTCGCGATTTGAAGTTTTATTTCCTGTACTGATCTAATATCAGGCCGGCTCACGATTTGAACTTTTATTTCCCGTACTAATCTAATATCACGCGTACAGGTAAAAAAAATAAAGATAATCACAAATGTTTCCCACGCAATTAATACTGATCTAATATCATGCGTACAGGTAAAAAAAGATAATTAATAACATTCCCGCGCAATTAGTATTGATCTAATTCACGCGTACAAGCAAAACATAAAGATAATTAAACAGATCACATCCGATATATCATCATAACTATACCTAAATAAATGACTCAGTACAACGATTAACAGGCTGACTCATGATTTAAACTTTTATTTTCCGTACTGATCTAATATCACGTATACATGTAAAAAAATAAAGATAATTAAAAATATTTTCTGCGCAATTGCGCAGGACACCATGCTAGTTAAGAACAAATTAACAAATATATTTATGACAAAGTACATGCTAGAAAATATATTTATGAAATTGCACAGCGTGCTGTAGCGTTAATTCATGTAGATGCCATTTTTGTGGTACATATGCATGGTGTGCTTGTTATGTGTAACTGGTGCAGAAGAAACGAGAGCTTGCTGGGGAAAAGAAACATTTACATATAAAAGTCAGACAAAAGATGCATGCAGAAGCTAGCAATTGCGCATGCTTACTGTGAAACGATTGGACGGAGAAGAGATGATCGGATGATCAGGAGGGGAGTCCAAGGGAATCGAGCTTGACTTGGTAGCTAGCTAGGTGGAGCTGGATGGATCGACGTACGTGACGAGCGCATACATCCAAATCCGATCCGTCGGACAATGTAATAGATCTGTAGTTGTACGCGGGGTGTTGAAATGGACGTACTCCTCCCTGCAGAGTCAAGGAGATCAAGTTGTGATTCTTCGTGTGGAGCTGGAAAGGAATTCACATGGACTGATTTTATTTTAGAGAAAATCAAGCGGTTAGGATGGATGGTGTGACGCAATGAGTCGCAGTATCATATAATGTTTGTGGACGCGCGAAAAGTAAACGCAGGCATTGCGAGTGCGAGGACGGATTCTGTTCATATATCGACGTCTCACAGATCCCAGCCAACAGGACCGACGGACGGACGCGTGGTGCAGCAGTTACTGGTACCCCCGTTCCGTTCACATACGTACCCAATCAACACTGCAAATGCAAATGCTATCTATCTATCTGCTTATATATATATAAAAGGGGGAAGAGCCCGGCCACTGGGATGCATGCATGGCCTACTTATTTGCACACCCAACTCAGATTGGCATGAGAAACACATGCTTATTGAATTAGTTAGGATCCATCGATGGCTGAGCATCAGCGGCAGGAGGAGGATGAGGGTTCGGAGGTGATGGTGGACATGCCGGCGGCGGTGCTGCGTCAGGACTCTCTGTACCGTGACGCGTCGAGGGCCGGCGGCGCGAGCCACCACGGTCATGAGCGGTGGGGCAAGACGCTACGGCTGGCGTTTCCAGTGCGTGGGCGTGCTCTACGGCGACATCGGCACCTCCCCCCTCTACGTCTACTCCAGCACCTTCACCGCCGGCGTCCGCCACACCGACGACCTCCTCGGCGTCCTCTCCCTCATCATCTACAGCTTCATCCTCTTCACCATGGTCAAGTACGTCTACATCGCACTCCGAGCAAACGACGACGGCGACGGTACGTAACTTCTCTTCTTCTTCTTCTTCTTCCTCGCGTACGTGCATCATCCCTCATTTATCATCTTACGAGCTAGCAACTTACGTACAGTGTCACGCATGCATGCGACACAACAGTGACACGCGCGACATTTGCATGCATTCTCTACAAACAAATGTTTACAATTATGCATGTTTCAGGCGGCACGTTCGCGCTCTACTCGCTGATCTCGCGGCACGCCAAGGTGAGCCTGGTGCCGAACCAGCAGGCGGAGGACGAGCTGCACATCCTGCAGGAGCAGGAGCAGGAGCTGGAGCACGACGACCCCAAGTCCTTCAGCCGGCGGCGGGGGCTTGCGACGCTGCAGCTGGCGTCTCCGGCGGCGCAGCGCGCGCAGCGTGTGAAGGAGCTCCTGGAGACGAGCAAGCCCGTGCGGATCTCGCTGTTCCTGCTGACCATCCTTGCCACGGCCATGGTGATCAGCGACGCCTGCCTCACCCCGGCCATCTCCGTCCTCTCCGCCGTCGGGGGACTCAAGGAGAAGGCGCCGCACCTCACGACAGGTACCTTCCTTATTACCTGCAGTTGAGTCAACAAAATTAATAATTAATTAATGGAGTTGCACTTGCACCAGGCTGATCAGTCTGAGTACTGTAGCTAGCGTGGCGTGATTTACATGCAAAGCATCCTTTCTTTTTCTTTCTTTTTGCCGTGATGGATGTACGTAGGTAGGTCTCTAGTAATCAAGGTATAATTAACGATGTGAGGACTTTGTGAAAGGCCCCATCGCCATCCAGCAGTTATATAGGATACTCACAGGGCAGCATCCAATTCATGGATCACTAGTATCCACACATCCATTTTTTGGCGTATGAACACCTTAACTCCAACAGAGAGAGGATGGATGGAGATCGATGGCGAAACTTGTACTGTTCATACCACCTGCACTAGGACATAGCACTCGGTTCTGCTGTGTTCAGACTTCAGATTCAGATGCGCACACACCTGAAAGTTAAAGGCCTAGCTCCATCTCAGCCTTCACTTGTACGTCATAATATAGGCAAGTCGTTAGCCGTCGAATTCGTCTCCAGTGACTATATACATGTCGTCAAATCGTCAACCAATCTTACTGTTTAATTAATTGTGATATATTGCCATATTGGTACCCAGAGTGGATCGAGAGTAGGGTGTATATTTCTCTCTCTCGATCCATCCAAGTACGTCGATTTATACTAGCAGCCAGCTGCTTTCAGGGATAGTCGGTGGAGTGTCACTCTCCAACCTCTCTCATAAGCAATAGTAGTAATTAACTGTATCTGTCGACTCTTAACAGGGTATGGAACCTCTCAAATTATTGCAACCTCTCCTCAGTTAACACTCGAAGTTAGTAATTGACGTGACACCCATCAATCGTACCTTGCAATTAGCATCGTAAAATGCTTCGCTATCGATCGATCTATTCCTGTCCAGGAAGCGTTTCATCAACATGCACCTAGTCATGCCTTGTCTGAATTTACATATGCATAGATACATGCAGTTAATCATAAGTCATCTACAGTTAGTTAATTCATGGCAGCATGCATGTAAATGGATTTACAATATTCTCTCTGAAGAATGGTACTAGTACGTACTAAATAAGCAACTGATATAATTAAGCAACAACAATAATGAATGGGCCGGGTTTGCAGACCAGATCGTGTGGATGACGGTGGCGATCCTGGTGGCGCTGTTCGCGGTGCAGCGCTTCGGCACGGACAAGGTGGGCTACTTCTTCGCGCCGGTGATCATCCTGTGGCTGCTCCTCATCGCGGCGTCGGCGTCTACAACCTCATCAAGCACGACATCAGCGTCCTCAGGGCCTTCAACCCAAAGTACATCGCCGACTACTTCCGGCGGAACAAGAAGGAGGCGTGGGTCTCCCTCGGCGGCATCCTCCTCTGCTTCACCGGCACTGAGGCGCTCTTCGCCGACCTCGGCTACTTCAGCATCCGCTCCATCCAGCTCAGCTTCGGCTGCGGCCTCGTCCCCTCCGTCCTCCTCGCCTACGCCGGCCAGGCCGCCTTCCTCCGCAGGTACCCGGAGGAGGTCGCCAACACTTTCTACAGGTCCACGCCGGCGGTCCTCTTCTGGCCCACCTTCGTCCTCGCCATCGCCGCCTCCATCATCGGCAGCCAGGCCATGATCTCCTGCGCCTTCGCCACCATCTCCCACTCGCAGGCGCTCGGATGCTTCCCGCGCGTCAAGATCCTCCATACCTCCAAGCAGTACCAGGGACAGCTCTACATCCCGGAGGTCAACTTTTTGCTGGGCGCCGCCGCCTGCATCGTCACCGTCGCCTTCAAGACCACGGTGGTCATCGGCGAGGCGCACGGCATCTGCGTGGTGCTCGTCATGCTCATCACCACGCTGCTCCTGACGGTGGTGATGCTGCTGGTGTGGGAGGTGAACGCGTGGTGGGTGGCGCTCTTCTTCGCCGTGTTTCGTGGCGTCCGAGTCCGTGTACCTGTCGTCGGTGCTCTACAAGTTCCTGCACGGCGGGTACATCCCGGTGGGCATCTCGGCGGTGCTGATGGCCGTGATGATAGTGTGGCACTACGTGCACGTGAAGAGGTACAAGTACGAGCTGGAGCGGACGGTGTCGAGCGACAAGGTGAGGGAGCTGCTGGAGGGGAGGGAGCTGAGCAAGGTGCCCGGCGTGGGGCTCTTCTACACGGAGCTGGTGCAGGGCATCCCGCCGGTGTTCCCGCACCTCATCGAGAAGATCCCCTCCATCCACGCCGTGCTGCTCTTCGTCTCCGTCAAGCACCTCCCCGTGCCGCACGTGGACATGTCGGAGCGGTTCCTGTTCCGGCAGGTAGAGCCGAGGGAGCACAAGCTGTACCGGTGCGTGGCGAGGTACGGCTACCGGGACCCGCTGGAGGAGGCCAAGGACTTCGTGGCCAACCTCGTGGAGCGGCTCCAGTACTACATCCGCGACGTCAACCTCTACGGCGTCGCCGAGGCCGACAACAAGGTCAGCTACCCGAGCTCGCGCTGCGACAGCATGGCCAGAGGCCGCACCAGCATCATGCAGCAGTACTCGGCGTCCTACACGGAGAGCCTTGCACTGGCGCGGGCATGGTCGACGTCGACGTCGGGGGCGGGGCGCCTGAATATGATGATGCCATTGTCGTCGGCGTCCTACACGGAGAGTAGGGCGACGGAGCTGGGGAGGGCGCGGTCCATCTACGCGGAGGAGATGATGACGCCGGCGGAGTCATTCTCGGAGCTGCAGGCGATGGCGTCGGGGAGGTACCCGGTACCGGTGAGCAGCCAGAGCCAGCTGCTGTTCCAGGCGGCGAAGATGAGCCTGGAGGAGATGGCCAAGATCGAGGAGGAGCAGCGATTCATCGAGAGAGAGATGGAGAAGGGGGTCGTCTACATCCTCGGCGAGGGGGAGGTGGTGGCGCGCCCGCACTCCTCGCTCCTCAAGAAGCTCATCGTCAACTACGCATACGCATTCCTCAGGAAGAACTGCAGGCAGGGGGAGAAGATGCTCGCAATCCCAAGGAGCCAGCTCCTCAAGGTCGGGATGTCCTACGAGATCTAAGCTAGCTAATTAACGTACGCCATTCATCCATCTCCTCTAGCTACCTGAAGCTATAATTAATTAGCATGTTGGTGTGCATGCCGCCGTTTGCATATGGAATGAATTGATGATCGGTAGATCGATGCAGCTGGTATTGTATACTAGGTCCTGCCTGCATAGCATCCGTATATTGTTAATCTTCACCGTTTTAGTTTGATTAACTCTTGTTTTCAGTTCATTAATCGAGATTTAAATAATCCGTCTGATTACCATAGATCCAAAACTTTCGGGTAAAGTGGCAACTAAGCGCAAGTATAGGTTTGTGAAATAGAGCATCTTGTGTACCATATAATCAAGGTAGCCTAGGCATTCAAGATAATTAAGTGTTTGTTGAGCAACTGACTTTTCAAGCTTCTCGATAAAGATGGGGGTGTGGTAAGACCTCAACGTGTAATCCTTGTCATAACTAAAAATTTTGAAGACACTTTGCAATTATGATTTTTTGACGAGACACCCTCAACGAGATTTGGGGCTAGGGAAGTAAAAGAAAGAAAAAGAAAAACAGGCTATTATAAAAGCATCCTTGATATACCTGAGGGGAGTGAGCCAAGGCCTATCACGGACAAGTTTTAATTATCTCCATCAATCTTCCTTAATCTAAATTTGTTATCTCATCGGTTCGATTTTAATGCATGATTTGGACTACCAGTCACGCTGCCTCACCTAGGGTGACATGCAGACTAGACGCACCATTAGTCTCATGCAGTCTCACGGAGAGACTCACCTTTATTGGTCCTCGTCCTACTACACGCTAAGCTGATCCTCATCGACGCACACAGACGACCATGACTCGATTTACATGTTCAAACACACTGGTCGTATCTTAATGTTGTGCCCATGCAAATTCATAAAATAACAATAAGACATGACCCTTAACCTTGTTGCTGCCACATCACCATCAGAATAGCGTCAGTTCATCATCAACATCCACCAGTGTGGGATGCACCTCCGCCTTCTCCTTGTTTGGTTTATGATACTCTCATGAGTAGCACCCATACTACTAAAAATTATAGCATCGAATTGTGGATTTGTCACGATGATATTCACACTCTCTTGCTATCCACTCTAATCTTGTCGACAGGAGATGCTCTTCATCTTTTTCAATGTAGCCTCGCAGTCGTTCCTCATGACCCTTTAACCTTTCAATGACCTCTTCCACTGACATTGTTTTGAGATCGCCAAATTGTTCTATAGTAGATGCAATATGGAGAAACTTTGAAAGGACGGCTGGGAGGAATTTCTTGACGGCATATGTTTCCTCGAACTTCTCATCGAGAGCTCGTATGCTATTGGTGATGGTCGTCAGCCTGAGAGTGAAATCATCGACTGATTCTGACTCCTTCATCTGTAATTTCTCAAACTCGGATTTGAAGGTTTGCACTCTTGCCTCCTTGATGCAATCGTCTCCCAGGTGCATCATCTTCAATGCCTTCCATGCCTCCACAATTGTTTGTTTTTCGATGATCAAGACGAGCTTGTCTTTAAGGATGCTTTGATAGATGGCCATCAGTGTTATCTGATCCTTCTTCTCATCGATGATCTTGCTTAAATCATCTGGTTCCATTGCGTCCCAAATTCCTTGTGCAAGGATTGATGCTTCATTTTGATTGCCAATATCTAGTAGTTGCTCTTCGTTAGCATTGGATAAAGGAAAGATGCACTTCCCTCCTTCGCGGTCATTTTTTCGGTTGTCGCTTCCACCAATGCTTTTACCATGTCGGCCTCCACCCGATGACCTTGAACAAGGTTCTAATACTAAATGTTAGCTTTAGATGGCTGAAGATCGTACAGCCCTGCGTGTGTGATCTTATTCCGATTGTGAGTGAGCTGCCTTGAGTTGCCGCATGGCTGTGCGATCTTCGGGCATCTAAAGCCAACACCAGCCCTTCCCCATAGCGATGCCTCACACTAGGCTGTTGCAAGTATAGCCTGGTATGTCGTTCCCTTTCCAGATTTCCCACAAGGTCAGAAGCAGCAGCGAGCTCGTTCTCACATCTTGTTCTTGTACCGTTCGAGCATCCCCTCCACCTTGTCGAGCCAAGGTAAAATTGAACCTTGCTCGGCTTGCGCAGAGCCAAAGGCAAAACCAGGTACGAGCAGGGAACTGCCCCAGCTGGAGCTGGAAATCCTACATGGCAAGATTGAGGTCGGAAACAGTTCCGAAGACATCAAGAATACTGAGATTTTCTGCATCCGGGTGGACGAAGAGGACCACATTGTCAGCACACAGCGACACTCGCATCGTGCCACTGATCCGGAAAGCCTGCACAAAATCCCATGCTCTCCATGAGCCTGTTCAGAAGCTCAATCGCTAGGATAAACATGTTGGATTAATCCAGGCTCTCAGATCGCTGCTCCTCACCGCCACTCACAACCAACGAAACAGATCGATCAATCTTCGGAACACGCGCACCGTGAGAACTAGGCGAGAACTCACGTACGCGAGGTACGCTAGTAGAAGCAAGCAACCAATCCTTCTAATCGATGTGCGTGTGCTGCAGGCCAATGCCAACGATTGATACGTGCTAGCACTAGAACATGAGAGGCAAATCGGTTTTGGTGCTGCTACAACTTGCAGCCCTTTTTTCTTTCTTACTACTACTTGTTTTTATCGTTTTTCGTTGGTGTGTTACAATGCTGGACCCTGCTGCTTATAAAGAAGCTTGGACCTGGACTTCTAAGGCTCTTCCCAGTGCTCCACGGTGTACAGGTGCTAAGAATACTACATAGGCGAAAAACTAACGTGACAAAGCAATTAAGGAGGAGAGAGAGCACTTTGGTGACCCTAGGAAGAAACGATGCTAAGCACGCGGGCTTATGCAAAACGCATATGTGGCATCTATGCATTAGGGAGTTTAGTTGCTAAACAATTAAATGAAGGAAGATTAGCTACAAAAAGCTAAGCACCTATGCATTGGGGAGTTTAGTTGCTAAGCCCTTTCATGCACTTAGCACCTCATCTAAGCACCTGTGCATTGGGAGAGACCTAATAGGATTCAACCCATAAATCTACTAGCACTCGGACACCGTTTTCAACTCATACAACGTACGGCAACTAGACTAGATTACTTAGCAACTAGGTTAATTACAACAAAACAGATCTGTCCCAGACCCCGGCGGCTCACTTATTATCATGCATGTTTGGGGCTTCCTGTATCTATTTCCACACACGATCGATAAGCCCACGTACGGCCCAACGATTGATCCGTCGTCTTCCTTGGCTCCCCCTCCCTCTCTCTAGAAAAAACTAGTTCCCCGGCCGCTAGTGGAACGAGAACGATCATGCATGTCAGTATATTGTTATTTTCTCGTAAAACAAGAGAAAAGATTGCTCCTACGTACGTCCAATACGTACATGTTTTATTTTGTTTGGGTCATTCATTCATGCATTGCATGTACGTAGATAGATCTCTGACAATGCCTTGATTGCCTTTGAATGTATCAACACGATCCAGAAGAGTGAAGGGGACAGGTCCTTGTTTTGTGCCTACAAGCTTGATCTGGCGAAGGCGTATGACCGAGTTGATTGGAGGGCTTTGGAGGGAATCATGTTGAAACTAGGTTTTCACACTACTTGGGTGCAGTGGATTATGGCCTGTGTGACTTATGTCCGCTACTCGGTGCGTTTTAACGGACACCTATCAGAGCCCTTCTCGCCTTCGCGCGGTCTGCGGCAAGGTGATCCCCTGTCTCCGTACCTTTTTCTCTTTATTGCTGATGGGCTTTCCTGCCTACTAGACAAGGCAATTGTGGAAGGAAGAATTCAGGAGCTAAAGATTACTCGCCGTGTCGCGGGTATTTCCCATCTATTGTTTGCCGATGACAGCTTACTGTTTTTCAAAGGCAATAAGGATCAAGCGCGGGAAATCAAGCTGATTTTAAACAGCTATGAAAAAGCAATGGGACAACTGATTAGTGCTAGTAAGTGCTCTCTCTTATTCGGTGTGGGCTGCTCAGCTGTGGATCAGATTGAAGTTCGGCAGGAGCTAGGTGTAGACAGTTTGGAATTTGATGACAAGTATCTGGGTCTTCCTACTCCAGAGGGTGGCATGCAGGCTGGGAAGTTCAACCCTTTAAAGGAAAGATTTGCTAACCGACTTTCAGATTGGGCCGAGAAACATTTATCCAGTGGCGGCAAAGAAATTCTTGTCAAGTCAGTGCTCCAGGCTTTGCCGGCGTATGCAATGGGAGTTTTTAAACTCTCTTCTGGTTTATGTGAGGAGTTGGAACGCTTAACTCGGAACTTTTGGTGGGGTGATGAGTACAACCGCAGGAAAGTGCACTGGATGGCTTGGGACAAACTCAAATTGCCTAAATCATACGGCGGCATGGGATTTTGTGATCTGGCCTTGTTCAATCAAGCTCTGTTAGCTCGACAAGCCTGGAGAATAGTGCAATTCCCTGATAGCTTGTGCTCGAGATTGTTGAAAGCAAGATATTTCCCTAATGGTGATGTTCTGGACACGGTTTTTTCCATCAAGCTGTTCCCCGTCCTGGCAAGGGATCATGCATGGTCTTGACCTGCTGAAGAGAGGGATTATTTGGCGCGTGTGCTCCGGTACCAAGATTCACATCTGGCGAGATAATTGGCTTCCCCGGGCGGCTAACATGAAGGTAACTCAGTCGCGTACATGATCTAGGCTGAAGTGGGTCAATCAGTTGATAAAACATGATGGCTCTTGGGATGAATCTTTGATCCGCCAATCATTCCTGGCACACGACTGTGAAGTCATTTTGAGCATTCGTTTGCCATCTCGGTTGGATGATGATTTCGTGGCTTGGCAAGGTGAGAAGAATGGGCTGTGTACTGTCCGCAGTGCGTATAGATTGGCCTTGACGCCTCAGATACAGGCCCTGTGCCCATGTGAAGGGAGTTCGGCTCGGGATGGGTAGAGCATTTGGAATACGATCTGGAAGGTGCCAGTTCCACAAAAAGTGAAGGTTTTCGGATGGCGCCTAGCTTCTGAGGGTCTTGCTACTCAGAGTAATCAGTGGCGGCGAAAGCTTTCTACTGATCCTATGTGCCAGGTATGCGGTCGAGAGGTTGAAGATGGTTATCATGCGGTGGCTTGGTGCACTAAGGCGAAGGCATTGAGAGCTGAAATGCGTAGACATTGGAGTCTGCCGCCGAAGGATCAATGGAAGTATACGGCCGAAATGGCTGCTTTCCCTCCTCTGTAATATCAGAGGTGATGAGGGAGGCAGAATCCTTTTGCTCTTGTGGCGTGCTTGGCATATCAGGAATGACGTTGTGCATGGCGAAGGGAAGGCATTGGTCTCTGCATCGGTGAGTTTCCTGACAAACTATTGGTCGCTGCTTTCAAACGAAGCGCCTGCTATGGATGCAAAGGGAAACATGTGATTTCAGCTGGAGCTCTACCGGCTTCTGCTATGCAGCGGATGCCAGTGCCTTGGACGCCTCCTCCAGAGAGCTGGGCAAAATTGAATGTCGATGCTAGTTTTGTTGAAGCTACCCGGCAAGCTAGCGCTGGCGTGATCATTCGGGACTGCAGAGGAGGGGTATTGCTCTCGGCCTGGCGCTATATTCGTTGCTGTACCAGTGCCAGAGAAGCAGAAATGCTAGCTGGTCTTGAAGGTCTGCGTCTAGCCGTGGAATGGATTAATATGCCGCTAATCGTAGAGTCTGATTGTATGGAGGTGATCGCAGTCCTCCAGTACTCGGCGGAGGATCGCTGTCACACCCCGATTTTCCAGAGCCCGAAAATTAGGGCCAATAAAAACTTTTTCGTTAATAATGTCAGCTGAAAACACACCCAATTAAAACTTTAGTTCAAATCTTGGTAAAGCTAAATGCCAAGTACGAAAACCCTAGTCTTTACCCCTATCAACCACCGTTTAGTCAAAACCCTATTTCCCCGAAGCTTTGTCCGACAACGCGGGCAACTCCGTTCAACACCTGCGTAGTATACGCTGATGTGTCAACGGTACCTCGTCACCAACACGTCCCAAGTCGAGATAAATGTCCTACCTCGAGCCCCGTGTCTCCGCCCCACCTTGCCACACCCGGAAAACCCTAATATCTACTCCGATTAAACCCTAGCGTAAGAACAACTCACCGCAATACGCTTCATACCCGCCAACGTGGTTACGGCACCCTGAAACCAAATGTCCCGGAACCAAGACGCTAACGTCCTGGAGCATTCCCATGCATTTCCGTCGCCTTGCCGTACCCCGAAACCCTAGCCCTCGACCCGATCCCCTCCTTGCTATTTAATTCCTAACTCCATCAAAACCCTAATCGCGAGGTCTAAACCCCTCGACTTCTCTAAAAAAAATTTACGAATGAATCACTGGAACAACCCGACATCATATACAACTCAATTATACAATAAAATAGGAATACCCAGTTCAAAGATGTTAAGAAATGGAAATAATTAACACTAGGGCAAAA
Source organism: Stipa capillata (assembly GCA_019208055.1). Taxonomy (NCBI): domain Eukaryota; kingdom Viridiplantae; phylum Streptophyta; class Magnoliopsida; order Poales; family Poaceae; genus Stipa; species Stipa capillata. The sequence goes on from JAGXJF010000360.1 coordinate 301,982, forward strand.
TCGCGCTTTGAACTGCCCCTATAAATAAGTTCCATAAATTCCAATAAAATCGCACCATGTTCCTCCCATCTCCAGGTCCCGATTATACGAAAACAAAGACATGTTTAGTTTAAAAATTCCAAGAAAACATTAACGAATACCTTAATTAAATTATCATTGCTACATGAAATCACAGGAAATCGATACCCAAAGGGCATCTTATATCACTAATATACCCACTCTTATTAAGACGTTAGCTTTTACCCTTATCTATCTCCTCGAGCATCCAAGCAAATAACTAGACACGCAGTTGTACAAATTCTCCTAACCCTAGAGTTGACATCTCGTGACATGCAAGTACAGTGGTCTGGTGCACTGCAATTCGGTGCCGAAACTTTACTGTTAAATTGTGCTGCTACAGCACCGCTCAGTACCTGCTCTCCCCTCCCATTGTCTCATATTTCAGTTCTTCTCTCCTGCCGACAACCATGTTACTTGCTAACTCATCAACCTGCTCAAAACTCGATGCCCAATCTCTACTATTTATCTACAGCACAGGCCAGTCAAATCTTTTCATCAACAATTTTTTTCCCTACTGTTTTGTCTCCAGCACCTGCCATCACACCCTCCTGTCACATTTGCTATGTGCAGCCCCCATCAAAGCCAGCTGCTGCTCTTTTTACTTCATGTCCCTAAGTTCTTTCCCATCACACGAGAAATGTCTGAGCTGCACTATGCTCCACAACAGCCAGCTCTCAGGAATCAATGCCTAACATTCCTGTAGATCTTCGTCCACGTACCCAGAAGCTCCAGGACATATCCATGCGTAGCGAATCGCATCAGGACACGCTATGGCTTGGCATGCCATGCCAGCTCGCGCACTGGCCATGCCTGGCCATGCCACAGTGGTATTGAGCAGTAACCTTGCCGCACCGTCCGTCGTCTCCCGGGCCAGCTGTCGATGAGTCCACCGCCTGCCTCGCCGAAGCATTCCTCGGCCACCCCTGGACCCTTCTTCCCCAGCTGGCAGCAGCTCAGCTCCGTCCCGAGCCATCCCATCGCATGCCCAGCTCACCACCGTGAAATCCGTGCCGCTCGCCGCTGCAGCGTCGCCCGGCCAACTGTCGAGCACCATGACCGCCCTACCGAGTCGCTGTGGCCACAGTTTCCCCTCAGGCGCTCCGGTCCTATCCCATCATCGACGAACAGCGGGGACAGCCGGGTCAACTCGCTGCTGCGCCTATTTGAGGTTTGTCCGAGCTCCCCATCCCCCAAGCCATTGGCACCCTTCTCCTTTCGCTCGGACTCTCTCCAACCTCAGCTGAACTCAATCCCTACCAGCACGGCCAGGAGACTCTCCGCCCTCCGCTGCATCTATCGCCGCCGAGGCCGCCCCGGTTGCCCCAGTCACCTCTCCGCCGCCGCGCTTGACGCCCTTGCTCCAACCTAGCGGCCAATCCCCAAGCTCCCGAGCGCCGCCTCTATCCGAGCCTGCTCCTGAGCTCGCCGCAACTCCCACCTCCCGGCGCTACCGCAGCTCCCTTCGCCGCTGTCCGAGAAGCCACCACCCGCCGGTGAGATTCCTCTCACCGCTGCTGCCATCCGCGCCACCCCGCAACGCCGCCGGCACCGTTCCCCTCCGGTGCGCCCTGGACCCCATTCCTTCCCCGAGCCCCGCGCAGCAAGCCGCCAAATCCCGCCGCCGGTGGCCTTCTAGCCCCCACCGCCCTGGTCAGCTCCGGGCCACGCTCCACCCCGCCCGTTCCCTCGTCGCCGGCGTTCCCCTCTTCGCTCGCCGCCACTCCAGAGCCCCGCTCCCCGCCGCTTGTCCTTCGGTGCCCACCGGACCCTCCCCGAGCAGCTCCCCGAGTCGCCGCTTCTCTCGGCACCGAGCGCCGCCCTCCGACCACAGAGCTCGGGCCACCACCGGTAAGGCGCCCCCGCCAATCACCCGAGTCCCCACATGCCGCCGCCGGCGCCTGCCCTTTTCTCCCCTAATCTTTCTTCCTTCGGCCACGCAGCTCTCTGTTCTGACTACTCGGTGGTAGCTAACCGAGTTCTCTAAATAAGTGAGAACGGGTTACCTGTTGTGAGCTACTTAAGCTAAGGTAGTTAGTAGTTAGTTAGTTGATGAGTTAAACAGTTAGTTAGTTAATGAGTTAAACAGTTAGTTAGTTAATGAGTTAACCAGTTAGTTAGTTAATTAGTTAACCAGTTAGTTAGTTAGTTAGTTGTTTAGTTAATCTGTTAGCTAATTAGCTGTAGCGATAAAAGTAGCGTAGCTTTTGAACTCAACTATTTAGTGATTCCTGTCATGCCGCCTGACTTCACTAGGAAAATAGCTAATCTAGGATAGTAGCTAACTTTCGATCAACCTTTAATCAGTATGCTAAACGCTAATACCAGTTCGTGCTACGTATGCGGCTGATCGATGTTGAGTCGATTAAAACATTTCGATGATGCGTAGGGAGGTGAGCGACATTAATTAATCAGGCCCCAGTGCAACGTTAGTGAAAACTTTGCCCAGTGATCGGCTAACCACTTTGAACTAACTACTGCACGTGGTCTTAACCAACTTTAACGTCGCTGTCAATTTCTGTCAGAACACACCCTCACCATTGTCTCGTGAATCACTGCGGCCAGTTATGTGCTAGACTCGGTAGAATTGGAGCTAGGAGAGCCTAATCCAATCCTTTAGCTCAACAGAGTTTCTATTTTTGAGGTTGCGCAAATAGTTCACAATAAGGACTAGCTCAGAGTATTTCCTGTCTTCTCTTTAAAAATGATGCATATGCTATATACGTTCATCCAGTGTAGCCCAAAATAAATCGACTTACACAATCCAGTATACCAACACACCTAAAGCACTCACCCCCCGTAAAGCATGTAATGTCGACTTACGACCTAATCTACAGGGTTTCTCCCAACATAACGCGTCTTTATTTTATGTACGTATATAATAATTGACTAGGGTAAATCTTGTTCTCGTAAACTAAGCTGAATAAGCCTAAGTCCTCTTAAGCCACCATTACTTCATGCTAGGAGACAAGTACTCAGGGTTCCACCGTTCGTCCAAAAATCAAAACCCTAATTGTATCCTTTAGACCTTAGCTGCGAACAAACCAAGTTACCCGAAATTCTAAAAGTCGTTACACGTATACAACCCGGACAACCTTGACGACAAACGTAATCGTATGCTTTTCGAGAACCCTAAAACCCTAACTCTTAACATTTATCGAGAAGCCCTAACGACAGGTGTATGCAAAGATCTTCCGAAAACCCTGGAACCCTAACGCGGCAAGAGTCTAAGGTTTATGCTTTTGTCAGGATAACCTGAAGCATCCGATCCTATTATTCTAAAAGCCCCTGCCACCTCGGCAGCTATTTCTCCTATCGCGGCAAGCTGTGCCCTACCGTGGCAGCGCCGCGACAGCCTCTTTCCCGCCGCGGCAACTGCCGTTGTCACTTTCCTCTGCCACGCAAGCCTCTACCATCGCCGCATTGTTCCTACCGCAGCAAAACCTTGTCACTGCTGCCTAACTCCTGCCATGTCAAGCCGCCGTCGCCGCCACCTTGCTCCTGCCTCGGCAGCGAGCCATCTCCGCGCCCTTTTATTCTTGTAGCCCTTAGAATCAAATAGTTGTCAAGAGCGTTATGATTTCATGTGCTGAAGTTTCTGATTCAATGTTATTTGGTTCTTCCTTGCCTCGTTGATTTATTCGCCGTTCTTTTCGACGTGTAGATACAACGTTAGGAACTATCGCGCGAAGGAATTCGGACAGCTGACGAATCGGATTCAAGACCAAGACCGGGACAATATTGCCAGGCAAGCATTCCCACTTTGATCATGTTGAATCCCATATATGTGAAATCATAATTATATTGTTTGCGAACCCTGCATGCTATTTGGTTATAAACGATATTTTATGTAGGAATAGTTATTCTCATTAGTTGCACGATAATTAGGTCTGAGTATCCGACCCTTGTAACCCTAGGTATAATAGTCGGTTGTCCCGCGACCGACAAAAGTATTAAGGCTATAGGCATTAGCCGAGCTTAGACCTGCTGTAGTCAAAAATAAGTTTTCCGCGATCGATAAAACCTTGAATGTTTGTCAAAACCTTGAATGAAAAATTGGAGATGATTTGGATTCGGACGAGAGTGCTAAGGGCAGCCTGGGGCTGTAGAGAAATTGGTAATGGCACGTTCGTCCGGGACGATCGTGGGTTGAGGAATGGAGTCTCGCTCGAATCAGTTAAGGACCGAGCCTAAGTGCCGCTAAACCAGTTCCTCACCGTACGTCCACATGTCCTTTATGGGAAGGACTTGGCTTAGTACCCCGGCAAGTATTAGAGTTTGGACCCGTGGGAAGTAGGGAGTTTGTGCTAGGTGTTTAAAATCCTAGAGATCCACCTACGCCGGGCGTGAGGTGTTGATGCGACACAAAGGTGAGGAGTCCCATTTTTGGTCCTGGACGCAAAAGTGGGTCAACCACCTAGCGGGTCCAACTCTGGTATGGAAGCGGGCGAAGGTCTCGTTGTAATAATCCTGGCAGTATACTTGCAAAGTACTCCTAAGGTGACCTACATCTTGTGGGTAAAGCCGTACAACCTCTGCAGAGTGTTAAAAACTATTCGAATAGCCGCGTCCTCGGTCATGGACATGAACTGGCAAGGCCACACACTGGTTAGACTAAGTTTTGGTTGTGAAAGCCGGGAAAGGGATTAAGGACGTGGGCATGATGTGTCCACAGAGGGCAATTTACGCTACGCGGTTGGTAGCAAGGAATTGCCGGAGAAGAAGGCTAGCCGTGCTATCCGGGATACCACGGGCTGAGCCAGGGGCACTCGCTGAACTATCCAGGATAGTGTCAGTTGAGCGTTAAGCCGAGAAGCTAGTCCTACTGCCCGGGGTGGTAGGGACTGAGCTGTCTCAGTGGCTGAGATGATGAGGTAGCTGGGTCTACCTCGGGAGAAGCTTTTGTTATTGTTCTGATTTACCAGAATTTACAAAGTGCTTTGGAATCTACTATTCTCGTACTTAAACTGAGAACTTACATTTCCACACAATTAGCAACTTAGCTTAGAGCTATTCCTTGATTAAACCCCTGCATGAAATATTGTCGTATAATCTCTCCTGTGGGAATAGCTTGCGAGTACATTCAATGTACTCACCTGGCTTGTTGAATTGGCCAGACGAAGGAGACGTCAGATCCGAAGAAGCAATCACGATCGCGAAAGCTAGGGTGAAATCCCCAGTCAGTTGCCTGTCGGGTATGGCTTACTGATGGGCCGCAACTCCGCTGGATTTCCGCTGCAAGTTTATAGCCGTTGGGCTACAGGTATCAGATTATCGACCTTAACGGTCTATTTAATTATTTACGCATGTATGACGATGATATACAGGGTAACTCGTGTGTATTGGCTACTGATCCAGGGACCGGTACAGTGATCACGAGCGAGTTCCCGGCTTAAAAACCGGGGGCGCCACAATCGCTCTGGTCTTACGAAGGGTGGTGCCTCACACATGCATAATAAGTGGTATTCCTGACACCCATCAGAATATTAGTGCAGAGCTTGTTGCTGGGTTGATGTACCATGAGATAGTGAAGAATGTTTGCATTTCAGTAGAGTTCATACAAACATATGTGGAAAGTAAGTACCAGTACAACATAAGTTACGCCATGGCATGGAGGGCAAATCAGATTGCACTGGAACGGTGGTTTGGCACATTCATTGATTCGTATCATAATCTGCCATATTTGTTGGACACATTTGAAGAAAGGAACGATGGGACATATGTTAATCGTCTCGAATGGCCATCTCTGGACATGCCTAGAAAAATAATGTTAAATGGTGCTTTCTAGTGGTTTGGCACATGCGTGAAAGCTTTCAGACATTGTCGCCTAGTTATTTGTGTCGACGGCACTTTCATGATAGGCAAGATGAAGGGGACACTATTTACCGTAATTATGGCGGATGAAAATGATCAGATAGTGCCGCTGGCAATGGCCTTTACTGATTGTGAGAATTATGAGAACTAGATGTGGTTCCTTGTGAGCTTGAAAAGAGGAGTTGTTAAGGACCGTCCAAATATGTGTGTTATTCATGACCGGCATGCCGGGCAACTCCTGGCAATTCGCAATCTTTTGTACGTCCTTATCGCCTTTTGTACGAGTCCTGGATAGAGAGGTACGTTACGTATGGACTCGAAGAAGAGTAAGTTACATCTTTTGTACTTCCTTATCGCCTTGGTACTAATATGTTCTAACATTTTTTTACGCACGTCTTACAGCCTCAGTGGGCACGGGCGCAGGTTCGGGGTTGTTACTTCTCTTTTGCGGAGCAGTTCCAGCACCTCCCTCCACAGAGTGTGATATGAGAACCTTACTTGGATGAGGCATTGATGAGGCGTGCTCCGCACATGGGGATGTCTTCACTGTGCCGCCGGGATGAGAGCTACTGGAGGACCATGTCGAAGCTTGTCTTCGATATCTTTATCGAGGACCACTTGCCTCACCGTGTGATGAGACAGTTCGGCTTACACCAGATGTACCCGCCTCCGCATGTAGACCCAGTCGACGCAAATATACACATGTAAGTGAATTTTCATAACACCTTTTACGTAGCTCTTTACATATTCTACAGATCTACAATGAAGATATATATTACACATAGAGGTGGAGTCGGAAGGGAGGAGGTACCAGAGGGGGATAGTGAGCAGCACGTGTTGACCCTTTTGTTGCTCAGTGGGCCAATGCCCTGACCACCATCAGGGCTGAGCAACGACCCTTCAGTTCAGCCAAGTTTGAGGCTTATCTACAGTGGTACCTGCCACGCACGCGTATCCACTTATTCGTGGAAGCGAGCCACCTGACAGCGTGAGTGGACAAACGACAGACATGTACCCGATCCACGAGCGGGGATGTTTGACTTGGCGATTAGTGAAATTCGTACTTAACTTACTTATCTTCACTAACCCTTAACTTATTACCTGTGCTTCTAAATTTGTAGGGACAGTGGGCGACGTCGGCGAACATGGAGGCCACTACTATGCTATTACGTCACCCGGTTAGCACTGACGACCACTCAGGCTTGTGTAGGATCGTAGAGCTCACCAAAAAGATCATGGACGTATTCCGGTGCACACGCAGGGATGACATCGTCTCAGGGATTGGGGCAGTCCCAGGATGTGGCGTACCCGGTTTTAAGGCCGGATACGCCTCCCGTGATTACTGTACTGGTCCCTAGATCAGTAGCCAGTACACACAAGAACTTGATAACGTTCACATACAATACCGAGTATTTTTACACAAATAGATCCTTATGGTCATTATTCAACATCATAGCCGATTGGCTGAATAAAAGTAGCAGCGGAATAACAACAAAGCATGAATAATAACCCATCAATATGCCTACCCAACAGGCAACTGACTGGGGGAGTATGCCCTAGCCCTCGTGGTCACTGTCATCGTCCTCAGAGCACCACTCTTCTTCTTCGTCTGGCCAAATCAACAAGCCAGGTGAGTACATTGAATGTACTCGCAAGCATTTCCCACAGGAGAATAGTACGGCATAATTTATGCAAAGGAGTATTTCAAAAGAGAAGCTCTAACCTATGTTACATGTTGTGCGGAAATGTAAGTTTTCACCGTCAATACAAATATTAGATGTCAAAGCAATTTTAAAAACAAGTACAACTCAAGGTAACTATTCTCAATCGAGGCAGTCGCCTATCTTTTTCCTGTTTCCTCAGCGTGATAGCTCGGCCTATCACGCCTACCCTTCCTGGCTTCCGCTCGCACTACCCCAGGCAGTGCAGCTAGCCTCTTCTTCAGTAATTCCTAACTACCAACCGGGTAGCGTAAATTGCACTCTGTGGACACATCATGCCCACGTCCTTAATCCCATTGCCCAGCTTTCATAAATAAAACTTAGTCTAACCAGTGTGTGGCCTTGCCAGTTCATGTCCATGACCGAGGACGCGGCTATTCGAATAGTTTTTAACACTCTGCAGAGGTTGTACGGCTTTACCCATAAGATATAAATCACCCTGGGTACATTGCACGCCGTGCACTGACAGGGATATTACAACGAGACCCTTCGCCCGTGTTCACACCAGAGCCAGACCCGCTAGGTGGGTAACCCAACTTTTGCATCCCGGATGTCAAAAATGGAACTCTCCACCTTTGTGTCGAACCATACTTTCACGTACTACGTGGCACCCACTGAGAGCTTTACCTCCACACAGACGTGGAACTCACTGAGGGCTTTACCTCCGCGTAGTCCCGTGAAGATCCTCTAGGGATCCTAAATCCACCCTAGCACATCACCCTAACTTCCCACGGCTTCGAGCTCTAGTATTAGACGAGGTACCGAGACAAGTCCTTCCCATAAAGGACATGTGGACGTACGGTGGGGGAACTAATTTAGTGGCACTTAGATTCGGTCCTTAACCGATTCGAGCAATACTCCAATCTCAACTCATCAACTCAGGTAGCAACCGGCTACCCTACCATTCATTACCTCAAGTAGCAACCAGCTACTCTACCACCTCCCAACATCCCTTAGCATTCTTGCCCGAATCAAAATCCTCCTTCTTTTCATTCAGGATTTTAACAAATATTTCTTTTAAATGGCACCTCGGTATGCATTTACAAACCGAGGGTTTTGATCCCATACCCAAGTAACCGTTGAAACTTAATTTTATCTGTAGCAGGGCTAAGCACGGCTAAAGCCTATATCCTTACTAACTCGTCGATTGAAAATCGATCGACTCATTAAGCCTATGGTTTCCAAGGATGGGTATTCAAGCCTACGCCACATGCAACTACTAGGCTTAACTCTTCTAGCATAAAATAACGTTGGTATTAAAATAGCATGCAAGGTTTGCAAACAACATATTTACATTTCAAACATATGGGATTCAACATGATCAAGGTGGGAATGCTTGCCTGGCAGTTCCGACTCCTGTTCCTGTTCTTGGCGTGGAGGTGATCCTGGGTCCTTTTGGGGTACGTACGGCACTCCGCGAACTACGCGTCGAAAGAACGGCGAATAAGAAAGCAGCGAGACAACTCAGATAAAGACCAACTATCATGCATGAAGGTCACATAAAATGACGATGACCTAATTCGGGGAAGGACCATGTTATTATGGTTACGCGTTCAAAACTACTGCCCTTACAAACTAATAGATGCTAGTGATATTCCAACACACTGGCGGTGCAAAATATTTAATTTTGACTATTGTGTAAATTGCATATATATATATAGTGTATATGTGGGTTTAAAGAAAATGGAGGTAATGCCCTATTGCGTTAATTGAGTCTTATCCACAGTTGGTATACTGGACAGCATGAAATGCCCTTGAAATGATACATACAGCATATATATATATTACTTAAAGAGAAGAAAAGAAATGTTTAAACCTAATCCTTACTGCTAGAGCTCCGAAACAAATTCAAATTTCAAAACTTGTAAATATAAAAGTTTGGATATCTTGTGGTGATTCCAAAACCAGAATTAGATTTGAGAGGACTGGCTGAAATCCTAGCGAACCGGTCGAATTGAAGGGGAACTGGTTCTGGATTTAAACTACGGTAGCTAAACCAGGTTAAATGCGCTACCCGGCCGCCAGCGTTATTACGCTTTTCGCACGTCGGAAATGGTTTGAGGGGCAGCGCTTTAAGTGGTCGGATGCGGGGGCTCGATTCCGACCAAATCAATGCGATCTTAATGGGGAAGGCGGGGGTTGGCTCGGGCGCCGCTTCTTACCCGGCAGCGGTCCTTACCTGTAGGCTGGTCCCACACGTCAGTGCCTTGTCAGCTTACCTATTTGGTTGGCCGCTCGCTTCTCTGCTCGGTACTGGGTCAAGGCTGCGTCGGCCTCGGACGGAAAACTACCGGCGGCGGGATTGTAAACAAGGGAGATGGTAAGCTAAGGAGGGTCGGGGATGGAACTCCGGGCTCGGACCACGGGTTTAGAGAATTTGAACTGACTCAAGTAGCTTGGATTTGATGGGAACCGAGAGGAAAATGGGGCTTGGGTCGCAGTAGGGGAGCTCGATGGTGGCTAGTGTGGTGCTTGGGGGAGGGGCTAGGGCTTGGGGGTGGCGAATGGAAAAGCTTGAGCTAGAGGAGGCTGGCTTGGAGAGGACTGGGTGCTCCAGCTGCTCTTAAATAGGCGCGGCGGCGAGCTGAGCTGGCGGTGGCCGCCGTCCTTGCTCGGGTTTGCTGACGGGACTTGTCAAGGTGATTGAACTAGTCGGAGGCTCCGGAAAGGTGGCAAGACAGTGGCAGGTTTTTGGCATTAGCTCGGGAATAGGCTCAACCGGCGAGCGGCGCGGCTGGAAATCAACGGACGGCGCGGCGAGTCGTCGTTCGGCGTGGGTACGGTGCCGGAGCTCGCGGCGAGAAGCCTTCCCGAGGTTCTACAGGGGCGTTGGGCTGGACCCGGCTGAGGGGATGTCTCATGGTATGCGGTGGCGTGGCGGTGCAGCGAGGGAGCGGCGGATGGTGCGGCCATGCGCCCTATGGCATGCCGATGTCGGTCCAGGGCGCGGCCAGCTCACGCCACCAGCGGCATTCGCATGTCCAAACTCGTTTGGTGAGTGTGTGTGCGTGTCTACTGCGCCAGAGGTGAGGGAGAGAGGTGTCCAGAGGGTTTGGCAGAGATACACACCGTGCAATGGTGCAAGGAAGTGACAACTCCTGAATGATACGTTGTGTCAAGGATGGGTTAAAAGGAAAATGACAAACTGGTGCAGCCAAGGGAGTGTCAAGGGTTCAAGCATGTTGGGAGGATCGAAAAGAGAACCCTGCAGCTGGATGTGACCTTTCCCTTTTTACTTGGCTCATTATTTCATGCGAGAAGTTATCCCATGCGAAGGTGTTCGGTTACGACCATTCTAAATATTTGAACTAGGCAAGCCTATGTTATGGTACATTTGTACTCCTGGAGGTGTAGAGGTTATTGTGGTAGTTTATCGGAATTTTCTGAAACATATTTATAGGGGATGTAGTTCAATGTGTGTTTTTGCCCTAGGGTTAATTAGTTCCTTTTGTCAATATTTCTTAACTAGATATTATTATTTTATGTTTTGACTGAGTTGATAATGGAATTAGGTTGCTCTGTGAATTTTCTCGGAATTTTTGGAAGGGCCGAGGAGTGTTAGATCCCGCGATTAGGGTTTCTGGAAGAATTTGGTTTAAATACAAAGGAAGGGAATCAGAGTGGAGACTAGGGTTTTTCTGGGTGCGGCAAGGCAGGGAAAGGTTATGGAAACCCTCGAGGAGTCTCATATCTTGGTTCGGGGATATTTGGTGACAAGGTGCCGTAAGTGTTTCAGTGCATAACACGCGTGTGTAATGTCAGGGCGTAATTTGTGTTGGGGTTTAATCCGGAGGTTTGCTTGTGTGGCGGGGTTGTGTATATTGGATGCATGCAGAGTTTTTTTTAAACGTGTCTAACACACATGTGATTATGTTGGCATGCAGATTTACGAAAAAACAGGGTGTGACACAGGAGCACACCGACCACCACGTCCTACATAGCGGACACACCACCAGCGTACTACTCGACAGCCGTCGGCGCCCACGGAGGCGGGTGGTTCTTCGTGGCAGCGAAGTGTGTCCCCACTAGAAATGCGTCGGCAAGGTAAAACCAATTCTTGTTTCGTAGCCTCAATTTCATCCTGAATCTTCCAATGCTAATTATTTCCACTATTCTACAGATCTAGTCCTGCCTCATGTACCTGCTAGTCCGAGTGATTACCTCCTCGATAGTCCATACACTCACGGGTTCAGCTTGTACAATGAGGGGGACGAGTTGGTGCCACCTAGCCAGCCCCGCACGACGCAGGAGACTCTGCCACCGTTGCCCACGCAGGATACACAGGAGACTCAAGCACTAGACAACGAGGACCATGCATTAGGGGTACAGAGGGCTCCTAGAATGGGAGCGGGACAAGCTAGGGAGAGGTGCTCAACGTCGTTGATCAGGAAGAGATCACGACGGCGGTAGGCACGTTAGTGACTATTGTATTCGCCTTTGTTCTACTTCATGTTGTCGAACGTAAATTTTTATTGCAGAAAATATTTGACTTCAGTTCCTTTTGTTAACTACTAAATTGCACAAACTTACGTACAAATGGCCAAAATGACTTACATAGATATTAGGTCATAGTCATCAACAATCCAAAGTACACTAACAAATAGTTCCGATTAAATAAACATACGGTACAAATCCATATTACACGACAACGTTCATGATACTGATTACCGACACAACTTCGATACAAATAGCATAGGGTACATGCAGCAGCATCTCACTTCAAATAAGACTACATGAAGTCATCTTCGCTGTCACTTGCGAAGAGCCCTGGATCGGCGGCTTTGAAACAAAAGAGCTTCGAGAAGTCCTCGTCACTACTACACTCGTTTGGCTCCTTCGTCGATGAACTAGTCGCACCTTTATCTTTCGATGACCCAACATGTTTCTTAGATGTTGCACGATGTTTTAGAGGAGGAAGTCCACAAACCCTCCTCTCATCTTCTTCGAATGTTGTCTTCATTAAGTGTCTCCTAGCAGCACAAATGTCTCCCCAGATGAGGTCCATCTTTCAAAAATTATGGATCTCTTTGTTGATCAAACCTGCATCTTCCGGGTATTTCTACACACATGGAATGTCATGTAACAAATAGAGGAAACATGAAAATGGTATCCAACTTATTACGAAGGGATCTGCAGTGTACTAACCCTTATGTGCTGGCCATACTTAGAATCTCGAAGAGTTATGAATATGCTACCCCATTCATCTTTCTTGACCCTTGTCCTAGGAAGTTTTGTAAGCTTGCTTGCCCACTCCCATATCTTGTGCAACTCTCGCAGACGTTTACGCACCTGCTTGTGGGGTAGTGCAGGAAGACCACGCTTCGGTAATATCTCTGCAATCACGCACATATGAACTTTCTCCCAGATCTGCGAATGAAGAAGTTTACGCTTCGACTTTCTTTCCACCGTTGCACCAAGAACTTCACACTCCATTAACGGGGTCCATACAGGATTAACAACATCTACCGAACAGCACAAAAAACTAATGTGAGAAACAACGTATCTCATAGACTCATGTTCCTAAAAATACCAGCATGTAAATCAACAAAATGTTCCGGAACTTACTCCCGTCACGATCCATTCGCGTCCTTCTTCTTCTCCTCTCAAAATCGACTGCACAAGCTGAAATGTTCTTCTTTCAATATTTTAGATCTGAAGCTCGCCATTGCTCGTGGCGATTAGCACTAATCGCCATACCGTGTGGCGATTATATCTAATCGCCATCCCGTGTGGCGATTTCATGTTGAATCGGCATCTGAATTGGCTACTAGGGTTATTTTAATAAAAAAATTGATTTGAGTATTATTTTTGCAAAAACAAAATAAAAAATAATATTAAAAAAAAAGCTCACTCATTCCATATTTTATTACTGTTACTACTAGTAGTTGCATCTGATGAAACCATTCAGTCATTTCATTGTTACTCTACTCCTGCATGCACAGAGTAACTGCATGCATGCATGGTCACTCTGCAGCCATTCATCCTTCAGTGCTATCTTTTCACCAACACTCGTCTCTATCATTGTCCTTGGCTAGCTGCAGTGCAGTGCAGTCTCCTCTTCTTTTGCTTTGCTAGCTAGCTTGTCCATCCATCCATCACATCCTAGCTGGCTTTTTTTACCATGCATGCATGATCCAAGACGAAGAATGAGTGGCTCTCGGCGAAGATGCACCTAAGCTTGGTGTACCACACGTACCCCTGCATATATATAGGCAGGTCCCGAGCCTCAGCCTGCCTGTCTGCACGATCGCAATTAAGCTAGCTAGCTCGAATCTAGGAGGCAGAGCACTGCAACGACTACTCGTACATTATACTCCTGCATGCATGCATGTGGTTGTACTGGAACTATTCATAGGGTTAACTGCTGATCCTGTACATACGGTAGCTAGCTAGCAAGGGTGGAAGGATAGCTAGCCCGTGCCCAGCTCGGTTCGGTCGATCGTTAATTGGTTGTCATGTCACCGTTCAATCTGTCATAGTACACCATATATGCATGCATGTCACGCACTGCACCACCAATTGAAAAGCTTCCCACATATATACATGACTGACCAACGTGCGTGCCAATCACTGAAGTAGCTAGTACCAACTTGCCAGCTTGCAGCCAATATATCTTCCATAAATATGTACGTACCATCACTACTGCTCTGTCGCAATGTAAACACGTACTACGAGAGTAACGAAAAAGAGAGAGAGAATCAATAAAATTGACCGGTGCGCAGACAGTAGCTTTGAATTGCACGCACGCACCACTATTAATTCTTCTTCTCCAGCTCCGGCCCGAGATGGCACAAGCGAATCGAGAAGCTCCAACGAAGCGGTACATATGTTCATGCAGTTTCTGGTTCGAACAACGGCCGGCGAACCTCGTAGTTACGTATTTGGGCTTTGTCTAATTTGATTGGTGCATATGGGCTTCAGCCTGCCAGCATCATCGAGGCATCCACTGGTCGACCTCGCTCTCTTCTGGCCGGGCATGGATGCAGCAAAGTAATTAAGATCCAGCGTGTTTAATTAGTGGCACACAAGTCACTTTCGCCAAAAAGGTGTGTCCATGGCCGTCAGAAGTGAAGTGAATTCTAGCGCCGACTTGGTGCATGCCTACTACTCGACGACAACTCCAATATATTATTACTGCATGCATGCGTCTCTGCTCATTCACTCATCCTTTCACTTCAGTGAAGCTATGCTTCTCCAAATTGTTCCAGTCACTCTGTCAACTAGCTAGCCTGCTGCTAGCTAGTGTCTCTGTCTCGTGTCTGTGTGTGTCTCTGTCTCATGTCTCTGTGTGTGTCAGCTGCGTGCACAACAACGTAACCACAGGGACGGTCTGTTCACGGCCGGACATATCCTCTTTCCACTGTTCACAGCCGGACATATCCTGCCACCGCTCTAGCTACCACTACGCACCCAATTATATACGCTCTTAAGACCCATCTATCGATATGTGCAGATTAACTGCAGCTTATATACGAATATACAATGAGCTACTTGCAGCGTAGCTAGTGCAGTACACACCAGGAAATAAGAGAAAAACGAACATCATCGAGGTACAGATAGATACACATAAACACTTTGGTGACCTAATATAATGATAATGGATATAGTAATTAATCAACAGTTACGTACTTCATCGAATACAATGGCGTAGTATTGAGTTGGAGTTTCCAATCTCGTTTTTCGTTTTCTTTCTTCTTGAGAGATGTCGGGGTAGCACACAACCCGGCCAATACTAATTCATCAATCTTGTTCCAGGCCCCAACAAAACTCTACCTGCAGCAGCAACGTACATCCTACTCCACGTATAGAGGAGTAGCTTGCCAAGGAAAAAACACACAAAAAATACATGCATACTTCATACTGCTAGCACGTACGTGTAGTGCAATTAACAATAAGAACTAATTTCCTCCTACTTAATTAAGCACTAGTCCAATAACGAATGATCCAAGTGCCGTGCTAGCTAGCTGGCTTACTTGTGACGACGATATGCATGAACAATTAACTAGCCGAAGAAACCGGTGTTGCTCCAGACGGCGTCGCGCACCCGGCTGAGGTCGCGGCCTTTCAGCGTCCTCCCCACCCCTTCGAACACCGACGCCGTCGTCGCCCCGCGCCCGCCGCTCCGCGCCTGCACGTACTCGTGCGGCGCCATCCACTCCCCCTCCTCCGACGACTCACGGTACCCGTACTCCTGCTCGCCGCCCGGGATGCTTACGGCCGCCCACTCGGGCACCTTCACCGGCGCCGAGCTCGCCGCCACGGCCACGTGGTGATGCTGATGGTGGTGGCGCCCGGCCGGCGTGGGCGCGGCACCGCTGCGCGCGTCGAACGCCATCGACAGGCCCCCCGCCGCCCACCGCCCTGGACGGTCCTGCTCGGGCTGCCTGCTGCTCCGGTTGGGCTCGGCTGCAGGAGCCGCGAGCACCGACCAGACGTCCTCCTCGTCGAGGTCGGCGAGGCGATCGGCGGCGACGGCGACCGCGACGTGGTGGCTCGCCGGGTGGAGGAGCCGCTCTGATCCGTACCTGCTGCGGCCCTTCCCCATAATCAGAAACAATTCAAGCAGCTTGCAATATGATCGGTATATATATATGGATGGATGGCAACTTGGCAAGAAGAAGAAAAGAAGAATCTTTCGTCAGTAGCTAGAAATGATGAGTATGATTGAAGCTTAGCTCACACAAGCATCATATATATATATATATATATATATATATATATATATAGACAGAGAAAACTTTTTAAAGAAATATAAAACACAAGAGAAAATGTAGCTGACGAATCTCCTGTGTAGGATTACCGGGTGCGCGGGGCAGGGAGGGCGAGATGAGGTGGTGGGCCCGGGTGCCACGTGAGTGCGGGACCCGCGCAGGGGTAACCTGTTGTCGACGTGGGGCCAACTGATGCTTGTCTTACCAACGACAGCGATATGATCGAGCTTGCCCATTTGTTTGTTTCGCTTGAAATTCTTGACAAAGTTCAGTTAACATGCATGCATATACAAGATGCATGTCATGTGAACTACTATACACATATATAGGAGTAGCTAGCTAGCTGTTCGATCTGTATACAGTACGTACACAAATTGCGGTTTGGCTCTGTGGTCTCCCCCTATCATGCATATGCATGCACTTGCACATTCACATCAACCATAAATTTTATTTGGAATTACCTAGCTAGCTTTGCCACGACAATTATGAATTTGCAGATCGATCAAGGGAGTACTATATTTGAGCATTATTGGCCACTCTTAACACAAATCCTGTAGCTAGTTCGTCGCATTTTTTATTGCATGCCAGACTAGCAATTACGAAGCGATCGAACCAACATAGTTATATATATGAGATCATATGACTCATCCACCCCTTTCCCTTCAATTTACATGTTTTATTTGACATTGAATATCAATTTCTTTTTGTTTTCTGCGATGAGTGTATCATCTTTTTGTACTACTACTAATACTACTTATATATATGTGTGTGTGTACCCCTTTATTATTTAGTTGGTGCATGTAGTGTATGTCACATGCAGCTAGCTAGCAATTATTTCGCTTTGAGAAAAAGACATCTTTGTTTTGGAGCATTAGCAATCACAACTCGCAAAGGCTAGCATGCCACTCTCCGTTGCCTTTGGAAAATTACTCGTTGGCCTCGCAAAATCAAAGAAGCTTCCACAAGTTGCAAATGATCGATCGATCAATCAATCAATATTCTATAGAGCTTGTGGCGCATATAAAAGATTCCAATGTTATTTACTCTTAAATGTAGTACAAGAGTAACAAGGATCGAGATTCCATGGGCTACACTAGCACAACATGGACAATATATATGTCATGATGTGACATTAAAGTTAATTAGCAGCTTATGTTGTTGTCTGGCTCGATCGTGGACTGAAAAGCAAGGCCTACACACACCGTAGGTTTATACATGTGACACCTTAAATTGCCTGAGATCATCCTTAGAAGCAGAGCGATTGTAAGGTAATCATTCATAATTGACATGCTTGTTCTAGTGCTTAACTATGAGCTAGTAACGTAAGAAGGCGTTCTAAATTACTCCAACAAAATAAGTAGGAAATCTACCCTCTTATTCTTAATTGCGAAAGCATTGAATTGAACCACACGATCGATTGATACATAGGTCGGAGATTTTCTGAAAATGATCTAGAGTTATCATTTGGCTGGTGGACCTAGTAATTTTGAAATATGAAAAGGTTGAAAGAGATAGAGATTCTATTTCCCAGGGCCTGTGGAAAATGGTGGTCACATCACGTAGATGCATCCAAGATGCAATGCAATGTCCGGATCTCGTTGGAATGAGCAACTAAATAACTTTTGAGCAAACAATTTATTTTATCTTTACTGTCATTGGGTCGACGTAGACCACACGTACGAATTAACTTGACCTTTTTCTTTCTGATGATTCCTCCTTTTCCTGATTCCTTGTATATAGGGAGGATCTTATTGAAGAACCTTCCCAATACATTTTTGTAGAGATTCAGATGGTGACCTCACAAACTTGTCATGTCGAATAATTCGAGGGCTGGACTTTGTGTCCCATTAATTCATAGTAATACAAATGCATCATAAAACTAGTGCTGTGTTGTGCAATCAATCAACCGTGCACTGATTTATATATGGAGCTAGATTTGATTCTTGTGCATTTGGATGTAAAAAAAAACGAAAATTGTGGTTGAAACAGTAGGCTATCACCAAGCTAAGAAATTGTAAGGTCCACGGATTGATGCATACGGCTTAGTAATTTGCTAGAATCATGTCGTAGTCCATACAAAAGAATAAGAATAAAAAGGGCCTTAGTCAAAATATATATTCGTTTGGCAGATACGAAAAAGGATGTCTTGCTTCTGAAGCTCCAAGGAGAAATAATTGGTGTTTGGACTCGAGGCCAGCCACACAAATATGTGGGTCCAGGTGGTGGGGAAGCTGACAGGGTGGGCCACCATAAAACAGACAGAACAAACCAAACAGCTGATCAGAGGCCCACCGTTCAGCTGCTGCCAAGGGATCTCCTCGTAGACCATACATACGTAGACGTTTGAATACGGATACGGATACAGATGCAAATACTCTGTTACTCTCGGAGCTAGCTAGTTGTTGCTTGGCTCGAGGCTTGGATGTTCGATCCTCTTCTGATTCTTGGTGTTTGTTCACCGTCACTGTCGTCCAAAAGCAATGGATTGATCATCATGTCATTTTCAGTTTCATGTCAACAGTCATCAGCTAAAATGTTTTTGTATGGTTTTTACACCTCTAAATTTGCCACAGCCAGCTTTCTGCACACACACACACACACGCAAAAGAGCCAGGGAATCGGAAGTATATATGCTGTAGGCAGAGATCAGAATCTGAAATGCCTCATGACGCATGTGGTGTGGTGGGCATCTCGATTATTTAGTCGGCGATATACGCGCGCGTTAATCATTCAGCATGTGAATTACGTACATACATGCTAATAATATTGCGTATTTGGACAGCAACCTGTAGAGATTGATTGATCACAAGTCCCATTAAGCGGTGTGTGCTGACTATATATTTGGATACATTTGCTAATGTTGCTGCTGTCTGATCGAATAGGCTACAATCCATTCACATTTTCAGATCTATCTCCGGTTTCTGGGTTGGGCTCTACTCAGCTGGAGGTTACTTTCCTGAGATCTGACAGACATGTCAAGCCTGCCACTCCACTGATTTGGCCCACAGCCATCTCAGCTTCATACAGACAAAGAAGAAAGTCTTAACTGCTGTACCTCTTGCTTTACAATGATGATCATAACAATACAGCGAAGCTACCCGTCAGATGATATCTATCTACTCTAGCAACATAAACTTGTACAGATCTCATATCCACTCACAAATGCTGTAGCAAGAAATATATATGCTTACAGAGATTTGTATTCTCAAGACTGTGTATGCTTATAGAGATACTAAAAAAATTCAGCTATAGGTAGCAAAATGGTTGGACTACAACTGCCTCGCATAGGAGTACATATCAAGAACTGCCTCAGTCAAAAGGCTCGGATTGCCACCTCAATTTAGCGTATCTGTATAGTGTCAATAATGTACACAAGAATGGATAGGAGGAGACTATAATACGCAAGACAGCTACAAGAAATTTTTGGTATGTACGTATACATCTAAGAAAGATGACAGGCTACAAATGGGAGTACTCTACTTAATTCCAATGTGCAGATACGCTAATATTAACCTATATACGGTCCCAAGTTGAGGTTGCCAGTCGCAACCATGTATATGCAATGATGCAAAGCAACTGTGTATATGCTGAATTTATCTCACCAATGATCCGTAACGAATCCTTGGTCTGATCGATCGAGTTTTGCCGCTACATCTTCTGTTTCCCTGCATGGCAGGGCTTCTCTTCTGATCATCCATCCTAGCCTCCATAAGCTTTTCCTGTAGGCTTTGCTTGTGCGCTCCTTGTGCCGATCCATCGCATCCATTTGCTTCCCGGCTTCTCTGCGGTTTCACTGAATATGAGGAACTGCACTGCTCCCCAGCCGGCAATATCGGAGTGATCACAGTCGATCTCTTGTCTGAAGATGGTGTCCAGCCGTTCGTCTGGGTTGTCCTACTTCTCCCTGATCCTGATTTGTTTCTGCTTTCGCTGATTGCTGACCTCCAGAGCCTGCGTATCAATGCAGTGTTCTTTCCGGTGCTCCTGCTTGCGCCTGGATGAACCTCAGTTAGCCCACTGCCACCCCAGCTTTTGCCATTAGAAAAGGATGCGTTGCTTGCTCGTGCCACTGAAGGATCACTGGTTCCAACTGAAGTACAAGAATCCTGTCGCCTATTATCATTGGGAGTTTCCCAGCCACTATCATTTTCCCAGTCAACTGAGCCATTCGCATACGTGTCATCGAGTTTTTCCAAGAAAATATCAGTTGCTGGGCTCACAGAGTGAATGTTGGATGCTGGACTTGCAGGGCTATATCTGCCATTTGCGCTGTCTTTCCGGCAAAAGTGTTCAAACACCCGATCCACATCCTCCGGAGCATGAGGATTCTGATGACTGAATTCCTTAATCCGGAATCTAACCGAGCTTGCCGCCTCGCTGATCATCCGGGCCTCACGCATTGTAGAGTTGTTGGCATCACTCTTGCCATCTTTTCGAAGAAAGGACTCCATTTCAGCCTGCAATCTGTTAAGCTGAGAGTACTTCTGCTCAAGCGCGATCTTTGCATCGGATAGCTTCATCTGAACTCTTTCTTCACGCCACACCTCGGCCATCTGAAGCATTCTCCTTTCTTCCTCGATCTCTTCTCTCATGCTCAGGCATTCCCTCCGCAGAAGCTCCACCTCTGCTTGGTCCTCCTCAACCTCCTTGGTCAGCTCATCACAGGCCTCCTCTATCAGCTCGCGTGCCTTCCTCTCCATCTCATAGCTCTGCGCAAACTGCTTTGCTGATAGCTTGGCCTCAGCTAATTCATTCATCAGCTTGGTGTTGGCAGCCTCTAGTTGCCGCCGGTGCTTCTTCTCCATCTTGACATCCTCCTTTAAGGTTGCAATCACATATTGAGCCTTTTCTCGCATCCTACTCTTCCACGACGCTTTTTCCTCTTCGAGCTTCCTCAAGAACCATTCAAGCTTCTTTCTCAATACGCGCTTCTCATCCTCAAGCTCACTGATTTGAGCCCGGGTCTTCTCAAGCTCAGCCTCGAGCACCACCATGCCGTGAGGTGTTGCCCGGCATAATGAACCTGGGGTAACTTGCAAGGATCATGTGAACTGAAGATGTTGTCCAAATTGTTTAGATATATACGGTCCCATTTTGTTGCCTTCTCCATTGAACCGTATGGTAATTCGACGCAGGCCTCAATCTAATGAATGTGCTCATGTCAGAACAACGCAATGTACGCGAAAGGTCAATCAGTTTATTCTTGAGCGTGCCAAGAAAAATAAAAATATACCTTCTCTAAGATGCCATGATTCCTACATGGGTTCTGAATGCCGAAATCGCACCGCATTTTATTGCCATTGCAGAGTTTCGCTTTTCGTCCATGTCGGGGGCTAGGCTGAAAATGAAGAAGATAAAACAAGCTTCGTTAGGAACATATCCAACCAGAGTCATAGCGGCTATAATCTCCTTAATTTATGAGGAAAAATTAGCAATCAGGAGTTGATCATTGGTGTGGTTGGAAAGAATAACATCATTGACAACACGTTAGTTGATTCACCTGGTCTTTGGATTAGCCTAACAATCAATGAGCCAATCTATTGGATACTATTCCCAGTTAAATTTATTTAGAACACTTGTAGTATTGCATTGAAGAGCGGATATGTTCTGAGAGGTTGTACACCTGATTTATATGATGTTCTCTTTTGTGGCCATAATTAATGGAGTAGTGCCAAGTACAAAAGCCACATAAAAATGGTGATCGTCAACAAACAATCCTGCTAATTGAAACACTTTTGAACCTAATCAGACAGAACAGAACAATTGGGGAAAAAAAAAGAAGATGCAGAATTTGGCCCTGAATTCGCACAGACAGGCGTACCTAATCGAAGCCACGAAGAAAGATAAACTAATGATACTAGACTAGATGGCCCTGAATTATCTGGATGACAATACTTTGTTCTGAGCTGTAAGACTGCTGGTACACTTTGTACGGTTTCGCTTCTATATGAAATGGAACCGGGGAACACCTCTCTGATTTTCGAAAAAAAAATCTAAGATTGAAGGGACGCCAAGAGAAGAAAGAAAAATGACATCTTGACTCTTGAGCAGTCAAAAGGAGCCACCTTTTTGGGGATCAGAGGTCAAAAGTGCAACCCAATTTTGATCGCTGTTTAAGAAAAGATCAAGATCAATCCAACCATGAACAACAAACAGTAGTACACAATAACTAAACCACAGAATGCACAAAAAAAGAAAGAAACTCTTCATTTTTATTGATTTCCAAGAAGAAAAATCCGTCAAAAAAAGAAGGAAAACAATGCCCAAATCGGTCAGAAAATGAATGGATCACAAATTCACAACCCAACGATCACAGAGGAAGGCAGCGAGGGAGGGCGCGCACCGGACCGTCCTGCCGCCGGGCGGCGGGGTTGGCCGCCTGCCGCTCCGCGTGGCGCAGCCTCCAGAGCCCGGCGGCGAGCCCCCTGGCCGTGGCAGTGGCCGCGGCGGCGACGAGCGGCGTCCTCCCCGCGGCGGCATTGCGGTGACGCCTCCAGCGGGCGGCGTGGGCCCCGCGGGGGCTACGGCGATGAGTGGCGGAGGGGGTCATGGGATCATGGAGGAGTTGGAGATTGGAAGGTGGCGAAGTTATTGATTGTTTTTGGCAATTTCTTTCTTTCGCTTCACCTGCATGCACATGCCATGTGTGAACAGACACCCTTTCTTTTCTCTCTCATTTCACTCTTCTTTTGTTTGCAGACTATTTAGAGAGAGAGATGTAGATCCACTACCATTTTACTCACTCCGTCTAATAATGTAAACGCGTACGCATTCTAAAATTTATAATTAAATCTATAATATGTTAGTTATGTAACACAAAAATGATATCATTGAAAAATACTTTTAAAAATAAATCTAATAATACTATTTTTATGTCATATAACTAAAATATTATATTTTAATTATAAATTTTGAAACGCGTGCGCACCTTACATTACTGTATTTTAGATTCTCCATTTCTCACCATGTCAGACCCATTCTTCTTCACAGTGGAACATCCATTGTTCTCAATTTTGTTATTTTTATTGAGTTTAGCTACTCGTTAACCACAAGCCAAGCCGATGTTTCATACAGCAAGTAATCCATGGGAATGAACCAAACTGCGGTCAAATCACGTCAATAATTTAGTTTATGCAGATCACGATCGCTAACTGAGATTGGCCCGGCATGGTACGGTTGAATTGACAGGACGTGCATGCTTCCGTTCAATGGACTGAAGCCGAGAAATTAGAAGAATGGAATGATTGCGTGCTTGGGCTTCAATGGTGGTCGTCAAAACTGTAGCATGGATCGAGGAAGTCGTGCCAAATTGCATTGCCATCATCTATGTTATTTTTCATAACTCAATATAATCGTAGGTCCCGCCCGGCCTATGATGATATTCCTCCAATCACATACATGCTGCAACCCCAAAGATTCAGGGTGTCATCACTCGTCACCTCTTTCTCTTAATTTCTACCGGGAATCTCTCGTCAATCTTCTCGATGATCCATGACCAAACACTCTTTGACAATGAAAAATGACTCTCTCCTCACCTCTATATCAAAATTGTACATAGGCTAAATTATTATAAAGTTATTACAAAGTTCACGCCATATAATGATAACGATAGCAACAAACTATGTAAAAACATAAAATTAATAATTACTTAACCTATTATTAAAATACCACTTAAACTAGGACATAGATCTCTTGATAGCCAATTCTAGTCTCCTGGTGACAGACACCATCGCCTCGTGCTCTGACTGTCGCTGTAATAAAAAGATCAAGATCACGGCCAGTTGATACAAAGGAAATAGCCCGCAAAGGAATAGTTAGCTTCACTCATGAGGTGTTGTCACTTTCAACTACTTAATCTTTTCTTGAATCTATCTTCCACCTCCTTCGAGTGTCTGTTTGGTAATCTAATTTCTCGAACATTGGGTTCTCTTTGGCCCATGTAAATTTCCTGCCATAAAGTACGATTTTCCTCAAATCCAAACTGTCAATAACAATATTGAATAAGAAGGACCATCAGGCATTAAATCTATCATTATTCTTCTCCTCTTGCTTACAGATAATGTTAAAATCACCTCCAACCAAAAGGGGAGTGATACTCTACTGCAGATATTAGCCAACTCCGTCAAGAATTCTTCTTTATGTTTCATTACAAATACGATGATGTTTAGCTAGGTCAGAAAGACCTCTGTTGTTCTAGAAAACATCTTTCATTTGGAAACTTTGGTTTTGGATGATTGACCCAGTGAAACTTGGATCTTCCTTCTGGTAGAAGGGGCCTTAGATTTATGAGGTTTCAATCTTGAAGTTGCTTGAATGTCCCCTTCATCCAATTGTTCCTCTACCAAATTCTAAGAAAGGTAATCGATGGAGGAAATGTTTAGATGTTCTCTCTCCTCGTCTTGGGTATCAATGAGAGGATTATAAGAGTGAACCATAACATTATCAAAAAGGGAGGCTCTTAAACAGTCAACTTTCTAGTTTCTTAAGTAACTTTACTAAACTTAAAATTTCAATGTCATTGGAACCAAAAGTGTTACGCAATCTCAAACCCGCTAACCACTAGTGTTCCAATCCTCATTATGTCCCAGGCCCAACCACAAAGCAACACAGACTTATAAGAGATCTTGGGCCCTCTCCTCCTGAAAACCTAGCCTGATAGGAGGGACTACCATCACCCTTATAAATTATGTTCAGTTTCTGTTCACAATCAATGTGGGACTAAACCAAATAAAGAGAATATATATATATATATATATGATAGGCATATTAGAAACAATGACAGAATTGGGTACATGAGTAAAAGAAACATCTGACGGTTCCTCGAAGTTTCTGATTTTAGCTTGGCGAGATCCTTTCTCCATGATATCATTGTCTGCATCGGGACGGCGGCTGATGCGCTCACGGCGTCGCTAACTCCTCCTAAGAAGCTGGCGATGGCATGGATGAAGTCCGCCAAAGAGAACGTGCTCGGCCATCCCGAGACTCCAGTAGCGCTGACCCTGGAGAATCACCTTCATATGCCGCGGCCTCCGACGGGTAAATGACCGAGGTAGCTAGGGGAAGGGACTCGAGTATATTGCAGGATGGAGAAGTACAAGAGGAAGGCTGTTAGCTGATTGATGGACAGACAAGTGCATCCAAGGCTATGTTGGTGTTGTGGGCTACAAGGAGATTTGGATCATACCCAGCCCTGATTAAACTAATGCCATGTAGATGAGATCAAATCACTCTTTCCAAAGTTCCAACTCATTGAAACCTCCTCATCAAAGAGTGTAGTAGCTTCTACTAAAAGCTTATTTATTTATATTATTGATCCTAGCTACTGGTGCACTAGTGGTACAATGCTTGCATGCATTTGCGTCTCTGATTCTCTGTCCTAGAGCAGTTATTTGGTTGTTCATTTGGTCCCCCTAGGTTCATACCATTATTTGCTTGGACTGTGTTCCAGAAAGAAACACTAACACATGCACACTGTTTCTGGACTTGCACTTGGACTTGTTAGTTTATTCCTCTAGCGAGTGAGATGTATGCATGGTTATTACTCCAGCTTCTTGTAATCTCAATATAATCGATCTGTATGATGTTTGTGCAACAACAGCATAAATGGATGTAGCATCTGTATCCGTCCATGTATGGAACTGTATTGGCATATGCATGCATCTCTTAATGAATCAACCCAATTGAATTATTCATTACTAGCTTGGTGCCGACACGGGAAAGCGTGAGGAAAATCCAATCTGTCTGTCTGCAGGAAGAGATCACGGGAAAGGCTCCTTCCATCTCTCAAACAGGCCAGTTTCCTGAGCAAGGCATGGTCACATTTTGTACAGGTTCTACCAGTGAGTCAACTCCAACCGTCCGATCAAAAGTAAGAGGACCAGATTCCGAGCCTCACCAGACAGAGGCAGGGACTCCCATGTTTCAGACTTCACAGAGAGATGATTCCCAAATGGTAATTCTATTCAAGCATGATTCAGACTTGTTGAAGCATCAACACCGATTAACAATATAAAGGTTAACCAATGGTAAAATCCATGGCAATGTGACGCCCATCAGACAACAAAAGGTCTAGCCAATGTCATGCGCATTTCGCACCTTTAAAACTTTCCCTTCTTTCTCGCTAGTCGCTATACAAAGGCATAACAAATTAGAGTATTACTATTATTTTATAGCTTACAAGGAATTATACTAATAGCTACCAGTTACAATGCTTTGATGCAATGACCAAGCACGCACAAAAACTCGGTAGTTCACAATTCCAATCAGCTCTCCTCGATCTGAATAATGGGGGATGTGGACTAGACTTGTAGTAAAAGAGCAACAAGAAGGGTGCCCAAAGAAATCAGTAAGCTAAGCTCTAGTCTGTTGTGGTTGACACCTGCAAAAGGAATATTATCAGTTTTACATGCTCCTGGCAAAGCAAAGTTTCTACACCTCTTTGACTGGTGCAGAATATCTATGCACCAGAATGGGGAGAGAAAATTCAACGTGTAGTTAGCTTACCATTTTGTGCCGATGTTGCTGCAGGTCTCTCTGGAATATTGACAGCAGCTGAAGACAAAATGACCAAAAGTTAACTGAGAACCTAACATAAATAAAAAGATGCATTCAAGCAACACAGGAAGCTTGTGACACATAGCAACTGTAAAGGCATTTTAAGTACTCCGATGTCACAACTACTTGGCTGAACTGTTATCAACACAGAGCTTTACCAACCAGGATGGAAGTCATAGTGGGTACAAGCAATTTGATAATCACAGAAGCTCTCCTTATATTTCTTTTGCAAAAATAGAAAACGCCTATTCAACAAGTCATAGCTTCAGCGCACATCATTTCAGCAGAAGGGTCAAGGGAGACAGAATATACAGCCTACTCTGAATAATTTTAAATGTTAAGAAACAACCCGAAAAGAGCAAGTGTGCAAACATGTCAATAGAATAGCTAATAGGAATGCATAATCAACACCACGGGTAGATAACATACATTTATTGCATGAAGAAGCAGATGGTTGCAAAGAAGATGGCCATGGGGCCGCGATGTTATCGTTCAGATCACATGTGAAACTAATCCCAGAAGAAGGGTCAAAGGATGCATCAGAGGGCATACTTGGAAGAAGGCATCCAGATTCTGCATAAAACAACAAAACACTCATCAGCATCAGTGAATAAAATCACACAACTTTGCAGGTTAATTATGTGAAAGTTAATGTAACTAGTAAGGCATAAACATGATACCTTACAGTAAAATAGAATTAAGTTGCCAGCTAGGTAAGGATAATGCAAACCTACAAATGCACATTACAGAAGTAATGTCTCGCTATAAAAAATGGTAGCTAAGAGTTGAATTGCTTTCTTCTTAGGAATATGAGCATATTAAGACTTCAACCTTTATATGCTCTTCGATCCAATCATGGTGGTAAATGGTGTCCTACAAGCAGAATTCACATCCTTCCACCTCTCCCAAACTGATTGAGGCTACTTATTAGAATTCTCATTTTAGAACTGCTTCACATTGCAGATGAGCTAGGAATATTTTCCCATTATTAGTTTACATTTTTATGATTTCAAACGAATGCCAGAAGCTGATCAATCAAATGGTACACGTTGTGACTTCCACAGTTAGCAAAACAGAATCATGGTCTAATGCCTTGATAAAACTAAAACAAAACAGCTCAATATTCAGATTGCTGACCTCCTGTTAATATATATATATATGTGTGTGTGTGTATAAAATACAATGTTCAACACATACTGTTTATTATATCCAGTATATATGAAAACACAAGTGTGGTAAAACATGTAACATTAGTTAAATGTTGCAGGGAATTACCATATTAGTCTAAGTATAATCAAAATGTACTATGGCATGCAAAAAGATCGAAACATTCCGCTAACACAAAATATAAAGAAAAACTTTAAAATGTTGAGTTACCTTGAGATCCAACTGCTTGCCAATTCATTAGGGAGTCAGCCAAACGCACAAGTTGAAAAGAAATAAAATTCATCAATCCAGTTGCCGAGAATACACAAGATGGTCCTTAAAATACGATTCAAATGAATGTAGAATTGAATGTTATTGTCTAACTTACCTTGAAGTGAAAAATCCTTCAAAGTTATTTGGCATGAGCTATAAACATTCATGCTGACATTCATCTTTTGCAACTTTGCGCCAAGGAATGAGGCACAATCTAAAGCTTGCAAATTTGTTATGAACTTTGCTTTTGCAAGTGAGATACATAACTGTCCATGGCCTTGCAACATACAGTGCTGTTTTTTATTGTTCCACCACACTCTTTTGCCACCTTACTTGTGTCTGGAAAGCTTAGTGGACAAACTGGAGGGTTGAAATGAAAAATAAATTCTCAGCATAAATGCTACTAGCAGTGAACAATGAGAACAAAATTAAATGTAGTAAAATATGTTTAAAAAAGGTAAATACAAATATCCAGGTACTTCGCCTATTTTCATAAGGTAGAGTACAACAAAACTTATGTAAATTGCCAAATATACATTTATAGAAATTCCAATGTACTACTGTACTGAAGTTTTTATCCTTTTCATCCAATTCATTATTCACATCATATGTTTGAGCTCCATCACACCCAACACCTCAGCGGCAATGGCTCACAATGTGAGAACCTGCTCATATTGCCAACTTCAACATTAAAGTGAAAATCTCAGGCCCTACTGAGTTATACGCAGTCAATTTCCAATAGTAGTAAAGCATTCCAACAATCTGTCCGTTCAAAGAAAAATCCAAGCACACATGTATGGAGTATTTAGTGTCTTGCTTTAAAGTACAATCCTTTTGGATGCAAACATTGTTTTTCTATAATAGAAGCTTTAGTTAATCAATCTGCTGGCAAAGAGAACAATGACATAATGATAAGTCAATGCAACATTACATTAATATAGTTTACAATATTCTGTTCAAGGTAGAAACCGAGGTGCATTTTTACTATTTACTTAAGGGTCTAAATTATAACTAAGCTACGAAATGCTTAATTCTGTAAACAATATAGAAGATCAGAAGCAAGGTATATGTATGTAATCATTTTAAAAGAGTAAAAGCTACTTTCGATGACATCGCAATGAACATTTAAACAAGTTGTTAGTGTGAATGTACCTCCATTGACATTGCAGTTAGATATCTGCCTCAGCATTTGCTTTGCGGATGATGGTTCAAGCCTGCTGGATAACCACCTCAGCACAACATTCCTGCAACTGTCAACTGTGGGACTCCCAGCCGTATTGCTTGTCAACACGGTGTCCTTCGAAGAGATCTTCTGGGCAGCTTCATTTATAGCGTTCTGACATGTCTGGCTGCAGCACTCATTCACAGGATCCACCTTCCGGCAGGCCTCAAGGAGCTTTGAGGAGTCGATGACGCTCTCAAACGCATCAACGCTGCTAATAGGGCACGATCCCTCGGTGACGTTGGAGAGGTGAACCGAGCAAATGCTGTGGAGATCATCACTCGCGCCCTGGCTCAAGAGCAGCTGCTGGACGTCGGAGAGGCAGTAGTTGGCAACGGTGGGATCCAACGCGAGGGACCCGGTCTGCTTGCTCGACTGTCCTATCAGGATGGTGAGGGTGGCCTGGAGCTGGGGGCAGCAAATGACATTCGCGAGGAACGGAGCGAACGAGGCAAAGCAATCAACGGCCGTGGTGGTCATCAAGCCATCGACAGCGGTGAAGTTAAGTGAGCATTTGCCTACATTGGGGAAGGAATGCACACCTTAAACGGTTTATTTATTTATTTTTGCCACAAATTCACACCTTACTTGACACTGACAAACTATGACACTTGCATCTTGCCTTGCTTCCCGTAGAATGTGTACAGGGGATACAGACCTGACAACTTTGGCGTGGTGTTGTTGTAGAATGGCGCGAGAGGGGCGGGCGCGAGGAAGGGAACGAAGGGCTTGGGAGAGCCGGTCGGCGACAGCTCTGGCATGAGGCCGCCGCTGTCGCCGTCTTCGTCTTCCTCTGCATGGTCGACCCGGTGAAGCACCGGGCGGCTCCTCTGAGCAAATGCACGGCCTGAATTGCCCAACAGCGCATGTAAACCTGCACATTGACAAAATTCAGTCGTATCTTCCTTTACTTACAAGGAGAATTTAGTTCCAGGCCCGCGAATCCCGCCACCACGACAGATCAGAATCAAGAACCCAGCACAAAGAATGCACGAAAATCTAGAACCAAGAAGCGAGCATCCATAGAGTCAAAATCAAGAATCAGAAGCTAGGCAGCGGTTCAAGAAGAGCTACTCACAGAGGAAGGAGAGGAGGGTGGCCGCCGCGAAGAGCCGCCCGGCGGGCCCCATCCTTCAGCGGCAGCGGCAGGGAGCAGCGGGGCGGAGGCGGCCGCAGCAGGGACGAGGAAGAAGAGGAAGCAGAGGAGAGAAAGGCGCCGCTCGCTCGCTCGCTCGCTCGCTCGTTGGAGAAGAAAGAGAGTGGAGAAAGCGGACAGCTAGGGGAGCGCCGCAAATCGCTAGGTACACCCCTGATAAGATCCACCAGAGCATCTCCTTTCCTATTTCATTTTGTAGTACACTTCCATGGCTAGAATACTAGAACCTAAAACACGTGAGATATTAAATAAGGGGGATTTGATCATATGCCCCATCTCTGTTTGCCCATTTGATAAAATGCCCCATTTGTGTCAATGACGGGTGGCCTCGGACCCCACCCGTCATTCTCAGGAGGGGGCATTTTATCAAGGGGCAAGGTAAGTTGTGGCATTTCATCAATAAGTTCATTAAATAATGCGCTACTAACATTTGGTTAAGTAAACACCAAGAGAGTTGTTCTTATGCGACTAGATTTTTCTTTTTAACAAGAGATTTATTTTCTTTTGACAGCGGTGTCATTGCCTTGAGAATATACGTTTTGCTTTCATGATTGTAAGTTTTTATGTTGCAATGCATATTTCTAGATTTAATTGTATTTGTTGTTGTGGCAGGTGCAAACAATATTACAGTTTTATACAAAATATCGATAGAAAGTAGGTCTAGAAAATAAAATGAATAAGTGGTTAACACAGTAGTGACATGTGGTAAGTTTGCTTCTTACATTGGCTACAGTTTGACCAGACATGGAGTGGGGTACATAATGCACGCACTTTGGGGTACATATCTTGAAGTAGACTTAAGGAAAGAGGAGTTGGGGGGTGTAGGGAATTGAATATCGGCATTAATACCCTTCAATCCCTTCTTACCACCATGTTCCCTCGTGGGCCCCACCGGTCAGTTAGAGGTACAAGTCCTTGACCAGCAGGGCCCGCAGCGAGCGATGGTGGGCCCGACGTGTCAGCTGGATGCTTGATGAGATATCACTGGAAGCAACCACATGCGTGCCTTCAAATCAAACCACGGCAAGAAAAGGAATTCGCTGTCTTTTTGTAATTTCATCGTCTCCTCATTTTATTTAAACTCGGATGAGCATTTTCCGTTTTCAGCTTTTAACGTATTAGAGTATATTCAACTCAACTCATCCTATAATATAGAATGTATAGATATTTTGATTAGATAAGACAAGTATTCGACCAATAATTACTCTATTATTATGTCGTTTATGTGATATAAAATTGATATTATTAGACTTAAATTAAAAGGTATGTAATTTTATATCGTATAAACTATATATTAATATAGTAATTGTTTTGACTAATTAAAATAACGTTTGGAAGTAACACTTTGCGGACGAAGTCCTTAAAGAAAAAGAAAAAGAAACTCGTTCATCCCCAAAACCCCAGGTATACCCCTGCTCTCCTTTTTCTTGCCTTCCTCCTCTTTGCCGTCGAGTCGAGTGGAATCGATTCAAATCAATCGCTAGGGTTTCATGGCGCCTCCGCCACCACCGTCCAACTGTGCCGACGCGGCACCCTCCCACTACCACGGCCCGCACCACCACCAGGCGGAGGACGGAAGCGGAGCCAGGACCGGAGGAGACGAGGCGAGGTCACTCTGGATCGGCGCGCTTCTCGACTGGATGGACGAGGGCTACCTCCACAGCTGCTTCACGCGCTCGCCCGAGGTCATCCCTTCGATTCCCCCGCTCCCCTTCCTGCTAATTCGCCTCCATACGTGAGCCTGTGCTATATACTACCAAATTAATTGTGCTTAATTCGCGTTTAAATGTGTGTCTCTTCTGTATATTAGTATATTGTTTACTAGCACGGCAACATAGTAACTTTGCTGTCTCATCTCATGTTATAGCCAAGCTAGTGGTTTTTCTATAAATGCAATCGTTTCAAGTTAGTTGTACTCGTTAGCCTAGCCTTGAATTACTAGTTAGTTGTCACTAAAAAATTCTCATTTCCTATATAGGTGTCGCGCATCCTCAAGGTGTACTTCATTGCGCATATCAGTTGCATTCTTAATTCCTTACTCTATCTGTGGCCTGACACATTTCAGTTGCCTAAATCAGGCTATATATTCGCCAGCGTTTGATTCATCTTCCAGTTCATCTCAACGATTACATGCATTTCTCATTGTTTCCTCAACGTTTCTGTTCAATGCAGCTTGTTTCAGTTGTGATAAAACAGAACAAGCTGACCGGACAATCAGAGGGCTTTGGTTTCCTTAACTTTTCCGACCATGCTGCTGCTGATCAAACCCTCAAGAGCTACAATGGCCAGAAGATGCCTAATGCTAACAGGGATTTCAAGCTCAACTGGGTCATGAAAACCGCTCCTGAGAAGCACTCTGACAATGATGATTCTGATCATGCCATTTATGTTGGTGGATTGGCCTTTGATGTCACAGACTTCATGCTACACTATGTGTTCAAGAGCCGGTATCCATCAGTTAAGTCTGCAAAAATTATCTGGGATAAGATTGCCGGTCGCTCAAAGGGCTATGGATTTGTCCTGTTTGGAGATGTCAGTGAATACAGACAAGCAATGACTGAAATGAATGGAGCATGCTGTTCTAGTAGGCCTATGCGTATTGGACCTGCTCCCAACAAGAGAGGTATGGCAGCAAACCAAATGGGTTTGCTGTTTAATTTTTGTAGTTAGCTAGTTTTGAGTTTTGGCCTTCCCTGTCTCCTTAGGAATGTACATATATTTTTATGGGACCATTTTCAACAAGTTGCACTTCCTACAAGCTTGCACTGTTGCATATGTTATGCCTTTTTGATCTTTTCCCAGCACTTATACACTCTGCTGCAATCCTATTGAACTTTGCAGCATTGCTTCAATGAATTACAGTAGTTCTGTTATCTTCCATGTTGCATTGTAAGTGGAGTTAGTCCACTGTACTTAGCATGCTTATTATCCTGGACGAGGCTGCTATGCATCTCAATAGGGCCTGCATATCACTTTGGCTGTGATGAGTGTAGCCTCCCCAAGTCCAGTCCTTGTATTGTGCTTGCATTTTTTCTGGACTTCTGGGCACCCTTTATTACATTACATATTGTTAGTTATCAGTTCACATAATTCTGCTGCATTGTTGTCAGTGATGTATTCTTCGATGCATTTCAAGTTGCGTGACACACACATTGTTTCAACTGCATGACAGCTATTGTGGTCTATCTCAAAATTTTTGTTAATTATCTGAATGCTGGATTCAATGCTTTCCATTTGAACGAAAATTGAATGCTTTTGCAGTATGTATAGATTTGAAGTAGCTAGTGTGCTGGGTAGAGATCCTGTAATGTTGGTGCATTGTAGTGCAATGCGCATTAATCCATAACTTGTGGTGGGTTAATTCTCATATACCGATGGACCAGAAATTCAGAATACAGCTAGTAATTATCATATCAGTTATACTATACACATCCTAGAAGGTCAGCATCAATAGTTTTCTAACTACACATTTCATTTTTGCAGATTTTTATACACAAGTAGCTGATTCTGGTTGCAATCCAAACAATACAAGAGTGAGTACATGGTTTTACCTTTTAAAAGGAGTCACATGTATGAACATTTAATCTCAGGATGTGTTCATTGCTTGCAGCTATTTGTTGGTGATCTTGATCTAAGTGTGACTGATGAGGATCTAAAGAAAGCTTTCAGTCTTTATGGAGAGCTTGTTGATGTCAAGGTACTAGGGGGGAAGAACTGTGGCTTTGTCACATATTCGAGCAGGTATTTGTTCAATTCATTACAGTTTTTGTTCAGTAGATTGTTGTGCCTGCCAACTAGCCGATCAATGGTATGACAAATGCCTTGTGATTGCAAGTGAAGTGATATGCTAAAAGAATGCAGACATTAAAGATTCTGACATAGCAGGCACCTATTGAGTGCCTAGTATGTTAAATTTTCTACATGCTAAAACTACTTTGGTTTTAAAGGTTCTGCCATAGAAGGAACTTATGCAGGTGTCTTGTGTGTTAGATTTATATCAATTTTTTTTGGTGGAGGTGGGACGGGACGGGGTGGGGGATGTAAAATTGCAATCATATAGGTGTGTTTGCAAGAATATAAGACTGCAGATGCATGGTGCAAACCTTTAATTGATCTCCCAGATCCTCTCGGTAGTAGCTCAGTTCTTGGCAGGAATAGGCTGACTTGTGACTTTTATGTCTGTGCAGGGCATCAGCTGAGGAGGCCATGAGAATTCTGAATGGAAGTCAGCTGGCAGATAAAATCATTAGGGTTTCCTGGGGTCGTCGTCTTACTAACAAGCAGGTAACTTTTGTCTCTTCTTTGTCTTGTACTTTCTAAGTTTGATGACCAAATCGTTCCGAGTTTTTTTTTACTTTCTGACATGCATAGTCTTCATCACAAATACGAGCAGGATCACCCCAAATGCTCTGGTCCTGGTTATGGCTGGTCACCTAAGGATCCTAACAGGCACGGTTACACAGGCCAACCAGGATATGCATATTACCAACAGCATCAACCACATCAGCCCACAGTACAGGTAATTTCATTTTGGATGAGGACCACGGAGAACTGTTTTTCCTTTTGCGTTCCGTTTGTTTCCATATCTACAATAAATGAATTATACCTTTGTGCAGTGAGAACACCAGCACACTGAAGATCACAGTCGCAAGGTGCAGCAGAATTCTTGTAACATAGTCCCTGAAATGTTTTTTTTTGTGGGCGGGGGGGGTGGTGGTTGGGTCGTGTTTCTCGTTTTGTTTGTGCGCCCAGCCATGTGCCAGCACACGAGTTCCTTGAGATGCCTGGAACGACAGTTTTAGTGGAGAAACAGATATAACTCATTTTTTAAAACTTGTTCAGAAAGTCTCCATTGCCTGAATTTTGCTATATATAAATGCTATGGGCAAAACCAGCAGATTTCTCGTAAGATTGAGGTTGTATATAGATGCACTGTTGCACTCATCTTAAGCTTACGTTGTGGTATTCATTAGAGAATTACATGGAGGTATCACTACACCTGTGCTATGATAAGCAGTGTTTGCAGATGTTAATGTTATCTTCTTGTGTGGCCGGGATGGAGTTTCAGGAATTTGCAAGTGCCAATTTGCCAAGGGTGTGCTAAGTGCAACTCCAGCAGCTCATCTATCCCACCCCCCATCCGCAAAATAGCTACTCCTGAGCAAAAAAACACCTCCAGCAGCTACGCTATTGGGGACGTTATTTTTAGCGGCCTTCCATCCCGGCCAAGCCAGACGCCAAATATGGTGTGAGCCTCGGATATGCCATCTCGTCGAACTGCTCCTCCGGACACTTCCCTCCCGCCATCTCTTCCATCCGCGCCGTTGCCCCGTCGAGGTGAGCTCCGCTCCGCTGCGCACATGGTCCCCTCCCGCCTCCCGCCCCGCTGGCCGTGACCAGTCTGCCATGCGCCGGCGGCAATGCTCCGCCGCCACCGCTCCAGCAGAGCCAGGCAGGCGCCGCCAGCATGCCGGCAACGTATCGACAGCCTGCTTGCCGCGCCGCCCGGCCATAGGCCGGCCTCCCGTAGCCCGGCCCGGTCCAGATTTGGGAGCGGCGGTGTCGGTGAGCCCACTCCCTGCCCTCCCCTCGGGCCGACGAGTGTGGCGGCGCCGCGTGATGTTGCGGAGGTGCGTCGGTCAGCTGGGAGGGGAAGGAGCGGCATGCTAGGGAGGTGGGAGGGGAGGGGAGGGGACGGGGTGGGGAGAGGAAGGTGCTCACCGGCCGGCAAGTACCGGCGACCGCACCGAGGCGTAGGCCATGGCGCACGGGGCAGCGCGGGGCGGATTGGGAGCACGGTGGAGAAGGGCGTGAGGGAGGAGGCCGGCGGAGGGGCGCGGGGCAGAGAGAGCCGCACCGGCGTTGGCTGCTGAGGGTGGCGGCGGCTTTGCCGAGAGCGGAGGCGGCGGGGAGCTCAGGAGGGAGAGGGGGAGCAGCCAGGAGGCAGAGGGGAGGGAGCGGCGCGCTGGGGAGAGGAAGCTCCGTGGGTTGGGGAGAGGAAGCTCCGCGGGTGCACCGGTCCAGTGGGGAGGAGAGGGAGCGGCGGGGAGAGGGAGATGCGCCACCCGGGTAGTAGGGGAGGGGAGGGAGCACCTGGACAGGGGAGGTGTCGGTGAGGATTTGAGGAGATAAAATTATTTAAGGGTGATGAGGGATTAAAAGGGGGTGATTTGGGGAGGGTTTTGAGGCATAGTATTCATAGTTTATTTTTTGCATTGGAAATGTATAGTAGTAGTTGTAAATTATGCTAACAAATGGCTTTGTGTATGCTATTGTTACCTCAGGTTGAGATACGCCATTAGAAATCTTCGACTTCGGAAAAGTTTGGCCCCAAATCATAAGGTAGTTTTCTAGCCTTGTCTATATGCTTTAAGGACAAACATTGTGTTGTATATGCCTACAAAATTATATTTTGTTCAAGCACTATCTATATGTTGTATGCAAGTGATAGAAACATGCATAGTCCCAATACTAGCAGCACATATTTATAAAATATCCAATACTAGCAGTATGCTTCTAGTTCTTATGTTGGTTTTTTGCTAGACTAGTGATGGACAAGGATGCATGGAAAATTAGTGAAGGTTGGGCATGGACCATCCGAGAACTAGAGGTGATCTCAAGCGACTGTAAAAAAATTGCGAACAATAGCTTTTCTCCTATGTCACGTACTGTCGACAACGATCTCAACTATATCCTAGTTCAAATTGACCAACTATCACGAAGCATTGAGCGGCTCTCCGTAGAATCAACAGCTTTGCTTAAAAAAGATGGAGTAGTTCCTGCCGAAGAGGACCCCGAGCCCGAGAAGGGTGTCCCCCCAGAAGATCGTATCTCCTGCGATTACATGAGTGATGATAGTGGTAAACGGGATTATTAGGACTATTGCGAGGAAGAGGGTATCAATCCATCTTCTCATGATTATGGGTACGATGATATTTTGTATGATGACTGATGGCTTGTGATGAGTGGTTCTAGATGTTTGTATCTTGTGGAGTACTTGTATGGAACAATTTATTACCTATATGTACTGAACCATGTACTAGCTTTAGATGTGGTAGACTTTATTACGTATTTGTATGTTATGGACTATGTGTGTTGAACAATTTACTAGTTTTGGATGTGTAGACTCTATTAGGGATGTTGTATCTTATGGACTATATGTATCGACCAATTTACTAGCTTTGGATGTGATATATATGCATATTGTCACTTGTTAAAATAGGGTGGTCCAATGGATGATGGTTTTTTATTCTAAGTTGTTGAGTGGTGGAATCAATGGAGCTACATGGGAAGATAGTTAGGAATTTAACCCTATTGGAGAGCAATCTTCGCCAGTAGACGATCCTATCCTCTCCTGTAGACCCAACTGAAGGATGAAAGATGTCGACTAGAGGGGGGGGTGAATAGGCGACTACAAATTTTAACCTTTTCTTAATTGCTTTTAGGAAAGTGCGGAATATAAGTTCTCTAAATGTGTAACTAAGTGAATCAACTTATATGACAAAAGATGAATAGCTCAATGATGAACACAAGGAATACAAGCAAAACCACACAATCACAATATGGATATGAAGATGAAACAACCACAAGTTAGAGACGAAAATTTAACCCGAAGTTCACACCCTTGGGGGGGGTGTTAATCTCCGTTGGAGAGGCGGAGGCCCAACAAAGCACCTCGCGACACAAAGTCTCGCCTTCTTCTCCTTTGAGCCTCGGCAAACCAAGCCCGAGCTCAAATAACTCGTGGTAGACCTTGAGGTGGCCTCCAAATCTTCACAAACGATCCTGGAGCACAAATCCACACCTTTGAGGCTTCCGGGAGACACCAACCGTTTAGGGATCCCCACAATCTCAAGAGTAACAAGCAAAGAGATGAACTCAAGGGGGATTCAAATTTGGCTTGGTGGAATTGTAGATCTAAGTCTCCTCTTTCTTTTCCCTCAAAGGCTTGATGGGATTTGAGCACTAGGGGAGGAGATCCTCAAGCTTTGGAGCTCAACAATGGTGGAGGAGAGATGTATTCAAAGCTGCAAGGTTGGGTACCCCTTGGAGAAGAAGGGGTGGGCCTTTTATAGGTCTCCCCGAAATCTGCCCGTTGGGGCTCTGCGCGCACAGTCTGGAGTTCCATCCGAAACCTCCGGACTCAACCTCCGGATCACCTGGATTCCGGGCTATCCTCCGGACAGCCTTCCGGGTGAGTCCAGAAGCTACTGGACTCATCCGGAACTCATCTGGAGTCCATCCGGAAAATAGGGTCACCCGGAGGTTCAGCCCGGAACCTCCGGACTCAACCTCCGAGAGGTCCGGACCAACCGGGATTCCCGGTGCCTCCGGGATGAATGGATTCCGGGCTGTCCTCCGGACAGCCTTCCGGCCGAGTCCAGAGGCTACTGGACTCGTCCGGAAATCCATCCGGAAGCCACCCGGATTCCGAGCCACCCGGAGGTTCGGTCCGGAACCTCCGGACCAAGCATCCGGATCACAGCAGAGAGCAAAAGCAGGGTATTCTATATGGTTTCTCACTTGCTCTCTCTAGGGTTTTTCTCGAACATAGGATGTGGATGAAAGATCTTTAGGAAATTTGTTACCACCCTCTTGTTCATCACATTACCCCTCTTAATAGTCCGCCTTTCCTATGACTCAATCATAAGATAAAAATACATAAATTTAAATACGCCGTCTTCTTCTCTCCTTTTTGCTTAGGGGGGTCTCCGACCACCTTTGCTTATCAATCCTCGGACTAACACCTGTTCATACACTTTGTAGAGATGGTTAGTCCCCTAATCATCTGTCATTTACACCAAAACCCACTTAGGGGCTAAGATGTCCTTTCACCAACAATAAGAGATCCAAAAATTTCACCGAGCAAGAAGACAACTTGTTGGTACAGGCATGGCTAAATACTAGTTTGGATGCAAGTATTAGTAATGAACAATCTCGTGATTCTTATTGGGCAAGGATTCATCAATACTATCACGACAACAGGGAATTTGACTCGTTGCGCAACCAAAATTCACTCACTAACCGGTGGGGTACTATTCAAGAACAGGTTAACAAGTTTTGTGGCTGTTATGATCGGATTCAGAATAGGAGGCAAAGCATGATGACAACACAAGACAGGGTATACAACTATCTCTTTTCGAGGTTTGTATTTTGCTTATGTTCTTGGCTAGCAAAGTAACTTATATTGACTTGCAGATTGTTCAGGCATGTAGTTTGTTCCAATTAGAAGATACTAAAAGGAGATCATTTGGATTATTGCATTGCTGGAGAGTCTTAGAGCACCATCCGAAGTGGACTTCTCGGTTATCTCAGAAAAAACAAAAGACGGCCTCAAATGCTAGTCCGGGTAGTTCTTCTCCAGGTACTACCTCCAATGATGAAGAAGTTGGGGCTTCTACTCCTGAGCACGATCCCTTGAGAAGACCCACCGGTAAGAAGGCTGAGAAAGAGCGCTTACGAAGAGGTAAATCTTCTAGCACTTCAAATACCAGTACTGTGATGCCAGCATTGGATCATGTTTGGTCGAAGAAGGTGGTAAGGGATGATAAGAAAGAGGCTAGTAAAGTAGCTTGATATGAAGGAGCAATTGCAATGGAAGAGAAGATGATGGCACTTGAGGAAAGTAAGTAGGAAATTGAAAGAAATAGGTTAGCTATAGAACAACAAAAGTTAGATCGACAGATAAGAAGTGATGAGGAAAGAATTATGAGCATGGACATTAGCGCTATGACTGGGCCACAACAACAGTACTACCTGAGCTTGCAGGGTGAGATCATTGCTCGACGGTACAACAATACTTCATAAGCTACTATTTGTTGTATGACCTACTATTTGTGCGAACTATTTGTTGTATGAGCTACTATTTGTGCGAACTATTTGTTTTATGAGCGACTATTTGTGCGAACTATTTGTTGTATGAGCTAGTACTTTTATGAAAAAGGTGCACGACTATATTAAGAAAGTAGATGCATACATTAATTATGGAAAAACTGCGTACATGAACTCATACATAATTTGGAAACACTACACCTCTGCATAATTTAAACACTACTTGATAGCTACGACTA
This sequence comes from Stipa capillata, assembly GCA_019208055.1. NCBI lineage: Eukaryota > Viridiplantae > Streptophyta > Magnoliopsida > Poales > Poaceae > Stipa > Stipa capillata. Next base: position 342,706 of record JAGXJF010000360.1, read on the forward strand.
CATTATTAGAATTGCATAAAATATTAGAACTACGACTCTGCATACAAGTGCCACAGGTGCTCGACTAGATCATCTTCAAGCTGAGAGTGAGCAATTCTGTTTCTTATATCATGATTACTTTGAAGAAACTCCTTGAACTGAGAAAGTTAAGGGGTGGGCTCATGAGAAACTGTTACCCTATCTCCCACATGATCGTAATTGAAATCTTCTGGTCCAACCCGCTCATCTTCCACTATCATGTTATGCATGATGACACAAGCTGTCATGATTTGTCCGAGTGTCTCTTGATCCCAGAACCTTGCAGGACCACGAACAATGGCAAAGCGAGCTTGCAGAACTCCAAATGCTCGTTCCACATCCTTCCGAGCAGCTTCTTGGGCTTGGGAGAAAAGTTTTTTCTTATTCCCTTGCGGAGATGGTATTGTCTTCACAAATGTTGCCCATGGTGAATATATACCATCTGCAAGGTAATAGCCCATTGTGTAGTTGTGACCATTGATGGTGTAATTTACTTCCGGAGCTTGTCCTTCAGCAAGCTTTGCAAATAGAGGGGACCGGCGAAGGACATTAATATCATTGTGGGAGCCCGATAAACCAAAGAATGCGTGCCAAATCCAAAGATCCTGGGAAGCAACGGCTTCCAGAATAATTGTGGGCTCATGCACATGGCCCGTATACATTCCTTGCCATGCTGCCGGGTAATTTTTCCACTTCCAATGCATGCAATCTATGCTCCCTAACATTCCACAGAAACCTCTTGCTTCTCCTATTGCAAGTAATCTAGCAGTATCAACATTATTTGGGGATCTCAGATACTCATCTCCGAAGACTTCCACAATAGCTTTAACGAACCTACGAAGACTCTCTAGGACAATACTTTCTCTGATCCTAATAAATTCATCAGTAGCATCAACTGGTACTCCATATGTTAGCATTCTAAATGCGGCGATAATCTTCTGCAAATGAGATAACCCTAGAACCCCGGCACTATTTATTTTTTGCACAAAATAGCAATCATGCTGCACTACAGCTTGAACTATATGGACAAACAGAGAATGAGCCATTCTAAACCTGCCAAGATATGAAGAAAGAATTGAGACGGGAGAATGAACAAGAATAGCCAAACAAAACATATTCACTAATTTCAAACCTTCGCCGAAAGATAGTTGGGCCGTACGTAGGAGTCTCCGAAAAGTAGTCTTGGTATAGTCTAGCATGTCCGGCTTGTCTGTCGCGATTAATTACCCGACGTCCTGGCACCAAACCGCCATGGCGTCGAGCATTCAACCACTCATCTTTGTCGTGCACTATAAATGTTGTAGCAAACTATGAGTTCGTGATCGTCCAACGTTGTGACGCCTCATTGCGCTAGGGGAGAGGAGAGAAATATGTGTGGGAGAGGAGACCGAGATATGGGAGAGCACACACTGCCAGGAGTGGCAAATGGGCTTGCATATATAGAGTTTGAAATATAGCCGTTGGAAAAGTCGCCGTTCGAAATATAGCCATTGAAAATTTAGCGGTTCGAAAAGTAGCCGTTCAGAAAAATAACCGTTGAAAATATAGCCGTTGCAAGAAAGTCGTTACAAAATAACATCTCGTAAAAATCACCGTTAAACAGATAGCCGTTCGAACTATATCCGTTGCAGATATAGCAAATTGAAATATATTGGTAGTTACAGGATATTATTAAAATATATGAAAGAGAATATAGAAGATGAGATATGGATGTTCTGCTGGAGGGGTAGAATAATATAGAGGAGAAATCTTTATGGATGACAATCTATATGGGAATATGGAGTATGAGTTATGGATCAGCTGCTGAGTTGCTCTAAGGCCTTGTTTGGTTGGGCTGTGGCTGTTGGAAAAGTGGCTGTCGGCTGGCTGTTTGGAATAGTGGTTGTGGCTGTTGGCACGTGAGTCTGTGGTTGTGCGTGTTTGGTTGGGCTGTGGCTGTTGGCTGTATATGAAAGAATTTTCTAAAATGCCCCTAAGATCAATCTGAATAAAATTTTAAAATCGACACCGTTTGAGGTTCGATCCAATGATACAAATAAAAATAAAAAATTATAAATTGCAAATACAAATAGAATACAAATACTTGCTTAAACTAGAATTACAGAAAATATCAAAATACAAATATAAATAGAAAAAAGGGGGGGTCAGGGGCATCAGCCACCCAGCCCAACTCCATCGCCCCCCTCCTCCTTGACACCGCCGCCGGCTCCAGCTCCAGCGACCGCCGCCGCTCCTCCTCGACCGTGCGTACCCGTCGCACGCCGCCTCGGCCTCCTCGCCCTCCCTCCCCTCGGTCCCCACCGATACTTCTCCACGGGGACTCCCCGATCCCGATCTCCGCCATCCCTGCCGTGCACCGCCGCGCCCACCGCCCCATCCACTGTCGCGTCCGCCATGCCCTCCATCGCCACCGCCACCGCCTAGCACCGACGCATCACCGCCATCCTCGCCATCCTCGCCATCCGCGCCGTGCACAGGCCGTGGCCACCGCGCCCTCCCCAGCCGCTCGCCTCCACCGCCGTGCACATCCCGGCCGCCACGTGGAGGGCTTGCCGTTGGAGGGCTGTGCGCCGCCGTGGAAGGGCTTGGCATTGGAGGGTCCTGTGGCGGTGGAGGCGCGCCGCGGTCGACCCGTGCGCCGGTGGAGGCGTCGGTGGTGGGCGGGACGGCGGGGATCCGGTCAGTGGCAGGGATCCGGACGTTGCTCGGGGGTGGCGGGTAAGGCGGGGATCCGGTCGGAGGGTGGGGATTGTGGGGAAGTCGACGTTGCTCGAGGACGGGGGCAGCGGGGACAGCGGCGACGGCATGGACGGCGCGCACAGCTGGATCCGCTCGGTGGTGGCGCCCTGCAGGTCCGGGACGGCGGAGACGGCGCGCACGCCCTAGATCCGCTCGGTGGCGGCGCCTTGCAGGCCGGCGACGTGGTGGGCGGCGGCAGTGGCGGTAGACGGAGCAGGTGCTCAGCGGTGCTGGGCGTGGGCTGCACGAGATGTGTGGAGAAAGGGGTCGGGCTCTGGCCGCTGTGGAGAAGATGGTCGGGAGGGAAAAAGGGCAGTTCAGGAGTAATTTGCTTCAAATGAAAGGGCAAGGTGGAGAGAGAATAAGTGAACGTTGCGAGAAGCTGGTCTACTACGGCTTTTCGGTGTGGCACTATTTGCACGTATAAGCTAAAACTGTTATTAGAAAAAGTCCCCTAAAAGTCGGGTGTTTGGTTAGGCCGGAGCTTTTTTAAATGGAAAGCCGTCTAGAAGCCTAACCAAACACCCACTAAGTGTGGCTATTGGGATAGCTGCTCTCTACCAACCACCAGCCAATGCTTCTGTACGTAGCTTGTGACACATGGCCGCACGACATCACGCCTCTGTAAGGCTCTACGTCACAAACAAAGAGGAGTGAAGAACAAGTCCTTAATCAACTGTTTCTTGCCGTCAGTCGGCGAGGTGATGCCGTCGCCGTTGTGGTAGATGCAGTGGCTGATCCTCGCCAGGTTGACGCAGACGTTGGCCATGCTCGAGGCCGTGCGGTTGGCTTCCCTGTTGAGCTCCTTCCAGGTCTCGGCAATGGCGTCCGACACGACGCCGCGGGCTTCTTCCTCGCCGACGCCGCTCTCCGCCATGCAGCAGGCGATGGACGACGGCGCGTCGCCTCGCTCCGAGTCAGCCTCGTGCGTCGCGCAGTCGTTGTAGAGTCGGAGCATCCTGGAAGATAACTCGACTGTCCTCGAGTACTCGATACAGCCGGCGTCGTTGTTGCGCAGCCATGAATTCATCTGCTGCTGCTGCTGCGTCTGGCTGAGGTTTTGATGGAGCATGGGGAAAGCATGGAGCAGCAGGAGAGGCCCCGTCGACGTGACCCATCCGTTGTTGAGGTACTCGTCCAAGCCTGGTTTGTAGCTCTCGTACTGCCAATTGGCCTCAACCAGGAACGCCTTACACAGCTCATGCCACTGCATGCATGCATGCACATGTTAAATGTTAGGGTTTTCATCTCAAGCCTAGGTTCTACAGTAATTAATTGATCAATATCTTACTGCTTTCTTGTAGAGAGGGAGCACGTCGTAGCCCTGCTCCTTCATCACGCAATCTGCGGCGGCCGTTGACGTCGAGCGGATGGCCGAGTACATGGCCTTCATGTACTCCGGCAGCGGCGCCTCTGCCGCCGAAGCATTGTCGTCGTCGTCCCATGAGCCGATGGCGTCCGTGAAGACCGCGAGCTCGTCGAGCGTCCCGTAGACGTCGTAGACGTCGTCGAGGTAGACGATGAGGGAGCCGACCTTGCCCAGCACCTCGCGGCATCCGGCGAGGCGAGGCTCCGGCGCGATGCATGCCGCGCAGAAGAAGCACTCCACCACCCGGTCCCTCGCGAACGGCAGCTTCTCCCCGAGCCCGGTCTCCTTCCACCATTTCGTTACCTCGAGGAGCTCTGCTCGGTGAACGGCTTGCACGAGGTTGAAGTCGAGTGTGGCCAGCTGCAGAATGGACGAATCAGTCCGGCAGCTCTCGTCGTCGTCGCCGGCATTGTTTCTGCTGCAGTGCTGTTTGAGCGACCATATCGCCTGCAGCCTCGGGGCTCTCCAGTGCAAGGGGAGGTCGAGCAAGACGCCTCTAACTCGTTCCATTTGGTTAGGTCCCAATGCCATGGACGGCATCAGTTCTTGGAGGTTCTTCATGGCGAATGCTCTTGCTCCATCGAGCATGGCCTCTCCTGAGAAGGCGAGGTATGAAGCTTCGTAGAGTGCAATAAATTCATCTACGTCCTTTGGGTTGGCAACTTTGAAACCACCACTGTCATCTCTGAATGCACTCAACATATCTGCAGAGAAAAAACCTTACAACATTCTAAATTTACTCTTAATCCTACCGTCTGCCAGGATGCTGAAAATTTACTCTTTTTTTAACCTGTGGATGCAGGAATTCCATGTCCTCTAAGCATTCTAAACAGCAGTGCTAGCTGTTGAGGACAGGTCATGCTTGAGTTGAAGGTGCGCATCTTGCACATGCATGGACATGAGGATGCTTTTGATCTCCTCCTCGAAATGGTATGCTACACCCAGGCTTTGCAGTAGATCCATGGTTCTGAGCCTAGTGGCCGGTTCTTCGTCCTCCTTGAGCAACACCTGCCTCACTCTCTGCTTCAACCACGCGTCGAGTGAGTTCTGCTTGCTGAGCTGCACCATTACAAACTACACAATATAGTCATCTAACTCCTTGATTTGTCAAATATAACAATGAGCAGAACCAAAAAGGAATATGACGCATCTGCATGCACCTTATAGTGATGTTGCAGCTGTTGCTGCAGGGAGCAAATGGAGTCGTCGTCCCAGGTGTTGGGCTGGTTGTTCGCCGACCGCCGGTGCAACACGGCCGGTGGCGATGGCAGCGGTGCCACATGCTGGAACTGCTCGGCGTACACAATTGCCCCAGGAACCGACGCCATTCTACCTTAATGTAAGGCTAATTAACGAGATGGCTCTAATATATCAGAGTTAGCTTGGGAAACTCTAATACGAGATGCTTGCCACACGACATGGAAGCCCCTTGTGCCTATTTATATAGGTAAAACTTTTGTGTCGGTTGCCCAGGCACACTAAAAAAACTAATTTGCCGAGTATCTTCATGAAAATCAGGTAATTTGCCATAACGCACTATAATCACTAAAATAATTTTGTTGTTTTCTATAACGTGTATAAGCAATTGACACAAAATAATAGTGGCCTACAGCTAATTTTTTCATTTAAATATATGCATGCACAAGCTAGCTGGGAGTATGTGCAAAATGGTAGGGTGGGTGCCTGTGCTTCCAGGTGAGTTTGCCAGCTATTAGTTTTAAAAAATTGTGATTTTTCTTTGTGGATGGCAAAAAGAATATCTATTTGCGTGGTGCATAAAAAACAAATTATGTACATTTACATAGTCCGTTTTAGGCACTTATCCATTTGCGTGGTGTACACTTCATCCAACAATGTATATTTGTAGATATTTTTAAAACTTATACAGTTATACATATGCATTTTTTTCAAATCACCCGAGTACGCACGCATCAAGCTAGTGCAGTCTGCTATCGATCGGGAGCGTGTGTACAAGGGATAAGTAGCTAGTACAGTACTCAGGTTGGTCAGGGCGTACAAGGTCACGTCCTTTTCTTGCCAGTGCAATTGCAAGAGGCATCATGCACGAAAAATGTGCAATTATACGTGTGTCCTTTTCGTCTTGTAATACACATACATAGGGATCCCATCAAGTGTGAATGTGTTCGGCCTCGGAATCTTCCAGGTCTTCGTCACACCGCTGCGAAGGAGGCAAGCAAGGAAAGCAAGAAAAAATTCTTATCCTTCTAGACATCTGCCGAACTGTCAGAAGTAGTGTACGAGACAGGTGAGCCCTTACTCCCAGATGATGAGATGCAGAGGTTGCCCGCACAGATGAAACTTCTCCATGACACAATCATGATGAGATCACGGAATCAGGATGATTATGAACTACACTTTAAGGTCGAGGTGTCAAAAGATTACGGTTTCTTCCTGGACAGACAGCATGACACCTTTGAAATCAATTTTGAAGATATCTTTATGTTGTTCAACCTCTTCCGGCTCGACACCATGCTCGTCAGGCTGTGGGCGCTTCACCAAGCCCAAGAGTGTAGGCGTCTGCCCAACTGTGCTTTTAGAATAATGGATCCGGTCATCATGAATGACTATTATGTACAAGAAGCGAAGCCGGTCCTAATAAATTTCGTCATTGAGTCATTGATATACCATAAGGACAAGGACTACATACTCATGCCCTACAACCCCCCGTAAGTTACTTACTATCGTGCCTAGTTTGCTTTTCTTAAGGACGTATCCCCGTCTGTTTATATTCATTCATTACCTTTTACGCAGTGACCACTGGATCCTCATTGTCATCCACAAGCCTTCAAGAATGATATACTATTTTGATTCCCAAAGAAGTGCCAAGCGAGACTACTCAGGAATTAAGGAAGTTCTGAAAGCCGCTTTTTGGGAATATAACTTGCGAGGGGGAGAAGCAGAATGCAAGAGCAAAAAGCTGATCCACAAATTCAACTTCCCTTGCAGGCAACAGCCGGAAGGTAGCGTGACATGTGGGTACTACGTCTGCGCTCACATAGACGAGTTCGTCATATCCCACAACCCACAATGGAGCCAGGATCAATTCAATAATTTCATACACGATCTGGCCAATGATAAGTACGACTGGAGGAAGGACTTTGCCCGCATCCAGAAGATCTTCGCGTACATTATCAACAACGAAGTCATTCGGCCAAGCGGTGATTTCTACGCGGGAGTCCAATTACCCGCTTACCGCCGCCCTGCAAATACTAGCCAAGCATCATAGATCTAGAGTAGGGCTAGTGAAAATAAACACTGTTAAATTCATTTGTTTGTCGTTTTAATTCGTTGTAAACCAGCTTTTACGTACTTAATATTTGTTATATTAATTGTCATATGTGCTTAATATTTGTGATACTAAATGCTATATGCTTAATATTTGTGCTTAATATATGTGCTTAAATGCTATATGCTTAATATTTGTGACATTAAATATTATCTATTCAGAAATGCTTAAAAAAATATATGATAATACTTCCACTGACGGACACAGGCCATGTACCCGTCAGAGGAAATTGTTACCGCTGACGGGCGCATGTTCCACGCCCGTCAGTGAAAATATATCTCTGCTGACGGGCTCTCCGCCCGTCAGTGAAAGTATAACTTCCACTGACAGGAGCTTACTGACAGGCTCGAAACCTGTCAGAGATTGCAGTTTTGTGCCCTTCAGTGCTGGTGTTTTCTGAGGTAGTGTACAAGTTCATGATGTATCTTATTTCAGAAATGTAGCAATAATTTTTTATAATAAAAAAGAATCACAGTCAGTTCAAACAAGAGGACCGACTGAGATAGTCTAAAAATCATAGTCGGTTGATTTTCTCACCCGACTGAGTAATATTATTCTCAGCCGGTTGGCAAAACCGGCTAAGATAGCAAATATTATTAGACCGGCTGAGATAGCAAATATTATTAGCTTCCTTTGCTTTCAGTCGGTCCTCAAAACCGACTCTAATAACGATTTTTAACCGGCTATCATAATCTTTTTTGTGGTAGTGCTTAGGCAATACTTCCTCCGTTTAGGTATATAAGAAACATTTTGATTGGTTATAAAGGTTTTAACTAATTATTACTCCATTAATATTTAATTTATATGATACAAAATTACAACAAGTACTTGTCAATACGAATCTAATAATATTAATTTTATATTATATAAATTATATATTAATAAAATAATTATTGATTAAAGTTTTATTTTAGCTTTATATACCTCTAATGGAGGGTGTACACTCGTGGACTGTCGTCAATCTTACAGTTACAGATGGCTCTTACTATGAGTTAAATGCACGTACGAGCTAGCACTCGATAGATCTACATCATGAACTAGTCGCGCATGTGAACGGTAGCAAATTGAGGGTCTACGTCGACAGCAACGGTGATATTTTTTTTGTCTGTAACATGATGGGGAATGATGGGGATTGAACTTTGGAGACAAGCTCAACATGACGGGGATTGAACTTTGGAGACTCGTTCAACACGATCGGGATTGACATATACCTCTAAAATCCCTCTGATATTTCTAAAACATTTTTATTCCACTAGTAATTGTGCACGTGCAACGCACGTCTTGATTAACATAAATTAAACGTAAAAAAATATAAAACATAATTTTCTATCCATACATGCATTCTACCAACAATGATGTTCAAATGGCTAAAATAACTTACAAATGGAGATGGTGCAAAAAGAAAGTGGATATCGTTGTACCTCTGGAATACTAAAGAATGATCAATATATATTGTCAAACAAAATCGAATATAACCAATGACACAATACAAATGCTTGTCGCCCAATCATCGAATATAACCAATGACACAATACAAATGCTTGTCGTCCAATCTATCTTCTGGATTGCGGATTGTCCTGGATTACAGCAGCGAGGAGGACACGCCGTCGGTGCCGAGGTCGGTGAGCAACGCGTCAATTTCGTTGACGTGGCACAGCTTCCACTGGCGCGTGAGCTTTTGTGGTTGGTGGTGGTGGTGGGGCCGTGCGAGGAGGAGGAGATCACCGGTAGCGGCGGCATCACGCCTCCGTGGCGTGGCTGCGTGCGCGAGATGGAGGCTCGCACGGGGGAGGTTAGTGTGGAGGAAGAGGCAGCGTAGATCGTCAGGTAGTAGGGGAAGGGCGGCGTGGCCCTCGATAGCGCCATGATGTCGGAACCTAAAAGTATACACGTGCAATGCAATTTATACTGCATCGCATCGAAGGAGACAACGGAAGTGGCGCACGCGCACGGCCAAAGCGTGGCGTGGGCGCGGCGGCCACGCGTGGCGCATATTCGGGAGAAAGGGACGCTGGAGGGTATAGCAGTGGCAATGGTGGGTAATTACTATCAACTTTAAGTAAGGGCAATGGTGGGTAATTACTATCAACTTTAAGTGAATGGCATGGTGAGTAATTCTTAGGTGGCAGACCATCAAAGTAATATTAGCCATTAGATTGGCAGACCATCAAACTCATAATAGCCTTTAGATGTGTTGGATCAGACGGATGTGAGAGATCTGTGTACGATTTGTGGGGTGGAGTTAGAAAAGAAAAACTCCCCCTTTTATAAGGTAGTATAGATAAACCAGCTTTTACGTACTTAATATTTTTTATATTAATTGTTATATGTGCTTAATATTTGTGATACTAAATGCTATATGCTTAATATTTGTGCTTAATATATGTGCTTAAATGCTATATGCTTAATATTTATGACATTAAATATTGTCTATTCAGAAATACTTAAAAAAATATATGATAATACTTCCACTGACGGGCACAGGCCATGTACCCGTCAGAGGAAATTGTTACCGCTGACGGGCGCATGTTCCACGCCCGTCAGTGAAAATATATCTCTGCTGATGGGCCCTCCGCCCGTCAGTGAAAGTATAACTTCCACTGACAGGAGCTTACTGACAGGCTCGAAACCTGTCAGAGATTGCAGTTTTGTGCCCTTCAATGCTGGTGTTTTCTGAGGTAGTGTACAAGTTCATGATGTATCTTATTTCAGAAATGTAGCAATAATTTTTTATAATAAAAAAGAATCACAGTCAGTTCAAACAAGAGGACCGACTGAGATAGTCTAAAAATCATAGTCGGTTGATTTTCTCACCCGACTGAGGAATATTATTCTCAGCCGGTTGGCAAAACCGGCTAAGATAGCAAATATTATTAGACCGGCTGTGATAGCAAATATTATTAGCTTCTTTTGCTTTCAGTCGGTCCTCAAAACCGACTCTAATAACGATTTTTAACCGGCTATCATAATCTCTTTTGTGGTAGTGCTTAGGCAATACTTCCTCCGTTTAGGTATATAAGAAACATTTTGATTGGTTATAAAGGTTTTAACTAATTATTACTCCATTAATATTTAATTTATATGATACAAAATTACAACAAGTACTTGTCAATACGAATCCAATAATATTAATTTTATATTATATAAATTATATATTAATAAAATAATTATTGATTAAAGTTTTATTTTAGCTTTATATACCTCTGATGGAGGGTGTACACTCGTGGATTGTCGTCAATCTTACAGTTACAGATGGCTCTTACTATGAGTTAAATGCACGTACGAGTTAGCACTCGATAGATCTACATCATGAACTAGTCGCGCATGTGAACAGTAGCAAATTGAGGGTCTACGTCGACAGCAACGGTGATATTTTTTTGTCTGTAACATGATGGGGAATGATGGGATTGAACTTTGGAGACAAGCTCAACATGACGGGGATTGAACTTTGGAGACTCGTTCAACACGATCGGGATTGACATATACCTCTAAAATCCCTCTGATATTTCTAAAACATTTTTATTCCAAAAAGTATATATCTCTAGCATTTGAGGGAAAGTTTCCTTTTTGCAAATACAGTCAGAATTCGAGAATCAAATTCGACTAGTGTTTCTCTAATATTCAGGGATTGTTGGTCCCTATTTGTTGTTGGTCCCTTTTGTTTCTCTAATGCGTTGTGTTATCTTAGAAAGGTTTAACAAACTGAGACGTGAAAAGAATGTTTGAAACAATCTTGACATGTGAAAATTAGGGGAGTTCGTGTGTTGTGTGGAGTCAAGAGTCCAATAATTAATAGAAGTTTTTCTTAGAAATAATAGTAGAAGTTGGATATTAATGTAGTAGAAAAGAAATGTAGACAATATTCATGTTATGAAAATACAATAAATCTCTCCCTCACACATCGGTCATACATGGGCCCGCTAACACCAGAGTTCCAGCTCGTCAACCATGACCGGCAACTGTGAGATCCTCGAGATCTGTATCCAGGCACCTGAACTCTGATACCACTTGTTACGTAATCCCAGGCCTGCTAAACCAACATTTCAACCCCATCGCACAATCTAGGCCCAACTACAAAGCAACACAAACTTAGGGCCTGTTCGGAAGTCCTCCAGCTTCTCTAAATCCTCAACTCCCGATCCGTTCTCGTGAATCCGGCTTCTCCCGTGAAGCTTGTTCCGTTCGGCAGCTAAAAATCACTCCGGCTCCTCCTCTCCCTCTCCCACTCCTCTCCTCCCGCGGCGCGTGGGCCCTCGGTTGGGACTACCTCCGCCACTACGCCTTCGATTCTCCTCCGCCGGCGACCGTGCTGTCGAGGGAACCGCGCCGGGGCCAGGAGTCGCTGGGGACGTCGAGGGAAAGCCGCTGGATGCGCCGTCGAGGGAGCCACGCAAGGGACCGGTGGCCACCGGGGGCGCCGCTGCTGGCCGTCGGCGTGCTTGCGCCCGAGACGACTGGAGGCGGCGGGGTCGCGCCTGACAGGAGGGAGAGGACGCGGGGTGGCGGCTGTGCTCCGGCACGGCTCCGGCGGGTGGGTGGCGCAACGGACGGGCGGAGCCGGGGTGCGGCGGCGGCGCGCTAGGGTTGGGCGGGTGGGGAATTGAAGCCGGTGGCCGAGCGTGCGATGTTTTGAAACCAGTGGCAGTCGGGCGTAATTTCCACATCCATCCGAACCGATCATTTTCCACTTAGCGGTGGCATTGCCGTGTAATTTTCAAAACGCGGAGCTCGTGGCGCTGGTAAAACCGAGCTTCTCCAAATCCAGCATTTTGCGCAGCGGCCCATGGGAGCTTCGAGGATCTAGCTCCGTGGAGCTAGGCCGTTCGGCCCGGCGCCGCACGAGGAGCCCACGGAGCGCGGAGCCGGAGGACATCCGAACGCGCCCTTATAAGAGGTCTTGGACCAACTCCCCTAAAAGACTAGTTCAATAGGAGGGGCTACCCTCACCCTTATGACCGATGTGGGACTAAACTCAACGAATCTCTCCCTCACACATCGGTCATAACTAGGCCCGCTAACACCAGAGTTCTAGACGTCAACCACTACAAGTAATGGTGAGGTCTCAGAGATCTGTATGCGAGTACCTAAGCTCTAATACCACTTGTTGCTTAATCATAGACCCGCTAAACCAGCGTTCCAACCCTATTACGTCTCAGAACTAGCCACACTTCCGTTATCTTCTTCCACACCGATATGGAACTAAAGCTAACATGTTGTGTCACGCCCTGTTTTTCCTAATCGGGTTACTCGAAAACCAAAACCCTAAGCGCGTATATGCGTATATGTTCCAAACTTATCTGTCGGTTTGTTTGGATCTTCAGCATTTCCCCCATGCATATCATCTCATGTCATTGCATGCATAGAACCAAAACCCTAATCGGAGCTCAGGCGCCGTATATGCCCGAACCCTGTCCAAACCCTAACCCCAGCGGCAACCTACCCATTTTTGTTCCCCAACTCCAAAACCCAAACCTTAACCTTCCTCAAGCCCTACCACACCCCTGCCGTCGCCAGAAACCCTGAAACCCCTTTTGTCGCTCAAAACCCCAATTAGGTTTTCTGCTCCCAGAAATAAAGAAAGTATTATTATATGTACTTGTATTTCTCCAAAATACCTAGAAAATTACAAGTAGCTTCTTGGGAGTTTTCCTCACCACTTTACAAAATAAAGTTGGGATATCCAGTTCAAAAATTTTGAATCCCATTCAAAATTCCAATTAGGTCAAATCTCCCATTTGCACTGCAACCATTCCATTCCTTGCTCAGAAAATTCTACAAAAATTACTCCCAGCTCATTTCTACATCCCTACTCCATTTCCGAAAAAAAAACATCTTCATCTTCAATACAAAAAGTTACCAGGGCATCCATCGAACACGTTGCCTCTATTCCCTTCTCCCCTCTTAAGCCCAACCAACTGCCAACCACCACCTTCCCTGAGCTGACCAGCAGCATTACTCACCTCAGAATCTTGCCTGCCTCTACTCTCTCTCACTGGCCAGCTCTAGATCACAGTGTTCAACTCGAGTGTCATTCCATGCCGGCCCTGGCATTGCAATGCCACGCCAGCAGCAGCTTAACCCCAGGCTCAGAGGACCTCCTGGCATGTCCTGATGTCAACCCTTGTCTACCTCGGGGCAGTGGCACGTTGGATCCCATTGGGCACACCCGAAGACCCCTCTGGCAAGTCAATGCCACGCAGGCCGCGCTCAAGCGTGCTCTGGACGCGCCCATGCCAGTGCCGGACATGGCCATGCGCACCCCTGAGCTCTACCCCACCGCGCCCTGCCTCGCCTGAGCCAACGTCCACGCCGCGGTCACTCGCCGTCCCTTCCAGAGCACTGCGCAGCATGGCACGGCCCCCACCTCAGCTCACCGCCGGGAACACCTCAGCCCCGCAACCATTAATCGGCCTCCCCGCTCCTTGCCTATATAAAGGATACCTGAGCTTGTTCTTCCTCCACACCAGCTCCTTCCTCTCTAACTCCACCCTAGCCAAGCCCCAATTCAACCCGAACGTCCTCCTTCTTCTCCAACACCGAGCAACACCACCGACCTCCGCTGGACCTCACCTCCTCTCCACACCAGCAAGCGCGCCAGCTTCCCAATAACAAAAATGGAATCCTCATAAGCTCCTGAACCCAGCCGTGCAACCCATTTTCTCCAATTCCATTCCTAGCCACCGCAATTTCTCACCGTAGGGTTCGCCGGAATTCTCACCGGAAACCTAATTCCTCGCCGGACATCTCCCGCGCGCGCCCCCTCTCCCTCCTCTCTAATCTGACCGGTGGGCCACCTTCCCGAAGCGGTAAGCCAACGCCCAAGCCACTGACAGCGGGCCCGAGCAGCTGCCTCGGCCCACTGTCAGTATTACTGAAGCCGGCGCCGACTTCCACCACGTCACGTCGGTTCAATTAAACCGGCCGTTTTCTCTCTGGTTCAGTGTAGTACTCTCTCTGGTCTGCCCGGTTCACCTTGAACCAGGCCGATTCTCAGAAAAGTCCCCAAATAAAAGTTGTCCAGAATTTCATTTCCCACCTTTTTCGTATTGACCACTTCTCGAAAATCTCAATATTTCTCCCTGTACAGCCCCAGTTCAGTAGCCAATTTAAATTCAAACCTGTTTTCAAAATCCTTTTGAATATGGGTTCAATTCTAGTTAGTTCCAGCATCTGCTCATGAGCATTTTTAGAGCCTGACTCCAGTGGCATTCATGCATACATTATTATTGCTTAGCTCAAAGAATCAAAGGATTAGATAGGTTCGTGAAACCCTAGAATCATAAGCATGCTCATATAGTGTTAAACCTCTACGAGTCTAGTTGATTAGTTGTTGCATCCTATTGTCCAGTAGGTTTAACACCCAAAGCTTTGTCAAATATGTCAGTAGCCATTTGCTCATATTGCATGAACCCAAGAGCCAAAGAAGCATATGCTTACACTCCAAAAATCCTAGAAACCCTAATCGGCATTGCATGCGTACCCATGTTGTTTCACCTTAAGTATTAGCTCTATCATGATAGGATCTTCAAGGAAGTGTTGGAACCTTGCATGCATGCATACTAATCTCTACTATTTGTTGCCCGGTTCTTATTCGAAGCTCTTCTCGAACGTGTAGTTGACAGTGTGAGGTACGTGCACCAGGACGAACCCGAAGCATCTCCGCGCCCGGAACCGAGCCAAGACTTGCCAGGCAAGCTCTCCGCCATTGATCATGTTGAATCCCACTTTTAGGAAATATTATTTTGTTTTCGAACCATGCATGCTATATTTTATTCCTGTTACTTTATGTAGAGTAGATATCACCGATGGTAGGAAACCCTAGTCCGACCCGTAACCCTTGTCGCCCTAGGTCTATTATTTTCCGAAGTTCTAACGGAAACTTAGGGTAGTGTATGTATATATATATGCTTAGCCCCGCAGTAGATGAATTAGGTTTTCGAAAAGGAAAAGGAAAGCAACACCCCATATTTCATGTGATGGAATATCGAAACGGACCGCCGCGTCCGGTTGTAGAGGTGCATGGAAGGTAGGATATGCATGGGTTGGGATATTCTACCGAGATATTGGTTCTGTGGAACCGAGTTAAAAAGGAGGAGATTTTGATCCGGGTTGGTAATGAAGGGTGTTGGAAGGGAGATGTTAAAGAGCGAGGTAAGGCCCGTCGTGGTTCTCGTTGCCCGTTTACGGGAGTGGAGTGGAGTCCTTCTCGGATCACCTAAGGACCTGTCTTAAGTGCCGTTTGGCCAAGTCTTACCGTACGACCACATGTCCTTTGTGGGAAGGACTTGATCTAGTAGCCGACCTGGACTAGCATGAACCCGTGGGCAGTTAGTAGAGTGCAGATGGGGTGGGGTACACTTCGAAGAGGGCAAACCCGGGGATACCGAGTTTTCGCCCGCCACAAAGATGGAACACCAACCTCCTCGTAGCAGGGGTACTGATTCGGGCTAGGTTTGGGACATGTCTATTCTGATGGGTTCGTGGCTGGGTTCATAGCGGTGAAGAGTCTCGTTGTACTAGCTCTGGTAGTATGCAGTGCACGGTATGCCCAGGGTGAACTACATCGTGTGGGTAAAGTCGTACAACCTCTGCAGAGTGTTAAAACTATTCGAATAGCCGCGTCCGCGGTCATGGACGAACTTGGTCGGGCCACACTAAAGTAGTTTTGACTTTCTGAGCCCCAAAAAGGATCTTTGGGTTATGGATTTAAGGACGCGAACCGCCGTGTTCGCAGGATGTCATGCTGTGTCATGAGGTGTGAAGTCGGGTTTTCCCGTGGGCTCGGGCAAACCCTAGAATCCCCTCAAGTACGAGGTCAGCTGTGTCTACCTGAGGAACCGGGTGATTGGGAAACCCGTAAGTACGAGGTGAGCGTCGTCTACCTGTGGAACCCGGCAAGTACCGTGCTGTATCGCAGGTAGCGGTAAGCACAAAAGTGAACTCCCCCAGGGTACGGGCCGAGTTTTGAGCAATACCCTATTTCGCTGCGGCGAGATGTTTTTGATAAAATTGCTTTTACACCTATGTACTTATTTCCAAATGCAAACTTACTTTCTCGCACAAACATGAAACATAGGATAGAGTTTTTCCATTGATAAATTCCCGAGCATGTCATTTCCGTATTAACCTCCCCGGCGGAGTGCTTGCGAGTACATTCAATGTACTCACCTGGCTTGTTATGTGGCCAGACGATGAGGAGGAGTACCAGTCTGGCGATAGCGACAGCGACTTCGATGCGTAGGGTTTTCTCCCCAGTCTGTTGCCTGTGGATTGGCATACTGATGGGCTATCCACCTTATTATATTTCCGCTGCTGTTTTTATTCGGCCAATAGGCCTGGTTTGTAAGATCTAAAGACCAATTATGGCTAAGGTTTGTAATAAACGATGTATGGTATGGTTATGCTATCAAGTACTTGTGTGTATCGACTATTGATCCAGGGATCGATACAGTAAACACAAGGGTTATCTGACCTTAAAACCGGGTAGTCTACATGTTGGATGCTAGCCTCTGAGTAGGTTTTGAATATGTTGACTGCTAGTAGTCCTGTGTAATGAGTAGTATAATAAGGGTCCGTCTAGGGAGAACTCGACTGAGTCTCGGTTGATGCCCCTAGCACGTGGATTCACATGCATGCGTCAGTTTGTTTAGAATAAAGGTCAATCAAATTATTAGATAAACACAAAAATAATAATTCCAAACTAAAAAAACAACATAATCAAATTCTAAGCTAGGTAAAAGTGAAAAATTCCATTTTGAGCTAGATAATATATAAAAAATTAATACAAGTTGCATAATTTTAGTAATAAAGTTGCACAGTTCTAAAATTTAAAACTATAACGCAGAGAACATGCAACTGGTTAGGTATGTTCATATTTATGAATAGAGCTAAATCATATAAAAAATAATTCTAATATAGATAAAATATAAGAAAATTATAATCTAGATAAATGCAAAATCTTAACTCTAAGCTTTTTTTTTGCGAAGAAAGGGATTATATTACTCAACCAGAACAATTACAATCCCGAGCAACACAATGTTCAATAGCAGCTGGACAGATGCCTAGCCAGCAAGCCGTACGGCCGGCGCATTTACCAAGCCTCGCTAGCTCATGGCTCACTCTGTTCTGGTCTCTGGATATTCGGTTTAGGTGCACCTCCCTTTCGCCACGTATCAACTGCTTCGTCTCCTGGACCCTATGCGCAAAGATGGATCGATCTAGGCAATTTGACGAGAGCATCGCAACAGCCTCCGCACAATCCGACTCCATCAAAATCGGCAAGTTCGTCCATTGGTGTGCCAACATAATACCTTCACTGCAGGCCGCCAACTCCGCGTCCAACGCACACGAGCAGTTCTTTAATGATCTACATGCGGCAAACACGACTACCCCCAGATGGTCGCGCAGCACCATGCCAGCACCGGCTTGATTGTTCGCAGCATCGTAGGCTCCATCCACATTTAGCTTTGTCCATCCAACCGGCGGGGGAATCCAGCTAAGTCGCTCTGCTTGAGATACATCTGAACGAACACCAGAACGTGATGAGTAACCTGAAGGATCCACAACTTGCTTACCTTTAGTGAAGTACGCCTGAGGAAACTGGTGAATAGACAGCAAGGATTCGACATAGCTAAGGAGGAACCGCTTTGAAGACTCGACAGGGATCGGCTGCTTATCATGTGTGACTTCATTGCGGATGTACCAAATACGCCACAGAAGCATAAGCACTCTCATCCGCTGACCCTCGTCAAGAGTTGAGATTAAAGTTAAGATCCAATCAGTCCCCTGGATGCGAAGAGAGTCCTCGGTCGGCAGATCCCACACGCTATGCATAGCTTGCCATAGCGCACGTGCGTGGTGACAACAGATCAAGGCATGATAAGTGTCCTCATCTTCCTGCCCACATATTAGACACACGCTCTAAGCTAGATGAATACAAAATTTTAATTCTAAGCTAGATAGATATAAAATTTTAATTCTAACTAAATTTTTTATTCTAAACTAGAAAAATACAAAAAGTAATTCTAAGCTAGCTATGTACAAGAAATTAAAACCAATTGCACAATTTTTGTACTGAAGTTGCACTGTTTCAAATTATGAAAATATCATAAACTGGATAATTACATTCATATTTATAAATAGAACTAAATCATATGAAAAATATAAAAACAAAAACCAAAAAGGTTTCTCCTTCTCCTACTCAATTCAAGCCCATAGCCCAAAATGCCCAGCAACAATATACAGAAGAGGCCCAACACAAATCCACGTGAAACACCCAACGGAACATAAATTTAATCAAACTAATCGGGTGACTAAGCTCGTCAACGGCTAAGTCCACATGATAAATCTCAGTATACTGAGGAATAGCAAATTCGTATAAATAGAGGCGAAAGGGAGTGTAAGCGCGCAGCGCAAAATTGAAATAAATTCCTCGTGTTCGACGAATAAGAGCTGAAAGAGGAGAGAGGAGAATGCTTCATGTGAATTTTGTAGATTCATCTTTCGTGAAACAGTGTGCAATTCTCTGAATATTAAAGTCGCTGCACTACTTGTTAGACATACACATGACAGTGAAGTTTATATTTGTTTTCCAGGTTTAATTGTCGCGCTCTGTTGCTTCCTAGCTTAGCTCAACTTGTCCTTACTCCCCCTGGACTCCATCGTTTGATGATTCTCTCCAACAAGTCCAACCTTCAATAAACAAATGAAGATATTAAGCCTGGATTTAGCTTCGATTGCATCACCAAAATTTCCGACAAAGACAACCATTGCAGAGCTAACGGAGCTCTGGAAATGGATGCTTCCATGTTGGCAGCTCTTGCGGTGGTAATCCTCGCCGCACTTGTGCCGGTGGCGTTGCGCCACCTCAGGAAGAAGCAGAGGCACGGCTCATCTCAAGATGATCGGCGGCGGCCGCTGCGTCCCGGCTCCTTCGGGGTGCCCGTCATCGGCCAGACGCTGGGGCTGCTGCGCGCCCTCCGCGCCAACACCGGCGAGGAATGGCTCCGGCGGCAGGCCTCCGTTGTTAGACCAATTTCTGTAAACACACGCGATCACGTTGGTTAAGCAACAACCTCACTCGAGAGTCTTGTGCTGCGCAAAACGTTGCAGCGTTTTTTCCTTATCTTCTTACTTTTATTCACTATTCATTTCCTAACTAACTAACCGCTGAACTCGCCACAATGACCTGTAACGAATCGTGCCATCCCACGACTCCAGGATCACGCGCAACGTCTGCGGCCATGACACTCCTCGGACGCAGCTTGAGCAAGCTCGGAGCTGGCGACATGCAACGCTCGCACACAGAACGTGGGCTCATGCATAATACTCAACACCCGTCTCCAGGCTCTTCCTCTCCGGCTGCCCGACGGCCTTCCTCGTCGGCGCCTCCGCCAACAAGTTCCTCTTCTCCAGCGCCGCGCTCACCGCCAAGAGCACGTCGTCCTTCAACCAGATGGTGGGCCGTCGCAACATCCGGGAGGTGGCCTGCGCCGACCACCGCCGCCTGAGGGCCATGATGGTCCAGTTCCTCAAGCTCGACGCCGTCAAGAGCTACGTCGCCAGCATGGACGACGAGGTCCGGCACCACCTCCGCACCGGCTGGCTCGGCCGAGCCACCGTCGCGGTGATGCCGTCGATGTAGTCGCCCACCTTCGACATCATGTGCACCATCATCTTCGGGCTCGGGAGGGGAGCGCACGCCGCCGTGAGGCGGGAGCTGTTGGCGGAGTTTCAGCAGATGGTGCGGGGAATATGGGCGATCCCGGTGGACCTGCCCTTCACCACCTTCGGCAAGTGCCTCGCCGCGAGCCGGCGCGCGCGCCGCGCCGTGGCCGGGATCATCGAGGAGAGGCGCGCCAAGCTGGGGCGCGCCGAGAGCTCGCCGGGCGACGACCTGATGAGACACATGCTCGCCGAGGGCCTGTCGGACGAGGACATCATCGACAACGTGATGTTCATGATGGTGGCGGCGCACGACTCCGCCGCCACCCTCCTCACCTTCCTCATCCCGTCATCCGGCACCTCGACGGCAACAGGGACGCGTACGACAAAGTCGCCGCGGAGCAAGAAGAGATCGCGAGGGGAAAGGCTCCCGGGGAGGCTCTGTCGCGGGAGGACCTCGGCAAGATGACTTCAAGAGGGTGGTCGACGACGTGGAGATCGACGGCCAGCTGATACCCAAAGGGTGGCAGGTGCTGTACGTGACGAGCATGAGTACATGACGCAGTGGGACGCGGCTCGAGAGCCCGATACCACCGTACAACTTCGTGGCGTTTCGGCGGGGGAGTGCGCGTGTGCCCCGGGAACGAGTTCGCGAGGGTGGAGACGCTGGTGGCAATGCACTATATCGTCACCCGGTTCAGGTGGAAGCTCGCTGCCGGCTGCGACAGCAGCTTCTCCAGGTACCCGCCGTCCCCGGCTCAGAGGCTCCTCATCGACATCGAGCCCAAGGACACAGCAAGCACAAGTGCATCATGCATCACGACATGAGCAATGCGCTTCAGTTTCAAAGAACTCAAATCAGCATCCTGAGTGAATGATGCATCCGTCGTTCCGTATTGCAAATCAAGGGCATTATTACCTTGCAATGATGCGCAAATCTGGACAAGTACCAATCCTTTCATCCTCAATAGACAAAACAATATGAATCAATCAGGAAAAAATGTGTTACTTGCTGGAAAATGTAACAGATAGATAGCTCTGACAAGTGGGCCAACCAATTAGCCTTATAAAAATCATCGAGCAGCCTCTAGAATACACACATAGTTCCAGCAGCAGTGTTAGAAATTGTTAAGCTCCAGGCGTCATAACCGAACTTGGAAATGCAAGCACAAACGGCATGGGATAGATAGACATTGCAAAATTCCACAACTATTTTCTTCTCTCGAGCAAGCTGTTAACCAATTCCACCAAAAGAGAACAAAAAAGGAACCGAAATTCACTGCTATAGGACACCTGAAACTTGCATCATAATGATCCATTGACAACACTGATGCTTTCAGAAACACAGCTCAAACACCAGCATTCAACTCGCACCGGACGTGTAAAGTTTTGGGCAATTCAAGTCTATCCATTATTTTTGCCATAACATCACACGAAAGTACAAATCCTCTAGTTAATAGGGTGGTATTGCGCCGATACTCGCTTAGGTGGGAGCTTCCGGAGGATGAAGAGGACCAGGGCAGAAGGCAGTATCTCTGTCAACTGTACAGTACATGGGAGCGTATGTATAAGAGCAATAGTACAAGGGTAATTCTACAAGTATACTACTAGTGGTAGTGATTTTTTTATGGTACTTACCATATAATAGAAGAAGTCTAGGATTGGATGATCCAAAACCTCCAAGGAAACATCAGAATCGAATGCAGATAGTGCCACCTATCATCAGGAACAAGCAAGAGACAAAGGGGAAAACATTATAAGTAACCCCCAATGTATATACATCTGGGATGTTTTGGAAAAAGATATGTAAACCACAGATGAAGTGGGTCTAATCACAATAGGGCACACCAACATCAGGTGCAGTAAAGATTAGGCTGATATGTTTCGTGGCTTCACATCCATACCAAACTGTCCACATGGGTCTACATCAGAGCTCTACTTTAAGACTAACCAAAACGAATTAAGCATGATTCTTGAGCACCTAACAATGTGCCATGAAGAACCAAATACTCACCACAATGCTTCTTATCAGGAAACAGGTACAGCAGATTGTTGTCACAGTCCCAACCTGAGACATTTGAAGAAATTTAGTGTTAGAATGAAAGTATTAATAGACCCTGAAAGAAATTCACATTTATTATATTTGTACTGATTGTTCCCCAGCTTAGTTACTAAGAAACAAGATAACAATAAAAGGCTATAACATACTAAATTCACTACACAAAAGGACAAGACAGGCAACATTTTTACAACAGTTGCACAACCCAGATCACTGAGTTATGAACATCGCAAAAGAATTTCATGTTCAATGCATATCATTTTACAGTACTTCAAGTTAAACTAAGGATATATCAAATGACTGATCCTAACAAAAATGCGTCTGCAGTTTGTTCTTTAACAGGCTATTCATATGCACCTGAGCAGGAAATATGTACAA
Organism: Stipa capillata; assembly: GCA_019208055.1. Taxonomy (NCBI): domain Eukaryota; kingdom Viridiplantae; phylum Streptophyta; class Magnoliopsida; order Poales; family Poaceae; genus Stipa; species Stipa capillata. The sequence goes on from JAGXJF010000360.1 coordinate 365,239, forward strand.
CGCTATTTATTGAAGGGTGTGTTCACCTCATAAAGCTTCTTTTTTCGTCCCTTTGATTCAATGGGGAAACGTCTCAGCAAGAAAAATAACCTATAGGAAAACAACATGACAGCTTACAACCAGAACAAGGAACAATTAAGGCGGCGGGTAGAATACAAACAACAGGCATTGGGCTCCGAGTTACCTTCCACCATATACTGCGAAGCCAAGAAGAGCTACGACAGAGACAGCTACGATGAAGAGTTTGCTCACCAGCTCAACCAACGGATTATCATTCATTCCGAGGTATACCCAAATACAAACCTATCCAGATCACCGGTCGGAGTTAGCAGCCATAGTTAAGAAATATCAACTATGCAAAAGCACTTGGATACACAAAAGCTAATCATCATCATGAACATAGTTTTTATAGGAACCAATCAAGTGATACGAACATGCAAAGATGAGAAATAACACACCTGAATCGCATATACGGTGCTATTAACGGCTAGGTATATGATCCTTAACTTATCTGTGGGGAGACTCCTAGCCTGCAAAACTCAATCATAGCAATTTCCCGCATAACTTGGATCGTTTCTTGGATAAATATAAGTAAATGAGATGAAAATGAAGAGTAAACAGATCCGTAGCAAGCAAGCACCTGATGGTATATTTCTGCCCAGAAAAGAACAAGTAAGGTGTAGGCCGAGAAAAACAACAGACCGGGGAGGTCTAGCAACACCAACTTATACACCTGTTGAAACAAATTGATGTCGATTACTAGTACAATAAGATGTAAATGCCAGTGTACTGAAGTAAACTAGTAGGATCGAGTAGCAGCGCACAATATATATTTTTCTTACTTTTGTTGGGAGAAGGAAGACGTAGACATGGAACCCAAACACAACGGCACGAACTGCAGCAGGAGAAGTGTTTGGTACTCTCTGGTTAGTACACACATGGGGGCCACTACGGTGAAATCGAAATGATTGGGAGATCCCACGTCAACATTACATTACCCCCATTGACGACGAAGTTCATGAGGTGGAACACCTTCTGCGTGGTCCAGCCGAACTCGGGCACCCGCCGCTGGATCCTGACGAGCTGAATCTGCAAGCGAGATACGAGAACACGCTCAAATCGAGCTCCGCGGCCTCTTGTCCTCACAAGATGGGAAGAAAGATTCAGTTTTTATAGCCGGCAATCGGCGGAGATCGTTCAGATCTAGAACGGAAGCACGCGTGAGGCCGAGAGGGGGCAGATGGGGCAGAGAATCGGGGCGGGCATTACTACGGGAGAGGCGAGGGAAGGGAGGGGCTGACCAGCGCGACGGCGGAGACGAGGGCGTAGGCGGCGGCGAGGGAGAAGAAGGCGCCGTCCTGCCACGCCGGCGACTGGTTGACGTCCTCCCACCATCCCGCGAGCGCGTTCCCCGCAGAGGAGGAGCCGGCGACGAGGAGGGCCGACGAGGAGGAGGAGGAGGAGGGGACGAGGTCCCGCATCTCCGCGGTATCTCGTGTTGGTCTCTGGCTTGGCTTCTTCCCTCACTTTCTCGTGTGGTGTGGGAGAGGAGAGGAAGGAGAAGAGAAATGGAAATGGAGCAGATGAAACAGAGAGGTGGGTCCCACGTGTCAGTGTGGGATTTTGGGCCCGGGGAACAGTGAGAGGTGGGGCTCCACGTGGCGGCACCTAGCTACTTCCATTGTCCTTAAGCGATGCTCGTGACCATGATGATTCTCAAGTTGATTGGAGATAACCTGGTTGTAGGATTCAGTCATGTCAGTGAAACGAAAATGGATGCTTAATCCGGTGAACTCACCACCGGTCCGGTCGCCGGCGACCAGCTACAGGCCAGAGCTAGAGACGGCCGCACGTTGTCGACGTGCTGGATGTCTGAGTTGCATTGCTGGCTAATTTATCAGGCTCCTCAGCATCATCGTCCAGATATCACATTTAATTACAGCTAGTACTCTGTTGGATGTGAATTCATTCCGTCGAAGCACCGGACACTGACGGCCGTGAAAAGAGGTAAGAGCTTATGGCTCAGTTCTTTTTGGCTTTTTAGAGGTTTCTCTCAGAAGCTGTCTCTTCTCAGTTTCTCTTAAAAATTGTCCCTTTAATTCGTCAAGGCTTCTGAAGCCCTTGGAGAAGCCGAAAAGAACTGGACATATGTCACGCCACGGGACCCATCTTTTACATGATAGCAAATTACAGCAAAATCATCTTATGCTAATTTAGATGCTGGACTACAAATGTTCATTTCTTGCAGATTACTTGGACTTGGACGTATACGGGAAACTAACACTGACATATAATATCCTTTTTACCTCTTGCTGCAGATATGGAGGGAGTATCAAGTGTCCTATTCTTGCCTTTTCCTTCTTTGGAGCAATCAAAGTCTAAAAATCAGTTTACAAATGAGAATCAATTATATCCATCTTGACAGCTATTGACGCATACCAGGTCCCAGCACGAGAGCACACGTACACATGGGACTCGCTCACTTTATTTTTTGTCCCAACGCAAGCAACCAGCTTTATTTACCAAACATTTACTAGTACTCGTGTATTTTACCAAAAAGAAATTTTAAAAAAAAATCTTTGGCTCTCTCACTTTATTTGCGGGAATGCAAACTCACTGTGGCCCCCGGGCTTATTGCCGCTTATGGCTCCTAGAAGCCATAAGCCCTCTAGAAGGGCTTAAAGCCACCTAGCTGTGGGAAGAAACACCAACAAATCCCCATTCCTAGCTAGAAGCCTCAAAAGAGAGGCTTCCCGAGCTTCTTAGGCCTGACCTTACGAGATTACCCTTGAAGTTCAATTAATTTACCCGCAAATGCCATCCTTATATGAATGAAATCCCTAGCATTTTTTCCTCCTATTCTCCCCCATCCCACCTGCCTCACCCCATCGCGCACGACGCCCTCTCCCCATCCCCTTCATCGCCATGCCGGCGCCGACGCCGACGCCGCGCCATCCGAGCCGCGCCCTCCCCTTCTCCCCGCCAGCCCAAGCTCCTCCTCCCCTCCTCCCCACCAGCCCAAGCAACCCCCCCTCCCTCGCTCCGCCGCCTCGCTGCCCCTCCGCCCGTCGACCCGGCCAGCCCGAAGCCCCGCCTCCCCTCCGCCCCCAACGCTCTCCGGCCCTCGTCCCCTCCTCTCGCCCAGCCCGAAGGCCCTAGTCCCCGCGGCCGTCGGCCACCTCGCTCCCCCTCCCTCCACTGGCGGCCACTACCGCCGCCTCCTGTTGCTCCAGATCTGCCACCGGGCGCCGCCTCCCCCCGCTGACCCGAGGTCCCCAGGGCCTGGAGGCCCACCACCAGCCTCCTGCCGCTCCAGATCTGCCGCCGGATGCTGCCTCCCTGCACTGGACGCCGCCGCCGGAGCCGCTCAATAGTTCTTTTGTGTTCTCTGATCTCTGATGTTCCTTTGATCTCTGATGTTTAGTGAAGGAGTTAGGAGAGGCTAAGGATCCATGAACGCATGTTCTTGAATGCATGTTCTTGAGCTCCAATTAACAGCAAGAAATTCCTGTTTAATTCCTATGCAATTAGTTGATTAATTGATTAATTTCTATGTTCCATGTGATTAGTTGATTAATTGATTAATTGATTAATTGATTAGTTGATTAGTTGATTAATTGATTACTGTGATGTTGAATTCTTTGATGTTGTTGAAGGTGAAAAAATTGTGTATCTTGATGCTTTCGATGGTGATAATTGGTATTAGAGATGTTGCATTTTAGTTGATGGTAATAACTCAAAGGGTAGTATAGACTTTGTACAATTTAGCTCATCATATAAGCTCTAAACTCAGAAGCCATCTAGAAGGGAATATGGGTTTGTCAGAGCTTCTGCACACCGGAGTTTCTGGGGGACCATTAAGCTCATCAAGGCTTATGCACAAGCCCCAGCCGTCTAGAAGGGGGCCTGTATTTATTTCAGTTTTGACATTGATGCGTGATGATACAAAACCCATGATACTCAAAATCACATGTACTTTTGCAACTAGACATAGCAACCAAGCTATGGTCTAAAATTAGACCAAAATATCCACTATATAGGCAAGGTATATAGTGGAGGATAATGGTAGAGTTAACAGATTTACTGATGATGACATGGCATCCAGGTATCATCAAGGAGGACGAATCCGGCCCTCTGGCCACATGGCGGGTCAGGCCGACTACTCGGAGTCCGACTTCTACACGGGGACGCCTCATCAACGTGGAGTACAAGACATGGATTAATATCCGCCCGGCATACCCGGAATCTGTTGTAACTAGTTAAGAAACCAATCTGTTAACTGATCCGGACTCTTGTAACCCTATCCTGGTCGCCTATATAAGGCCTGGCAGGGGACCTCCGATCGGTAAGCTCCTTAGTCATAGACAATCTCCATTGTTTCATAGCTCAAGCCACCTCGAGATCGATTCTCCAGGGCTTGCGACACTCGGGATTCAAGCTATACTAGCCACCAAACACAGGACGTAGGGTATTACCTCTCCTCGAGGGCCTGAACCTGTCTAAATCCTGTCTCCCGTGTGCACCCATCCGAATTTGTTGTGCTCACACACCGCCCCATATTCAGTATTGCCGGAATAATACTCCGACAGTTGGCGCGCCAGGTAGGGGGTGCGCATAGATCCATCTACACGAATCTGGATGGGTTTCATTGGCAACAACGACGTTTTCACCCCGGGAAGTGTCATGAGATTCACTTTCATGGACGCTACTCCGGACCCAGGACAGCTTTTCCAATTCGGAAAGTTGAACTTCATCGCCGACAAGGTCGGCAAACTCCACCCCTGCTACTCGGCAGCACGTCGATCAGCAGAGGCTCCATCAGCTTCTCGGCACGGACTTGCCCCTGAATCCGCGCCATCGGCTCCTCTCTCCAGGGACGAGGTTACACCGAAATCGGATCTCCTGTCCACATACGGGTTCACACCCGTCGAACAGAGATCCCGACTGGTGGGTGCCATCGACTCTCTCTTCCCCCTCCTCAAGTATAACTCGGACGAATACGAGAGCTCCGGCAGTCACCACCCGTCCCGAGAGGTCTTCATGGCCAACCCTGATTCGCTAGACGATGGTGATGGCCGACCAGTCCCCATCATGGAACAAACACCGGCTGAGCTTGAAGCCACTCGACTTCGTCTCCTCGCCAAGGAGGAGGAGTTGATCGAGCAACAGACCAGGCTCGCTCGCCAGTGCGACGAACAACGGCGCAATGACGACATGAGGGCTCGAGGACGCCAAGTCCATAACGAGTTTTGCATGCGTGAAAGGGACGGAGTCCCAATATTTCCGCTTCCGAGTCACAACATCGTCGCGGCCACAATGGCGGCACACGCCATTGAAATCCTCGAGGGCACCCCAGGACATGACGAACTCCAGCGACTCCGCGTCTTGCTAGAAGAAACAGCCCTTCAGCAGGCCGAAGCCTCAGGAGACCGCGCAGGCTCTTCAGCAGGTGCTAGGAGTCGGCGCTCTACCCCTTCGAGAAGTCCGCCCACCATGGGTGGTCACCATGTAAGTCCCGACCGTCGTCAGCCGGCCGGAACGGTTCACAAGCGACTAGGGCCCAATCGTGACGCCCACGGCACCATAGTCGCACGGAGCCGCGCCCGTCAGGACGCGGACAAAAACGCTCACCGAGTCGGGCCGGTCCTTAGCCAACTCGGATCGGATCAGGATGCGCGGAACCCCGCAGACGTCGGAGGGAGCGCCCATCGAGGTCCCGAGAGGGATGACCGTGGCAAACACCACGACGACAGCGGCGCCACTAGCCGTGGCCGTTCACCGACCTCCTCCGGCATGGGGTATGCGGGCCCGAAAGCATTCGGCACCCGCATCCGCAGCGTCATCTTCCCGTCGCGATTCTGAGTCACCGGCATCGACAAATACACGGGTGAAACTCGGCCAGACTTTTGGCTGGCTGACTACCACACAGCGTGCAGGACCAATGGGGGCAACGACTACGTTGCGATCCATTATCTGCCACTGTTTTTAGCTGACTCAGCACGAGCCTGGTTCACCAGCTTACCTCCGGGTTGCATCCAGTCATGGAGTGACCTCGAGACCCTCTTCGTGAACAACTTCCAGAGGCACTTACAACAGGTCCGGGAATATGTGGGATCTCCACAGTTGTACCCAAGAGGCGGATGAGACTCTCCGAGAGTACATCCAGCGTTTCTCCGAGAAGAAAAATTCTCTACCTGAGGTCCGGGAGGATGACGTCATCACCGCTTTCTCCAAGGGAGTTCGAAGCACCGACCGCATCCACAAGATAGCGCGCAAGAACCCCCAGACTATGCGCGAGCTCTTCGATATCGCCAATAACTTCGCCACTAGCGAAGAGGCCGTCCGCAGTGCTACCAGAAACGACAAGGGCAGGGGCAAGGGCAAGGCGCCCGAATCTCCCAGTCGGGATGCTCACCCCGAGTCGTCCAGAAAGAAGCACCGAAAGCGCAAAGGCGGAGATCTCGTTGCTGCAGCTGAGCGCGCACCGCCGCGCCGTCCTCAGCGCACCAACGCAACCTTCGAAGAGATGATGAGTCAACCGTGTCATTTTCATGGACCCAAGTCCAACCACCTGACCCGCGACTGCAACCTCTTGAAGAATTTGAATAAGCCCTACGTCCTCAATCGGAGCAAAAAAGAGCCCCCTCAGGACGAAGGTGACGAATTCCCAAAAGAGACCACTTGCCTGATGATCTTTGGCGGACCCAACGGCTATGAGTCCAAGCGTCGCCAGAAGATCACAGATCGAGAGGTCAACGCAGTGGAATCGGCCATGCCCAAGTACTTGCGATGGTCCGAGTCCGTGATCTCCTTCGGCCGCTCGGATCACCCCGACTACATTCCCCATCCGGGAAGATTCCCCTTGGTGGTGGACCCGATCGTTTGCGTTGTCCGCCTCACCAAGGTCCTCATGGACGGTGGGAGTGGTCTTAACATCCTCTACGTCAAAACTCTTGACGACATGAAGATCGCTCGCTCCGAGATCAAGCCGACTGGTGCCCCCTTCCACGGGGTGGTACCCGGCAAGATGGCGAGTCCACTCGGGCAGGTCAGCCTGCCCGTCACTTTTGGTACTCCCGACAACTTCCGGACTGAGACCCTCACCTTTGAGGCCGTCGACTTCCCAGGATCGTATCACGCCATCTTGGGGCGTCCCTACTACACCAAATTCATGGCTGTCCCCAGTTACGTCTACCTGAAACTCAAGATGCCGGGCCCTAGCACGCATACACGTGCGACCTGGAAAATTGCAACCTCGCTGCGGCTCAGGTCGCTGAGGCCGAGGTTAACAACCTCAAGTCGGCCGCGGTTGAGAAAGCACCCCCGGCCAAGAAAGTTTCAGCATCGACATCGTTCCAGTCGGCGCGGGACACCAAATCGATCCAACTCGACCCTGAAGACTCCTCCAAGACGACGCAAATCGGGACTGCGCTCAGCGACAAATAGGAAAGCGTGCTCCTCAGCTTCCTTCAGGACAACTGGGACATCTTCGCATGGACATCTTCCGACATGCTCGAAGTTCCAAGGGAGGCTGCCGAACACTCTCTGAATGTTCGGCCGGATGCCAAGCCGGTCAAGCAGCACTTACGCCATTTCGCTGAGGATAGACGTCAGGCAATAGGAGAAGAAATAGCCAAGCTTCTAGCAGCTGGCTTCATTAAAGAAGTGTATCATCCCGACTGGTTAGCGAACCCAGTTCTTGTTTACAAAAAGAATGGAAAGTGGAGAATGTGTGTTGATTATACTAGCCTTAACAAGGCATGCCCCAAAGATCCTTTCACTCTTCCTCGCATCGACCAAGTGATCGATTCCACGGCTGGGTGTGAAATTTTATGTTTTCTTGATACTTACTCGGGCTATCACCAGATCAAGATGAAGAAGGATGACGAGATCAAGACGTCTTTTATCACTCCAATTGACGCTTTTTGCTACGTCTCCATGCCTTTCGGCCTCAGAACGCAGGCGCTAAGTACCAACGGTGCATCCAGCGTTGCCTTCAGTCGCAGATCGGCCGAAACGTACAAGCCTATGTTGATGATGTGGTGATCAAGTCCCAGAAAAGTGAAGACCTCTTAAGTGACTTGAGAGAAACCTTCTCCAACCTTAGGAGATTCGGTATGAAGCTCAACCCCGAAAAATGTGTGTTCGGGGTCCCTTCGGGCAAGCTACTCGGTTTCATAGTTTCCGAACGGGGAATCGAAGTCAACCCGGAGAAGATCGACGCCATCGTCAAGATGGGTCCTCCAAAGAGCCTCAAAGATGTCCAACGGCTGACCGGGTGCATGGCAGCTCTCAGTCGGTTCATCTCCCGACTTGGCGAGAAGGCCATGCCCCTTTACAGGCTCATGAAGAAGTCGGAAACCTTCACTTGGACATCCGAGGCCCAGAATGCTCTCGACGGCTTGAAGAAGTTCTTAACCACCCCCCGTGCTGGCGTCCCCAATGCCCAACGAGCCGTTGCTTCTTTATGTCGTAGCAACTACTCAGGTAGTTAGTACCGTCTTGGTTGTGGAACGCTCCGAGCCCGGCCATATCCAGAAGGTCCAGCGCCCGGTCTACTTCATCAGTGAAGTCCTCTCCGAGTCCAAGGCGTGGTACCCTCAGATCTAGAAGATCATCAACGCGGTGTTCATAACATCACGGAAGCTAGTCCACTACTTCCAAGGACACCCCATTACGGTGGTCAGCTCCTTCCCGATCGCTGACGTCATCAACAATCGCGACGCCACGGGTAGGATTGCCAAGTGGGCGATGGAACTAATGGCCTTCAGCATAGTTTACGCCCCCCACACGGCCATCAAGTCCCAGGCTCTCGCCGACTTCATGGCCGAGTGGACAGAAGTCCAGTCTCCACCCTCCGTCATCGACCTCGAACATTGGGTACTCTATTTCGATGGTTCTCTGATGCTTCAGGGCGCGGGGCTGACGTCGTGCTCATATCCCCCAAATGCGAGCGCTTCAAGTACGTATTACAGATCCACTTCCCGGCATCTAACAATGTTGCCGAGTACGAAGCTTTACTTCATGGTCTTCGACTTGCTGCTTCACTCGGGATTAGTCGCCTCCTGGCCCGCGGAGACTCCGAACTGGTGGTCCGGCAGGTCATGAAGGATTGATCATGCAGAGACCCCTCCATGGAAGCCTACTGCCAAGAAGTGCGCAAGCTCAAAGCCAAATTCGACGGTCTTGAAATTACCCATGTCCTACGCCGAGACAACGAAGCCGCGGATGCACTCGTCAAGCTGGGGTCCAGTCGGGATGTCGTCACGGCTGGAGTTTTCCTCTAGGAGTTGCATACCCCCTCCATCAAGGCGGAGACAACACCCGAGACCGAAGAACAGTAAGTCCAGGAACGCGACGCCACCCAGCAGCCCTCACCAGAGGTCTTGGTCGTCACTCCCGACTGGACAACGCCCTTCCTTGATCACCTCCTACGGGACGTCCTCCCGCCGAACCAGACCGAGGCGCGCCGCATCGCGCGACGCGCCAAGACCTTCGTCATCATCGATGGCGAACTTTACAAAAAGAGCACCTCCGGGATCCTCAACCGGTGCATCCTCCAAGATCAAGGAAAGCAACTGTTGTACGATATCCACTCGGGACTGTGCGGACACCATGCGGCGCCCAAGTCGCTAGTCGGAAAAGCCTTCCGACAAGGTTTCTACTGGCCAACCGCCGTATCAGATGCCGAACACATCGTCCGCACCTGCGAGGGATGCCAGTACTTCGCCCGGCAGACATACTTGCCAGCTCAGGCCCTCCAAACTATCCCAATCACCTGGCCCTTCGCGGTCTGGGGTCTGGACATGGTTGGTCCCCTTCAAGAAGGCTCCCGGGGGCTATACACACCTTTTCGTCACAGTCGACAAGTTCACCAAATGGATTGAAGCCAAGCCGGTGGCCACGATAACTGCAGAAAAGGCCGTCGAATTCTTTCGGGACATTATCTTCCGTTTCGGCATGCCCAACAGCATTATCATAGATAATGGCACCCAGTTCACTGGGCGAACTTTTCTCCAATTCTGCGATGACTACAACATCAGCCTTGACTTTGCCGCCGTGGCACACCCGCGCACCAATGGGCAAGTCGAGCGGTCCAATGGTCTGATCATGCAAGGCCTCAAGCCTCGGATCTTCCAGCGACTGAATAAATTCGCAGGCAAATGGGCAGTCGAGTTACCATCAATGCTTTGGAGCCTACGGACTGCGCCCAACCGATCAACCGGTTATACACCTTCCTTCATGGTCTACGGAGCCGAAGCTGTCCTCCCGACTGACTTGGAATACGGCTCCCCACGCGTCCGCACCTTCAACGAGGCCGAGTCAGAAGAAGCAAGACAAGACGCTCTCGACCAACTCGAAGAAGCACGCGAAGTTGCGCTCCTCCGGTCGGCTAAGTACCAACAGGGCCTACGACGCTACCACAGCCGGCATGTACGCGGCCGCTCGTTCAACTTCGGCGACCTGGTTCTACGCCGAGTCCAATCCAGCAAAGAGCAGCACAAACTCTCACCGCCATGGGAGGGTCTGTACATAGTCGCTGAGGTGCTACGCCCGGGGGCTTACTGGTTGAAAGACGGCGACGGCAACGTCTTCACCAACACATGGAACATCGAACAGCTACGTCATTTCTACGCTTAAACCCTTTTTCTGATATCTCGGAAACATGAATAAAGAGACTTCTTTTGCTCCACTTGAAACAAGTTCCTTTTCCCGACTGACCCGCTACGCCTGTTCGTAGCGGGCACTCGGCAACTACACGGTTTTCCCCGTACTCGTGAACTATTTTAGTACTGTGTATATAATCCGACGTTAACTCTTTGACTCCAATCGCTGGTTTACGCCGCGACCTTATGCTACATGGGACACACGCCTACGGCTAATCCCTACGCTAAGGAGGCTACGACGGGTTGGTGAAGAGCAGAAACGAACGAACAAACATACACACGAACAAAGTTTGTTCATGACTAAAATAACATTACTTGCATATTACAGTAGTCAGTACAAAAGTCACTCGGCATACCCGAGTCCTTACAAAAATTACTCGGCATCCCCGAGCAGTTCACAACTACTACTATTTCCTACAGGCCTGCGCGATCCATGAGGGAGTCCGCCGTAGACTCAACGATACTCATCATCTCCGGAACATCTTCGTCTGGGACGTCAGCAGCGTATCCCTCCCCGATCGCCTGCATGTCCAGCAGTAGATAGTGAGACCGCGCCACCGCCAGAGCTATGGTGGCCCCCGTCCGTGCAGCTTCCGACTCTAGTTTCTTCAGCTGGTCAGGCGCTTGCTTCAGGCACTCCACGACCGCCTCTACGGAGTCCGGGGCCGGTTCCTCTTCCCAGATGGCACCGCACGCTACCCGTCCCGCCGTCAGCAACGGCTCGGCCATCTCACGGGCCTTCCTGAGGCGCGCTTTAAACTCTACAATGACAAAACGCAACTGTGAGCAAAAAGACCAATGGGCCCTGACAAGCTCCAAGCCCGAGTCAAAAAGCTTACCAGCTTCGGCGTCGGCGGCTCCCCTCTTCGCCGCTTCGGCAGCCGCCATCGAGTCGGCGGCCTTCTTGGACATCGACTCGGCTGTCTTCTGAGCATTCCGCAAACTGCCATCGAGCATGTTTGCCCTGCTCTCGAGATGCTCCGCGCGGGCTTTCTCAGCCAAGAGCATCTCCTGGAGCTTGCCGGATCGATCCTTGGCGGCGTCGAGCTCCTGGGCGCGGGCCTTCACCACCTCGAGCTCCGCCCTAAGTTTCGCGGCCTCATCCTCAGCGGCTGCAGGAGACAACCCATCAGTAGGCCAAGAGGCGAAAAGGGCAACAAGCGCAAGTCAGACTCCTCACCTTTGGTTCGGGCGATCTCCTGGGAAAGGGCCGCCTACAGAGCAGTAATTTCAGCCCCGCGCTTGCGGGCCATGTCCTCCGCCGCCTGCCGACTCGCAGCCAGTTTATCCTACTCGGCCTTCCGCAGGTCGAGTAGGTCGAAGACTGGCAGCCGATTCTGGAGGAAGGCGGTCTTGTCTTGCGACCGTCGATTCAGTGCCTGCAAAACAGCCACACAAGTTAGGCCAGCCGGGAAAATTAGCAAAGACCCTCCGCTTGGTCCCACGGACCCAGCGGAGGCTCGGGGGCTACACCCTTCGGATGCACTGTTCGTGCACCCAGGGTCAAAACTACAAGAAAAGCAAAGAACCCTCCGCCCGACTATTCTAGTCGAACGCAGACTCGGGGGCTACACCCTCTGGGTGCACTGTTCGTGCACCCAGAGTGAAAACTATAAAAAAAATGCTATGGGCCCTCCGCCCGACTACCTTAGCTGGGCAAAGGCCCGAGGGCTACTCCCTACGGACACACTCCTCGAAAGCAGAGGTGACTCACCTGCATCAACGGGCGCAACCTGCCGTTCAGCAGGTTGGCTCCCTCCTTCACTGTTTTCAGCACAGCCAGGAGCATCTCGCCGAGTTGAGTTGCGACGTCCATCGCGTCGTTCTATTCCTCCTCCTCCCGGACATCATCGATCTCCCGGATAGTCATAGTTGGCCACGCCGGGTCCGATTGCCGGACCTGGAGCGGCCGGAGCGCCAGTTCGGAGGACGGCCGGGGAGGCGGAGCAGCGCTGCACTTCTCGATCGACAGGGGCAAGTTGAGATTGCCCCTACGGTCCTGCGGGGCGGTCCCAGCCGACTCGGGACCTGCTCCTCCCACCGTCTCCGAGCTCCGGCCGGCGTCCACAGGCACGCCTTGAGCGACGCTCCGGTAGAGGGCTCCTCCCCCCGAAGAACGTTAGGCGAGGCGGGTTGGGCGCTAACCCGCTCAGGCGACGCCCGGGGAGGTGACGACATGGCCACACGCGGAGGCGACAAGGGCCGGGCGTCCGACCCGGCAGATCCCCGCTTCGGCTGGACCCCGGGGCGCTCGATGGAGCCTTTGGGATGTCTCCCGTCCTCTGCGTCCTGCAAAAGAAACCCGGGCCTGTCAATATTCGAAAAACACAGATGAACAAGCAGTCACCGATACACTTACTTGGCTGATCGAGGGACGGGGACGCCCTTCTTAGGCTTCGAGGCTCACTGCCCGGGCGCGGCAGCAGTCGGGGCAACCGAGGTTTCCCGTTCCACCTTGAGCCCCGAAGGCTGTGTCGGCATCTCTCTTCTCCCCTCGGCCGGGGGGAACGTCAACTTCGGCTGCCCGAGGAGTTTCACTCGGGGCGGCCGCCGGTGCTACCGGGTCGGGGCCAGCGGAGGAGCCATCCCGCTCTTCCGGGGCAGTCCCCGTGGCGGGCGGAGCCGCTGAGTCAGGATGGGCGGGGGAGCCACCCTGCCCCGATGAAGCGGCGCCCACCGCAGCAGGCGTCGGACCGGCGGCAGAGCCGCCCTGTCCCCCCGGGGTAGGACCCGCCGGCGGCCTTCGTCTCTTAACGCGGAGGGGGACATCATCGTCATCCGCGTCCTCCTCCAGGGCCGGCGCGCTCGGCAGGGGAGGGCGGGATGCCGCGGCTGCCGGCGCCTTCTCCTTAGAAGGTCCGGCGCCCTTCGAGGACCCGGCGCTCTTTGAAGAGCCGGTGCCGGAAGAAGACGCCCCGGCCGCCCCCTGCGGTGGCGGCCCGCCGCTCGGGACATCGGCGTATCGCGGCTGGTTCCATATCTCGTCCTCCGGGAGGGGAGCGTTGGAACAAAAGCCGAACAAAACCTGCAAAGACAAAAAGACAAACCCGAGTGAGACTCGTCGAAGAACTAAAAAAAAGGGGTCGAGGTATCAGTTACTCACCTGACTCGGTGGGTTCGCCCGGCTGAAGGACGGCGGCCGCCCGGAGAAGTCCAGACTCGTCCCCTGAGCCAAGAGCTTCTCGAGCCGGCTTTGGACTTCTCCCTCCGTGCCTTCGGTGGACTCCCGAGTCGCGTCGTCTTCGCCGGTGTACTCAAGCATGGGGTGCGCCCGAAGCTTCACAGGCTGCACCCGCCACCGGACGAAGGTCGCAACGACGACCATCCCGGTGACTGCGGACTGCATCACCTCGGCGAGCTGCGCCATCAGGACAGCAATGCTGTCCTGTTCCCTATCGAGCGGTGGTTCTGACCAGCACGGCTTGACTTCCGGCGGATGGCCCGAGAAGGCCGGAAGCGACGGGTCGGGGCTGGCGCAGTAGAACCAGTTGGCATGCCAGCCCTTGTTCGAGGATTGCATCGGCAGGGCTGGGTAACTCTTCACCGCCCCGGACCTTAGCTGGAACCCGGCGCCTCCCACCACGGCCGGGTTGCCTCTGCTCGGCTGCGGCTTCACCATGAACAGGTGCTTCCACAGGGCGAAGTGCGGTCGTATGCTGAGGTAGCACTCGCACAGCGTGATGAAGCACGCGACGTGGAGCATGCTGTTGGGGTTGAGGTTGTGGAGCTCCAGCCCGTAGAAGTAGAGCAGCCCCCGTAGAAAAGGGTGGACCGGCACCGAGAATCCCCGCTCGAAGAAGGAGCTGTGGATGACCAGCTCGCCGGTGTTCGGAGTGGGGACGGTCTCCCCCGCGGCGGCGCGCCACTCGACCAGCTCTTTGGGCAGCAGCATTCCCAGCCGCACGAGGGTTTCCAGCCGCGCCTTCGTCACCATCGACTTCATCCACGGAGCCATCGGGTCAGCGGAGGAATCTCCTTCACTCAGCAGTTTCCACACCAAAGCGTCTTCTTCGGCTTCGGTCGGATCAGCTTCCCAATGCGGGGCTTGCATCCGAGGTGGCCGGAGTGGGAGTTAGGGTTTTGGGTGGAGTGGCGCTCACGAGTCAATTCGGGTGAAAGGAAGACGAAAGGTTCGGGTGCAAAGGGAATGAGGATGCGTGTGAAGGCGTGGATTGATCCCGCGACCTCTTCGGAATATAAAGGGGAACGGATTGAGCGGTTCGGCTTCCCCCACGTCCGCACGCACCCGGATTCTCCGCGCCCACGATGCGCCCCTTCAGATTCCGCTACGCGCTTCGGACGGGCCACGTCGCGTTTTCTTCCGTGCCCACGACTTAACGGCGCCGCGATTCGTGCCGCTTAATTAAAAGGGGATCCGACGGTTGGCCGTCTGGGTTTAATAGCTGTTCGGAGTACACTCCCGCAAACAGCAACCGCAACGTGTTTCCTGCAAACCACTAGCCGGTCCCCGGCAGAATCGGGACCGGGCGTTACGGTTGTGAAGGGTTTCAGTGGTTGGCCTCAAGCAGGAACGTAATCACCTGAATACACCCGAGTGAAGGGCAGTAATGGCGTGCCTTCTGTAGGCCACAAGTCGGACCGCAACGTGTTTCCCGCAAACCACTAGCCGGTCCCTGGCAGAATCGGGACCAGGCGTTACAGTTGTGAAGGGTTTCAGTGGTTGGCCTCAAGCAGGAATGCAATCACCTAAATACACCCGAGTGAAGGGCAGTAATGGCGTGCCTTCTGTAGGCCACAAGTCGGATGCCGAGCAACTCGGAGCTACCGGATTCTCCATCTGGACCTTCCGAGAATGACGTTCCGGAGGCTCCGGGATCCGGAATTTCCGGATTCAGTGGAATGACTCGGTGTAAGGCTTCGTCACTCGGGAACCTATGCGCCATGACTTGTTTCTCTGGTTCTGACGCGAATTTCGAAGGCATTTCTTCAGGGGACACTAGCTGGCCTTAATCCACTCGGGAAGGCCGGGTGCTACTCGGAAATTCAGTCGGGATTCATGGTACGCCCCACGCTGGGCTATCAGCCGGTCTCTGTCCATCAGGATGGATCGGGTACCATCAGAGTTTACCCGCTATTAGCTCACCCGCCATAATATTCCTACCTTACAGGTGAATGTTACTCGGCTTTTTATTGTCTTTTCCACAGGGGTTCTGTCAGTCCTTCACAATCTCCCTGCAAGCAGAAGTCGCTCGGGAAGCTTGACCAGAAGTGAAGACCGATAGCAGTACGATCATGAAGAACTCGAGGGCTACTGATGATGACATGGCACCCGGGTATCATCAAGGAGGACGAATCCGGCCCTCTGGCCACAGGGCGGGCCGGGCCGACTACTCGGAGTCCGACTTCTACACGGGGGCGCCTCATCAACGTGGAGTACAAGACATGGACTAATATCCGTCCGGCATACCCGGAATCTGTTGTAACTAGTTAGAAAACCAATCTGTTAACCGATCCGGACTCTTGTAACCCTATCCCGGTCGCCTATATAAGACCTGGCAGGGGACCTCCGATCGGTAAGCTCCTTAGTCATAGGCAATCTCCATTGTTTCATAGCTCAAGCCACCTCGAGATCGATTCTCCAGGGCTTGCGGCACTCGGGATTCAAGCTATACTAGCCACCAAACACAGGGCGTAGGGTATTACCTCTCCTCGAGGGCCTGAACCTGTCTAAATCCTGTCTCCCGTGTGCACAAAAAATTATTTCAGATTTTCAAAATACTACTTCCTCGTTTCACTATTTGTGTTTTTGTCTCGAGATAATCCATTTTAAAACATTTATCTATTCAGTATATCAAGAATGTAGTTATATATGATCATTTTCTATTAACTTTATTTTATATTTAGTGCTTATCCTTACGTATAATGAGCTTATGATATA
This sequence comes from Stipa capillata, assembly GCA_019208055.1. Classification (NCBI taxonomy): domain Eukaryota; kingdom Viridiplantae; phylum Streptophyta; class Magnoliopsida; order Poales; family Poaceae; genus Stipa; species Stipa capillata. The sequence goes on from JAGXJF010000360.1 coordinate 381,805, forward strand.
TACAGTTAAGCAGAGTGAGTACTGTTGTCTAGAATAAAAGGGCATGATTGGTTGGATGCTAACATTTGGCATTGCCAATATTTGGCAAAATCAAAAGTTACCAAAAATTGGCAACTTTTTTAGAGGTTGGCAAGAACTAATTGGTAGCCAACCAATTGCTAGCCAATTTTTGGCAACTTGCCAACAATTGGCATGGCAAAAATTGGCATCCAACCAATCATGCCCAAAGATCGTATTTCTTTCAGTTACCGGAGTATAAATGAGTACTGCACAGATGTTCCGACCCGAAGTAATGCAGATTTTTAATTTTGTGGGTTGTGCAGGTCGTCTTGAGCTGGCACAAACAGCGTGTTTGGCAACTGGATGGATGGGGAATGGGAGTTTAGATGTGGAAGTAGGCGCAAGAATGAGGCAAGAGAAATAGCTATTTACTCCTAATCCTCTGTTTGGCTCTGAGTAGAGATTAATATCAATTCCCTCTCCCTCCCATAAATTACCAGGTCGAGAGAAGAAATTGATGTGAGTTTTATTCACCAATTCTCTTTCCGCTTCCCCTTAAACTTCTATTTTCCCCAACTAAATAGATAATGTTTAGTCTCATATCCCTTAACTCTCATTCTCTATCTCTAATTCCCTCCGACCAAACAAAGCTGAAAATAAAATGCCCGTGGCAGAGCGTGGATGATAATCAATCGTACGTGTTTCAAGCAAAAGAAAGACGAAGACCATCTTTCCACAAGAAAAAGATTATCTTTTTTGACAGATTAAAGAAGAATTGAAAGAGCATCCCAAGCAGGATGGGATGGCACCATTAACAATGACCCAAGAGGTGACGAGAGACTCAGGAATCCATCGAAGAAGAAGAAGAAGAAGATCCATTGTCCATCTACTGTTCTAATCCCCACGCTTAACCCACCAATCTTCCAACGCCACCGGCATCGCCGTCGCCATGCCCTCCGACGACGACGAGCTCCTCCTCGTCCAGGAGCTCCCCATGGACATGCACATGAACGACGGCGCCGGCGAGGAGCGCCGCCTGGCCTACCTCCTCCCCCCTCTCGCCGGCGCCCCAGGGCCGCCCCCGTTCCGCCCGCCTCCCCCTCCCGGCGCTGCCGCCTCCGCCGAGTCCCGCGTCTCCTTCAGGGGCTGGCTCGGCGCCCCGCGCCACTGGGATCTCTGGGTCGCCAAGCTCCGCCCGATCCACGAGCGCCTCTGGCGGAGGCTCGGGATCCTGGACGCCCTCCTCGCCTCCACCTACAGGTTCAAACGCGACGCCTCCGCCGTGCTCCACCTCGCCTCCTTCTGGTCCCCCGCCACCAGCACCTTCGCCTTCCCCTGGGGCGAGGCCACCCTCACGCTCGAGGACGTCGCCGTGCTCGGGGGATTCCCTGCCGACGGCTTCCCGGTCCCCACGCCGCTGCCACCGGAGTGGCGCCCGGACGAGGCGGCGCTCAACGGGGTCCGCCTCGGCTTCAACCGAAGCGCCTGCAAGAAGGCGCACCACTCCGCCTGGATGAAGCACTTCCTCACCGACACCGACACGGACGCCGACATGGAGCACGCCGCCTTCCTTGCGCTCTGGCTCACGCGCTTCGTGCTCCCAGGCCACCCGGAGTCCACCATGCGCCAGTCACTCTTCCCGCTCGCCGTCCGCCTGGCGCGCGGTGACCGCATCGCCCTTGGGCCAGCCGTGCTCGCGTCCCTGTACCGGGACCTGCGTGAGATGAAGGCTTACTTGGTGGCTGCCGGTGCCGCCGCGACCGGAGGCAATGCAGAGTTGCTGCCGTCCTTGTCAGTCCATGCGCCCCTCTACATCCTTCAGCTATGGATGTGGGAGCGGTTCCCTGTACTCTGGGCTGGAAAGGCCAACCCCATCAAGGACGGCGAGCCAAGGGCCGCTCAGTGGCATGATGTGGGCAAGAAGATGAGCCCAACGGTGATCTGTGAAGCCCTCAATTCAGGGAAGGACTTTGTGTGGCAGCCCTATACCAGCTCTGTGCAAGAACTGAAGCAGCACAGTGGGTGGGTTCGTGGCAGCGATGTCACTGGGAACGAGGAACTGAGATCACTCGCACATTGCTTGCGTGCTTGTGAGCTTGTGGGGATGGATTGCATTGAGCAATACCTCCCGCACCGTGTTGCAATGCAGTTTGGACTGGACCAGGATGTGCCCGGGGATGTTCCCCGAACCAATGAAGATTGGGCGGTTGCGTGGGAGACCTATGATTTGGAGGGGAAGAACGTAGCTCTCTTCATCCCTCAGTCAGAACCAGGGGTCACGGTTCGGTACACACAGTGGTGGAGGCAGCCAGTGCCACCTTCTGATAATGATGTTGGGGCAGCAAGCATTGCCGCGGGAGGGAAGGTTTCCAAGCGTAAGGTGAAGAAGACACAGGTGGCCATGGAAGCTGAGGCAGAGAAGGAGCGGAAGATGAAAAAGGCTCGAGTCTTACCTAATGATAAAAAACGCAAGCTTGAAGAGCTGTATGATGCAAAGCTGTCGGATTGGCTTGCAGCTGCAAAGAACGGGAGCAGTGGGACTGGTGGTGGCAGCTGCGAAAGGGGATCCTCGCCAAAATCTGATACAGGATCAGACAAGGCCTTGTTGACTAGTGTTGAAACTAGCAAGGATGATATTGTACTGCTTGTGCCAAGGAAGCAGGCGATAACTCCTGCTAAGAAGGATAAGGACATGAATCCACCTATAGGAGGCACAGTGCATTCCGAAGCTAGGTCACTGGTTGGGACGAAGGACAAACGTGTGAATCTGAAGGGCTATATGACAGGTGATGTTGATCATCCAATGAACCAACCATATTTTAAGGAGAAGGAAGCGGTGGTATCAACAGAAATCTGTACATTTCCTGAAGACGCTAAGGGTGAATGGCGCGACATGATTTTGAAGAACACTAATGACCTTGTTAGCAGGGGTACTCCTGATGTCCCTAATAGGCCTGAAGAAGTCAAACCTCCAGTGCCTATGGAGAAAGAAGAATGCAGCGATCACTTGAGTGATGTTGATTGCAATGAGGATGCCAGAGAGGAAGTTCACGCAGCTGATAAGCTCTCAGATGTCTCCAATGAGCCTGAAGCAGGTGCCGTTGTTATGCTGGAGGAGATAAAACTCAATCTTCCTGAAGACAAGTCTTTTGATGTCACAGATAGGCCAGAAGAAGGCACCACTGTTATGTTTGTGCTGGAGAAGGAGGCCAACCTTACAGTTGATGAGCCTTGTGGGCTATCAAATAGATCTGGAGAAGTTACTGCTCCATTCATGGAAGAGAAAGAAGAAAAGGGTGCTGTAGAGGTAGCGGATGAAGGTCATGCAGTTTTAGCAGGAGTTGGAAGAGCTGCAGAGGGAATGAGCTGTTCTATTGAAGTTGTGCTGGGGAGCAAACAAGGAGTTGATGCAGGTCTTATGAACAATCCTCATGATGCAGTGGCTTTACCTGAGGAAATACTTCCAGTTCAGCATGCGAATCATGTTGGTGAATATGTTGGAATGTCATGCATAATGGAGGATAGTAGTGTCGCTGCTGGAGTTCTGGGAACAAATGATGGAGAAACCACTTGTGATGTTGCCGCTGAGGAGCCGAGGGAGGTTTCTTTTATAGAAGATATTGGAGGAGGAGAAAGCAATCAGATGGTCGAGAAAGATAGCAAGCAGAAGCCCCAGGAAGCTCCTCAAGTTGACACTGTAGAATGTGGAGAAGACATTACTCTCGTGGTAAAAGACAACAAGGGTGAGCACGAAAATGTTCCTCAAGCAGTGGAGGAAGTTGTCATCGACAATAATATGGCTGCAGTTCTTCTGGCTGTTCCTAAAGAAGAGAATGCACATGTGGATAAAGCTCTGAATCTAGCAAAGAAAGACACGGAAGATATGCCCAAGGAAGTTGTAGAAGTAGAGGGTGCAGAACAGGAACAAATTAATACTTTGGCAAAGGCGGGTGCAAAGGAGGAGCGTAACAAAGTTGCTGAAGTGGAGCATATAGACATGGCAGAGCCAAAGATGCGTGCACAGTTTGATGCTGAGAAGCCTGAGGAAGCTGCAGAAGCAGGGCATGCAGAGATGGATGACGGTAAGAGACTAGCAGGGACAGATACTGATGGCAAGCCTGGGGATGTTCCTGAAGTTGGGCATGCAGAAGTGGAAAAGGCTAGGGAGCTCATGGAGAACAACGTTGATGAGAAGCTAGGAGAGGTTTCTGACGTGGATACTGATGGGAAGCCTGGTCATGATGTTGGGCATTCAGAAGTGGAAAATGCTAGGGAGCTGATAGAGAATGACACTGATGAGAAGCTGGCAGAGGTTTCTGGCTTAGTGCATGCAGAAATGGAAGAGGCAAAGGGTTTGATGAAGGAAGATACAGACAACAAGTTTGAGGAAGTTTCTGAATTAGAAAATACAGGAATGGATGGAACACATGGGCCAATGGAGGAAGTTACTGAGAGTAAGCCCAAGGAAGTTCTGGAGATGAATGCAGAAGTGGAACAAGCCAATGGCCCTGAGATGGATGATGATAGGCCTGACGGCATTCTGCAAGTAGATCTGCCAGCAAGAGATGAAGCCAGGTGGTTGGCCAAGGAAGATACTGAAGACAATACTACAAAAGTTCCTCAAGTAAACCATGACCAAATGAGAGATGATGCACCAATTGAGAAAGATACAGAGGAAAAGCTCAATGCAGATGGCAAGGATTTACCAGTGAAGGAAGTAGATGAGTCCAAAGAGGTTTTTCTAGCGGAACAAGCAGAAAGGGAGGAATGCAAGGTGTTAACTGACAAAGGCACCCAGGAGAATACCAAGGATGCTCTTGGGGTGAAACAGGCAGAAGGACCAGGCAAGGCACGGACAGCAGAATATATGCATGACTACATTGAGGAAATTACTCTAGCAGAGCAGGTGGACGGACAAAGCGAAAGGCTCACAAGGATAGGTGTTGAGGAGAATCCCGAAGAAATCACTCAAGCACAGGGAAAAGAATTTGACAAGGATATGATTGAATCTTCAAAGAATTCAATCAATAGTGAGATGCTACATAGTTCAGCTAGCATACAGTCAAAAGAAGAGCAGAAGGAAGTTTCTGTTGAAGGCATGATGGAGAAGCAATGCATTCAGGATGTTGGGTTGATAAATAAGAGGGAATCATCATCTGATGGAGCTGCTGTGACAGTTGGAGGAGTAGATGACCACAAAACTTTGGACATGCATGAGGTGAGTGTGCTTGAAATCTCTCTGTGTGTTAACTGGTAGGGTAGCTAATGTGATCGTTTTCTTTTGCAGGAAGTGGCTGTGAAACATATACAGGACTGTAGAATCATATGTGATAACAAGGAGACACAAATATTGGAAGACAGCCATATGATAGACAGTGAATTTAAGTCTGATTTGGTTATTATGGAGGTTGATGAAACTCAGTCTACAGGTGGAATTCAGAACCATGAAACTTTGGACTTGGACAAGGTGAGTGCGCTTGCAGAATCTCCATCTGGAGTACCTTATCTGAATCCTGACAGTTGGTCTTTTGCAGCAACAAACTATGGAGGAAGGACAAGATATAGGACCTGCAATTGAGAACAGGAAAATGGTAATGTGGGGAGATGCCAATATGCTTGGTTGCGGTGAATTTCAAACTGATTCACCCGAGACGAAGGTTAATGAGGTCAGGTCTACCAAAGGGATACAGAACCAGCAACATTTGGACATTAAGGAAGTGAGTCTACCTACAAAGTTAACTTTTCTTTGATTGGTGGAATCTGATCATGCTCTTTTATAGGAACAGGTATTGGAAGAAGGACCGGAGTGTGAAATTACAGATGGAAATGGAAGACCCTTGGAAGTGACCAATACACTTGGTGGTGGTGGAGGGGATACCATTGCGGTTGCTGTGGATGTTAATGAGGCTAATTCTGTTGAAGGAATGCAGAACCAGGACGCTTGCAACACTAAGGAGGCAAATGCATTTTCAGAATATGCATCCGCGTTAACTATGGTTTAATCTGACAAGGCTGCTTTACAGTTGCAGGTAAAGGAGAACAAGCAGCACCATGGAGTTGGAGATGCGAACAAGAAGATGATTTTGGAAAACACAAGCACAATTGATAGTGGTGAATTGAAATCTGATGCAATTATTGTGGGGGTTCATGGGGCTGAGTCAAGAGAGGCAACACGAAACCAGTGGGCTTTAAGCATGGAGAAGGTAATGTAGTTTTGAATCTCCTCTCTCTCTCTCTCTCTCTGACTAGTGTAATCTGATGAATCTTGTTCACAGGAACCGGCAGTGCAGAAGAAGCAGGATGAGGTAATGGCAGATGAGAACAGAACGACAATTTTGGTCGGCATAGATGTGCCTGAATGTGGTGGAGCGAAACCTGATGGGACCATGACTCATGAGACTCTTCCTTCAATACAAGCTGTTAATATAGCAGGGGATAAAAATACGTCAAAGAACCAGCAGAAGGGTGTGCGCCTGGGAGACCACAATATATCAGATGTCGAAGGCTCTGAATCAAATCAAACTGCAAGAAAGGTGTCCAAGGGGGCTCTTCCACTAGAGCTTGAACACCAGGTCGAAGTGAAACAAGAAATTTTGGAGAATAGAACAGAGCTGTCCATTGGTAGAGAAAATGATGAAGCATTTGAACAAGACCAGAGCTCTACAGAGGATGCTACCATTGCTCCTTCAAGTATGGATCACCGGAGTGAGAATAACAACAAATGGGCTGAAGAATCAATAAAAAATTATGGCAAGTATGCTTCTGATCCAGTAAACAAAGGTTGCCAGACCAGTAAATTTGGCAGATCAAGTATTGAAGAGGTTAGGAGAATCCGTAATGGCAGGTCTATCTATGTGAATGACATAAAAGAATCACAGGGAAGAATTCCTTCTGAACCATCAAACAGAACACATACAAACAATGTTGTGTATTATTCTCGGCATGGAGTTCAGGAGCCAGTTTCAGTCATCAAGGATATCAAAGTGCCCTTGCATGATAGTGCAAGGGTTTGTGGAAGAGATCGTGCACTAGAGTTAGTGACAGGTCCACCAGAAGAGACTTCTCGATGGAGACAAGAACAATATGCACTTAATATTTTAGAAGATGTGCAAAATGCTCGCGTTGCTGAGAAAACTAGGATGGAGATGGAGATCAGAATACTAAAGGCACAAATTGCTAGCATGCAGAGACAAGTGATGAACTTGGATCATGTTGGTGAGGTTACTTCCAGATCAAAAAGGCATTGACCTTTTCATAGTCAACATGCAAAAATGTTAGTTTTGCACAAAATTTTGATGTAGAACTGTACAGCTTTCCTTTGTGAAACCAAACACCAAAGCATGCTAGTTTGTCTTTTACATGGATTTGATTTAAATTGCTAACACACTAGGAAATGGAGAGTTTTACATTCTAAAAAAGTAAGCCTTTGGAAGTCCATGTATAGTGAGTGAATTTTAACATGCCTAAATTTATCCAGTGGAGAAGCGGATTGATGGGTAGTTTTTGGGTGCAAAGTCGGTTTCTCCTTAAATTCTAAATGCTTGATCACCTAGAAGGCAAGGATATATGAAAAATTATAGGTAATTTTTAGCTGTGTTCTAACATGTGACAGTGAAAGCAATGGCAATTCTCTGTTGCTAAGCGCTATCTGAGCTGATACTTTCAGAAGATCTCATGCTCTGTGAAGCAGGAAAAAAATATTACAAACCTTGCATTTGAATACGACAACAGCCAGTCAGTTTTATTTAGGGCCTTAAAAAAGGAAAGTAACAAAAGAGCTCGTCAACCACTTGAATCCGTAGAGAAAGAGAGTTCAGTGCACAGAAAGACACTATATGTAGCAGTTAACCTGCAGGAAATGAACTAGACAAGAACAGGAGCCGGAGGAGGAGCAGCAGAGACCGGCCGTGCTGCGGCTGCCGTCGATGACGGCGCTGGCTTCCCGCGGCCCATGGTGAAGCCGCGTGTCCCGTCGGGCATCCTGGGGCCCTGGGGAGGCTGCCTGGGGCTGAATGGGCACTTCTGGGACGCCTGACGAGGGCTCGATGGGTCCAAGTGGCCGACCACGCCGGCGGGAGCAGACTGCGGGCTGTGCGGCGCCACGACGTGCAGCTTCCCTCGCCCTCTTGCCCACCCTTTCTTTCCCCCGTTCTGGTGATCCTCCGCCTGTTTGCGCCACATTATTCTGATCAACTGTCTGCCTAATTGAACGGGAAAATTTGGTACTGAAATTCAGCCAGTGACGTGCTTACATGAGCTTCAGGCGAGTGGACGGCTTCTGATGTCGGGGAGTCGGATGAAATCTGGGAGTGCGGTGATTCGTCATCGGAGCCAGCCAAGTGGTCGAAATCAGGCCGCTTCAGCCTCATCACTGACTTGGGCTGTGACAGGAAAGAAAGGTCACTAACTCATGCTGCATCGCCTGCAGATTACTATTGATTTGTAAGGAGAGGGTTCTTACGGAGCGCCTGGGCACTGTGCGCACGCGGAGACCTTTCCTCCAGTTCCGTTCGTCGTTTAGCTTCTCCACCTGACAGGGAAAGAAATATAATTAGAGGTATCTCGTCACACCCATCAGTCTAGCTGCATGTAAGAGCCAATGATCTCAATTTCTGAAAAACTGACAAGTACTGAGGCGCTTAGTACTCACCGCTTTCTCAGCTTGCTGTGAGGTCTCGTATTCCACAAGAGCATGCATCTTTGACAAAAGCACAGGGTAAAAAAGTATCAAATTTGGATTCTTTTGCACATGTATAAACAGTTTTGCTGGGAGAAAAGTGTTTACTGTTCTCAGTCTGATCTAAGCTAACATTGAACTTTTCAATTCATACAGTCAGCCTATGCGAAATACCTTGCTACTCACTAGTGTGTCTGACTTGGAAGCCCTTGCCGAGCTAGGCTCTTGAGGGTGGCAAATCTTGATGTTCTTCACACTGATTGGCGTAAGTTTATATAATAAACCGTCAATCGACGATATATATGTATGTCAGATCCTTGTATATATGTTATCTATTGCAATCTGAAACTTTGAGGATTTGCCTTGTCTGACCTTCCAACGACGCCGAAGATCTTCTCAAGGCTGTTTCTTGATGAGTCCTCTGGCAAATTCTCTGCTATGATCATCCGAGACTGCGTAAACAAAGAGAAGGTTCAGCACAGCAGAGAAATCCTGGCAATGGTATGCGTTGCTCACTGACCTGAAGTTCTTCTTTGTGCTTCTCAGTGAAGGGCTGCCTGCGCCGGACTTTCTTGCCATCATCGCTGACAGTCTGCAGCCCACAGTTTCATGATCTTATGACAAGAGTGTTCCATCTGCTTGCTGCAACAAACAATGTTATGGGTGGTTGCTGAGTAGGTGCCTTACAAGCTTTGTGGAGGTACGAAGAGCCTTAACCAGCATCTGGTTGGTTGCTCCCAGAGACTTGATCTTCTTCCAGGATGCAATGACTGATAAGGGAACTGCATGCATGCCCAAACATTAACTGTAAAGAAATATAAGTAGTATGAATATTACTACCCCGGCCCCTTATTTTTTTTCCCTAAAAATAAATATAATCTCTGAATATATATTGTGGCCGGTGTTGGAACTTACCATAACCTTCGGAATCTTTGTTCATGATCTTGAGCAAGAACTCGTTGGCCACGAGATTGATGTCGCTGAACTGGTACTCAACCTGCTTGACGATCTTCTGCGCGACGTCGACGGTGCCCTTGGCCTGGGCGCTGTTGCTGGCGGCGGCGAACTTGGTGTGGGCGAAGTCGGGCATGAAGAAGACGGGCTCGTGGTCGTGGAGGAAGCTCCAGTCCGGGGCGAGCCCCGCCTGCATCTGCAGGAAGGGCGAGCAGTAGCCGCCGGCCGGCGCGGACATCGGGGTGGCGGTGGGCGACATGGGCACGAACTCCGGCGCGTGCACGTTGAACTTGAAGGACGCGGGCGCCGTCATCGGCGTGGGTGGCACCGCGGCGTCGACGGCATCCGCGGCCACGTGGGTGGCGTCGCTGGTCTCCTGCGCCATGGCTGGGCTGGGCTGGGTTGGATGGAACGAGCGGAGCGGAGCGGGGAGCGGCGTGTTATATAAAGGCAGGGAGGAAGACGAATGGTTGGTTGGTGTGTGAGTCGAGAGCGTTTCATGGCCGCTTCTCCCGCGCGCGCGCATGCACGCCCGGGTGTCTCTCCGACTTTGACCGTTGCAACGAGGGATTCCGCTTACATCTAGGGCCTACCTCGTTAATTTGGATCAGCACCTCCTACCCTTCAGTATGTGATATGCCATGGTATCCGGCCACTACCAATCTGACACAACTTGGTCTCCATCAACTTTGGCTCTCTTTTGCAAGTAAGTTAACCATATCGGCTATCAGAGTTCAGTCGGTGAGGGCAACCTCTTCTTCCTTCTCAGCCTAGATAATTCCTCTCACGTTTTTCAGTTGCCTTCCCGTAAGCTCAAGTATGCTATGCTCCAGTTGCATGCATTGACACGCAGCTAATACCTGTAAATCATCATGGTTTCACATCTTGCCATGACAGCATTATTAGCTCATCGCGTTTCAGGTATAAGCTGACATGCCAATCGCCATTCCTCATCGTCGTAGCTGCAGCATTGTAGCATGGCATCACAAGGAAGCTAATCTGAAATTACTAACATCATATATTGCAGCTGCACCATTGCGAACATAAAAAAAAGGTGCCGTATCTGGCATTCATAATATCCGACATCGCACTAAACAAGTGTTAACAATAGTTTCATCAGGCAGAAACAACGAAATGTCTTGTCCATGAGCGAGACTTTTAGCTAACAGAAAACAATTTCCAGAAAAAAAAATAGCAACACGCAGGATTTCATGTCTTGAGGACTCTAGCAGAGTTGAAGTAAGGTTTAATTAGAGACATCAGGTAGAATGACAGCAAACTAGCATCTCTCAAGCCATGATTTTGGCCGACCTCATGTAAAGGCTATCCACAACCTTCCCTACGTTCGAAATCGTTTCGAGCGTAGCAGGGAAAATAGCCTCGGTCTTGGGGTCCTCGAAGATAATGAGGTAGCCAGCACCCTGATCCAGAGTCCCTGCAAACTTCTTGTCGAGGATCATCTGCGACAGCTTCTTCTCCACATGGTCGATCGGCAACTCGATCATCTCTGCTATATGTGCGATCTCCACTCTTGAGTAGGGCTCAATCAGTCTGCACAGATTCTGCTCCAGGAGGGTATCATACAGTGATGAAAGATGCCTGTGGACGATAGGATCCTCCTCCAGCTGGGCTTTGTAATCACGAAGAGCAGTTTCAAAGAACTTCAGAGATCTTTTTGAGTAGGCATCTGCGACAGCTTTCATAGCATCGACATCAGGACCCACATACTTCAGGCCAGCCTTAGATGAGATTATTCCTGCAACATCATCAGCTTGGTTAACCATTATCTTGCACAGAAGCATGTACTTCAAGCAGAAGATGGCCTTAGGATCCTCCAGTGCATTAAAGGCTTCAAAAGCTTCAAAGAAGTAACTGTAGGCAGTCTTGTAATCCTTCTCTTCAGCATGAAGGATTCCGCTCTGCAGATCAATAGTGCCCTGCTGCGCTGGTGGAACATAAATGGCATTCGCTGCAGTTCTTGCGGCAGTCAGAGAAGCTTTGGCCTTTGGCAAGTTTCTCAGAGAGAAATGGAGTTTGCTCTCCAGAAGGTCAATGTCCACAAGAAGCAATTTGTCATCCAGCCTCCTGACTTCCTTGATAAGACCAGAAAGGAGGGTAAGAGCTTCAGTATACTCCTGACTTTCTAACAGAAGGGCCGCTAGCCTCGCTTCCACACGCTGCCTGAGGAAGGTACGCTTCTCTGCACGGGTCCATTCCACCATCTCCTTGCAGAGTGAAATCTGAAGATCAGATGTTCCAGGTATCTTGGCAACAGCATCGATGATGCCACGTACAATCTTTGCAGTCTTCGCCTTGGGAATCAGAGCAAAAAATGATCTGAGCTGGGTCAAAAGATTCCGAAGCTCCTCAGCTCTGTTCTCTTTTGTGAGATAGTTTGTAAGATTCGTGATGGCAAGTTCTTTTGTTCTCACTGCATCTGCAGAAGAAGAAGGGTCTTCAAGCACACGGTAGAGGATTGAAATGGATTCTGAAGCATCCTTGGCCTCCTGAGCCATTGCAATCGACTCAGTGGTAGCGGGGAGATATGATGATTGCATTGAAGAAGACATGATCACCACACCCTGTTGTAACAGAATATGAATTATTACAAAATAAATCAGGGCCAGCCCAAAAGGCGGGGTAAACAATAATCAATACAGGACAGAGAATACTGAATTGTCTGGAAACTATAAATATGAAGAGAAGCACTACCAGCACAAACCAAACAAACAGCTTTAATCAGTTAATGGCTCGACTGGTAACTAGTTGCAACACCTTGTTATCTGACGAGGCCTAAAGTCAAGGCATGAAAAGCAGATATGCTCACACAGAACCTAAGATCAACCGGTAAATACGCCTTTTTTTTCCAAGAAACCTGGCAGGAGCACTTCCTATTCATTAAGAAGAAGAAATTTTGAGAAATGTACAACAGTGACCTTGTTTTTGAATAGGTACAACTAAATAAATAAGCTGTCTTAAACAACCAAACAAAATTGGTTTAGGTGCCATAAGGTAAGTCAGGTCCTGTGCATTCTGGAACAGCTATATCACACTGCACACCAGATTAATAGAACATATACACACCAACACCTTGGGCGCGAGCACTGCTTCGATGGAAAGACTACCTCCACCACCAGAGGTGACAGGCATACTCATTAGTCCATTAGACTCACGAGATAAAACCTAGTGAAGGAAACTGGTCGAAATCGCTATATCTGAGCAGTATAGTAAGATGTTGGGCAAAACCACTAATATCTCAACAGTTGAGGTAAACAAGTTGCTCAAGACAACAAATTTCTCCATGGAAATCAATAAGATGTTAAATTGCATAACAAAACTCACTTTCTCAATTTGGTGAGGTTCCTGTGATCTTCTCTACAAAATTCGGTTCGTTTATTAATGGATACATAAAGCAAGTAAAACCTAGAAGTGAGAAATCCCCAGAAAAAAAAAGATCTAATTGGCCTCACAAGTTACGCCCTTTTGGACCAAGATCTCGTCCTATAAGCAAATCGCTAACAGAAGCACCCTACACCGAGCTGGAAGCGACGAGGTTGGACACTACCGACCTTACAGAACACGAATTTGTTCATATCCAGTAGCAGGATTATCCAATCCACAGCATGACTGAACCCTAACAGCCAGGGAGAGATCTAGGAGAGAGAGAGAGAGGGAGAGAGAGGGAGAGAGAGGGAGAGAAAGAGGAGGAGGAGGAGGAGGGAACGGGGAGGAGGATCGCAGTACCGTGCGAGCGATGGCGGATTTCCAGCGAAGAGGAGGAGGAAGGAAGCGCAACGGCGGGCGGCCAAGAAGATGAGCTGCTGCGGTCTCACTGTGAGGTCTCTCTCTGCTATATGAATTATCCAACTGTCTATGTGCGAATTTCTCAATCTGATTAAAAGTTTCTTTATTTTCACAGTACTCGATTTCGCATAAACAAATGTGGTATAGACTCACTTGCCATTTGATATTTGTACTCGAATTCGCATGATTTTGCAGTTTAATACCAACACAGAACGCGTTTGTCAATTGCGATATGTCGCTTATGTTTATGTTAAGAGTTCTTTTTTTTTGCGGGAAGAACCTGGATTCAATTCAAAGGATCAGTTGTATAAGGACCTCAAAAGTAAAGAAATTACAACGAAGTCCCTGGATACCGGTCGGCCGCTTCCGCCGCCAGAGCGAGTCGGAGTCGCGCCGCCGCCGCCGCTCCCCAACCGGAGCCGGTCGAAACCTTGTTGATGACCATGACGCGGACAGGCGGGAAAACCCTGAACACGTGCCTCGAAGGACCAGCGCGCCGGAGCTGAAGCCACCGCCGACGAACCCTTGAACCGAAGCTTCGATCCAAACACGAGACCTTGTCGGCGCTCACGCACGGCAAGGAAACCTAAACAGCAACCAGAAGCTCCACTCGCCTCCCGACGGCGCGCAGCACCACTGGAGCGAGGCCGAGACGGGGAGACCTTATTCCAAAGCGACGGCGCCACCATCGCCTCGTCGCCGTCGACCGGAGACCTACCTGCGCAAAAGAAAGAAACAAAAGCCACCCCCCCGGCTCGCCCGGGGTCCGTCCCGCCTCACGAGACCAAGCAGGTCACCGGAGGCGAGGCGGACCGGCGAGCTCGCCGGAGGGCGGAACCAAATCCGAGTCGCCCTCTTTTCGCCTCTTATGTCCCGTAGCAACGGGAGGTTTCGAGAAAGAGCTATCCCTCTTCTCTCTTTATGTTAAGAGTCGTTATCCAGCCCAAACAGCCGATGTGAAGCTGTGAAGACGACACACGTATGGTATTCGCATATAGCCAAAGCTGCCATTCTCAAAGAAGAAGAAAAGAAGCCAAAGCTGCCAAGCATTGACTGTGACTTGCATTTGGAGAAATACATGGACGCGTGCAAGGAACAGCCTGAGCCGACCAGTAAATATCCTCAAAACCTCTTATGGTTTGGTTTGTTCGAGATATTTATTTCTCAAATTCGGTGGTTTATATCCTTGTGTTCGCCTAAATCATTTACTCCAATGCATGGCTAGCTAGCGCTTCAAATATTAGCCTCATTCTTATTCAAGTGTAAACTACACTTTCAATAGGTTCGCCTATGCCAAAAGAACTGCGTAAGCATTTGCCACAATTTTTTCTTGCTCCCATTCTATATATAACTTTAATGTTGTCTTCCACACGCACGAATCTAAAGACACATCAATATGCAGATCACGGGATGGAAATGTCATGATTTAAATCCCACATTCGCTCAAAAAGAGGGTTTTGGATGCTACACTTTGCATGCATGCACTTCGAGGTTAATCAGAGAAAAATGAGAGAGAATAAAAGAAGATGCATTGAAACTCTAAAATAAAATCTAACGTAAGCTTAGAGCTCATGTTTAGTTTCTCTAAAAATTATAGGAAAGAAAATCTCACCCTTTCAGATTACTTGGATGGAACCATATGAACCAAACACTATCGATAGGATTTTCTTTCCCTTTAGATTGCAATGGTCATATATTTTCTCAAAATTCCGTTGTTCGAAATGAGTCGAACTAAAATGAGCTCTAACTAAGGGAAGAAAATGGATGTTGATCATGTGAATTATTTGACATTCGAATTCGGGATTATTCAAATGTGGTTTTGATTTCTCCATCCGAACAGTGCTCTCTATAGACCATTTGAAATTGATCAAACTAGCCCTTCACTATTTCAATTCATATTCGGAAGGTGCGAATATGGTATAGAGTTTTCCATCTGGTACCCTACATCATCTGTGTCAAAATTCATACGCAAATCATTATGTCATGTCCATTCAATAAGAAATGCTTCTCAATTCAGTGTCTATTTTTGTTCCTTACGCTTGATATATTGTGTTCTCATGTTATTTAAATTCGCGTATTGAGTACATATTCTATCAACTTCATATTCTTACAACATTCAGTTCCTAATCATACTCGAGAATATTTGAACTATTATTCGTTTAAAAAGTTGTACTCCATATGTTAAGAGCCTATCCGTCTCGAATTGGATCCCCTGCCTCCGACTCTAGCTGTGCCACCACCTATCCAATTAGCTATGGCATGATGAATTTTTTAATCTCTTCATTTAAGAAATGGAAGTGGGCAAGTGGTATTCTTCCGGACAAGTAATTAATTTGGAACTTACAAAATATTTCCACTTGACGTAGAGTATGGCACCATGAGCTAACTAAGCACAACACGTGATACTCTATCCAAGAAGGCATAACATGTGATGATAAAAAATTCAAGAAGACTTCCAACAGTCAAGAAAACAAACATTTCGTAAAGAAAAAAGAGCCAAGAATTAAGAAACTTGGCGACGTAATTTTGTATGCAAAAATCGTCCTAAATAATTCATGATATTTGTTTTAGTTTTATTCTCACTCAATTCCCAAGCTGCTCCACAATGTTACTCAGTATATATATTAAATGATTCCGTTAGAGTAAGCAATCTTTTTGATGGAGAGACTGAGACTTGGAACCCAACAAATTAATCATGACACACCCATATATAACATCTGAACTTATTTTGGACAGGCATACCCAACTGAAGAAAGACAAGCACCACTAGATTTCCAAAACAAAGAAAGATCCCATGCTTGTCTCCAGGTAACACTAAAGATCTTTCCTTCTCCTACCCACCAGCCACTGTGTGCTTTCATTGCCATCTATCCAACAATTGCTGCATGCTGGTACTGGTCCTGTAGTACCACATAGATAGACCTACCAAGACATTGACCGAGTTGATTTTGCATTGCCTCTGTACTGGATGCCTCTTGCTCTAATTATGATTACTGTACCATTTCTGAGCTACTACTCTGCCACTTTTTTTAGAGTACTAATCGACGCTTCAGTAACAGAACACAGACCAAGTTGATTTGCTTTTCTACTGACACTTAACACCTACGGTTTACTTAATCTCACAAGATGGTAAGCCTGGCTTATCTTATGTCAGTTTTTTTAATCAGTGCATCGGAACAGCAGCCACCGGTTTGCTAAACAACCAGTTGCATGCATCAGTTCAGCCATTGGGGGGAGCAGAGATCTGAAAGAACATCCATCCCTATGTATGTAATGTATGAGGATATTTTTGCTTGTACATTGAACAAAGTGGTGCGAGCACCTTTATTCTGCCAAGGGCAAAAAACCAGAAAAGGCAAAGTGTCCTCGGAACAAAGTAGCAAAAGGATCACACTAGCTTTTATTCCCTGAAAGATGAGTTCTTTGCTTCGATGCCAAGCCACAGGCCACAGCCACAACCACAGTGGATCAGATATCGTGTTGACCACTTGAGTAACCTCCTTGTTTGACTCAAGTCACACAAAACTTGCAAAAATTTCTTCATAAGACAGTAGCAGTAGCTTAGCTAGTTCTGCTATAGTAGTAGTAGTAGTATATTACTGACTACTGCACGGGTCAGTCATGTGATGTCAAGTGAATGCCTTTTTGGAGTAGATTCTGATGCAGCTCAGTGGAGGCTGATCTATATCAGGCGACAGCAGATTCGTCATCTTCCAAGTTGCAATCACTCGCATCTTTTGTTTGTTGTTCGATGATCACTGAGCAGCCACCGGTTTGCCACGTTTTACTCGACACGATTAGGAGCAGAGCAGAGCAGTCGACAGCACAGAACAGTGCCGTCTCCACTAAATTCGCATCTTTTTCTGTTTCCATTTTAAACTCTCCTTCCTAAGTACTGCAATAGTCAATCAGTGTGTGCTCTCTTCTCTCTTCTCTGGTGCCTTCCACGGCAACTGCTTTTTCTCGACGGCCGTCGAATCTTTTTCTTGCTCTTCACCAATCAGAATCAGATCGATTCTGAGGCGCTCTCCTCGATTCTTAATTTGTTTTGAGTGGATTTCATGCCCTTATCTTTTCAGTCGCTGTCGCTGCTCCTCCTGCTTGTTTTTGATTCCTTGGTACATATGGGCTATGGCTGGAGTGGAGTTCTCGCCTTCGTCTTCCTCTTCCTCCTCCGTTGATTCTTCTTCGAGGAGATAGCCGTAGTTGCCTGGCTGGTTCTTGCGGAGATGGCCACGAGGAGCTTGGCCTCGGCGAGCACGGGACTGCTCCGTGTGCTCTCCCTCTGCAGCGTCCTGGCGGTCGCCGTCCCGGCGAGGCCGGCGAACGTGACCATCGGCGCCCTTTTCACCTTCGACTCCGTCATCGGGAGGTCGGCCCGGGCCGCCATCGACCTCGCCGTCGCCGACGTCAACCGCGACGCCGCCGTCCTCAAAGGGACACACCTCAGCGTCGTCCCACAGGACACCAAGTGCAGCGGCTTCGTCGGCACCATCCAAGGTACGGTACCTACTACTGCTTTGCAAGATTACAATTTTTTGCAACCAGAATCCCTAGTAAAAATCACCAGCTAATTGTGGTTGCAACTATTTGTTCTTAGAAATTCCTAATCTCTAGGAGTAGTTGGCCCGTCTGCATCATCAATTTGTTTATTTCTTTGGGATGCTCTCCCTCTGTCTGAGTTGACTCTAGTGGAGGTGGAGCCTGCCTGCCTAAATTTCTGCACATGAGCATTGCATGACCAGTAATTTGTTGTGTTTATCATGGCTAAGTACACTCATTACCTGTCCCGTTCTCATGTCATATCAGAGATTACAACTCGACTCAATTATTGCGCAAAGACTCCAATGTCAATATGGGATTGCATTTTGGATTGTGATAATCTTCCAGTGTCGATTTTGGATTAACGAAGTTAAAAAGAGCAGAGCTTGAGCTTGAGCTTGAAATAATGACATGTGTACTGGAATGGTGGTGCAGCGCTGCAGCTGATGGAGAAGAAGGTGGTGGCGGTGGTGGGCCCGCAGTCGTCGGGGATCGCTCACGTGTGTGTCGCACGTCGTCAACGAGCTCCACGTCCCTCTCCTCTCCTTCGCCGCCACCGACCCCTCCCTCTCCTCCGCCCAGTACCCCTACTTCCTCCGCGCCGCCCGCGGCGACGACGCCTCCCAGATGGCCGCCGTCGCCGACGTCGTCACTTACTACGGCTGGCGCGAGGTCACCGCCATCTACGTCGACAACGACTACGGCCGCGGCGGCGTCGACGCCCTCGGCGACGCCCTCGAGGCCAAGCGCGCCAAGGTCTCCTACAAGGCGCCCTTCCCCCCCGGCGCCGACGCCGCCGCCATTGCCGACCTGCTCGTGCAGGTCAGCATGATGGAGTCCCCGCGTCTGCGTCGTCCACGTCAGCCCGGACTCCGGCCTCGCTGTCTTCTCCGCCGCGCGCTCCCTCGGTATGATGGCGTCCGGCTACGTCTGGATCGCCACCGACTGGCTCGCCGCCGCCGTCGACTCGTCGTCGTCGTCGCGGCAGCCCGATCCCAGGACGATGAGCCTCATCCAGGGGGTCGTCACGCTCCGCCAGTACACGCCGGACTCCCCCGCCAAGAGGTCGCTCACGTCGAGGTCCGCCTTCGCCGTCGCTGGGCAGCAGAAGAACCAGAGCGCGAGCGCGGCGGCCATGAACGCCTACGGGCTCGCCGCCTACGACGCCGTGTGGTTGGTGGCGCGCGCCATCGACGAGTTCCTTGCCGACGGGTGGAACGTCACCTTCTCCGCGGACCCGAGGCTGCACGACGCGAACGCGAGCACGCTGCGGCTGGACAGCCTCAAGGTGTTCGACCAGGGGGAACAGCTGCTGCAGAAGGTGATGCTTGCCAACTTCACCGGCGTCACCGGCCGCGTGCAGTTCGGCGGGGGCAGGAGCCTGGCCGGCCCCTCGTACGAGGTCCTCAACGTCGGCGGGACGGGCGTCCGGCGGATCGGGTACTGGTCCAACAGCTCGCGGCTGTCGGTGGCCGTGCCCGCTGCCACTGGATCGGTGGCGCCGCCCAGCAACGGCAGCCAGCAACGGCTGTACAGCGTGATCTGGCCGGGGGAGACGACGTCGCCGCCGCGCGGGTGGGTGTTCCCGAACAACGGGCGGCCGCTGCGGATCGGGGTGCCGTACCGGACGACGTACAAGCAGTTCGTGTCCAAGGACGGCGGCCCCGACGGCGTGAGCGGGTACTGCATCGACGTGTTCAAGGCGGCGGTGGCGCTGCTGCCGTACCCGGTGCCCGTGTCGTTCATCCTCTTCGGCGACGGCGTCAGGAACCCCAGCTACAGCGACCTCGTCAACAAAGTCGCAGACAACGTACGTGACAGTTCAGCTTCACTCAAATTAATTCATTAGCGATATGCATGATGATCCATGGCTGATCGACTAACTTGCAAATTGAACTGATGTCGAAGTATTTCGACGCGGCGGTGGGGGACGTGTCGATCGTGACGAACCGGACGCGGGTGGTGGACTTCACGCAGCCGTACGTGGAGTCCGGGCTGGTGATCGTGTCGCCGGTGAAGGAAAAGAGCTCCAATGCGTGGGCCTTCCTCAAGCCCTTCACCCTCGGGATGTGGGCCGTCACCGGCGCCTTCTTCCTCTTCGTCGGCGCCGTCGTCTGGGTCCTCGAGCACCGCTTCAACCCCGACTTCCGAGGCTCCCCACGCAAGCAGCTCGTCACCATCTTCTGGTTCAGCTTCTCCACCATGTTCTTCGCCCACAGTAAGCAATGCAGTTCAAGCTTATTATCTCATCATGCAGCTCACTGACCTGACGCCATGGATGGATGGATGTGCAACAGAGGAGAACACCGTGAGCACGCTGGGCCGGTTCGTGCTCATCATCTGGCTGTTCGTGGTGCTCATCATCAACTCGAGCTACACGGCGAGCCTGACGTCGATCCTGACGGTGCAGCAGCTGTCGACGGGGATCCAGGGCTTGGACGGCCTCATCGCCAGCACCGACCCCATCGGCTACCAGATCGGATCCTTCGCCAAGAGCTACATGATGCAGGAGCTGAACGTGCCCGAGTACCGCCTCCGGGAGCTTGCCATCGACGACTACGCCGCCAGCCTCCAGCTCGGCCCGCGCAACGGCGGCGTCGCGGCCATCGTCGACGAGCTCCCCTACGTTGAACTCTTCCTCTCCACCAACTGCCAGTTCAAGACCGTCGGCCAGGAGTTCACCAAGAGCGGATGGGGATTCGTAAGCATCCATTCCATCCACAAATTAAAAGTTTGCATTTTTCATTTCTTCTTCTTCACAATCTGATCTGAAGCTAAATCGATGATCGATGTCACCGTCAGGCGTTCCAGCGGGACTCGCCCCTGGCGGTGGACCTGTCGACGGCGATCCTGACGCTGTCGGAGAACGGCGACCTGCAGCGGATCCACGACAAGTGGCTCAACCCGGGGCAGTGCGCGTCGCAGGGCAGCGACGTCACCGCCGACAGGCTCAACCTCGGCAGCTTCTGGGGCCTCTTCCTCATCTCCGGCGTCGCCTGCTTCGTCGCGCTGCTCATCTTCTTCGCCAGGATACTGTGCCAGTACGGCGAATACCACGGCGGCGGCGGCGGCGGCGGCGAGGGGGGGGCCGTCGCCGCCGGGCGAGCTCCCGGAGGCCGGGGGCTCGCGGCGGCCGGAGCGGCTGAGGAGCATCAGGGAGCTGATGTCGTTCGTGGACATGAAGGAGGCGGAGGCCAAGAGGGCCATCAAGAGGAAATCCAGCGACGGCAGCCGGGACCGGGACAGGTCCATTGCCAGCTCCGCCGGGGCCTCCTCCTTCCCCACCGTCTAGCTAGCTTGTCCTCTTCACTTCTTCGGATGTATTTCTGAGTCGGAAATATCTGCGTGCCCCTTGGGTAGCTACACACGCACGCATTGAGCGACATGTGTCCATCCGCTACACCCGGTCAACTACGCTCGCACCAGGCGCTCGCTCACCTGCGCGAGCTCATCCGCGCCGCCGCTCCCCCTCCCAGCCGCCGCGGGCTCCGGCGGCTGCCGCCATGCTACGCACGTCCACCCCCCTCCAAGTCGTCGGGGCCTGCGCCGCATGTCCGCTCGAAGCCGCCGCGGGCTGCGCCGCACTCGGCCCGAGACAGCAGCTCGGCGGCGAGCCTGTTGGGTGGCGGAGCGGGGCACGGGCGAGCGGCCTCGCGTGGGCGAGCGGGCGGCGGAGCGGGGCACGGGCGAGCGGGCGGCCGGGCGCAGGCGAGTGGGCGGAGCGGACCAAGCGACTTTTCAATGCATGATGCACGAATCCAACGACAGTGAGAGGGTGTGTAGCTACCCACCGTGGTATGAAATCCTCTCTCATTTCTGAATAGCTAGCTAGCTACCGGTGGATGCAAATTAAGCTAGCTCTGCAGCTGCTGGAATTGATCATACTGTAATTAGGCAATGATGATATACATATACATAGTAGTCTCAAGTTAAAGATTATAGATGTAGATTAGATGTACGGAATTCTTACAGAACTTTTGTAGAAAATGGAGACGATGAAAGGTGAAACATAGCTGCTTGAATCAAATGTTGGAAATAAGACTTTGAGTACGGTACACCCTTCAAGAAAAATTTAAGACTTTCGACGTAAATCAACGATGGAAATTCAAATTACCTCTTTAGTCGAAAAAGGTACTGATGTCTTTTGGATCCAGAACTCTTATTTTAGATCATGTTTTGTGGGGAATTTCATCGAACACAAGATCGCAAGGTCGCACCGAGCTTGACTATTGCTACTGGGATTTGGGCATGTCCTTTTGCAACACTTGCATTCGGGAATTACTGCGCTGCTAGTCCAGGCTTGCAGAAGTGCAAACTTTATGTGTACATCCTTACTCATAAGTCATAACATTTGAAACAGCTGATGGCTCTCATATTCAGGAAATCTTTTCTAGGCAATTAACTTGAATCTGTTGTGCTTTCTTATTTACTCCAGGAGATTAAGTGGTTAAGCTGTTACTAACATGGATACACTACAACTGCCAACTTAAAAGGCTGATTGCATAATCTTTTTAATAAGCTTGAAATGTTCAGTGTAAGCAAATTGGTTGTACCTTTGACCATAACTCAAATTGATGGAACAATTTTAACAGTTCCTACACTCATTTTCATTATTACAGAGTCATCTCAAAAGATGCATCCATTTGAGGAGGAAATTACTTCCTTGCTGAGCAATCCCACCGGTTTTCATAACTTCACACCAAGCAGCCAATGCCCAGAATGAGCACCTCATACAATTGGGTCAACAAAGAAGCTCAATTGGAGCAGCTGGCCAGATTGTTGGGTGAGAAAAAAGCTTTTGCTGTTTGCAACATAGCCTTCGGAAGAGGCCTCAGAAATTGACCTAGAGTGAAGACTCAAGATGCCGGAGGAAGAGGCCTTAGGAACTGACCTGGAGTAAAGACTCGAGCTAATCCATCGACCATGTATGATATTACTGGAATGTAGCGACCTTTTTTTGTTTGTTTGTTGAAGTTTCCAATTTTTTGCGGATTTGAACATGTGAGACATGAGGCTGGCTCTGCATTGTTCCTTCAATTTTCATGATAATATCTTATTAGCCTGCCCATTCTTTTCAGAAAGAGAACGAAGCGTGAAATACTAAAAGTGACTAATTGAAGCGCTTCCCTCTCTTTTTTCTTTAGCTTCTATTAGAGCGTCTATCCGTTGCTGTTCAGACGTTGATACAGCATCCATGTTAGATGCAGTTGGCTCTGCAGGCGATCTCAATAATAGAAGACACAAGCACCGTTGTGCTTAGTTAATCCAAGCCATTCCGATTCGGGTATATTACAAAAGAGCATTCACAAGTTGCCTCCAAATTAAATATATACATACTATTTGGTTAAAAAAAACTTGTCATTTATGTTTAATCAGGTCAAAAATGAGTTATATACAGATAAATCGTCATAAAAATAAATAATTAACATTAAATCAATATATAGATGAGCTTTTAGTAACTTAGAGGCATTTCAGGCATCTTTACTCATAGTACAGCTTCGACAACCAATTCGTCTAATGACACTCTAGTTTTCCATGGTATGATATGTTAGAATTAATGGGCTAAAGCCCATGTTCTAATTAATTTCTGGAAAAATCTCAAAGGCCCAATTGGTTGGATGGCATGAGTGGAAGTTTAGTCCCATATTGCTAGTGGAGGTGGAGGGAGACCAACTTATAAGGAGTTGTATTGCCCACCTCCTTGAGGCTTGAGAAGAGGACTAGTTTACGCGCACTCCTCCTCCGCCGCCCGCCTCGCCACGTCGTGATCGAGCCGAGCCGAGCTAAATTTGGGGAGCGTCTCGGCGCGACTGCTCACGATCGAACTGTGTCCTAACCCCGAGCAACTATATGAGGAGGAGTAGGGCAACCCTAGCCGTCACGAAAGTTTGCATCTGCTTCCTCGCGCTCACGTCTTCCGCCGCTTTCATTCACAGCGTACACGGCCGTACGGGAGAGTAGGCCTCCAGAACCCGTCTCTCGAGAACCTGTACCGGGTGAGGGGCGATAAGGTTTTTAGGGAGCGTCTCGGCGCGACTGCTCACGATCGAACTGCTTCCTCGTCGTCGGACGACTACTTCGACTATGAGGACTTCATCGCCATGTCTTCTGACACCAACGCTGGTTCGTTTGCCGCGGCTATCCCGACATACGTGTTCCTGGCTTTCTGTCTTGCTTTTGATGCAAATGAAATAGAGATGCTAGCCGGTTATTTAGCTTTCATTTGCATGTCTAGTTCGTCTTGGTTGGTTTATCCAATTTGCGCATTTGTCATGATAATTTTGTGGATTAGATTAATTTAAAAATTGCTAATTAATTCAACATGATAAACAACCCACAGTAGTTTTTTATAGTAAATAGCCCACAGTTCAATTAAACACCCCCTATGTATCCTAGAAAAGAGGACCTAAGTTTGTGTGCCTCAGAAAAACTTAAAAATATATTCTCGTGTTCATGGGAGGGTGTTCGACCCTTGGACTAAAAGCCAACATCAAAAGCCATCAATTAATTGCACAGTTGCTTGAAAACGCCATTAACTTTCAGTCAATTTCCTCATTGTAGAGGAGGAAGGGATTAGCAGTCGACTGAGAGTAATCAAGTTTTATGTGATTGTGCGATAGCAAATTCGTTGAATGAATTAGATAGAATTGGATGGATCATGCATGCATATTGTGGTGCCATTCATCAGTACTTGAGCTTATTCGTCGGAATAAAGTAATCAGTCGATCGAAGAGAGGAAATGGATGCAAGTGAGGTCAAAATTACCTGTATAAATGGATCGACTGGAGACGACACATGGGCTGCACGAACACACGGATTACTAGCTTGTACGTACTGGCTGGGCTGCAGTGCCCACGAAGCAATATTTTGTAGGACGTGACAAGTCGGCGACCGTTGGCTGTCTAGTCTCGTCCGGCGAACATCCTTATGCGCGCGCTGTCGGAGCTCAAGCCGGAGCGCTCTTTTCCTCCCGCCCCTTGGAGCTACTTTTAGTTCGACGGCAAGCTATTAGGGCTAATGCATCAGGTTGATAGTTGAACGCATGTGTTTTGTGAGTACGGAAATTACAAACTCTATGGCTTCTAAATCATACGTCCGAACTGTGATAAACTTGCTTTGCGACGCATTTGTTATCAGGTAGTAATACGTTCATTATCAGGTTAATACTAAACTGATATCAGCTTATACTTGGTGTGTTATCAACTAATTGTGTACCTCGCACCAAGTGTACGGCACGAGACATGAATTAATGGGGCACATGACCTCGTTTGTCACGTTGTCTTTCATGTCAGTTCATGGGCGTGATGTTATTGAGTCCATTAAACTAGTGAAACCTAACGCCTCTCGCCATTTCTTTGGACTCACGCGAGGCGTTTGCTCGGTAGGCTTACCTGTCGACCGCCAGACTGGCCTTCCTCCCAACCCACGCGCAACAATCCAATTACTCCGACCGTGTTACAAGCGGCCATGCGCGTGCAAGCCCAACCCCAAACTGCTTAACGGCCTTGCAAAACCCTTTAACAGACATGTTGTCGATGGCTGCGAGCATGTAAGCACAATGCCAAAGCACTTAACGGTCCTGCAATAAGTTTTAACAGATCCTCAGTTTCTTTTGCAGGCATATTTTTTTAGTTGTTGTCATTTTTCCTAACCAGACCATATAACAAATAAAAATAATGTACTTACCAGACCGTTCAGTAACCAATTACCACCATAGTGATGATTAACTTACCAAACTATCTAATAGATAATTATTGTCATAGCGGTGATGTACTTATTAGGATGTTTAGAAAACAATTACCATCATAGTAGTGATGTAGTTGCCAAACTAGTCAGTAATCAGTTGCCACCATATTAATGATGCACTTATCAGACTATTTTATAATTAAATAGTTACTATCACATCGTCAATGTAGTTACCAAATCGAATAATAAAATAGTTACCTAGCTATTCTTAGATTGGCTACCTCTCCGTATAACAAGTAGCCAAAGTTAGTATTGCTTGCTCTAAAATAAAGAAATCAATTAACTAGGTAATCTACTTTGGCTCTACCCCAACAAACTCTTGCGCTAAGCCTCCTCGCACCTGATCTCCGCGATGCGGCTATGTAATTCCTAGTTCCCCCTTCACGTGGCCCACCGCAGCTGCTCCACCTCCTCTATCTCGAGGTCGTGCTCCCTCTATCAATCTTGCCACGAGGATGAGCATTGCCTTCCAACGCCACCAATGGCAAGCCTTCTTTGAGCAATAGTGCTTTCAACAAGAGCAAGTAACAGCAGCTAGTGACATGTACTTCTACCGGGGCAGCAAGCAGTTTGGGTGGCGACTACTCGTCTGATTCCTTATCCTCCGCAGCCACCGTGCCTCTCTTCTCATTCTACCTGCTCTGGATCGGGAGCTCTTCATCTTCCCCGCACAGCCGACGGCCATCTGTCACCTCCGCGGAGACCATGACCGCGTCCTGCCCAACCCGATCTGTTATGCATAATTATCTTTGGCATTGATTCGATCTCCATCTAGCCACGCATTAGAACACCTAAACGTGATTAGGAGTAGGCATTGGTGGCACTTACGTGCGGTAGAGGAGGAAGCCATCGGTGTAGTCGTGGTCGTGGTCGTGGGCGCGTGAGGAAGATGTGACGGAGACGGTGGTCGTCGGTGTAGGCGTAGCAGCGGGAAGCCTCGGCCTTCGGGTCGCCACCAGCACTGTCCGGTGACCGGCGTCGGGCTTCCCGATCACTCCAGCGCTCCCCCGAATCGGCTCGGGTTTGAGATTGTGGGGTTTAGGGTTTTGCTTAAGGGGATCGTGATCATCACCTCAAGCACCGGGAAAACCCCCCCTTTTTGTATTGCGCTGTGTGATGGGGGACCGAAACCATCAATTGGTTTGGCGCCCCCGATCAGGGCGCGTTAGTTGGGCATGCACGGTGGTGCATGTCCCCCTTTCGTCCTTATCTCTCCGGTTTGACCGGAGATCAATTCCAACATTCTCCCCCTTGATCGTAAGGTCAAATCTTCGTAAGCCCAATCTTAATAGAAAATTACACCAAAGCAAAGTGTTACAGTGACCAACGAAATGCCACTGAACCTCAGTACTTATAGTATACCATCCTATCTCAAAATGGAAAACATATTACTTGATGGGAGATGGTTTCATTCGATGTTATTCCAGGATCAAAGGCTTTCCAGTAAACCCATGCCAGCTACATGATTGCAAAAAATACTGGGTGGTAAGCCTTTTGTAAGCGGATCTGCAAGCATTTCTGTCGTGCTTATATGCTTAACATTAATGGTATGATCCTGGATTCTATCTTTCACAACATGATATTTAATGTCGATGTGTTTGGCAGCTCCACTCGACTTGTTGTTACTCGTATAGAAAACTACGGGTTCATTATCGCAGTACAACGTTAGTGGTCTGAAAATACTATCCACCACTCTTAATCCGGGAATACAATTCTTTAGCCATACAGCTTGCCCGGTGGCCTCATAACATGCTATAAATTCTGTCTGCATTGTGAAAGATGCAGTAATCGTTTGTTTGGAGCTTTTCCAGGAAATAGCTCCTCCCGCGAGTGTGAAGATGTATCCTGAAGTGGATTTCCTACTACCGACACACCCGGCAAAATCGGCATCTGAATAACCAACAACTTCCAGGTTATCAGATCTTTGATACGTTAGCATGTAATCTTTAGTGCCTTGCATATAGCGTAGGACTTTCTTAGCGGCCTTCCAGTGGTCCGGTCCTGGATTTGATTGATATCTGCCAAGCATCTCGGTGACAAAAGCCAAGTCAGGGCGCATACAGACTTGAGCATACATATAATGCTTCCGACAGCAGAAGCATATGGAACCGACTTCATCTGATCAGTTTCATATTGGTTCCTTGGACATTGAAATATTCCAAACTTGTCGCCCTTGACTATAGGGGCAGGTGAGGCAGAGCACTTATGCATATTATATTCCTTCAGTACTCTCTCAAAATATGCCTTTTGTGATAGTCCCAACATGCCTTTGGACCTATCTCGATAAATCTCAATGCCGAGAATATACGAGGCTTCACCAAGATCTTTCATATCAAAATTGGAAGAATTTCTTGGTCGCATGCAACATATCCTTATCGCTGCATGCCAACAGAATGTCATCCACATAAATGACTAAAATGGTGAACTTGCTACCCTTAAACTTGATATATATGCAGTTGTCCACCTCATTTTCCTTAAAACCAATAGTTCTGATGATTTGATCAAACTTAAGGTACCATTGTCTTGAAGTTTGTTTTAAGCTATAAATTGACTTCTTTAAACGGCATGCCATGTGCTCCTTTCCTTCCACAACAAAACCCTCTGGTTGTGTCATGTAAACATCCTCATTCAAATCGCCATTAAGAAATGCCGTCTTAACGTCCATTTGATGTAGCTCCAGATCATAATGAGCCATAAGTGCCATGACTATTCTGAAAGAATCTTTAGTTGAGACCGGTGAGAAGGTTTCATTATAATCAATTCCCTCTCTTTGTGTAAAGCCTTTTGCTACAAGTCTCGCTTTGAACCTTTCGATGTTTCCCGTGTAGTCATACTTAGTTTTGTAGACCCATTTACAACCTACCCTTTTAACTCCATCAGGAATTTCTACTAAGTCCCAAACATCATTCGAGCTCATAGACTTTAATTCATCTTCCATGGCATCAAGCCACTTGGACGAATTTTCTCCTTTAATGGCTTCCTTATATGAGGTTGGGTCTTCCACCTTCCCTATGTCATTCATATCCTCATTCATATAACCAACATAATCATTCGGGATAGCAGACCTTCTTTCTCGCTATGACCTTCTCACAGGCTCATTCGTGGCTTCATTATTTACCACCGCTTCATTTGTGGCTTCATTGTTTATCTTAGGGAAATGTTGAGGCTCAACATTAGGTGCTGCATTAGAATTTTTTTGATCCTCAACATTTGGTGCGTCGACATTAGGTACTGCATTGTTTACAGGGGTGTTGAACACTGTCGTTGGAATAAGTCTTTGTTGGACAACCGGGAATGGAACGTGTAACATCCCCAATTTCAGTTCCGTTGATTGCGCATCATGGCATGCATTCATGGCATTAAAAAAATGAGGGAAATTTGAATTTTTCAACTCACTGAGGAGAACCAAACCCTAATTCGCATAAGAGAGTTAGGAGCGATTCCAAACCTGGGGTTAAAATGTCTTGAACCAAAAGTATTTCAACAGTGTGTTCTAAGTGAGGCCTTATTTTTCTTATAAGTTAGTGGGCAAACATTTTGTGGTTAGTCAAAGTTAGCTTTGGGATTAATTCAAAAATGATTCAAATGAATTGTAAAATTAGTTTGAACCGGTTGGAATTATGAAGTATAATTGGAGTCATTTGAACGGGAATTTAAACCCTAAGGGAGGGCCTAAAATATATTTGAAGTTATAAAGCAAACTCTGAGGACCAGAAAATTTGGTTTGAAATCATTTGAAGTTGAAACTTGGTTAGAACTTTGTAAAACAAATTCAAAGGGAACCAAAAAGAAATCAGAAAAAGATTCTGGAATTTGAAATTGAATTGAGGAAAGAGCTTTGAATCGGTTTAAGTTTGCAAAGCAATTTGAAATCGAAAATCAAAAGAGAAAAGAAAATAGAAAACCTACTCTATTCTCCCCCCTCCCCCCGGC
This sequence comes from Stipa capillata, assembly GCA_019208055.1. Taxonomy (NCBI): domain Eukaryota; kingdom Viridiplantae; phylum Streptophyta; class Magnoliopsida; order Poales; family Poaceae; genus Stipa; species Stipa capillata. The sequence goes on from JAGXJF010000360.1 coordinate 411,461, forward strand.
CAGGCCTCCTTCTGGCCCATTTCCTCCCCGCGTGGGCTTTCTCCCTCCCGCGGCCCACCTTCTCCCTCCGGCCCACACCACCCCGTACCCCCGCCCCGGTGCCTTCTCCCGTACGCCACCTCCCTCCTCTCTCATCCTCACCCCGGCCGCCCCCGGTTTTCTCTCACCGGTCGCCACCTCCGCTCCCCCATGACCGCCGCGTGGCGCGCGCCTCCTGCCACCGCGCCACCTCGCCGCCGCTCCCCTTAAAACCCCTCCTCGGCCGCTCCGCGCCCCCTCCTTCCTCCATTTTTCTCCCGCCGCCGCCTCGGGTGCTCCTCCTCCGCTCCGAGCTCGCCGCCATTTCTGCCGCTCTCCGCCGCTTCGGTCCCCGTCGCTGCCACCTCCCCTCCGCCCTCTGCTCCGTCGCCGAGCAACCGAGCCGAGGCCCGGCTCCCCTTTGTCGCCCCCGTCGCTTCCCTCCGCCTACCCCGAGCCCCCCTCGCCGCCGTACCTCGGTTCTCCGGCCACCGCGCCGCCTTCTTCTAGCCTCGCCTCCTCTCTCGGTGCCGCTCGCCCGCCGGAGCTCGAAGCCCGCCGCCGACCCGAACCCCTCCGGCCGTCCCCGCCTCCATCCCGACGCCGGGGCTCCCTCTCCATCGCTGGAACCACCTCGCCGCGCCGCTCCACCCGACGACCTCGCCCCCAAGCTCCACCCCCGGCCCCGCCGTTCCACCTCGGCTGCTCGTGCTCCATCCGCCGCCCCGGCCACCCGAGCTACCCCGGCTTTGCTCCGCCCGACCCGAGCCGCCGCCGAGCCATCGCCGCAGCTGCCGCCGGTGAGCGCCGCCGTGCCCCGCCTCGCCGCCGATGAGCTCCGCCATCGCCTCCCCTCGCCACCGGCCGAGTCTCCCCGTCGGCCGAGCCCAACACAGTGGCCGGTCCCGACCGGTTGAGTACGGCCCTAATGGCAGTTAATTAGGTCATTAGGACCAATTTATGGATAATCCGGCTCCATTAATGTTAAGCATATTAATTAAGGTTCTTAATTGCCGTTTAGACACATTTAATACCGCTAATTATTGCTAATGAGTTCGGTTAGGGCATATTAATGGCAAATCAGTGTGTTAAATAAGCTCAAGTGTTATGTGTGGATGACAGCCGGGTCCCACTGATCAGAATTAAGAAAGGATAAAAGAAAAAGAAAAGAGATATGACAGTTGGGCCCCACTGTCATTGACCTCACCTCTGGTTGACCTGAATTGACTAGAGGGGCCCACCTGTCATACTCTGGAGCTAGGTTAATCTGAGTAATAATTGCATTTCAGAATTTCTTTACTGAGAAAAATACAAAAAGGGGTTTAAATGGTTTAAGTCTTTTAAAATTCGTAGAAAATTCATCCTAATTTAGAAAAATGCAAATAATATATCAAAATGTTCAGAAAAAGGAAATCTATTCAATCATGTCATGTTCATCCATGTTTGCATGCTAGGAAAAATGAAAATGCCTAAAAACATGAATTAGGGTTTCCCCGATTAGCCGGAGAAATTCGGATCGCGATATTTCGAGTGTCCGAACTCTGATTAAACCGATTCCACTTGTATTAGCTTCGATTTTGCATCCTTTAGGACATGGCATACATTGCATTTCATGCCGATGTTCTGCATCATGGTATTTACCATTTTGTGTGTTTCGTTCGGTGTTGCTGCTCTACCGATAGGACCGGAGGATCGCGACGAGTGTAATTCCGAGCAGGAATAGAACCTAATAGCGGAACCACAAGGCAAGCAGCCCCCTTTGACCATCTTGAGGATAACCCATTATTTGCAACTTACTATTTGTTTTTCAAATCGTATTGCATGCGTTTCACTGATATTTTATGCTAAGTGTGAACCCTATCCGTTGCATGAAAACTTACTTTGTCGCTCAATCAACACCACCGACGCTCCCAACCTATTTAGAGTGAATTACTTGTTGTTGTAATATTGCTATTATAGCTCATGATGTTTAGACCTGCTTAGTTGAGCAAAGTCGTAATTCCTGGGATGGCAGACAAAACACAATACTCTGGAATGGGTTAGTGGGCAGGTGGGTGTTCACCGGGAACTGTTTAATAATCCTGACTAATCTCAAATCGGGCATCGACGAGAGGCCATGCTGAGAGCATGGTGGGTTGTCTCGTTAATCCCACAAGGACCGGTTTCTGGCGTACATTGACCCAAGATTTGCATACTACTACACGGGTGTTATGGACCACCCCCGACCGAATAATTTGTCTAGACTTAGGTGATCAGCCACATAGTTTGCCGTTTTCGTGTATTGGGTGCGTGGAAAATAAAGTGGTGTGGTGCAACAATATAGGTGTGAGGGTTACACACGGTCTGGGACCGGGGATGTATCACCTGCCACAACTAATGGGACCGCGCCGAAGTATCGGCCGAACTGTCGTTCGTGGATTAGCCCATTAGGGCGGCTCATACCTAAGTCGAAAACATTGTAAAGGTCGTGTTCAACCACCCTCTGCTAGCACACCTCGTGAAAGTGTGTACTCGGTAGCACTAAGAGTCGGTTGATACGTGTAGGTAAAGATGTACACCCCTGCAGGGTGTTGAAAATATGCCCTAGAGGCAATAATAAAGTTGTTATTATTCTATTTTCATGTTCATGATTAAGTTTATGTTCTATGCTAAAATTGCATTGGTTCTTGAATATGAGATTCAGAGGAAAACCTAATTGCATGTGTGGAATAATAAACACCATTCAGATCCCTAGTCAGGCCTCTGGACTAGCTCATGTATTGTTGATGATCTTGTTTTCCTGATCATGGGCATTGTTAATGTAACAAGGATGCCGGCAATAATGGGAACACATTGTTAGGGTAACAATGGTGTTGGATAGACCCCTTATGAGATACTGCGAGATCACTTCGTCAATATGTTGTCAGTATCTTCTCATGATGTGTTAACGTTTACTTGCGTCCTTAGACCATGAGAATACCATAGACCCGGATACCGGATGGTTGCTTTGGGGTCATCAAACGTTACGCCGTAACTGGGTAATTATAAAGGTGACTTCCAGGTACACCAGAAAGTATATCGTGGTTCTAGATATGTCAAGACTGGGATTTGCCCATCCGGCGATGGAGAGATACACTCTGGGCCCACTCGGTATTACGGTGTCCAGCATCGCCTGGCCAGGTATTGTGACTAAAAGGTTAGTCACGGGGATACCGGAATACGGAAACGAGAAAAGAGTACAAACCGGTAACGAGGATAACTAGGTATGGTGATCAAGGAGTTGATCACAGGGATACCGTCAAAGTCTCGCCTCGGGTTGTGTAATGTATCGTGAGGCAAAAGGAATTGTATGCGACAATACAAGGTTTGCTCGATAAAGATCTTCGATGATATGTGGGAGTCGTTATGGGTGTCCAGATCCCGCTGACGATTATTGACCGGAATGTATTCCGGACATGTCCACATATACTCGAACCTATAGGGTCACACGCTTAACGTTTTAGCGACATTTAGGAATGCTACGATTTATGGAGAACGAGAGAGAAGGGTTCCGAAAGTGTTTCGGATGATCTCGAAAGTGTTCCGGGAGGTCCCGGATGGTTCCGGTGATGTCCGGAAGTGTTCCGGAAAGTATTGGAAGGTTCTAGAAGGTTCTGAAAGGTTCTGGAAGGTTCTGGAAGGTTCTAGAAATTCTAGAAGGTTCTAGAAGGTTCTAGTGGAGTTGGACTCCAACTCCAACAGGGTGTCCCTGCTGGAGTAGGACTCCACCTGCCTAGGGAGAGCTGCCCCAACCCCTATAAATAGAGGGGCAGGGCACCTCAAAGGGTATCCCAAGCAGCCCCAGAGGCAGCCCTAGTCCCTTGGACTAAACCCTAGGCCGGCCATCTCTAGATTGGCCACAGCCTTCTTTTTCTCTCTCTTCTAGATTGGATCTAGTACAGCTGCCGGCGCGCTGCTGCTTCTCCTTCTCGTAGATCCCTGCTGTTCTTGTGTGCTGGTCCACACATTACGGCGGTGTCGCTGATCCGGTACGCGTGGATACCTCGGAGACGTCGTATACTTCGGCGTTTGATCGGGCGAACTATTCACGAGGAGATCGCTCTCGCGGCTGGGAGGTATAACCTAGCTGCGGGAGTCTGCGGACTTCATCGACATCGGTCAACTTCTCCGCTGCATTGACGTGATCGTCGAAGGTATGATATCGTTACCTACACCTCGATAGTGTTTCTTGGTTTGGTTCGTGCGCGGAAAAATTTTGTTTTGCATAGCGCGTTCCCCAACAGTGGTATCAGAGCGGTTCTATGCGTAGTTGTAGGTACGACTAGAGCATATGTGATATGCGGCATTGCACATATGATGTGCGGGGTGTTAGATGAGATCTACCACCAGATTTTCTTGTTGTTTCCCTCTCATTGCAAAATTTTGATCTCGGCGGCATCGTGAAATTTTCAGAGGTCCGGCGAACCTTACGATCTTCGGATCGAGACATGCTAAGGATGACTTTGGTTTCACTTTAGTTGAGAAAGATAAATTTGCAATGAGCGGGCTTGTAGATGTGATCTACACGGGGGTCATGCGTATGACGAAGTTTAGTATGGGGTTCGAGATTTCCGAGTCTCCAATTCCAGACACCCCGACAGTTAAATAACTGCAAGAGCAATCATGCTTATGGTAACGTAGGTAGCAAACGGTTTGCAACGTAGCCATAAAGCCACGTATTGTAGCATAAACGTTAGAGGCGTCTAACTTGTTTTTGCAGGGTATGCATGTGATGTGGTATAGCCTATGTGATGCAATGTGATTGTATGAGATGTAAAGTGTTTGTAATTTTAATTTTGTCATGACCTGCGTGTCATGAGTACGGCAATCGGCAGGAGCCAATACGATTGTCATTATTTATTATATTGACCTACGCGTCAACTAGAAAGCCATGTAATGCATTTATTTTATTAGCTATGTGATAGCAAATAGTTGTAATTGCAAGGACATGGTGGTGACAATCTTACATCGATGGACCTCGACGCTACGTCGTACGCGAAGAAGGAGTTCTCCGCCAAAAGATGTTGAAGAAGTCTTCTTCAACAAAAGGGGCTATACCATATCACAATAATTTAATTGCATGTGATGTTAATCCCTTTTATGCACCTTGTTTGATGCGTGGTAGACGTTGTTAAATAGGGTGATCCCTCACACAAATATCAAAGTAGTTAGTGTTCTTCCAAGTGTAGCACCGTCTGGAGTATTTGCCATTCTGAGGTGCGCCATGTCACATGGGTACGATAGGTTTGACATATATGAGGCGGGCGCGAACCGTTCGCGCAGCAGAGCACTCGGTTGTCTTGACGAGCTTTGCAAGATCGTCTTGGGCTCGGAACACACCCATCGAAAGATGAACAAGAGTCATATGGGATATGATTGGCATGTTGACCTACCGGTCTCGTTATTCCATCATCAGTGATGTCACATCAATGGTGGAGTAAGTGAGTCGTGGATCTTGAATCACTAATAATCAATTATGAGGGATATTGGTTTTAGTGGAAGCTTACTCTAATTAAGTGTTAATTTGAGTTGCTTTAATCATGAACAATGTCTAAAGTGTATTTGTTTTTAAGTTGTAGATCTATGGCACCCGTAACCACCTTTCCACTATGCGCGTTGCTTGAGAAAGAAAAACTGAATTCATCTGGGAACAACTTTACGGACTGGTACCGTAATGTGAGGATTGTCCTCAAGAGTGCCAAGAAGGACTATGTCCTATCGCAAACTCTCGGTGAACTCCCTGCTAACGCTACGGATGATGAGACTCGTATCTATCAATCTAAGAGCGATGATTCCATTGCAGTACAGTGTATCATGCTTGCCTCCATGGAACCTGATCTTCAAAAGCGTTTTGAGAATTGGGCTGCTTATGAGTTAATCCAGGAGCTGAAAGCTTTGTTTCAGAAGCAAGCAAGGACTGAAAGATATGAGATATCCAAAGCCTTGTTTGAATGCAAGATGGCTGAGGGCAGCTCAGTGAGTCAGCACGTACTTAGATTGTCTGGGTACGCGCAAAGGTTGGATGCGCTAGGTTTTCCAATCTCCCAAGAGTTGGGTACTGATCTTGTTCTTGCTTCCCTCCCTCCGAGCTATAGTAGCTTCATCACGAACTACAACATGAATGGGATGGAAAAGAGTATGGGTGAATTATTCACTATGCTTAAAACTGCTGAGAGTGGAATCCAGAAGGATGCCAATCATGTGATGATGGTGAATAAAACAACCAACTTCAAGAAGAAGGGCAAGTCTAAGAAAAAGGGCAAATCCAAGGGTGCTAGTATGACTGACACGCCTAAGAAGTCCAAGACTGGTGCCACTTCTGATGTTGAGTGCTTCTTCTGTAAAGAGAAGGGACACTGGAAGAGGAACTGCAAGAAATATCTGGCAGAAAAGAAGAAGTCTGGAAAGTCCAGCTCAGGTATGAGTGTCATACATGTTATTGATGTATTCCTTGCTGGTCCGCAATGTAATTCTTGGGTATTGGATACCGGATCGGTTGCTCATATTTGCAACTCGATGCAGGAAACTACAGAGGCCTAAGCGACTGGCAAAGGATGAGGTGACGATGCGCGTCGGGAACGGAGTAAAAGTTGCTGTGCTCGCCGTCGGTGTCCTACCTCTACATTTATCTTCAGGATTTATATTAGAGCTTAGTAATTGTTACTATGTTCCGGCCTTGAGCAAAAACATTATTTCTGGATCATGTTTGTTGCAAGACGGTTATTCGTTTAAGTCTGAGAACAATGGTTGTTCGATTTATATGGATAATATGTTTTATGGCCATGCTCCCGTTGTGAATGGGTTATTTATTATGAATCTTGATGGTAATACACACATCCATAACACTGACGCTAAACGTCGCAAGATAATCGATTCGAATTCCACTTATTTGTGGCACTGCCGTTTGGGTCATATTGGAAAGAAGCGCATGAAGAAACTCCATTGTGATGGACTTTTGGAGTCATTTGATTATGAATCATTTGACACTTGCGAGCCTTGTCTAATGGGTAAAATGACTAAAACGCCGTTCACAGGCCACGTAGAACGGGCGACTGACTTATTGGAGATCATACATACGGATGTATGTGGTCCAATGAGTATAGCTGCACGCGGTGGATTCCTCTACTTCATTACCTTCACGGATGATTTGAGTAGATATGGGTATATCTATTTGATGAGACATAAGTCTGAAACCTTTGAAAAGTTCAAAGAATTTCAGCATGAAGTAGAAAATCATCGTAACAAGAAAATCAAGTTTCTGCGATCAGATCGCGGAGGGGAGTATTTGAGTTACGAGTTTAGCGAACATCTGAAGAGCTGCGGAATTGTTTCACAGCTTACGCCTCCCGGAACGCCACAGAGGAATGGAGTGTCCGAGAGACGTAATCGAACCTTGTTGGACATGGTAAGATCGATGATGTCATTAACTGAACTGCCATTATCTCTTTGGGGTTATGCTTTAGAGACTGCCGCTTTTACACTAAATAGAGCACCATCTAAATCCGTTGAAACGACACCATATGAGATATGGCATGGGAAGAAACCCAACTTGTCTTTTCTTAAAATTTGGGGATGCGATGCATATGTAAAGTGTTTACAACCAAATAAGCTCGATCCCAAATCGGATAAATGCTTCTTTGTTGGTTATCCCAAAGGAACTATTGGGTATTCCTTCTATCACCGCACCGAAGGCAAAGTGTTTGTCGCAAAGAACGGTGTGTTTCTCGAGAAAGAGTTTCTTGCGAAAGGGGTGAGTGGGAGGATAGTGCAACTCGACGAGATTGGTGAATCTTCGTCATTAGGTCAAAGTGATGCAACGCCGGAAGTGGTTCCGGAGTTTCCCACAATGACTGATACGGAAGCCCCTACATGTGATGTAGAGACTTCAGTCGAGCCAGCAGCTGAACCACGAAGGTCTGGTAGGATTCGCACGAAACCATAGTGGTTTTCGGACGAGGTATTGTTGTTAGACAACGATGAGCCTGCGACCTATACGGAAGCAATGATGGGCCCTGACTCCGTTAAATGGCTAGACGCCATGAAATCCGAGATAGAATCCATGTACGAGAACCAAGTTTGGAGCTTGGTGGACCCTCCTGAAGGCGTGAGGCCTATCGAATGTAAATGGATCTATAAAAAGAAAACAGACGCGGATGGGAATGTATACATCTATAAAGCTCGACTTGTCGCAAAGGGTTTCCGACAAGTTCAAGGAGTTGACTACGACGAGACATTCTCTCCCGTAGCGATGCTTAAGTCTGTTCGGATTCTTCTAGCGATTGCTGCATATTTCGATTACGAGATATGGCAAATAGATGTCAAAACAGCGTTCCTGAATGAGAAGCTAACCGAGGACGTGTATATGATACAACCCGAGAGTTTTGTCAATCCAAAGGATGCTGGAAAGGTATGCAAACTTCAGAGATCCATCTATGGACTGAAGCAAGCATCACGGAGTTGGAATCTTCGCTTTGATGAAGTGGTCAAAGGGTTTGGCTTCGTCAGGAACTGCGAAGAGGCTTGTGTTTACAAGAATGTAAGTGGGAGCGCAATAGCATTTCTAATACTCTATGTGGATGACATATTGTTGATTGGGAATGATGTATCTTTTCTTGACAATATTAAGACTTCGTTGAAAAATAGTTTTTCAATGAAAGATTTAGGCGAGGCAGCATACATATTAGGTATAAAGATCTATAGAGATAGATCAAAGCGCCTAATAGGGCTAAGCCAGAGTACATATATAGATAAAGTACTGAAGAGGTTCAGTATGGAAAACGCCAAGAAGGGGTTCTTGCCGATGTCGCATGGGAAAAGTTTGAGCAAGAATCAGTGTCCTTCGACAACTGATGAGCGAGAACGCATGAGTAAGATTCCATACGCATCCGCGATTGGGTCAATCATGTACGCCATGATATGTACACGACCAGATGTGTCCTATGCTCTAAGTGTTACGAGCAGATACCAGAGTGATCCAGGTCATGATCATTGGACAGCAGTGAAGAATATCCTAAAGTACCTGAAGAGGACTAAGGATATGTTTCTCGTATACGGTGGTGACGAAGAGCTCGTTGTAAAGGGTTACACCGACGCCAGCTTTGTCACAGATCCGGACGATTTTCGATCTCAATCAGGCTTAGTGTATACACTGAACGGTGGCGCAGTGAGCTGGAAGAGTTCCAAGCAGGACACTGTGGCGGATTCTACAACGGAGGCTGAGTATATCGCCACTTCAGAAGCGGCAAAGGAGGGCGTTTGGATTAAGAAGTTCGTCACCGAGCTTGGTGTGGTTCCGAGCGCGCTGGATCCTATGGAGCTCTATTGTGACAATAGTGGCGCCATAGCTCAGGCCAAGGAGCCAAGGTCCCACCAGAAGTCCAAACATATACAACGCCGATTCCACATCATTCGTGAATTGGTGGAGCGTGGAGACGTAAAGATATGCAAAATACACACGGATCTGAATGTGTCAGATCCGCTGACGAAGCCTCTACCACAAGCAAAGCATGAGCAACACCGGAATGCCATAGGTGTTAGGAGCTTAAGCATTGGCTAGATTATTGACTCTAGTACAAGTGGGAGACTGTTGAAAATATGCCCTAGAGGCAATAATAAAGTTGTTATTATTCTATTTTCATGTTCATGATTAAGTTTATGTTCTATGCTAAAATTGCGTTGGTTCTTGAATATGAGATTCAGAGGAAAACCTAATTGCATGTGTGGAATAATAAACACCATTCAGATCCCTAGTCAGGCCTCTGGACTAGCTCATGTATTGTTGATGATCTTGTTTTCCTGATCATGGGCATTGTTAATGTAACAAGGATGCCGGCAATAATGGGAACACATTGTTAGGGTAACAATGGTGTTGGATAGACCCCTTATGAGATACTGCGAGATCACTTCGTCAATATGTTGTCAGTATCTTCTCATGATGTGTTAACGTTTACTTGCGTCCTTAGACCATGAGAATACCATAGACCCGGATACCGGATGGTTGCTTTGGGGTCATCAAACGTTACGCCGTAACTGGGTAATTATAAAGGTGACTTCCAGGTACACCAGAAAGTATATCGTGGTTCTAGATATGTCAAGACTGGGATTTGCCCATCCGGCGATGGAGAGATACACTCTGGGCCCACTCGGTATTACGGTGTCCAGCATCGCCTGGCCAGGTATTGTGACTAAAAGGTTAGTCACGGGGATACCGGAATACGGAAACGAGAAAAGAGTACAAACCGGTAACGAGGATAACTAGGTATGGTGATCAAGGAGTTGATCACAGGGATACCGTCAAAGTCTCGCCTCGGGTTGTGTAATGTATCGTGAGGCAAAAGGAATTGTATGCGACAATACAAGGTTTGCTCGATAAAGATCTTCGATGATATGTGGGAGTCGTTATGGGTGTCCAGATCCCGCTGACGATTATTGACCGGAATGTATTCCGGACATGTCCACATATACTCGAACCTATAGGGTCACACGCTTAACGTTTTAGCGACATTTAGGAATGCTACGATTTATGGAGAACGAGAGAGAAGGGTTCCGAAAGTGTTTCGGATGATCTCGAAAGTGTTCCGGGAGGTCCCGGATGGTTCCGGTGATGTCCGGAAGTGTTCCGGAAAGTATTGGAAGGTTCTAGAAGGTTCTGGAAGGTTCTGGAAGGTTCTAGAAGGTTCTGGAAGGTTCTGGAAGGTTCTAGAAATTCTAGAAGGTTCTAGAAGGTTCTAGTGGAGTTGGACTCCAACTCCAACAGGGTGTCCCTGCTGGAGTAGGACTCCACCTGCCTAGGGAGAGCTGCCCCAACCCCTATAAATAGAGGGGCAGGGCACCTCAAAGGGTATCCCAAGCAGCCCCAGAGGCACCCCTAGTCCCTTGGACTAAACCCTAGGCCGGCCATCTCTAGATTGGCCACAGCCTTCTTTTTCTCTCTCTTCTAGATTGGATCTAGTACAGCTGCCGGCGCGCTGCTGCTTCTCCTTCTCGTAGATCCCTGCTGTTCTTGTGTGCTGGTCCACACATTACGGCGGTGTCGCTGATCCGGTACGCGTGGATACCTCGGAGACGTCGTATACTTCGGCGTTTGATCGGGCGAACTATTCACGAGGAGATCGCTCTCGCGGCTAGGAGGTATAACCTAGCTGCGGGAGTCTGCGGACTTCATCGACATCGGTCAACTTCTCCGCTGCATTGACGTGATCGTCGAAGGTATGATATCGTTACCTACACCTCGATAGTGTTTCTTGGTTTGGTTCGTGCGCGGAAAAATTTTGTTTTGCGTAGCGCGTTCCCCAACACAGGGTTTAAACTATTCGAATAGCCGTGTCCGCGGTTATGGACAGCTTGGTGATTACCTGTGTCGAATTAGACAAGTATAACCTTAATCTAAAATGGACCAACTCTAAGGATGCGGGTTAGCGATCGCTTTCTCCCTGGTGGTCGAGAAAGGATCGAGGGTTTGCTGTGTTCAGTGGTCTGCTTTAGGTTTTATTATGCAGTTTCAGCTCATCTCTTTTGCAAAGTATTCCAGTAGATGGATTTCAATCTAATTACAGGTATTGTGAAAGATTAAATTAGCTTTCTGCAAAATAGTCCACAAATAACCCCTTCTTGATACCTGATGCATCTAATACTACTTTCCCCTTGTAAGTCTTGCGGAGTACATTTTTGTACTCACCTTGCATTCGTTGATAATTTGTGTGCAGAGGAGACCACTCCCGTAGCGGATGGTTTCTACGTTGAAATCGACTTCGGCATCGACTAGTCGCTGGTGATCCCGGGCAGTGGTCCTGCCCTGGGTTCGGTAGTGGGTTTGTTCTGTCGCCGCTTTCGGCCCTACCCTTAGGCTTCTCAGCCAAACTCAAGCTTCCGCTGTGTGAACACAGCTTGCCTCGTTTCCACAAACTTAGTTGTGTGATTTGGATAGTAGAAACAATATCCCTTTCCCCTATAAGGGTATCCTATTAAATGGCAGCTGGTGGTCTTCGGATCTAATTTCTTAATTTGTGGATTGAATACCTTAGCTTCAGCGGGGCACCCCCACACATGTAAATAATTCAAGCTTGGTTTCTTTCCCGTCCACATCTCATAAGGCGTGTTCGGTGCTGACTTAGTGGGAGCCAGATTAAGTACATGTGCGGCTGTCTTTAGTGCCTCCATCCATAAATTCACTGGTAAAGTTGAGTGACTAAGCATGCTAGGCACCATATCCATAAGTGTGCGATTGCGACGCTCAGCCACTCCATTTTGTTGAGGGTCACCAGGCATTGAATATTGGGCAATTATTTCATTTTCAGCGAGGAACTTTGCAAAAGGTCCAGGAATTTGCCCATAAGGAGCGTGTCTTCCATAGTATTCTCCACCACGATCAGACCTTACAACTTTAATCTTTATGTTTAGTTGATTTTCAACTTCAGCTTTATATATCTTAAATTTGTCTAAAGCTTCAGATCGATTGTGAATGGGATATATGTATCCATAACGTGAGTAGTCATATGTGAATGTGATGAAATATTCAAAACCGTCCACAGACTTTACATTGAAGGGTCCGCATATGTCAGTATGTATAAGGTCAAGGATCCCTTCGGCTCTTATTGCTCCTTTCTTAATTATCTTAACATATTTTCCTTTTATGTAGTCAATACTGTCAAGATTATGCAACTTAGATCTATTGCACAGCCCAATAGGCATATATATAGTACAAGATGACTTGGAATACAAGGAAAGAATAGAGTCCTATGGTAATAGGAATACAAAAGGTAAGCCCAATCCTACTATATCTCTAACACCCCCCCCTCAAACTCATGATGGATCAACAACACTGAGTTTGGAGAGGTAGAAGCTGTGCTGAACACGAGTCTGGGCCTTCGTGAAGAAATTAGCTGATCCCAACACCGATAGCCCTTATGCTCCGGACTATATCCTAGAAAGAGACACTCAACAGACTGAGCAGTCAGTTTGGTGCGCTCGCGGGGAGCTAAAAGAACATCGCAAACGAAGCCAAACAAACGAAGCGTAGAGTAGTCAGGAAGAGAACCAGAAAGACGCTCAACGGGAATCCCACCCTGAAGGGCAGAAGAGGGCTGAATATTAATAAGATATGTGGCAGTAGAAACAGCCTCAGCCCAAAAGTGAGGTGGAATAGAAGCGACGATCATGAGCGCACGAGCAGTCTCAAGAAGGTGATGATGCTTACGCTCAGCAACACCATTTTGAGCATGAGCACCAGGACAAGAGAACTGAGCAAGAGTGCCCTGCTTAGCAAGAAGACCACGAAGATGACGAGAAATATACTCGTCAGCAGAATCAGCACGAAAGACACGAATGGGAGTGGAGAACTGGGTACGAACCATGGTGGCAAATTGTCTATAGATGGAGAGAACCTCACTACGAGAAGACATAAAATATATCCAAGTGTGGCGAGAAAAATCATCTATAAAGATAATATAGTATCGATGACCCCCTTTCGAAACGAAGGGAGCTGGACCCCACACATCCGAATGAACAAGATCAAAAGGACACTGAGACACGGACTCACTATGAGGATAAGGTAACTGAATTTGTTTACCAAGCTTACAACCCTGACAATCTAAAGACACGTCACCTGAGACAGACCCCAGAAGACCACGACGAACTAACGACGATAGACGAGATCCACACAGATGACCAAGACGGTGATGCCACTGCTGGAAGGAGCCGGTGAACGAGCGAACAGAGGCGGAGAGACTGGTAGCGGCAGCAGCGGAGGGAAGGTGAAGCCAGTCAAGCTCCTAGAGACGCTGGAAATCAAGGCGACGAGGGTCAGAACCAACCAGAACACCCGTCTGACGATCCTGAACACAACAAGAATCAGAGTCGAGAATAACCTGACAACCAAGATCAGTAATTTGTCCAGCAGAAAGAAGCTGCATGGTAAGGCGAGGCACATGAGCAACAGAAGGAACATGAAATAAAGAAGTGCGAAGAGTGCCTCGACTAGAAACAGGAAGAGAAGTACCATCAGCATTAAGGACATGGACAGGAGAATCAAGAGGTCGAAGGGAAGATAGAGTGGAGGAATCGGAAGTCATATGAAAAGATGCTCTTGAATCAAGAATCCACGGGGAAGTACCTGACTGTGTAAGCGGTGGTTTCTCAGTGCTGGAAGAGGGAGTAGCAGAACCTGCAGAACCTTTCGTAGCGAGTAGACGTCGAAGGCGTGCAATCTCCTGCTCAGTGAACGACGGTGGCAGCAGAAGTCGAAGCAGCTGAAGAAGTGAGGAAGAAGCTCCAGTGCCCGGAGAAGAGCGACGTGCAAGATGACGCTTCTTCCGAAAGCAAGTAGGCTCAATGTGGCCATCCTTATCATAGTAGGTACAATGAGGACGGCCACCACCTGACAAGGAACGACCACCACCACCTATGGAGGCCGCTGAGGGAAACGGGCCGCTGAGGCGTGGAGTAGTCGGTGTAGCCGGTGGACGAACAGCAAGCACAGAGGGAAGTGGCATAAGACCAGAGCCACGCAGACGAGTCTCCTCCGCACGTGTCTCCGTAAGCACCTCCAGAAGAGAAACACGAGGCTGACGGGCAAGAAGCTGAGCACGATGCGACTCAAACTCTGGATGAAGCCGCGTCAAAAACTCATATACGCGCTGGAACTCCCGATCAGCACGAGCATCCTGACAACACTGACAAGAGCCACAACCAGGATGACGAAGGGAATCCAGCTGGCGCCAGACAGCAGAACCCTGAGCATAGAACTCATCAATCGTGGCATCACCCTGCTAAAGAGAGTGCTCCTGGCGAACCACAGACAGGAACAGAGCGTCACCAGAGGGCTCATAACACTGACGAATGTGAGTCCACATCTGGAAGGCCGTAGTGAATCCCACAATCTCAGAAGAAAACTGAGGCTGAAGACTGGCAACGAGAACAGCAGCAGCACGAGCATCATCATCAAACCACTGAGTGTACACTGTCAGCAGAGCACCGTAGGAATCCAGAGCCTCCTGTTAAGCGATGACAGCCTCATCATAGGTAGCGCGGTCAGCATCAGTAGGTCGAGCACCAAGCTTAGGCTCCGCCGGCGCCACAGGACAAGCCGGACACGGAACATCACCGGAGAGGACGCCCCAGAGAAGAAGACCACGTATGTGGATGCGCATATGTGAGACGAAGTCTGTGAAATCGACCCCATCAAAAATCACCGGGCAGTGAGGGAGAGAAACAGTGCTCGACAACGAAGACATTGTACTATTTTTTTTATCACCTAATCTATAGCTGCCGGCCGCTCAAAACAGAGCAAGCCAAGCGGCAGAACGGGCGGCGCACGGGGTCTCCTGGAGAGGGATGACGGCGGCGCACGTGGGAGATCCCGCCGGGGACTGGCCGGCCGGCGAACGTCGGCGAGCAGCCGACGGGCGTCCTGGACGGCGGTGGACCGACGAGGTGAGGCGGGGGAGGTGGCCTGATCCGGCGGTGGTGGGCGGCCCGGTCTGGGGCGATGCGAGGCGGGGGAGGCGGCCCAGTCCGGGGCGGAGCGGCGGCGGTCGGGAAGGCGGGGTGGCGCCGGGATGGGGAGGCCAGCGGGAGGCCGGCGGACGGGGCGGTCGGCCGGGCCGAGGAGGGCAGCGGGCGGGCGGGCGGCAGGGGAGCCGCGGTTGGGCGAAGGCCGACGAGCAGCCGGCGGCCGGAGGGCAAGCGGGCGACGGCCGGCGAGCAGACGGGCCGCGCGGGCAGACCAGCACACGGGGAAGAAAAAAAGGGAAGATTGGAGCGTGAGTTGCAGCACGCGGTGGAAAGAAAAAACCCTAGGGCTCTGATACCATGTCAAGATTATGCAACTTAGATCTATTGCACAGCCCAATAGGCATATATATAGTACAAGATGACTTGAAATACAAGGCAAGAATAGAGTCCTATGGTAATAGGAATACAAAAGGTAAGCCCAATCCTACTATATCTCTAACAAATACAATTGTCCATATCAGAGAAGTCTAAAGGGTGAAGAATTTCTTCTTTTATTAAACATTCTATTCTCCCTCTCGAAATGTTGCCCAAACGACGATGCCACAATTTCAAAGAAGGATTTTGACTTCTCTTTTTCTTATTGACATTTTCATGACAATATTCATTCACATTCGCAACACATGCATTCATGTCATTTTGAGATTCACAAAGAGATAACATATATAGTTTGCCTCGTCTGACACCGAGTCAAACAATATCATTATTCAACTTAATCATACATCGTTTATTATGAAACGAACATTCAAAACCAAAATCATCCAAACAAGATACGGAAATCAAATTCCTACTTAAGGTACGTACATAAAGAACATCATGAAGCCGAAGTACAAAGTCCGTGTGTAACTCCAAGGTGAGAGATCCCACAGCTTCAACATCAGCTTATTGATCATTTGCCACCTTAAGTTTTCTTGTTCCCCTTCTTAAAGTTCTCCTTGTATGGAATCCCTGTAAGGAATTTGCAACATGTATTGTTGCACCTGAGTCAATCCACCAAGTACTTTGGGAATAATTAACATAAAGTGATTCATCAACAAACGTAATTTCATCAGTACCTTTCTTGTGGAGCCACTTTAGCCATTCAGCACAATCTTTCCTAAAATGGCCTGGCTTCTTACAGAAATTGCAAAGATCATTTCCTGTAATTCCAGACCAACTTGCTTCTTTGCATTGCTTTTCTTTCCCTTTAGGGCTCGTAATGGGCTTCTTGTTGGGCTTATGATCGGCATGTGCTTGAAACTTTCTTTTGGAATGACCAATGTGAAGTGCTTAGTCCTTTTCTTTTTCAGCACGCAGCCTTTCTTCTTCTTGAGCACAGTGAGCGATCAACTCATTCAGGGTCCACTTCTTTTGTTGAGTATTGTAGTTGATCATAAAAGGCCAAAATCTTTAGGCAACGAAGTCATGATAAAATGGACTAAAAAATCCTCATTAATTATCATATCCATAGATTTGAGTTTAGCTGCTGCATCACTCATCCTAAGGATATGATCTCATATGTTGCTGTTGCCATCATACCTCTCATTAGTAAGCCTCTGAATGAAACTTGTAGCATACGCCTTTGAGGAGCCCTTGAATTGCTCCTCAATGGACTTTAAATAATCAGAAGCATTATGACTTTCGGTATAGCTCCCCTAATACCTTCAGAGATAGCCATTCTCATTATTAGGAGAGACATCCGGTTGGAGTCCTCCCATTTTTCTGCCTTAACATCATAAGCCCTTTTGAGCTCCTCATACCTAGCTACATGTCACACCCCGAATTTTCGAAACCTGAAAATTAGGGCCAACAAAAACTTTTTACGCTGATAATAGCACTCCCTTAATTAAACCTAATCAAAAATCCTCATCATCGTCTAATATAACCACCGGGTGATCTCTTCTCCCTCTTGACACATGTGCTCAAACTTCCGTTGTGTTTATCTTTCCACCAAACTCGCCTAGTGTCCCTCGACGCAAGGCAACCTTCGCCTACCTACTCCTTATCGAACCCCTTGCGTGTTCACATATGCCCACCCACAATTTCCCAAATACATGTACCCACGAGTGTAGGTGCGTATGTCGTCTACCATACGATACCATTGCAAAATTGAAACATATATGCGTCATGAACCTTTTCCAAATGCCATGATCTTTTGCCAGCTGCTTCGCCATGTCCAATCATGAGTATGTGCACACATATACTGTTTTTGCATATACGCGCATACGCAAAACCCTAACCCATTTTTTCCGCACCACGGAGCAAAACCCTGACGCATCATTGGCTCTGCCACAATCCTATGCATATATACGAGCATACCGGCAATACTCTCCCAAGTCCTAACTCCCATGACTTCCTACCATTATCCTAACCTCGTCACCACCCTATATACGCTTAATTCTCAGGTGTATGTGGGTATATACACTTGGAACTCTAACTGGTATATACACTTGGAACTCTAACTCCTTCTCGAGCTACGGGTTAATCCGTAATTCGATCATATGACCTAAGTCATCCTCTCCCTATTACTCTATAATTGGCTCATACCTGAATATTCCGTACGGGCTTATGCATTCCTGAATCCCAAAATACTCGGTGGCAGTTTCACTGCCTTCGGATTCTGATGTCGCCTAATTAATCCATTGCACCTACCATGTTTTGCACATGATCAAACTCTTCCATCTAATAGATAACCCATATACATGCTCCTATATAATTATTCTGCAGGAGTAGGTATGAATCCCAACTCACTTCCATCCAACCAAGGTGAAGAGTGTAATTAATATCTACGCACAAGCCTCTCCTATTTTCATAGCAGTGCCATGAAAAGACAGAGCAATGTACAGCCCTTGCACGGTGAAACACTCGTCTTTTCCCTGTCATGTCAAATAAACCATTGAATTCCAGCAGTACAAGCTTGCTGCTAGCCTAGCTAGTGCACGCGCTATTTCCTTGCCAACGCACACACCGATGCCTGCTCTTTACTGCCTCCTGCAACACGAGCTAGCTAATCCCCTTGCTTTTTCGTTACACGTTGCACCGCTCATCAATTCACCCAAGTTCGGTGCCTAAATTCTACTGCTCATCTGAGTTGCCACAGCATTGCACAGTATCGTTCCTTCCCCATGGTTTACTCCCTATTCCTTTTCAACATTACTACTCAGGCCAGCTCACTGCCTGCTAGGCATCAGTGCCAACATTTTTCTGAGCTCCTCTCTCTACTGAGCACTGCTGGTACTATTCCTCCATGAACACGTAGTGCCACACCTCCTCTACTTGCAACAGCAGTCGGCGCCTACCGCATATGTCTATTCTGCTACCATTAACACCCTGGTACATTCACCCTCAACCAAACCGAGAAGCTCCTTTTCCTCAGTACTATTTTTCTCCCATTCGAGCTGCTCCAGAGGTCCCCTACTGAGCTCTCCATTGCCGTTTTTTCCTTTTTCTTCTTACCTCGTCCTCCTCCTGCAAACCAGACCCGAGCTCTCACCTCTTCTTCCCGAGCTGCATTTTTTTCCCAAGCGCCCATCATCCTTTTTTTTCCTTGATCCGCAGCCAACGCCCCTAGCTCCAAACTGAGCTCCATTCCCCTCACTCCATTCTTCTCTCTCTCCCCATTTCTCCTCCTCACAGCACAGCAAGCACCAAAGCTTCCTCATTTCTCTCTGCCCCAAGCTACCACAAACTCCCTCTCAATTTCCTCTGAGCTCTCAAATCTTTTCTTCTAGCTCCTTCCCCGAGCAGTGCTCTCTACCTCATCTTCTCTTCACTCCCGCAGATGTTCCTTCTTCCTCAAGCAAATTCCCCCCAGACGCACGAGCAGCTCTTTCCCTACCGCCCCATTGTTTTCCTCAAATTCCCCCTGACACCGGCACATGAGCCCCGGTGCAACTATTCCCGAGCAGCTCCCTCTTCAATTCCCCAATCTGAGCCCCTCCGCCTTCGGGTTCTTCAGCTGAGCAGCACCCCAGTTGGTCCTCCTTCTCCACTTCGTCTTCCCCATTGGTCTTCTCCCGAGCTCATCTTCCAAGCCCCTCGCCTCCCCAAGTCAGCTCCGGCATCACCAAGCCATGCGCAGCTGCCACTGCCAGGCGCAATAAACCGGTAGAAGCTCCAGGCACCACCGCCCCTCTAAACGCCGCTGCCGCCATCCAACCCCCGAGCTCCACTCGGCCAACCCCGCCGTCGGGCGTGCCCGCCTCTACCGACGGTGAGGACTCTCCACCGCTGCCGCCCCAGGCCGTCGGCATCCCGTCCCGAGCCAAACAACCACGGCCGCCGCCCCTTTTGTTACGGTTGAGGACTGCTACCTCTACCAATCCCGAGCCTGTTGGTCCTGGATCCCCGCTCGTGGCGCCGCCCCTGACCTTACCCCGACGACATCGCCAGCCATCACACCTCGAGTCGCCATCGGTAAGCAGCGCTGTCGCCACATCTACCTTCATCTCCTCGCCCTACCCGAGGTCCCGAGCTGCCCAAGGTCCCTGCTCCAACCTTCCAGAGCTGAGCTCTCGGCCTGCCGCACAACTTTCCTTTTCCCGAGCGGCAGCCCCTTCTCCTCGCCCCGAGCGCTCCGCCCAGCTCCGTGCCACCGCACCAGTACTGCTGGTAGCCATCCACACCGCCGAAGAGCTCCCCGAGCTGCCACAGCATCGACTCCGTCGCCGCCGCCAGGAGCATCGCTGTTGACCCTCCGCAAGCCAAACCCGGCCGGCCTCTACTCCTGCAATGGCTGCAGCCGACACTCCCTCCCTTCCTTCCTATCCCCAGTAGGATAAATAGTCGGTGTTGGTGTCTAATATGCACATTTAACAAACTATTAGAAACCAAGCTAAACCGTTGCTGATCTAAATGGTTACATCCCCTTCGCCTCTGCGTTTTCTATTACAGAAGACACACTACCTATTCCTTTGGATTATAAGCCGCCTCCAACCTGTCAAAGGCGTAATCCCTACAATATGTTTCCCCTACTGGAACCTATATTCTCCCTATTTCCTAAACCAGTACATGTGTTCTTTAGCAAAAAGCGTACCTAGCGCAAGGCTATATCTGTTGTCATCTTCTCATGTGCTGAAGGCGTATTCCTAAACTATGCCAACGATAGCAGCCCTACCCTTTACCAATAGATTCTCTCTTTTCTCTATTTCCCTCCCGGTAGAAAATTAGAATGTCCATATCTCTCTCGTGGTAAGTCCAAACAACCGATTCCATTTCTTACAATTTTAGGAAACCAAGGTCTATCCAACCAAACAATTTAATGATTTGAAAACTATTTAAAATTTAATTTTAATTACAATGCAAATGTAAGGGTAGTAAACATATCTCTTTTGATATAAATTTGAATAACTCAACTCCTACTTCAACAGTTTTCCAAAATAATAAACGATATGTTGAATCCAGCGGTAACTTGAAGTACAAATGTTTTATTAAAACAACAAAGAATATAGAGACCTTTGCCACCTCGATATCTTTAAGTAAACTCCTATTATAGTACACGTCTGAAAGTATTTTGGATAAATCCTTCTCAAAAGTATTCTAAAGGTAATAAACCATTTGAGCCAACCAACAAACGAGAATCAAAAACCTCTAAGGTGCCAATCTACTATTAACCAAATAATTTAGGGGTCTCCCGTTCCACCAAAAACCCTTATTCCATGTGAGACTATCACCTTCTCACCTTTCAGCAAACCCTAATAAACAACTATGTCCAAAGCGCATACCATAAAAATCCATGAGTGTATGTGTGATTCTTGTTTGAATTTTCCTCGCACCGTTGCTTATTCATCGTTCCTTCGACATGTAGTTACGACGCGGTGGTACCTCGCACGAAGGATTTCCGACATTGGCCGTCTCAAGTTTGCGATCGAGACCTGGCTAGTACTGCCAGGCAAGCATTCCCACCTTGATCATGTTGAATCCCATATGTGTGAAATTTAATTATTTTGTTTGCGAAACTTGCATGCTATGTGGATATCAACGGTATTTTATGTAGACCTAGTTATACCCCATAGCTGCATATGACGTAGGTTCGAATATCCGATCCTTGTAACCCTAGAAGTATTAGTCGGTTGTTCTGCGACCGACAAAAGTATTAGGGCTATAGGCCTTAGCCATGCTTAGACCTGCTTTAGTTCAAAACTAAACATTTGATCGGTGTTCACAAAAACCCTGTGACATGGGAAATAAAACCCTCGGATAGCATGTGTTATCCGGGGTGGCGTTTGAAAGAAAGGTTTGTCAAAACCCCAAATAAAACTGGAGATGATTTTGATTCAGGTGAGAATGGTAAGGACAGCTTGGGGCTGTAGAGTACCTGATGGTGGCATGGTCGTCTGGGATGAACATGGGTCGAGAAATGGAGTCTTGCTCGAATCAGTTAAGGACCGAGCCTAAGTGCCGCTAAACCAGTTCCCTCACCGTACGTCCACATGTCATTTATGGGAAGGACTTGGCTTAGTACCCTAGCAAGTACTAGGGTATGGACCCGTGGGAAGTAGGAAGTATGTGACTAGGTGGTTAAAGTCCTAGAGATCCACCGGCGCCGGGCATTTGGGTGTGGATTCGACACAAAGGTGGGGAGTCCCATTTTCGGGGTCCGGGACGCGAAAGTTGGGTCAACTACCTAGCGGGTCCAGCTCTAGTATGGAAGCGGGCGAAGGCCTCATTGTAACAGCCCTGCCGATACACCTCGTGAAGTGTATCCGTATGCGCACAGCAACAAGGGTGACTTACATCTTATGGGTAAAGCCGTACAACCTCTGCAGAGTGTTAAAAACTATTCGAATAGCCGCGTCCTCGGTCATGGACATGAACTGGCAAGGCCACACATTGGTTAGACTGAGTTTTGTTTGCGAAAGTTTGGGAAAGGGATTAATGACGTGGGCACGATGTGTCCACAGGGTGCAATTTACGCTACACGGGTGGTAGCAAGGAATTGCAGGAGAAGGAGGCTAGCCATACTATCCGGGATAGTACGAGCTAAGCATTGAGTTAAGTGGAGGCTAGCCGAGCTATCCGGGATAGCACAGGCTGAGCACTGCGTTAAGGAGGCCAGTTGTACTATCTGGGATAGTACGAGCTGAGCAATGAAATGAGGAAGCTAGTCATACTGCCCGGGGTAGTATGGACTGAGCTATCACTTGAGATGGGAAAGGAGGTAGCTGGGTCTACCTCAAGAGAAGGTTTATTGCTTTGAATTGTTCTGATTTACAAAACTATTTTGGAATCTACTATTCTCTTATTTAGATTAAAAACTTACATTTCCGCACAACAAGCAACTTAGGATAGAGCTATTCCTTGAATTACACCTTGCATGAAATATTGCTATATAATTCTCCTGTGGGAATAGCTTGCGAGTACATTCAACGTATTCACCTGGCTTGTTGATTTGGCCAGACGAAGGAGACATCAATTCCGAAGATATAATTACGATCACGACAGCTAGGGCGTAACCCCAGTCAGTTGCCTGTTGGGTACGGCATATTGCTGGGCCACATCATCACTTGTTTTTTTGCTGTAAATTTTTAGCCATTGGGTTACAGGTATCAAACATTCGACCTTGACGGTTTATTTATATACAGATTAACTTGTGTGTACTGGCTACTGATCCAGGGACCGGTACAGTAATCACAAGGGAGTATCCGGCCTTAAAACCGGGTACGCCACACTACACCTGCAACAGGTGCAACTGGTTTGGCTTCTCTCAATGCAAGGTCGAGCTTATTGAGCCTTAAAACACACATAACTTGATCTCTCCATGTTGGGAAATTACTCCCCGTAAGTGGTTCAATGTGGTCAACAGACTTGGCCACATGAATAGTAGCGGAAGCTGTCATCATATTCAAAAAATACATAAGTAAAGAGTGCATAATAAATTTGCATAAAATTAACTCTAGTTCGCATCACTGTTGGGCAGAAAACGAAAAAAATTAATTGATATAAAAGGGAATGGCTCAAGATTATAAATCTACGTTGGTCAGAATTATAAATATGAGCCAAGCAACTCTCAGAATAAATATCAATTTTAAAACATTAATTTTTAGCATCATATTGATATTTAAAATGAGGTTATTATTAAAGAAAATGCTATAAAATGCATTTAACGTTCAAATTTTCCGAATAAAATTTCTCGTTGGTTCCATTTCATCCAGAAAATTTAGAACATGAACATTAGAACATTATTTGGGCATTTTTAGACTTATTTAACAATGCAAATCGTTAACAGAAACGTTTAAAACTTAAAAAAATGCATTGGAAATCGAAAAAATACCCAAAATGTCATTCGGCCCATAAACCCACGGCAGCATGTTTTGTTTTCCCGGCCCAGCAGCAAATAAACTGAAATAAATTACTGGGCCAAGAAAACCTGGGCCACAGCCCATGCCCGAAAACAGCCCACTTAGGCGCCCCCTCAGCCCCGCTTCAATCCGGACCGTCCGATTCAATCGGACGGTTCGCACGGATCCTGGACGGAACAAAACGGTGTGCGGCCATAAAACCTAACCATTTGCCCCCTATCCTCCCGATTTTTCCGCTCCCGAGAGAAAAAGCCGGCGGCCGAGCGCCCGACTCGCCGGGAAAAATGGTGGCGTGGTGGCTCCGCTCGCCGGAGGAGCGTGCCTCGGCCTTGGGCCACGCGCTTCTCCGTCGAGCGATGCTGCCGTGTCACCCACATCATGCCCCGGCGGAGCTCCTTCCGCGCATCACCTCTGACGAGATGACGGCATCGCGGCATCGGCATCCTCACACGGCGACGCGGCCGTGCGGTCCCCGAAGGGTGGAAGATGCCGACGCGGCGTCATGAGGTAAGTCCTGAAACCCTAGCTTTTGTCATTTTCATTTTTAGGGTTTTGGATTTGGGAGATTTCCTTAAATTTGTGCAATTGGGTTCAATCCTCTCCTTCTCGTTGCTTAATTAGGGGCTTAGGGGGAACAGTCGGCATTTAACCGAAGCTCGTTTGAGTGATTAGCACTCACAGGGGGGAAAATAGGGTTCTAGAGGTGGCTAGAGTGGCTCTGATACCACTGTTATGCATAATTATCTTTGGCATTGATTCGATCTCCATCTAGCCACGCATTAGAACACCTAAATGTGATTAGGAGTAGGCATTGGTGGCACTTACATGCGGTAGAGGAGGAAGCCATCGGCGTAGTCGTGGTCGTGGTCGTGGGCGCGTGAGGAAGATGTGACGGAGACGGTGGTCGTCGGTGTAGGCGTAGCAGCGGGAAGCGTCGGCCTTCGGGTCGCCACCGGCACTGTCCGGTGACCGGCATCGTCGTCTTGGCGGCGTCGGGCTTCCCGATCACTCCAACGCCCCCCCGGATCGGCTCGGGCTTGAGATTGTGGGGTTTAGGGTTTTGCTTAAGGGGATCGTGATCATCACCTCAAGCACCGGGAAACCCCCCTTTTTGTATTGCGCTGTGTGATGGGGGACCGAAACCATCAATTGGTTTGGCGCCCCCGATCAGAGCGTGTTAGTTGGGCATGCACGTTGGTACATGTCCCCCCTTCGTCCTTATCTCTCCAGTTTGACCGGAGATCAATTCCAACACGATCCTTCACGTCGGCGGCAGCCGTGGTGCCAAATAGGATCATGCCGCCGCTGCTGCCGTCGGATGTCAACAACGGCGCCATGGAAGATACCTAGGAGCTCTCAGATCTAGCAAGGGGAAAGAAGAATTGGGAGCGTAGACAGAGAGAAGTTGGTGTCGATCAAGATGCTGAGTTGCAGGTGAGCACTAGGCGCAGCAGATCGGACGAGCCCTAATCGTTCGCCCTATAAGACCACCAAGCGAACGTTCTACAACTTGACTTTCCGTAATTTTTAACGTTATGGGCTGCCTGCATGCATTCTGGGCCGGTTTCCGTCTCCTTGAATTAAGGAATCCGACCAAAATGTGATTTCTTGTTTATGCATGAATGCCTACATGTTGCATAGCAATGTATCTTTGTAAACAATCTAGCTAGCTACTTAAGCTATATATACAGATAGCAGCGAACGTAATTTGGTAGCATGTGAAGGAGATGATGAGCTAGCTAGCATATATAGCATGCATGATTTTTATTAGTTGGGTTGGGTTGGGTTGGGTGTGGTAAATCATTGGCAATCCCTAGCCTAATCCTCCACTTAATTATATGCCTTGCATGCGTTGGCTACATGAGTACATGCAGGGCTTTCTACTGTGGTTACAGGTTTTTCCGGCCAAAAGTTATCGGCGGTTTGCTGCTTAATTTCTCCGTGCATGCGTACGTTTCCAGTGCAGTCCAGTGTACGGCCGGCGAAGAGGTGCGCGTGTGCATGCTCATGATCTAGCTTGCTTTATCGCGTAGCCCACGCCCAACCCCGCCTTCTTCTCTTCATCTTAATGTCAACGACACTTCACTGTAACCCCCTCGATCCACTGCTCCACGTCCCCGTGCTCCTTCTTCTCTCTCTCTCTACCATTATATAACACCACATCACATCACACCAACCGCGCTCTCCCCCATGTTCTCCGTTCTACTTGCTTCCTCCTTCTTTTTACAACGTAGCTAGCTAACAACCTAGCTTGAGTCTCGCTTCAAGTTCATACACCAATCAATGGAGGAATCCGCCAGCTCTTGTAGGACTAGTGCAGGTGCTGTATTCTTCTACGGCGACAACGCCGGCTGCTACGGCCACTCCGGGGCTACAGCCGCGGCTTCCGAGGACAGCAGCTGGACGGCCTACTTCGACGACGACGACGACGACGACGACTACCTGCAGACCTCCACAGAGGAGCCGGCGCCGGCGTCGGCCCCGAGGGAGAACAAGCTACATGGCCACCTCCACCACGGCCACTGCGCCTCCGCTATCACGGTGTCCAGCACCAACGCCAACGCCAACGAGAACAGGGTCGAGGTGAAGACGAAGGCCAGAGAGGAGAAGAAGAAGAAGCCTCGTCTGGAACTGGAAGACCCTCTCCAGGACACCGCTACCTCACCTGCAAATGCAACTCAACTGCAACAGCTGCAGGTATATATATACACTCCATTTCTGCCGTGCAAGAACCAGATTCAGGTCATCATCAACTGATCAGTTCATGTTCTGCATCAACTAATCAATGCTATATATGTACGTAATGCTTTGATCAGCATGCAGGATGCCTGGCAAATTGCTGAATGTGAGGAGAGACAGACCTTGAGCGCTGCAATATTGGAGTGCAGGAGGCGCCAATGGGATCAATGGGATGGGCCAGGTGCAGAAGAGAGGGGTTTGCTTAGTCCCTCTTAAAACTGTTTGTGGAACAGCACCATCTCCAGTGAACTGCAAACTAGATTCACCATATTTAATTGTAATTCTGCCTCAGTGCATGCATATGGATATGGTTATTGTTCTCAACAAATCTGATGCTGTTGGGCGCATATCCTCTTGTTTTCACTGTGCAATAATTAATAATTGGGATCTCTAGCTTGTACCAATCTTTTAGTATTCATGTATTTAGCTGACAATTCTTGGTTGTCCTATATATAACCGATGGACAATATACAACGTGCATGCTTATATATGCATGCTGCAACGAATTTTGCAGCTAATAAAGAACAACGACTGCCATGGAAATATTATTGAAACCAGTTTGCGAATATACTACATATATTCCATAAAAATTGTGTACTATTTATACGTGTGTGTATGGAGCAAAAAGGGTTAAAAGATGGTATAAATATTGGAGTGTGTAGTTAATTTTGAGCAGAATATATATATGCACGCATCGACCTCGAACCAGTAGTATTCAACAGGACTGAGTAGGCTTTCTGACTTGGTGAGATCGCTTTGTCGGCTAAGCTAGCAAATTAAGCCGATGTTTGTCAATTCACATGGTACGCATGCCTGGGTCACCTATAATACTCTATTATATTTTGTTAAACAGCTTGCTTGTCAAAGAAAGAAAACAGATTGAGTTTGCTCACACCTAAGCTCGGATTCTCCTGTATCCTCCTCAGGTGACCAGGAAGTCTCCTGAAACCCTAGCCGCCACTACATTGGCCTTTACCGCGGTGGCGGTAGCCTTACCCCCAAACGGGGTGAGAACTCTCTCCAACGCGATGAAAATCAGGACGGCGGTTTTGGAGGCAACTGCGGCGGCACTTCTTTGGCGCAACACGAGCTGCTCGTGTTGGCCTGCCGCCCCGGCCATGAGGACGGCAGGGTGGTGGGCAGGGTCGGCGACGGAGGTGTCTGCCTCATGGGCCTCGCTGCAGCCGTGCAGATCTAGTGTGCTACCCACAGATCCGGAGGTAGCCCAGTACCCCGACAGCCACCAGCTGCCGTGCGGTGCATCGTGGCCTCTCCTTGGCATGTGGTTGGCGGCTGTGGCTGCAGCATGTGGTGGCGTTGTGCCGGCGACCGACAGTTGTGGCTGCATGGTGGCTTGGACTGTGGCTACTCGGTAGTGGTATGGTGTGGCTCACAGGCTTGGCTGCCTAGATCCGGTGCTCGACGATGTGGTTGTGGCGGCTCAGCCGATGGGCGATGGCCAGCTTGGGCGGTTGCAGGTGGCAACAAGTGTGACGGAGCTCGGTGTCATTTCCCTCCTTGGAGGCGTCATCTTGGAGCTTCGGTTTCCCAACCCTGGGGTTTTATGCTCTCTAGGTGTGAAAAACCAAATTCTGCTGCTGCTGAGTGACAGCGGAGTTCACGTCACTCCCTCCTTGGAGGTGTCATCTTGGAGATCATGACACCCTCGCGGTTGGTGAGGCCTAGTGGATGACAGGATGGTGGCCCTGAAAAATGGTGCAGCGGTGGCTCTAGGGGCGGGATCATGGCTTGGCACGACATGATTGGCGATCTTGTGTTGCAAGTGCGGTTAGGTGGTCTGCCTGGTTGACGCGACCCGATGGGGTCGGTTTGGCTTGGATGTCGGGGCAGTGATGCTAAGAGTTGGTGCAGCAGCCGTGGTCTGCGAGCAGTCTTTGTTGTGCGGCTAGGGCTGCGGGGTGTCTGGGTCGTGCGACACTACAGCTCATGGGTGAGCGGTGAATGTCGAGATGGCGGCCTCGGAGGGTGGTGTCAATGGCCTGCGCAGGACGCAACGGAGTGGCCGAAAATCAGGGCGGCGACCTAGGAGCGTATGTGGTTGAGGTGCAGGTGTTGGTCTTGCGTCGCGTGGGCAACAGGGCTCCTGATGCCGTTGGCCGGTGAAGTGTTGGGCGTTGCAAACAGCATGTGCTTCTTGTTGTGTGCTGGCTTCCTCGCCGTTATGAGAGCATCCCTGGCCTCTCTTTCCTTGCAGTGGTGGTGGCAGCGGCTAGTTGGCGGAGCGTTTTGTTGGTTGTGGCTAGAGTTATTGGTTTGTGAATATTTAGGTGGCGTGTCTGTTTGTTGCGTTCTTCATGTTGTCAGCGTGTGCGGGCTTCGGACCTAGTTATACTAGGTGGGTTGAGCTTGTTTATGTCAATTTTTTGGTCGGTTTTTCTTATTAACTGGTTAATTCTTTTTCTATTTAGGGAAGAGGCAAAGCTCCTGCTAATTGCTAGGGATAATGTGAGAAATATATACAACACTAGTCATGGTTTCTAGATCTTCCAGGTAAACCTAAATAACGGACACCTTTGCTACTGAGACTATATTGGTACACTTTTGCATCCCAGACCAAGCCAAATCAACTCGGTTAGTCATCGACTAAGGACGCATGTACAATGGGTCGTATCCATCAATGCTATGTAGAGTCAACTTTCAAAGATATCTTGTATAACGTCAAAGATAACTTGTACAGATAATTCACAAAAAATCTAATATTAAGAATCATGATGTGATCGATCTCTAGAGCTTCGACTATTTGTAGAGTTAATTTTGTTCTCTCTCCTTCTCTTCCTTCGTATCGGTGATAACCTTTATAAAGAGTTAGCGTGCATGCATGTGTTCTAGCCACTCACACCTGTCTTTCTTACCTCCGGCTAGAGGTATATATTTACGGTAAAGGCTATCGTTGTTCACTGTCTCTTTTGTCTTTTTTATATCCACTTTTATAATTAAAGGTTAGCTCTAAGTACTATCTGTCCTTATTTCATGAAGAAATGAAGTGACTGTACTGAACATTAATTATGAGCACCTTCCACTACTAAGTAAAAAATTGAGTATCTCAGGTTTGGCCCGTTGCACTGCTTTGAAACTAATTAACATCAATTACAAATATTGCAAAAAACTAGAAAATGACATGCAATATGAGACTAACAAGTAACAAGTAGGCCTCGAGCCATTTCTCAGTGATTTTTCACTTTTACAGGCAGCCATCTAGCTATATGTTGTAGTGCTGCATTCAGCTAAAGTTTTTAGACGCTAGGCATATAGATAAATTCCAGGAGTTCGTTTGGAAGAGATGGAAGTACTGATACCATACATGATGCACATGCATGGCGATGGTACTGGCCGTGTGCCCATAAGAAAGGACCACAGACGTACACTGCATCACTTACAACAAATGTCAGCTGCTGGCTGTTGGAGCTTAGCTTAGTAGATAGCTGCAGATCGGTCGTGCACATCTGCACGGGGCCGGCCGGCTCGATCGATCGATCCATGCATGTTGTGGTCACTAGCTCACTAGATTTTCTTTTTCTTTTTGAGAGAGAGAGAGAGATAGATAGATAGCTGCATGAATGCATGCATGTATGTATAGCTAGCTAGGTTAGGCTGGTACTCTGAATCTATCTATGTATATATAGACATTAGCTGCATGGATCGATGTATGCATATGGCAGGCAGCCAGCAGAGGCAGAAGTGATCTCATGGTGGTCAGGACACAGTCCATGCATGGATCGATCATCGTTGTGTTCCCAGTCTCACGTGTAGTCGTGGACCACACCAGATCATTATTGTTGACTCATAAACCAAATGAAATGAGTTTTAAAAAACTAAACCTACCGAAAGGAATGATGATCGATGAAATTGGCGCACGTATGTGAACAGATGTAGACACGAGCGGCTGGCCTGCAAGTCCTGCATCCATGCATGTACGAGCTAGCTGCACAAGGAGGCAACTGCAATAGCTCCGGAGAAATATCATCATGCAACAACAGAGACAAGCTCCGGCGAGAGAGACAGAGATGAGAGGCCTGAGCACATGCACGCATGTCTATCTAGCAAGGTAGATAGATACCCATGCTGCATGCATATATAACATTTGCGTCATGCATGGGTGTCTATATACGTACGTCGATCTTGCTGGTTCATACATCCGCACACCCTCGTGCACTGTCAATTTAATGCATGCGAGATAGATCGGTCGTCCATATACACTTATGACATTGCATCCTCGATTGATCTCGTGGAAGAAATAATCTTACTATCTATTAAATGTCAGTTGGTGATAATGATGATAGTGATGATGGGTCGCTCTAACTAACTCATACAAATATCTCTTCTCTAACTAACTCCTAATCGAATTCACGAGCTTAATTCAAAAACTGTGACTAAACTGTACTAAATTTTAAATTGACACAATTGAGGAAGTTATAAGCTTCGTCATAAGCTTTCGCACAGCACCGAGTTTCGCCAAATCAAAGTTGTAATTCAAAAGTTACGGCCAAATTATGTTACTATTATGTTGTTTCCTAAGGCTAAGATTTGTCGAGCTTGATTAAGTGAGCTTAATGATATAATTAAAATCTACCACAAGAATAAAGTTTTTAGATATTTTTTTAGATATCCGTAGAGTGTTTATTTATTAATTTGAAAAGTGCGACCAAATTGTGCCGAATTTCAAATTGACACAATTGAGGAAGTTATAGGCTTCGTTGTAAGCTTTCCAGCTCAACGAGTTTGCCCATATCGGAGTTATGATTCAAAAGTTATGACCAAAATTTTGTCACTATTATGTTGTTTTTTGGCTGAGATTTGTCGGCTTGATTAAGTGGTCTTAATGGTATAAATAAAATCTAGTCTCAATAACATAGTTTTTGGAAATTTTCTATAGATATTAATAGAGTAATCATTAATTAATTTGGATATATGGAATTAAAGATATAAAAATAACAGCGAGATATCAGAAAAGGTAAGTGACCCAGATTTTTTTGTTGATAAGCTTGAGTTGGTGGTGATGGTACATCGTCCTTCTCTAACTAACTGGCACAAATCTCTCTTCTTGCACACAAAAAGCTCTCTTCTCTAACTAACTTGCACACCAAAAGCTATATTCTCTAACTAACTTGCACACCAAAAGCTCTCTTCTCTAACTAACTCCTAATCCAGCTCAATTTTTTTTAAAGAACCCACCCCAACACATGCTCTCACTCTCTCCTCTCATCTCACCCTCCCTCCAAGTTGCCACCACCGTGCACCGCCGCTGGTCACTGCCACCCCCGCTGAGCCACTTACCCTCCTAGACGGGCTACCCTAGCCGCCAGTCAAGGGGAGGAAGAGGAGCTCGGTTGGAGGAAGGAGAAGAGAAGTGAAAGAAAGAAGAGCAAAGATGAGGAGGAGAAGAGGAAAGAGAAGGAAGAAGAAGAAGAAGAAGAATTTAAGGATTTTGGTCAAATTCAAAAACTGATGCCAAACTGTTCCGAATTTCGAATCCACACAACTAAGGGAGTCA
Source organism: Stipa capillata (assembly GCA_019208055.1). Lineage (NCBI taxonomy): Eukaryota > Viridiplantae > Streptophyta > Magnoliopsida > Poales > Poaceae > Stipa > Stipa capillata. The sequence continues at coordinate 443,534 of JAGXJF010000360.1, forward strand.
CAGGCTTCGTTGTAAGCTTTCCAATGGCACTGAGTTTTCCCAAATCAGAGTTGTGACTCAAAAATTATGGGTAAAATTTTGTTACTGTTATGTTGTTTTTCTAGGGCTGAATTTTTCAAGCTTGATTAAGTGGTCTTAATGGTATAATTAAAATCTAGACTCAGTAATGAAGTTTTTAGAAATTTTCTGTAGATATTCATAGAGTATTTATTTACTTAATTTGGATGTATGAAATTAAAGATACAGAAATAACAGCGAGAGATCAGAAAAGATAAGTGATCCAGATTTTGTCGAGAAGCTTGAGTTGGTGGTGATGATACGTCGTGCTTCTCTAACTAACTCGCACAAATATCTCTTCTTAAACTAATTCGCATAGTTCTCTCTAACTAACTCACACAAATTTCTCTTCTCAAACTAACTCGCACACCTTTTTGTTTAACTAACTCGTACACCAAGAACTCTTTTCTGTAAAACTCACATACCAAAAGCTCTCTTCTCTAACTAAGTCCTAATTCAACTCAATTTCAAAAAAAGCAACAATAGCCACCCCAACCCATGCTCTCTCTCCTCTCCTGTCATCTCACCCTCCCTCCAAGCCGCCACCGTCCCGTGCCGTGCCATCATTGTCGTGCGCCACAATCAGTCACCGCCATCCCGGCTGAGTCACCTCCCCTCGTAACCGGGTTGCCCTAGCCGCTGGCCAAGTGGAGGAAGAGGAGCTCGATTGGGAGAATGAGAAGAGTAGAGAGAAGAAGGGGAAAGGGGAGGAGGAGAAGGAAGAAGAAGAGAGGGAATTTTGAGATTTTGGTCAAATACGACGAATTCGTGTCTAATTCGAGTCCCGTGTTTTTAGTCAACCGTGATTTTTAATAAGTCCGACCTTTCTTTAATTAATTTCAGAGTGTTACAGCTGGATGCGATGGAAAACATGGAGGAGATCCATCGAAGTTGGAGAAGATACGCACATAACGGTGGAGCGACGATGGTTGGTTCATGATGATGGATGAGAGAAGAAACGACAAAATCAGGAGCAAAGTTGAGGAAATGATAAAGAGAGAGGAAGGGTGAAACATATGTGATCACTAGAGAGGGAAGGAAGTGAGAGAAAAACGCTGACAACTGTTGTGAAGAACTATATGTGCGTCACTTTTAATACGTCTATTCACAAAATAGAGTAATACTTTTATCAATGTTAACAAGACACGGATAGCTCATTAGTAAACGAAAGAAACAAGACGAGCGTCCGAGCTAGAGAGACATGCATATGCTCAAGATCATGTCCGTCTTCTTAATCCAATTGCTTCGTTGTAGCATATGCATGCCTGGCTGCAGCAGGAGATAGTTTAATGGCCCGGGGGGATAACAGCAGAGCAGGGCCCTGCGCCTCTGATGCATCTCAATCAATCATGCACGCACACTATATACGACGTGTGGCGCAGTGCAGGCCGGCCCCATGCATAGCTATGCTCTATGGCTATGACAACCTTGGCCACTGCAACTAAATCTTTTCCAACATGACCTGTGTATGTTGACTTGTGCATATGGCGCCAGTGATCGATGAAATGTCACGTCTACATATAATTGAGTACGACAGTATTACTGTAACAAAGTGTTATATATAGGTCGCAACCTTGAAATGACCCATAACATCAGGTGGCTACCTCCGGTTCAAACTCATAGGATATCTTATATCTAGTTATTTGCAAACAAGCTATGTCACTATGTCAGTCATGGAGGCCCTTCGGCCTTCGTCTGCTGCGGCGCTTTCATCTTGGTGGCTCTCCTCGTCGTACAGGGGCTTTGGCTCCAAATCTATGAATTGATTTGAGTTGTTCGCCAGATGTGATATGCTGACTCTGCCATGTTTCCTGATGTAATCTGCAACAGCCTGCATCTCCTCAATTGATATATATATGAACTTCCCACGATCATCCATCACACCAGATAATCTATCTGCGGAACCGAAAACAGGCCTATCAGTTCAACGCATTGTTGTGGGGGTGCAATACCTTCTCAGGTTGAAGTTGAACAGATGTGAACATGTATGTTCAAGCAGATATCCAGATAAAATAAGTCTACGAGGCTGATTCATGAACTAGAAGTTGGAAGAAACAACAGTTACAGAAGTTGTAGAAGAGTCACATACCCATGCCTTCAAGTGTAATAATTCGGTTAATGCAGTCCTACAGAATACAAAAAACTAATCAGAATCTAAGCACACAGTATTTCCCCAGATTAAAAGAAAACTATGATATTCTAGGCCAAATTCAGGATCACATATAGAAAATTTACTACGATACTCTGAATACAATCATTTATCATGGGCCATTCATGATATTGAATGTTCAAAGCTCTAGGAACAGCATCGTAGAGAATTTGATAGATAAAGTATCACGAGGTAACTAGCTACAGATGCTGCTGAACAGCTGGAGACACAATGCAAGCACTGTGATTAACTAATATGTTGTTTACGTGGATGTATGGAAAATGTTTTATAAACTGGAAAAGAAATAGATGCCTCTGGTGTTTCCAGTCCGACTTATGGTGGTTTAATGGGACCTTTTAGTCCAAATCTAACAAAATTTACTACGTTTCAACTGTGCCTCATGAAACTTACTAGTGGCACAGCCATCCAGATCCGGATCAGACCTGGAGCTAGCCGGCGGAAGTTGCAGGCTTGTGTGGCGGCGATCGCTGCTGGGAGGCTCATGCTATATGCCGGCGGCGTTGCCGCAAAATTTGGGCAGAGGCTGGGGCAGCAGGTGCTGCTGCACCCATGTGAGCCCTAGCTGGCGGCTCACTCAATCTGGGAGGTATGCGCCTTGGCTTCGGCGGGCAAGTTCTCAGTGACATCAGTGTCGTGTATGTGTTGCGACCTCGGTTAGCATGGGTACAGGACCGCAGAGGAATTCGTGCCGTGGCGACCTGGCGGCGTGGCTTGAAGTTTGCGTTTGGCGGGGTTTGACGTTGGCAGTGCGAGGATGACGACCGGCCTATGCCGCTGTGGTTGTCTGTGCCATGGGGCAGCTGATGGGCGACGTCCTAGCAACTTGAGTGTTCATTGCGATAGGCGAGGGGAGTGGCAATGTATGGTAGCGCGGCATCCAAGGCGCAGGGGACGGCTGGTGGTTCCAACAACTCTACACCGTCGGTTTGGCCTCTTGTGCGCCCCTCTTGGGCCTGCTAGGGCTATTTCCTCCAATCGTTTGGGTCATGCCGGTGGCCTGCTCGATGGGGGGTGAGGCCACCCCGGCACGGCGGGGGCGTCTTTGACGTTGGTCCAAGGCTGGCGATCTGTGGCCGTTGTTGAGTTGCCATCTTCTTTGGAGCGGAAGAGGCCCAACTCTGCCCTTCTTTGCGGAGCTTGATTCTCTCTTTTTCTCTCGGCAACGGGGGTTTCGGTTGATGTGCAACGTCCTGGGTGCGAGCGTGGGTGCATCTAGGCCCGTGGTTGTTGGGATTGCCACTATTGTAATGTCCATCTAGGGGCCGGTTGTAGTATTGCCGTGGTGGTTGGTTGTAGTGAATTAGTCTTAGCCTTGTAAAATTGATTCTTTCTATCAATGCATCGAGAAGCAAGCTTTGTGTTTTCTCAAGAAGAAAAACCCAACGTTTGCCTCTTGCCTCATAGGAGGTCCCAAATTTCTAAGCCTTACATGAGTCTTTTTTTTTGCGATAAGTCATATTTTGTTAGACTACACAAGTATTGATTTGAATATATCTTTTACAAAGCTTAAAAAAAAATAACAATTCAAGGAAAGTGAATTCTTAAAGGAAGACAAAGTTGATACAACTCAAAATATGCTTCTCATTTTCCTAGTGATAAGGATGGCACAACGCAAACCAAACAGTTCCTAAATACCACACTTCCACAGCAAGGTAGTAACAAACAGGGTTTCAACCATAAACTATCAGCAATCATCTAACGGCATTTATCATTATTTCAGTTTAAAGCGTAAACTAGATAGAATATCTAGCAGCACATCTAACGTTATCAATTTATCAATGTCAACATCTAACCCTCTGGTGTAAAATGGATCTACAATTACCTGGGTTCGCATCCCAAACTCTCCAGCAAGGTCCTCTAGCGGAACACACTTCTGCTTCTGGAAGGTTTATGAAAAATTTCACAGCAAAGTTTGTCAGTTTACTGAGCCAAGCAGATCTCACCAATGTAATATACTCAAGACAGTGATAAGACAATACCACATCCTTCAAATCTTATCGAACTAAGGATGACAATAATTTAGATAAAACACATTTCCAACCTATCATGTAGTATACAAGGGAGATAATTTGTTTCACTGACAGCTTTAACAAAGCATTAAGTTCATGTTGTATTACATTCATGATATCAAAATTAATGATACTTGATAAGTTGATTCCGTTAGATAATGAATCATTTCATATGCGAGAATGCAACAGTAGACTACATCCAAAAACAGAATAATGCACCTTGATGTATTCCACAAAATTGTGGAGCAAACCCTGACCACCGTCTTGTGTCTCACTCTCTGTTGTGCCTTCGGCATCAACTGAAAAGGCCCCTTTCCATTTCTCAAATTCTAGAGCAGCAGCCTCCTCCTCTTTGGCCTTTCGTGCCCTAGCTTCTTCTTCCTAAAAAAATAAAATAACCAACTTAGCATGAGAGAACAATATACAACAGCATCAAACAGAACAATGAGCAGTTAAACAATTTCTAACCAACAATCTCTCTTGTGCCTCACGCTCCTCGTCCTTCTTCCTTCTCATTTCTGCATAACGATCTTGCTTAGTCCTCCTTGAATCTCGTGCGGCTTCATCAGCCTTGCAAGTAGACAGTTTCTTTTGTGTGAAAATGTTGTTCTTTAAGAGATATCAGTACAACCAGGAAAGTAAGTAAAAGGCAAAAGCTGCAATTCGTTTCCATACTCTATCCTGAGATGAGCAATCAAATTGGCAATAACCCATGTGCGTTAAGAAAACAACAAATAGTCTTTGTACTGCCATAAACTCTGCAATCGGTGTCTAAGATGACAGGAACCATGCTAACTAGCTAGTGTTGGGAGATGAAAGCATATTGTGGCATGGTGAAACAGTAGATGAACAATCTATAGCATAAATGTTCATGTAGCTAAAACTGCAGTTCAAGGATTTGACTGGAAACCAATTTCCTACAATAATGCAATGTTCACAGTTTTTAAGTTCCCCAGAATCGAAAAACATGATATTTAAACCTAATTCTCAGGTCTTAACCCAACCTGACGCTGCGCCTCTCGCTCTTGCCTTTTCTTCTCCTTCTTCTTGGAGCCTTTGGGGACGTTGTGATCCTCCTGGACGTCCTCCTCGTCACTCTCTGCATCGTCCTCTGCAACTGCACAACCGCTATACATCAGAACAGAGCTAGCAGGCTAAGGCTAACACAAACTGGATGCAAAAAAGTTCAGGGCTTTCCGCTGTCCCACTACCATCGCGGCTGGTGGACGCCGCCGACGAACTCGTGGCTGCGGGCCTCCGACGCATGCGTCGCGGCGCAGCGCCGCCGCGCAACACCCGTTCCTCCTGGAGCGTAAGAGATTCGCAAGCGATGGTTAACAAGCTACATATATGCAGTGGGAGAGATTGGGCGTATCATGTGGACGAGGAGATGGACACGGAGAAGAGCGGGGAGTACCTGGAGTGGCTGGGGCGGGAGGCGGTGGTTGTCGGCGGGGGCATCGGAGCGGCGGCGCCAGAGGAGGAGGGGGAAGATGGCGAAGACCAGCAGGGCGCACACGAGGGCCGCGAGGATCCCGCCGGCGCCGCCGTCCATCTCCGCAACCTCGGATCGATCGATATCAGTCTCCAAACCCTCGATTTCGCTCTCGTTGTACAGGTCGATCCACAGATTGATTTGATTTGGTGGGTTATGGGGAAGGAGACGGAAACCTTCCTCCACAGACGCCGGGATGGACGGTCCAGATTGAGAGCATCCACCGATTTCTTCATCCAGACCGTCCATTAAGAAACTGCTACGATACAAACATACATAACCTTTTCTCGCAAGAGTTTTGCTTCGATACACCAAAAAAATACGGATCTCAAAATCACTTAGAAAAGGCACTTACTTACTTTGCTTATTACTCGTGTTCATTCATTGAAATACAAGATGGTTTGTTACAAGGCACAAGCGCGTGCATCAAACGATGGAACTGCTAAGCCAAAGTAACATGTTGAGAGGAATAGCTATGGCGAAATGTGCAAGAGTCATGCACGTTGAACCAGTAATCTAGCCAGAGCATGTCGCCGCCGCCGCTGCCGGACTACGGGGGTGTTTGGTTGGGCTTTTTAGCAGCTTTTCACTGGAAATAGCTGCAGCCCAACCAAACGATCAGCTTTTCAGCAGCTTTTGCCAACGGTAGCTGTGGGCTTTTCAGTGCAAATTCAGCTGTTTGGAAAAACTGCCTTCTGCCAGCTTTTTGCAATGTGTTGAAACTTCTGTGCTCATTTTCCAAAATGCTATAGATGGTTTGGATAAATCAAAAGCCATATGTTCACTTTCCCATAGCTGCAGCAGCTTTTCCAGACAGCCAACCAACAACAGCATTGTCAACAACCACAGTCCAACCAAACAGACCCTACATGAGGTTGCCGGACTCATGACTAAACTACGTACTTGATCGCCAGCTGTTGCGTGCATAATGGTGTCGTCTCCCTCTTCACCGACGAGGATGATGACGGGTTGCGTTGTGGTCGTGGTCCTCCTGTCCCGTGTGTCCGATTTTGGATGAAGAATGAGAGATTAGATAGCTACGTAGAAATTAATAGGTGATAGAACAGCCTGCGCATTTGAGGCGAAGCATTTCAATCTCCATCAATGATGTGCACCGAAACTCATAAGCTTTTGTAAGATGTATTGAAGTAAAACTCAAATAAAAAACCTACTACAGATACTTTTCTGGTATTTACACATCAAATAGAAAAAATTACTATGGAACATGGTCAATGCAACAATGTATCACACCAACGGCAATTCGTAGTGTTATCACGAAAATTACGTTCATATTTTTCCTATAGGTATTGTCGCGGCCCATCTTAACTGCCACTAAGCATGATCTGGTTTCTGGTAGTGTGCGCTAGCAAGTTGCAACCCCAACTTTGGATGTAGCTCCGCCTCTCACAGGTAAGGTGCACGGAGAATATATCGAGTGATACCATGATACCAATATTAAAAAAAAGTAGTGCAAATGGTTGTGAAAAATTCTAAAAATATTTCACAATATTGATACAAAATCAATCTATCATGTCACGAAATTTCAGCTTGAAAATCATTCTACGCTTTGAGAAAAAGAAAAGACAAAATTTGTCGAATAAGAAACCTAAAATAAAAGGAAAAAGGAGAGGCACTATTCACAAGAATTTGTCTCTCTTTCTCTGTTATATACATCTCTTTTTGGTTGAATGTTTGCAGGATAGTTCATCGTACCATACTCTATCTAATTGAATTTTTTCTAGAATTGTTTATGAATAAACTACAATTTTTATGTTAGTATCATGGTACCATTTAAAATGTGGTAGCACTAGATATGTTCTCTAGGTGCACAATTGGGAAATCCCTAGGTTAATACCAAATTACCAATTTGTCTTGATCATAGGTATATTATATATAGTGCTGCAAAATACTTAACAATATAAGTATAGCTAGCCTGCTTTTTTGCCGACACATGTAGAAGACATTATGGCTTCGATCGATCACACTCTCCCTCACTATCACAGAATCACGCATCATAGGTGGTTCAAAAACCGTGTCACAGGCAATCTTAAACCGTCTATGATAGATAGGAAAAAAAAATCATAAGTGGCTGGGAATTAGAACCGTCCCTAATGTGATTTTTCCATTTTTTTAGATTTGTTGTTGCTAAACCTTCCATTCAGGATTCTAATTCTAGAACATCATATCCGTAACACAAATCAGAACATCTTTCGATCTTTACCATGAACATAATTTTTTGAACCACCAATAGACAAACATATTGACGATGAGTAGCACAACTCTACTGTATACAATGATAGTATCCGTATACGAATGCACAGAGACCTAGAGATACCCTAGATACCCGGAATGATGTGTACCTCGGAGAGGGACTCTAGTACGATAAGGAAACCACCCTCCAGTTTGTATCTGCTACGATATGGTACACTCTCTATAAAAGGACTAATGACCCTGCAGGGAGAAGGGGACTCAAGAAGCTTTGGATAGATCCACAAGACTCGTCAAATCTCAGCCTAGAAGCCTAGTCTGAAGACTTCCGAGTAAGTAGAAGGGAAGATCAACCTTGACATCCACCTCCAACTAGTCGTAGATCCCATCTATATTATACATACCCTCTTGTACCTTATCTCGAGATCAACATAAGAGTCATATGACGTATGGTTGTTATCCTGCGGGAGGACCAAACTTGTACAAAATTCTTTGTCAACGGACGGATTCGTATTGGCACTTGGTATTCCTACCTCTACTATCTTTTCTCCATGTATCACGTAAGATCGGCGGTTCACCGGTCGTTGACACATATCGAGAACAACATTCGTAGATCATAACCAAGAGAAAAACTTAAGCAACTAAAGAGAAGAAAAAGTAGAAGGCAAGATGGCGGATTGCAACATTCACTAGATCTACCCAAGTCTTTCTTGCTTCTGCGCACCGAATCTGGCCTAGCCTTTTCTGCCGATGCCCTCCATCCTCATCGTTCACATCGGATCTGGCTACTATGTGCTGCTCCACCTTCGCCGAGAAGACCACCAACACCAGGTCGCCACAGTGAGGTTGGAGGAGACGCGTCACTGTGTTCTGCTCTACCTCGGTCGACAGAGAGAGAGGAGGGACAAAGTGAGTGAGTGGAAGCGAGAGAGAGAGAGTGCCGACCTTGAGAGGCAATATGGGGATTAGAGGTACTAGGCGCAGAAGCCACGTAGCACGTCATGGTCGAGGCCCAGAAGCCCCCGCCACTGTAGCAGCCGCCATCAGGGACAACCCGCTCGCTGCCACCACCGCGACTCTTGTGGCAAAGCTGCTCATCCTCACCGTGTGGTTCTGATCCAGCAAGGCGCGGTGCTCCGCCTACCACTGATGAAGGTCGATGCCGGATCTGAGAAGAGGAGGAGGAACAAAACGAGAGAGGAAGAGAGAGGGTTAGGGGTGGCAACACCATGTTGGGGCGACAGAAGTTGGAGAGGAGGATGGTGAGGATAGGGCCACGGTGTAGGTGGGCGAGGCAATGGAGCAGGTGGGGAAAAGGATGCGGCGGTGGAGATAGGAGAGGTGAGGGAGAGGGTAGGTAGGAGAAGGGCGACGAGGTGATGAGAGAAAAAGGGATCAGAGAATTAAAGGGGATCAGAAGAAGTTAAAGGGTTGTGTGTGTTAGGGTTTTCATGGGGAGGGCCGACCCAATACGAATCACGGGGTGTACGATGTTTTAGAAAACCGTTGATTTGGGATCCCATATAGTTTTGTTGAAAAGCTAGTTATCACAAGATAGGTTGATCATCTTTAAAATTATCTGTGATGTGTTTTTTCTATAAAATCATCTGAGATAAACATCATCATAGATGTATTTTTATGATCTATCTAAGATAAAAATTTCTGTAGCAGTGATTTGAGACTAGACGCAAGAAAAAGACCTACAAGCCTACTAAAGGAGACAGGACAGGGAGACCAAAGCATCCAACGGAGATAGTAAACAAGCCCCGGATACTTTTCTTCCCTGGTTAAGGATGTTTTTACAATTTCCATTTCCGAAACGTTTCCGTGGGTGCAGGTGGTTAATTAGAGTTTTTGTTTGTTCATGTGCACGAAATTTTTGCAGGTCCAAGAGCAAAAACCATAAACTATAGCCATCAACTTCTTATTTCTTAGACTACAGATAATCTTATACATACAGGGCAAGTCTTAACTAGAGTAAAATGTAAAGTTCTTCTGTACGAAACAACTGTAACAAGCTATTTATTGTTAAAGGAGTGAAGATCTAAAGTATCAGCCAGTGCGTGTTCGCAATTTCAACAAGTGAGAAGACTAGCGAGTACAGAAATATATAATGTCATAATCTGAACAAGAACATCAGTGCTTAGCTCATCGATCCCTTTTGGTGGTAGTAATCGCTGTCGATTTTTCTAGACACGAATCGTCGGCTAACTAGGACCAGCAATAAAAATGAAAAGGCTATGCATGTTGGGACTGCAGAGAGGTGAATGAGGGTGAGATGGAACAATGGAAGATTCATATGGAAAGTCAAGGTTCTTGAAAATATCTGACACCATGCATATAAACCCATAGCTCTCACATCTGCATTTTAGGGTTAGTGCATGATTTGCCGACACCCATAGGCCACTAGCTAACATATATGGAGATATATGCAGTTGATAATTAGGTTAGTAGCATGTTGCAATTGTTCCAGCAGCAAGCTGTAGCCATGCATACAATAATTGGTGCTGTGCATCTTCTCTAAAGCAAAGATTTGCTAGTTGTGAAATGATGACAGACTACATGGGACAGGTGTAAGCTTGGAATTGTGTGCTGAATCCCTTCCACAGATTTGGGAACCTGGATATATTGTCAGTGAACAGGTAACTGAAAGCTCCTGAATTAGGAGTGAGTGACACACAAGGCTGTCCTTTGAACGATGCAAGGCATCCAAGCATCCAACTCATGATCAGTAAACAGACATTGCTGGAACTTTGGCATCCAAGGGATAATACATTTATGGAAATTAATGTTTAAGGAATCAAACGACTATTCAATCGTATCACTGCACTGTACCTCATCTATCTTGTTGATTTTTAATTACTGCTTACGCACGAACGATGCCACTCGATCGTCAAATTAAAGATTAAATTGTATATATATCTCCGAGGCTGGCGCTTATTCTCAGATAATCCATCCAAATATGACGAACTTAGCAGCTAGCCCATCATATCAATTGGCCATTTCATTGCTCACGGTACATAGAAAATTGATATACTCCTGTAGAGATAAAGTAGAAATAATAAATCATGCCCAAAATTAAAATTAGTTAATGACTTGCTTGGTCGAACCGAAGTCATATCTAGGTACAGTGCATCTTTGACTATTACTCAACGACATCGATGTTGAATTGGATGTATAGGTTGATTTCTCAATTAACTTGATTTGCATTAGGGCCGAATAGCAACAAAGCACAAAACGAATATTCACTTACAGGGCAATAATGCACTACATTTCAACCCGCCATCTTCTTGTGAATAGTCAACCAATGAGTAAGTAACGGAATAAGCAAGAATCATGAACAACCAACACAACTGTTTTATGTGGAAATTAAAACCTTCTCAAAGTGAGAGGTAAAATACCAGGGGACCAACTGTCGTAGCTACGGGACTAGACAGTATACTTGAGGCACCTCCGATCGGTTATGTCGACCTCCGGGAGTACCGAAGGAATACGAGCAAGTGTAGTGTCCGTCGAGGAGGAGCGCATGTTACTGCGATTGACGAGGCAGAATGTAAAACACTCGTGTCGAGGATAAATGAAAACTCTCGTGTTAGGACGAAGTGAAAACTCTTTATTGATTTTAGGGATTACAGTTTATATGTGAAAATATGGATCCCCTCTCTCTACCCCCATGGGGGGTATTTATAGGGTTCGGGAGTAAAAAGAGCAAGATTACAATTATGTCTTTCGGACGACCACACACCTTCAAGGGTATTTTGGTCTTTTACCAGGAATCTCATGGAATATCCTAGTACTCTGATACCCCAGCACTCACGACTGCGGTGACGTGTTGTCCTAGGTGCCGGGACGGAGCGCGGCCTTGATGTCTGCCGGGGCGGAGCACGGCCTCGACGTCCGCCGGGACGAAGCACGGCCTCGACGTCCGCCGGGACGGAGCGTGGCCTTGACGTCGTCGGCGATGCCAGCGGAGTCTGTTGACGCCGAGTAAAACGTGTCGATTCAGGGAGGGGGATCTTGACGTTCGCAGGAGAAGCCCGTCGGTTCGGGGTAGCACAGGGACCCTTCCCCCAACACCAACCAATCAACTCTACATCTTTCACTACTAGCGACCGTACATACAATGAAATCTTTTGTAGAACCACTTAAGATATACAACAACAATAACACTAGCGACAAGATATAATATATCTTTGCGTCATCAACACCACCACCATAGCCAGCCTCCTCCGTCTACTCTGGCTGCTTCCCCATAGAAATCCTTAGCTGCCCCAACCTTCATCCATTTCCTCACACACGGGTGTGATGATTTATATCTCCTTCAACTGCTACCCCCTACCCTTTATATATTCGACATCCTCCACCTCCGCTCGCGCGTGGACAAATTTTGTGTTCCACCTCTAGGTCTCACTTCCCTTTCATTCTGCCATCACACCACCTCCTCATAACATTTTCCCCCTCTCCCTCCCTCTATCCCTCCGTCCCTGCTTCACTCGTACTCTATCTGATGATTAACCTTATACAAAAAGAATTTGTATGCAATATTTTATACGTAATTTATAGGTGTACGTGGTTATTTATGTGCCAGATAAGAATTAGTTAAGGGAGAAAATATGTGGATTAGATTACGCATATTTTTGTTATTACTTTCTGTTGGGGGAAGGGTCCCCATGCTACCCCGCTTCGACGTCCTCCTACAATGCTTTGTGATGCACCCAGGGTAGCTCCGCGGTTCATGCTCCTCCACGACATGCCACTATGCATGCCCCTCCACAGCAACGCACCGAGAGTCCCTTCGCGGCGTGGCGTCAAGCGCCATCGCAATATATGGAAGATTGCTAAGGAATGTTCCTCAATATTATTTAAGAATATCTCTATATAAATTTCCTAAAGTGAAGGAAAAGATCCTGCAAGAAGAGATGGCTCAAGACACCATTAAAATACACACAACACAAAGTCAACATGACATAGGCAGGTGGTACCTTCAAGAGCCCTAAACTGGACAAGGCCTCGACATCCAGGATGTCACGCCTGGCAAATGCGTTGTCGAGATCCATGGGAATGACACTTTTGGCAGCCTCATCGTAGACGCCCACCTTTGCTAAAGACTTGATGAAGTGCTAGAGAGGTAGCCACCCCCCAATCCAAAGAGCATGCAAATGGGCCTCAAAAGATGACACTAGCATCGGCGTCGTGTGCCCCGTAGAGGCAGAGGCGGCCCAAACAGAAGCCACGGGAACCCTCCTAATCAACGGTACCTCAGTCTCTCCACCCTCCTCTAGGCCAGCTAGCTTATCATCCCTCGATAGCTCGAAGGGGTCAAACAGTGAAGATACGCCTGGCAGCGACACAGGAGGAGGACTCACGCTCGCCACCGCAGCAACACTCAGCCGACTTGCTCTGACGGACGAGGGAAACCTCGACAATGAGGGTTGCACTAGGTCGGTCTCTGATCAACGTCGCTGAGTAGAACAACTTGGAGAAGGTGGTGTAGGCGAGAGAGGTCACTTCCCTGTCGGTACTTGCTCCTACCGCCGCATCTCCATCTTAATTAGGAGGACGGGCGCGGAGGTGCCTCCACCTCGAAGATGTCATAGGCCCGGTTGCGGCGAGGCCCAAGCATCATGCCCCTTAAGTTGAAAGACTCCATTGGCACAAGAGGGCCAAGCGAGACCGTCATGGCCTGTTCCACTTCTTCTAGAGTGAGACCTGTAAAAGATAGTGAAGTGAAGTCAATGATGGACAACATTGTGCTATGGTAAGAAAAATAAAGGGGGTAAGACGCAGGGGTTAACCATCAAAAGCGGAGTAGCCCTCCAAAGCCCACAAGTTGTGGGGGTGCCTCAGGTCCATCAGCATCCATTCCCGAGCAAGAGGCGCTATTTTTAGCATAAGGTACTCCTCCACTAGGTCTCGCATGTCAACCTCCGCGGTCATACGCTGGAGCATGTATGGCTGTGGGATGTCACCCTCAGTAGGCAGCATGGAGTAAGCCATGTTGGGCTGTGGAACCTTGCCCTTGCAAGTGAAGGCCAGGTCAGCCACAGTGCAGTAGAACCATCTATCCCTCCAGGGTTCCTACTTGTTCCTAGTAGCGTACATGGCGTACTGAGGTAAAGGATTAAAATGTCGGCCTAGAGGGGAGGCCGAATAGGTGACTAATCAAATTTAATCACTTTTAAACTATTCTTGTAAGTGTGCGGAGATTAAATACTTCTAGAGCAAGAACAATACAAATATGGTAAACAGTAACAAGTCACACAAGCAAGTTGAATATGGATGAATAAAGCTAAGCTTACGGAAAGTAAGTGCAGAAAGATATAACCAATGAAGACGAGGTGTCTGTTGTCAGAGTTTGGATTCTTGAGGGAATCCTACCTCTCCATTCGGGGAGCTCGATGTCTTGTGATCACGAGTCGGCTTCCTCTCAAGAATTTATCCCTGGAGGACGTTCTGCATCTCCTCGACTTCCTCTTGGTGATTCTTCCCTTTCAGAGGTGAATACCAATCTTCACAAACTTCTCACGGCTCACCACACACGTTAGAAGCTCGTGAGCGGCTCCTAACTATCTAGGAGTCATCAACCTCCAAGAGTAACAACCGCGTCGAGGATGCTTGGAGGTGAACCTAATGCTCAAAGAGATCTTCAATCTTTTCTTTTCACTCTATTTCTCAAATCTCTCTTCTTTCTTTTCTCTCACAAAGATTGACCTTTGCTTGAGAGAGTAGATGTGAGAGCTCTTGGTGCGTGCAGGAAATGGATTTGCAAAAGGTTGTTTGGTGAAAGGGGTGAGGAAGCCATAAATAGCACTCCTCAAAACCTAGCCGTTGCCCATTGAAAAACCTAAACGGTACTTCCGATGTCAACATCAGAACCTCCGATGTGTTCAAATACAACGGCTACTTTCCTCTCCACTTGGTCACTGCACAAGGCAATATCAGAACTTCCGATACTGATATCGGAACCTCCGATATTTCCCGAAGCTTTAGAAAACAGGGTTACTTTGGAACTTCTGAGCATATTGGAACATCGATATTCACATCGGAACTTATGGGTTTTCTAGAAGCCTCAAAACACAAGATACTCCGGAACCTCCGAAGCTATGGAAACTTGTCGTCAATCATCAAAACTCACTTAGGGGGCCTAGATGCACTTTCATGAGGCTTGTTGTGAGTTCAGCGCGAACAAATGACACCACCCTGTACACCGAGAGCACACCCTCCCTACCGAGGACCTGCTATGCTGCACCTCCACCTGGTGGTGAAAAGCAAAAATCTTGGCATAGCCATTTGTCCCCATGCTCCTCATCGCCCACTCGAAGATCTGAGGTAGATGAAAGCCGACAGGTGGAGGTGTGATACCTCAAGCCGAAAGAAAGTGAGGACTCCTTTTAGTAAGTCTGTTGCTAGGAAGCACAACCCCATGTCGAGCTAAGCGGCAAAAACCATGACCTACCCGGGTCTAGGTGCTGCCTCCACCACATCCACCTCAGGAACCTTGGAGGCATCGACAAACAAGAGCTTATTTGCATTAGCAAGGCACATAAGCAACGTCTTAGTGGCTCATGAATGGACTAAGATGTGTGAGAAGCACCGGCGAGCCTTCTGACTTCAAGGCCAGTCACTTCACTGTTAGGTCATCCGCGGATGCCCTCTTCTTTGCAGCCCCGTCGGAACACACATCCTTCCTCGCTGCTACACCCACGGACACCCCCGCCCCCAGTGCCATACTCACAAATGAACCCTTCACTGTGAAGGTGTTCGGCGTCTTGTTTCTACATGGAGGAGTCATGGCAGTGCGTGCAGATTTTTGGCGTCGACGTCGGCCTGGTGTGGTCAATTCCTCCTGCGAGAAGAACCTGGGAGGTTCCCTCTGTGTGGTTTCCCCGGGGTGGACCACTCTTGTGTATAGCCCTCAGGGAAACTCCCCCTGTATGCAGACCCCGAGGTGCCTTCCCTGTATGCAAGCTCTGGGGGCACCCCCTGCACGTAGCCCTGATGAGGAGTTGTAGGAATTTTTAATGAGAAATGTTGAACTCACAGGGAAGCGTCGATTGGATCACTTGGTTCAGATCTGAAATCACACTAAAAATATGAAACATGAGAGTAGAGATACAAGGCTGCCTTTCTCAAATAGATATGCAACTCAATGATCCAATGAGGAAAATAAATATGCAATTACTTGACCTAAGATGTAATTCCTATTTTTAGAATAAATAAAAAACAACAAGCTGCCTATAACTAAAAGTGCTAACGGGGGTGTTCTAATAGTGGAAATTGAGACATGGGGTGTGTAGGTTCACTAGTAGCAATTTTCATGTGCAAAACATGGATTATATAATATATAAGTACCACTATAAATTTATAAAATTTAACATATAAGGCTAATATTACTAGCAATAGGTAGATCAATCTACGCTTTTTCCAACCACCATTTAGACGTACATTAAGGCTTTAGATAGAATAATATTAATAAATTCGCTAACAAAATACATGACGATTCCACATGGTTGGCTACTCTATTTCATCCCCCGTGCTTCCTAACCATGCATCGCTATGTGCCATGCGTGACCAATACATAACACATAAAAGATTAATCTATTAAAGACATAGAATGCATAAAATTAATCTCAAACATAATATTGATTACACCAAAGATGAATGGTAATCATAAACATAAGATTGATGACGTTAAAGATGGATGACCATCACAATAATCATGAAAATACTACGTAACTACTATCACACACCTCATAGCCTTGAAGGGATTACTCACAAATCATGCACTGCATCAAGAATGAAGTAGATTAAACTCATAACTTGAGAAAATACCAAGATACAAACGAATCCAATGTTGTTGATGTTGTCGATGAAGTATAAGGAGACCTATTATACTGATGGTGATGGTGCAAGATAAAAACTACGGATTCCAACAGTGTTTTGATCTCTCTCGAAGCCTTCTGTCTTCTCCACGAGGTATTTTAAAACTCCACATGGCATATGTAATAGGCGAAATGGATATAGTCACGAAGAAGTGGCTGTGGATGAGCCTTGGTGGGTCCAAGCGGTGAAGGGAGCGGTGGAGCCTGCCGCCCCACCACGTGGCACCTCCACTGGTTGCCTCCTTCCGCACGAAGTCTCCCTCTTCCGGAGCATTCCCGAATATGCAGGATTTTTTAATTTTTGTGGTGTTTTTCCAACATATATAAAATAGAGAGAGAAATAGACAATCTGACAGTTTATTTAATAATCTAGAAAAATTATTAAAATATATAATAGAATTTTAACGAAAATGCATCATTAAACTCAGAAATACACGATATGTTTTCGATATATCAAGCCCCCGATGGCTCACCTCCCGCACGTCCCCTTGGCGATGATTCCTCTTGCACAAGAGCCTTGGTGTGGCCTCCCGCCGTGAGTAGCTTCACCTCTGTGGTGCTTGGCCGCCTAGGCGCCTGATGGCCCACAAGTGTAGAGGATCAATTTTAGCGTTTTTAATGAGAAAAAGTATCAAACTCATAAGGAAGCGATGGTTGATCTCACTTGGTCTAACTCTGAAATCACATTCAACAATAATAAAAGTGAAGGTTGAAATGCACAACTACTATTGTGAACCTCGAGGATGCAATGAACAATTTAAATATGTAATTAATTGACTTAGGATGCAATTTTCTTTTTGGAATAAATAAAAAAGAAATAATACTATTACTAAGAGGTGTGATAATGGTGGAAAATGAGGCATGTGGTATATATATTCACCAGTAGTAATTCTCACAAAAATATGAGATTCTAGATAATCATAAAGCTCATAAAATAAGTGTCTTAACTAATGGAAGAATCTTTTTATTGGAAATGATACTACGCACACCTATAGTTAACCAAGTTTGTGTAATGTCACTTAGCATCGGTTATAGAATAATGTATTAGGCTTCGTATATTCCCTAGTAAATTGGATCTATAGCTCTTTATGACGGATTTCTGTCACTCATCCACTATGCATCATCTCCTCTCCACCAATGCCGCCCTGTCTAGCAAAGGGGGTTGACAAGACAAACAACAATTACTATGATCCCTTTTGAGACGTTACACAAATATTCAAATCAATCCCAATCAATAAATTAATTGTGCCAAGATGGATGGCAATCATAATAACATAATTGATGGCGTCGAAGATGGATGGCTATCATAAACATAGAGCAATTGCTACATAGCTATTACTACACACTTTATAGCCTCGATGGTCTACTCACAGATCATGAACAACATTAAGAACGGGTAATATATTGGATCCATAACTTGAGAAAATATCAAGATAGAAATCAATCATATGTTGCTAATGATGTGATAAAATATAAGGAGATCTAAGCTATGAGTGGTGATGGTGAAGATGAAAACAACGGACTTCAGCGGTGTTTTCTAATCTCTCCCAAGCCTCATGTTTCTCTGTGACGCTCTGTTCCTCCGTAGTTTGTGAAACTCTGCAAGGAGTATATGAAGGACGAAATGGATGTAATCGTAAAGAGGCGGCAACCGCTAAGGCCGTGTGGGCCCAAGCGGTAGGAGGCAGTGGCACCCTCTGTTGCCTAGGCCTACGCCTTGCCTACGTAGCGCTCCGTTGGCCGTCTCCTTTTATATAATTTTTTGATGTTTTCTGTGTATAAAAAATAAAAAAATGATCTAACAATTTATTTAATAATAAAAATACATCATCAAACTTATAAATACACGACACCTTTGACCTACCAGTGCCGCTCCCCCTGCCGTTGGGTGTCGCGGTGGGGCTCCATCGGGCAGGGGCAAGGTGGCGGGTCATCGAGTGACACAGGCGAGCAGCGGAGCGTGAAGCTAGCGATGGGGCGCGGCAGAGCGTGTAGCAGCGGCATGCGATGGCCCCTCGAGCAGCGACGGCGCGCGGCGGCTCCTCAAGTTGTGACGGCGCGCTGCAGCGACCCGAGCTGTGGTGGCGAACGCGGAGCTTCCCGTTGTGGTGTACAACAAGGAACGGAGCCGCGGTGGGCAGCGGAGCCCCGAGCAGTGGCGGCAGCGAATTGGTGAGCAGCGGCGAAGCCCACGCGAGAGTGAGAGGTGCAGGTTGACGGAGGAGAGAGAATTCACCGAACCTATAGTTATGTAGCTTTGGCTATGCTGTAAATACTCTCATAGATGAGAAAATTTTCTACAATAATTAATTGATATCATGGTAATTAACCGAACGTATAGTTTTAAGTTGTATTTTATGCATGGAATAAGGCAATTAGAATGCCGTAAAATTAGTGTTCGGGTTCATGAAAGAAAGAAATTTCAGGGAATTAATTTGGAACTAGGTGCATGCATGGAATGAAGCTAGCTAGGCTAGGAGGGTGTGTGGTGACGTGGCTGCTCGCTGTGATACTTAGCCATTGCACTAGTAGCTAGCTACATATATATGGTTATGGAGGAGGTAGAAACAAGAGGGAAGCAAGAAATATCTCTGTGGCGCTGATTATCACAATTAGCATGAGGTATGTAGGCTTGCAAGAAAATTTATTTATTTTCACTTGTGTGATATATGTGTGTCCAATAAGCACGTATACATGACTAATTAATTAAGAGGCCGGTCGGCATTTGTGTCTGGCTAGAAAATCTTGCCCAGGCCAATGGCAGAATTGAAGGAGATACATGTGTCAAATCGGCGTGACGATAGCCACTTATCTCTGATCATCTCCATGGTACTGGATCGATTCACACTAATTAACAGCACAGCGTACCAAATTAACCATGGATGGATGGATGTGTGATGCATGAGACTTGTGCTAGAAAGTGACCATGAGCTAATCGAGAGAGATCTAGAGAGAGGGAGAGGCGATGGTGCACGCATGAGGGAAGGGAGAGGCGAATGGAAGGTAGAGAAGAGGACAGAGACAGGAGACGGGAGAGGAGGAGGTCTCAACGTTCGCTGGCGACGCTCCACACGTTTCAGCACAAGCCTCCGTAGCTCATAAAAAGAAGCACTCTTCATCTTTTGCTCCGTCAGGTCAGGTCAGGTCAGGTCAGGTCAGGTCAGGTCGGTCCCAACACACAAACGCCTTCCTATCAACCAAAGCCTCCTTTTCCTCCTCCACACTCTGTGTGTCCTAACAAAACAGCACAATATTGCCCAACCCTCTATATATAGACCTGCACACTTACCACTATCAAATATAGTCAAGAGTTGAAAGAGCTGGCTAATTAAGAAGATACACATATCAATATCCTCGTAGTGCGCACCCCACACTTGAGCCAGGTTTGACACTAGCTTTTACCTCAAGTTCATTCCCCTTGTATTATTATTATCATCTTTGTAATGTATATATGCATGTTTCAAGAGTTGTGTTACGTGTACAACACAAGTCTGGCAGAGACGTCCATAGGCTATGTGTATCACTATGCTAGCTGCTGCTGCTGTTGTAGTATAAACAATAACCTTTTGATCTAGGTTGTGCGGCTTCTTTCTAATCGCAAAAAGGAGGAATTGCATAAGTTTGGTGTCCACGTAGCATGTCTGATAAGTAAGTATCATCTTGATCGACGCCGAGGCGCTAGGTGTCGACCAATTTCCTCCCATATACGTAGAGTCACTACCGGAATATTTGTGTTTGTCGAGTGTCTACTTATTTGCCGAGTGCATTTTATCGAGCACTCGGCAAACCACAATCTACGCCGAGTGCCGTACTAAAGCACTCGGCAAACGCGGAAAAAAACACTCGGTAAATTAGGGCACTCGGCAAACGCAGGAAAAAACACTCGGCAAATTAGGGCACTCGGCAAACACGGCGCCACGTGTCCCACCGCACGGTGGCTGACGGCGCGTCCCTCCTTTGCCGAGTGTCGTCTAACGGACACTCGGCAAACATTTCTTATTTGCCGAGTGTCCGTTAGTGGCACTCGGCAAACATTTTTTTTTCTTCTTCAACTGGCCTTGCAATTTTTTTCCCTCTGAACATACATCATATGATATTCTATTTTAAAATTTAGCATTTTTTCAGATTTGTTTGCTATATTTAATTCATTAAGTGCATTTCTAGGAATTTTTTGATATAAGTCAAATTGATCTGTAAGTGTTTGAAAATATGGAATAAAATGGGTAGAAAAATGATATTTATGTTCTTGAGTCTAGTTTTTGGGCTTTCTCAAGAAATGAAAAGAAATTTCAAACATCTGGGTCCCGATACACGATCACCAACGTGTGGCTTATTGGTTTTTTAATTTTAAAAAAAGGAAACGAAGTCTGAAAAACACGAAACTTAGCATGGTGTGATGATATGGCACCTAGAGGCTATGGTAAAAATTTGAGAAGGTTTCACAAAAGTTGTGACGTACACTGCTTACAAACCGAACCATCTCCGAGGAAGAATCATGATTTTGGGAGGGAACGGGTCGGGTTTTAAGGCGAAGTGACGGTTTCTTCATCGTTTGACCTTGAAACTTTTTATACACTCAACATACACCATCACATGTTCCATGTAAAAATTTGGCATTTTTCCGGGTTTGTTTGCTATATTTAAACCATTAAGTGTATTTCTAGGCATTTAACGGATATAATTAACATTTGAACTGCAAGTGCATGAAAAAGTTGCCGAAAATGGGTTTAAAAATTCTATTTGTGTTCTTGAGTCTATGTTTAGGCCTCATCCAAGAAAAGAAGAGGAATTCCAAACATCAGGGTGCCAGGACTCGACCCCGAGCATGGCGCTTATTGGTATTTTAATTCTAAAAAATGCAAACGAAGTCAGAAAAAACGTGAAACTTGACATGGTGTCATCATATGACACCTAGAGGCTATGGTAAAAATTTGAGAAGGTTTAGCAAAGAAAACAAAACAAAGAAAGAAATAAGACTCTTGTCTACTTATTTGCCGAGTGCGCGATAGAAAACACTCGGCAAACAGGACTTTGCCGGTAGGTTGTACGCCGTATGATGTTTGCCGAGTGCAAACGCTTTGCCGAGAGCTTTTCCTCCTTCGTCGTGTGCCCTGGGCACACGGCAAAGTTCCAGAATCCGGTAGTGAGTATGCTTTTACGGTTGACTTCTTTTACCATACAAATGCTTTTTTTTTGTGATCTAGATATGTAGATGGGTTGGCATCATCGTACATTCACACACGTCCACCCTGTAGGTTTTGTTTTTCTCCATGCATTTAATACTTGGATGGGAGGGAAGATAAGATAAGGTGCATGCACGAATGTGTTAATCTGAACTCATGACAGGTGTGAGAGCAGATACAGAGAACAGACAAATAACATAGCGACAACGTACAATAATTAACGTACTAACTAGTCATCACGTGGCACTGTTAATATACATATTACATATATTCACTCCGTAAATACATAGTCGCTGATAATCAACGTACTAGTCAGTCACGAATGTATAGGGGACTAGAGGATGCATGGTTAATTCAAATTAGTTTTTTTTTGTTATTGCAATTAAGTTGTAGAGAAATCCTTGACTTTACCACTTGATTAACGGTTATTCCATGTTTTGTTTTACTGGTTTTGAATCGATTGTTTATAGTTGTTTTCATACGGTGCGTACTACTTGGCGAGGATCACAGGACAGTTACTGCAGATTGGATTTGTAGAGTTTAAAGATCAAAAAATTTATTATAGGTGTATCATTATCAATAGATGCCTCCTCTACCACTAAAAGAATATGTCGTCTTAATAAGATATAAAGGAAGTCAAATTTAGGATTTAATTCTTGATGGACAGGAGATATAACCATCCCACTAACCACATGAGTAATCCTAGTTCTTGCATCAAGTTCTTTTGGTGAGGTCAACCACTACCACGACCTAAGGCATATGCCCGACAGCTAGATACCTTAGGAAAATCACAAACCGAAGGAAACGCCTTCTCTGACAGTTGCCTTCAAGAATTCTGTGTCAAAGCTAAGGTGTGGGGAAAAAACCACATTTTCACTGCGGAAATTGAGAACGTACGATTTCGTATGCTAGAATGTGTGGATAGCAATAACCTATACTCTATTATTCAGCTACAATAGCTGAAGCTTCCTTGGGATGCCTAATTATGCTATGTGATAACACGCATTTTGGAAATTCAAGAATCGATCATATCATTATTTTCCCTTTTTGTGTGTGGATGGGGCGGGGGTGAAGGTTTGTTGTAGCCGGCTTCATCTTCGCATAAATCTGTTGCTAGCTAATTTTAATTTGTTTTACAAGTTAGCAGCACTATTTGACAAACTAATCAAGCTATATATATAATAGTATCAATTTTGGCAATTCCATATTGGAGGGTGATAGACGGTCTTTAAATCCTAGGATTCTCTCCGATATGTATGCTGACAAAGCAAAGCTGGTCTTTATCATGATTTGTTGCATTAGTGCATAAGCTGAGAAAGAACGAGCTTCATACATCTGCACTTGATTATCTGATGTAGACTGTCCTCCATTCAAAATTCACGTTCTAATGCTGCAAGATCTTAATAGTTGCTGGTCAAATTAAGTGTATAGAGTTAGCTCCTCACCATGCAAATGAGAGTGGCATATATGGGAGCTCAAGGTTATTTATTTATAACTTTACCAAAAACATGATTATCAAACACATCTATACATTTGGGTTGTATATTGTATTAAAATAGATAACTTTTAAAATTTGAATGTGATTGTATAGTCCCTTGAATATGTACTGCGACAAAGGTGCATTGCACGTGTGGGATTAGTAGATTTCCAAAAGAGCGACATTGCACATCAAAGCATTCTTTAATTTATAGTTTTTCATAACTAGGAAACGTGTTTCTGAATAGGAATCATTTTTATATTATACCATGCATGCATGCATTTGCAGCAAAAAATAAAAACAATGCATGGTGGACATATGTATATATACGTATTCGTGACACATGATTATTATCGTATTCGTCGATCGAGCAATTGGTACTAGAATTTGTGAAGCAACGACTGCGTAATGGTTAGCAGGAATGTACATGACAAAAGAATCGGCGCGTAGGTTCTGGGAATGTTCGTTCATGTCCATCGTGTCCTTGTTATTGTATTTCCTATCACTACTATAGAATTCATTTAACGGGACGCCCCTGTACAGACCGTTTTTTGAAGCCGTCTATACAAATAATATCACAGACGGTTTCAAAAGACAACTGTCTGAGAAAATGAGTACGAATGGTTCCTAACAAGCCGGACGCTAATTGGAACCGTCTGTACAAATAGCACAGACGGGTCCAAATTGGAACTGTCTGTACTCTAAGTTTGGAACCGTCTGTACAAATCTGTAAATAGTACAGATGGTTCTAAACTTGGAACTGTCTGTACAAATAGAACAGTACAGACGGTTTTAAGTATGGAATCACCTATACAAATCTGTAAACAGTACAGACGGTTCTAAATTTGAAACCGTCTATACAAATCGAACAGTACAGACGGTTCTAAGTTTGGAACCGTCTGTACAAATAGATGAAGCAAGGCTGGTTGATACTCTGCTGTCGCGGCAGCAAAAACTGCAGATTTTCTTGCCGCGGCAGGAAAATGGCAGCGTCGGGGAGGGAGTTTGATAGCTCCGATTGTCGAACGGTTTTCACAGCTGTGAGCAGGAGGCCAAACTCTACGTCCCAGAAAGTTTGAGCCAATTCCGAGAAAGTCGATGAAACGACTAGTGGAAATCCCAGCCCGAAATCGAAGATTTTGAAAATCGTACCTCGACAAAAGTGCTCGACAGAAGCTGGGATCAAGGTGGAAAGCAACCTTGACTCAAGCTAACCAGGAAAACAAGAATCACCCAAATCGGAGCCCGGGTGAAGGAGATATGCCCTCCGCAAGATCCGAAAAAGTTAGCGAAAAAACTTCCGGTGCTAAAAAGTCCCACTTAGAAAGGGAATTTTGAAGGTCAAGACGGGTACAAGTGTAAACACGTGTATTTTTTATCGGATGCGCCTCGTCGTTAGCTTCGATTTGAGTGGTCGTGGACCCAAAACGGATTTCGTATGAGAAAGTTATGGCTGTTTTACTAAAAATCTCTACAGCACAGACGGCTCCAATTTAAAACTGTCTGTACAAATAGCACAGACGGATCCAAATTGGAGCTGTTTGTACAAATTGAATAATACAGACGGTTCTAAACTTGGAACCGTCTGTGCTATTTGTACAGACGGTTCCAAATTTAGAACCGTCTGTACTAGAAGCATCCCGCTTAGTCGTAGGGATTAGTTAAGAGGAAAGCTGTCCTGTCTGTATCGCGTACTCAGCCTAGTTCAGCTGGCAACTCCCCTTGCTTGGACAACACGAGGTTGCGGAATCGAATCCCGCTGGAAGCATATTGTGCGATTTAATTCTAGTGGTTGGATGGGACGACGTGCCTGAAGGCTAGGCACATGGCGTGATGGGTCGTACAGACGGTTCGGAAAACCGTCCCGCGCGGGAGTTCCGAACCATCTATACAAATGATTTCTGTAATAGTGTATGTACATGCATTGGACGCATACGCATGCCATCCATTGTTGTATACGATGATCCAACGATTAATACGCCGAACTTTCGAGCTAGGCCTGAGTTCGACCTCACACTACAAAGCCAAATATTTGAACCTGAACTAAAATCAGATCACCTTGAACCTTAAGTCAATTTTAAGAGTGTTTTTGCTAACGTGACATATGGCGTGGACAGCTTTGCCGATATGGCACATGACTTGACTGATAACGTGGACCATTTGATGCAAAAAAAATTCAAACATTCAGAAAAAATTTAGAAATTCTGAAAAATATGATTTCATATTTGATTTCCTACAAATTAAATATGAGCTTAAAAGATATCAAATTAGATTAAGAAATTCTAGAAATTTTTGATGATGAACTTTAGATTATTTAGAACCAAATTAATTGTTATGAGTTTTAGAAAATTTATAAATTTCTAATTCATTTTTTAAAAGTTATTTTGAACTTTTGATTTTTTCCAAAGTTATGAGTTCTTTTCAGAAATTTCCACAAAAAATGGTTATGTTTTTTCATTTTTCTGAATTCTTCAGGGTTTTTAGATTTCCTTTTTTATTTCATACCATCTATACTGTCAACTACGTCATGTGCCACATCGGCCAAATTATACACATCTTATATCATGTCAACAAAACCATTTTAAAACCGTTGGGATCCAACATGAATGATTTTGAAAGTTGAGTTGAGGATTTTAAATGTCTGATTTTACAGTCTGGGGTTTAATTTGTACCTTGCACCAAATTTCAGGGTCCCAAAATGAACTTTTTTCCTTTGCCATATGCATCTCTTGATCGACGATCATCTATATATTCGCCGCATTCTGCAACAATCTTTTTGAGTAATTCAGTTTGCCATGTTCTGTGTGATTTTGTGCAATCAGCTAGCTGATATATACACGATTATACGTACGTGAGCAATGGATGACGACGACTCCAACCCCCCGTTGCTGGCCACGTACAAGCACATATTGGACGACCACCCGCACCGCCTGGTCGCCGACGACGACAGCGAGTGCGACCTCCCGGTGATCGATCTCGCCCTGCTCAGCGAGTCGGCGACGGCGGAGCTGTGCCGGGCGGACATCGTGCGCGCGGCGTCGGAGTGGGGGTTCCTCCAGGTGACCAACCACGGCGTGCCGCAGGGGCTGCTGGACAGGCTGCACGACGAGCAGGTGCGCGTCTTCCGGCGGCCCTTCGACCGCAAAGTGGCGGAGCCGCTGCTCGACTTCTCGCCGGAGAGCTACCGCTGGGGCACGCCCACCGCGACGTGCCTGGAGCAGCTGTCCTGGTCGGAGGCCTACCACATCCCCATCACGCCATCGCCAGCCGGTCACGATCAGGCCACCGGCGTCGACAAGACCAGGTACGTACCTCTATATGCATGCATGCATGCACAAGGCACAAGCAATGATCGATCGAGGTCGGGTCGGGTGCAGCAGGCAGTTGATCGAGGAGGTGTCGACGGCGATGTCGCGGCTGGCACAGCAGCTGGCATCGATCCTGATCGGTGAGCTGCAGGGAGACGACGACGACGACGACGGCGGCGACGAGGAGGAAGCTCCCGCGATGTCGTGGACGGAGACGATGATGACGCGGTGCACGCGGAGCACGTGCTTCCTGCGGCTGAACCGGTACCCGCCGTGCGGCGGTGGCGCATTCGGGCTGTGCCCGCACACGGACAGCGACTTCCTAACGATCCTGCGGCAGGACCACGTCGGCGGCCTGCAGCTCCTCAAGGCCGGGCGGTGGCTCACCGTGAAGCCCGATCCCCGCGCGCTCATCGTCAACGTCGGCGACCTCCTCCAGGCGTGGAGCAACGACCTGTACAGGAGCGTGGAGCACAGGGTGGTGGCGCACGCGGCGAGGGAGCGCTTCTCCATGGCATTCTTCCTGTGCCCCTCCAACGACACGATCATCTGCCCGCGGCGGTCGGCGGCGGCGGCGGGGAGCAAGACGAGCCAGCTGTACAGGAGCTTCACCTTTGGCGAGTACCGGAACCAGATCAGGGAGGATGTCAGGCTGACAGGCCGTAAGATTGGCCTGCAGCGTTTTCGCCGCCAGCCTCTCCATCGATCCTCTCCCACAACCTAGCTAGGACTAAATGCATCTATATCTATATCTATATCTATACATCTATACAATCTTACTATATATAACCTTATAAAAGGGGGTGTTTTTCTTTTCTAACTCCACGCCATAAAATATATACAGATCACTCACATCCATTCGATCAAATAGATCTAATGACTAACATTAATTTGATGATCTACCGTCTAATCTAACAACTAACATTAACTCGATGGTCTGCCCCCTCCCTCGCCCCACTCGACTTCTCCCATTTTTCAGCGCTTGTTGATCTGAAATTCGCCCTCCTTCGCCCCTGCGGCCGTGCTCCTGCAACCTGTTCCCCCACGCCCGCCACCACGTCGCCGTCTACGACGATGTCACGCTCGCCGACTCGCCTGCCCGACCCAAGCAGGTGCATGCTGTTCGTCTGCGGGGATGCCGGCAAGAGGGCGCTGAGGTACCGGCTGGGGAAAGAGAAAGAGACGGGCTAGAAGGAGGTGGGAACGGAGCCCCTCTCTGTCATGCGTGCTCCACGGCGCCGCCGCCACTCACGTTCCTGGCTTCACGCCGACTAGCCGTCATTGCAACTGTTGTTGCCTGCCTCGTCGACCTGGCCGCTGCCTTGAGACTATCCGCGCGCCGCCGCATAGGGTTTGGCCGTCCAAGGCTTCGCCATACATGGCCAAATCACCGTCCACTTAATCCAGCTTCTTCATGGTGAGTTGCTCTAATCACCTAGCTGTCTCTGGATTTTCCGTGCCCTGCTCGTGGGTTTCTGTGTGATGTTAGCCGTGTCGATTTTGCTGCAGGTATCAAGGAGGAACGGCAACAAAGAGAATGGAATTTTGGTTTCCGGTATATGTTACGACTCACATCAATTCTCATGTTTGAAGATGTCGGTGCTATAGATTTATATTGTGCCATGCAGAGGTGGAATTGTTTTTTGTAGAGGAAAATAAGATTGGAAAGATATATTAATTGACTGTATAATTTGCATTATTAAAAACTTCAAATTGTCTGCAATGATGACCCTTTTTTAGAAGAACAAGTGAATACGTAGGTTATAGTGCTTTTACTTTGTTAACAATTTCTTTAAAGAGTTTTAGGACTGGTGACAGAGGAGGGGTTAATTTCTTTCCTTTGTTACTGCAGAATCTTGACATAACAATGTACTTTTCATGTTTACACCTTCATGTGGATTCTAATTCATATGTTGCACCTTGTCTTTCACTTCCCTTGATCAAGGACTGTTTCTATTTCATACTGAAATTTCTCTGAAGCTACTGAAATTTGACTTATACTGAAATTTTCTCAAGATACTCAGTTTTTCATTGTACTACAATTTACCTTCCTACTGAAACTTCTTAGGAAGGGGGAGCTCAAGCGAGCAAAGGGAAGAAGGAGAAATGAGTCAGGAAGTAGAATAAGTTATCACAACAAGCACTAAGAACAACGACGTGAGCTTCAGATGTGAGCTTCAGATTAACTCATAATCCCAAACCAATATGTTTTTGATGATTGCCACGGATAAAACTGATATAGTTTGGTTTTCATTAAGGACTTTGACATAGCTCCTAGCTGAGCACGCCCACCAGCAGTGGATTCAAGCAGTTGTTGGACAAGGCACATTAAATCGATTATGTTGTAAGTTTCTTTGCCTTTTCTTGTTATTTGCTAGAGGAGTGGATAACATAAATATTTTCTATTCCAACTCCCAAGGAAATGGACATAATTTGCTTCACAGGTTGTGCAGTTTATTACAAATATTTACAAACATGTTCTGCTGTGGTTGGTTGGTGTTCTGGAAGTTGCAGAAGTTATTGGTGAATGCGAGTCCATGGTCTTCTCGGGCGTAAAGGAGCTGCTGACGTCACTCCCCCTGATGCTTTTCGTTTTGTTTTGCATTTTGCTTGCAGAATTCTCTATGATTTCCTTACTGAAATTGGGGAGTGATCCCTTTATAAAATAAAATAAAAATCCAAATTCTTGTACGTACAAGTTAAGTGATAACAGCGTTACTCAGTTCTTGGTGCATAATTAAATTCTATTCTTTTTCTCCGTGTACACATAAAAGATAGCTCATGCATCGCTTGTCAATTGTCATTGGTCATTCAGCTTAAGCTCGTGAGGAAATTTTGTACTTCAACAATTAGTACTTCACAAAACAGTTGTTTTTTTTATTTTCAGATACTACATAATGGTCGAGGCATGGCAGTC
This sequence comes from Stipa capillata, assembly GCA_019208055.1. Classification (NCBI taxonomy): domain Eukaryota; kingdom Viridiplantae; phylum Streptophyta; class Magnoliopsida; order Poales; family Poaceae; genus Stipa; species Stipa capillata. The sequence continues at coordinate 473,240 of JAGXJF010000360.1, forward strand.
TTAGCCCCGCGGACTGGCCACAAAATGCAGGCATTGATGATATCTGGGCCTGAAGATTGTCGTAAGGAGATCAACACGATGATCCTGCTAATTTGACAAGTCATATTATTTGTGAGCTGCTAATTTAATAATGAAATTCTTGTCTTGCTGATATGCAGGCACACTTCTTCTGACATTTCCTGTTGGAGGAATATGTGGTAAAACTTTCCATTAACACGGATCCAGAAGGTTCAATTTTTACTCACTGGGGTGCTGCTCCAATTTTGTTTGGTTCCACATCAGTGCAACACGAGTGCATCCCTCAAGCAATTCTTGGAATGGATGTCATCTGCCAAGCAAAATCTGGGATGGGGAAGACTGCTGTTTGCATCTCTTCATCAAATTGATCCTGTTATTGGTCAGGTAGCAGCATGTGGCGTACCTGGTTTTTAGGCCGGATAAACCCTTATGTTTACCGTACTAGTCCCATAATCAGTGGCTAGTACACACAAGCAACTTGATAACATTATCATACAATACCGAGTTTATTACATAAATAACCAGCAAGGTTCTTAATTATACAAACACGACCAATTGGCCAAATATAACTGCAACGGAAATAAAACTCGTGGTAGATAGCCCATCAATATGCTGATCCACGGGCAACTGACTGGGGGTAAAACCTTACGCTTCGAAGTCACTGTCGCTATCTCCGGACTGGTACTCTTCTTCGCTTGGCCAAATCAATAAGCCAGGTAAGTATATTGAATGTACTCGCAAGCCCTCCATCGGGGAGTTCAACACGGATATATGCATGCAGGGGTATATCAAGAAACTGGCTCTAACCTACGTCTCATGTTGTGTGAGAAAGTAAGTTTGCCTTGAAAAGTACGTAAATAGATGATAAAACGATTTTTGAAGACTGTCTCGTTTCTTTCTGAGACCTTGCATTCTTTTAGCAATCGGTCGTTTCTGCCTCCTCGCAGAAAGACGTCCCACTTGATAACCTCGCCTCCCGCCTGACTCGCGGCAGACCTCAGAACCACTCCTCCCGCCTCACTCACGGGGAATCCTCATGATATTCTGTGAACACAGCGGTTCGCGTCCTTAAACCCATACCCATTTTGATTTTTCAAAATCTTGGTCTACTATAGTGTGACCCAACCAAGTTCGTCCATGACCGTGGACACGGCTATTCGAATAGTTTTTTTTTACTCTGCAGAGGTTATACGGCTTTACCCACAAGATGTAAGTCACCTTGGGTATATTTTGCAACGTATACTGGCAGGGGTATTACAACGAGACGTTTCACCGGGATAATCCTAGCGACGAACCCGCCAGATGGACTTAACCAACTCTAGTTATTTCAGCCTGCTCGCTTTAAGTAGAGGGGTGTTCTAGCTTTGTGACAGAAGCAACCCCTTGAATCGAGAAGCTCCCTCTACAGAGGACGACATCTCTTTGCACTCTACAAACTGCCTACGGGTTCGCACGCTAGCATCGTACCGGATAATAGGTCAAGTCGTTCCCATAAAGGACATGTGGACGTACGGAAATAACTTGGCCAAACGGCACCTTAGCTCAGTCCTTAGTTGATCCGAGAGGGACTCCTCTCCACGTTCGTAAACGGACAGCGAGAACCACGCCGGGCATTACCTCGCATATAAGATTCTTCATGCATTCCCCCTTCATTACCGACCCGGATCCAAAACTTCTCCATTTTGTTTTGGTTTTGAAAATCTTTTTTTTGAAAATATCCCAACCCATAGATGTTCCTAACTTCATACACCTTCGGACACGACGGTCCTTTCAAAGCTTTCCACATATGAATTTCCGGAGAATCCTCCTTTTATAAAACTCTAGTTTTTAACTACTGCAGGGCTAAGCCATAATTTACCCTAAATTCCCAGTAATATTTTTGGGATTAATAACTCCTAGGGCGACAAGGATTCGTTGGCAAGATAGGGTCTCTAAATCATAGGTCTTAGCTATACTACATAAAATAACAGGTTGTAGAACATAGCATGCATGTTTTCGTAAACAAAATATTTCTTTCGAAATCATAGGATTCAACATGATCAAAGGTAGAGAGTTTGCCTAATAGTTTCTTGGTCTTGTTCCTGGCACGGGGATGAGTCGGGATCGTCCTGGCGCACGTATCTCACTCTGTCAACTACACATTTTCAAGGAACGCCAATAAGAAACCAAACGAGGTGAAGAATCAAAAAGGGGAAATTTGACATAGAACATAGGACATGCTTTCGGCTATGCAAGAATAATTTGAAGGAAACAAAAAATTGTTGCTTTCACGTTTTGGGCATATAGATCCTTATTGGAGTTAGGGTCTCTTGACTTACAATCTCCCTCTTCTTGAAGGACACTTGTTTTTCACCTTCGAGAGAGAGTCTAAAGAGATGGTGGTATACGAAGGAGCTTGGAGGATTTTTTAAAGAAGTTCTGGAAAGATTTCAAATTGGATGTATACTCGAAAGTTATTTAAATCCAAATGAGTTGTGAGGTATTTCACTGTTCTAACAGGAAAGGATGAAAACTTTAAATATTTGCTTAAACCAAAAGTTTGTAAATATTTTTAGGGTCCTAAGTTATTTCGGGAGTTTTTCAAAAACCGGTCGAGATCCGTCGAACCGGCCGAACCAGGAAAAATAGTGCTGGTTTTACAGAAAACCGGTTTATGATGATATTACGCTTTCAATTGAGTTAAGAAATATGTTTTCCAACTGAGGAGGCAGGAAAAGGTGCTGTGCACCATCACTTACTCGTAGTGGGCCAGGGGAGGGTCGTTGGCCCACCTGTAGGTGACCCGGGCCTTACCTTCTTCAGGACCGGACACCCGAGACTTACCCGTTCGGCTGCAGAGCTCCCGGTCGCTCGGAAATGGAAGCAAGAATGGCGGTGACGCTCTGGCCATGGTCGGCTTTCCGGTGGCAAGTCTCGGCTCAGCGATTTGAGGAGGGGAAAAGCTTGAGGGAAAGGAGAAGAACTCCGGGCTTGGCCTAATTGGCTAGCAGGGCTTGGTATAGGGCAAATTTCAAAGACCTACCGAGCAGCGGGGGTTCAAGTGCGGAGGTGGAGGACAATGCTAGGGGAGAACTTGAGGCTTGCTCGGTACTTGGAGGAGTAAAGGGGCTTAGAGCAGAGAGAGGAGTGCTCGGGTAGCTGTTTTATAGGGGCGCGGCGAGGCTAGGGACAGAGCGGCCGCTGTAGGCAATAGGGCTCGGTGACGGGGCATTTCATGGAGGAGCTGACGAAGCGCAAGGTCGGGGAGTAGCAACAGAGGTGCCGTGGCGACCCAGGGTTCGACGGGTGGTGCGGCAGCGACGGGTAATCCGTCGATGCCAGCGAATGGCGCTGGCAATGCCGCGGCGCTTGTACTGGCGCAAGCCCATGCGCGTGCTGGTGCGCGCTCTGGCTAGCGAGGGCGCGTCCTGGAGGTTCAGGTCGATGGCACACGTGCCCACTATGTCACAGGGGTGTGTTGAGGTGGACAAGGAGCTGCAGGAAGTTGTGGCACCGACACTACAGTGCTGATGTTTTACAACGTGGATATCATGACGTGCCTTGCGAGAGTTTGAGAGTGTGAGGACAAGAAGAAACCTCCAAACAGAAGGGGAAGGACATGCTCATGTGCACGGCATCGAATAGGTGTCTTGGGAGAATCTGAGGCCAATTGGTCAAAGTTTGGGTCTTGGTTTCGTAGGAATGATAAAAGGAGACGAAGGTGTTCGATATGACTCATACCAAATTTTTTGTACTGAACTTCTCTATGTTTTTACATATCCAATGTTCTGGTACTAGAGGAAATATTGTGTGATTTTATGAGATTTTTCCGAGCTCGTTTAGCTAGGGTTGCAGTTCAAAGTGATATTTAGCGTCCGATTCAATTTTAAATGTATTAAAAAAAATATTTGAACTGGACTATTATTTATTACTTCATAATTGGGTATGAAATAGTTTTAGGTGACTCCGGTAATTTTTCTAGAATTTTTGGATGAGGAATAACACATGTGATATGCATTTTAGGGTTTTCTATCCGAAGGAAATTAACTGTGAGGATGCATCGCGAGGCTGGTTTCTAGGGTTTCGGTGACGGCAAGATGTATACAGGCTATGTGGGGGCTTAAGAACCTAAATTCTCTGCGATAGCAACACTAGGTTGGGACTTGCCATTAGGGTTTGCATAGGCATATGTGTACACTTGTATATGGTGTGAGTATCGGGTTATGATTTTATGCACATGCGATAATAAACATGTTTCAAAAAGTATTTAGAGAACCAGGGCATGACACAGCACTTGTATTATGCCACACATGGGAGCTGGTTTACCAGGTTTGTACATTTGGTCATTTGAATTTCAGTTTTGTTTGCATGTCTCTCCAGATCGTAATTATTCATTACTGTTATATTCTGTAGATATGCCACGAGGTTGAGAGATTCAGCAAATATCTGTCTGAATTGAAAGTCGTTATCTTCTACCGAGGTAATATTGATTAATAAAAAAAGATCCTCTTCCTTCCATTGCACGTATGATTTCTTCTTTTGCCTGCCTTGCTCAGAATTGAATGACTTTATGTGATTGAATGTGAGATGGATAAAACTTGATTGCTGAGCAATTGATCGAAGAAAATTATGTTCTTTATCACACAAATTGTGATAAGAATTACATGGTCCATGGAATCATATTTTTTTGTGCAACAACTAACAACACTGACAGAAGATTTTATGGGTAGCTGGTTCATTAAATTATGACAATCTCGATAGCAGCAAATCTTGCTGTCAATTTTTTTTTGGTTCAGGATTTCCCTAATATCACCGAAGTCCTTAGTATCACATATCTAATTTGCTTATGGAGTGTATGTCTTTCCTATTCATGTTATCATGGTATGGCTGTGCTGTCTCACGCTAAGTAGCCTTTTTTGTTGATCTGGTTTCTTGATACCGCAATCGGCGTACAACTGAGGACACCTAATGGATCGATGTGACTTGTTGTGTCCGACGGGAAATAGGAGCATGCTGGTGGCGGCAGCGGCCCAAAGCTCTGTGTCTGGTGGCAGACGGTAGCAGCGATCAAAAGCCAACAAAAAATCAAATATGCACAGCACATGGCTACCGTGTGCACAAGTTTGTTTTCCTACTATCTGATTTCTCTTTCTGTTATATTCTTCCTTCTTGCAAATCCAGAAAATTAATCTTGTTTGCAGATGTGAAGCGCAAAGGTTCTTGCAATTTCCAACAAGAGCAATACTCAATAGCCTTTGGATATCTAGAGCTGGTCTCGACATCATTGAGTTTTGAGGTGCCCTTTTTTTCTATTAAAAAGACACTTCAATATACTCTTGATTTCTCCAAAATATTTCATCCCAAATTTTCTACGTATACAGATTGGAGACCTCTGGATCAATTATGGTATGATTTTTTTACTGAAACAATAGTTGAATGGCTGCTATGATTTATTTTTTATTTGGGAGTAGTATATGCAATTGTAGAACGTCTGGGTCTTTGATTGAATCTATTTCATGGACTATCTTCTTTATGTACAATAATATCTGATGATTTGTGAAACAAACTTTATTTGTGATTATATATATGGAATGTGTGGGATCGGAGGATGGGGCGAGGTGGAGTGGTGGTGTAGAGGCCGTAGTGGGTAGAGTAGAGGAGACATGGGGAGAAAGATGCAGTGACGGGATTTATCTCTATGCTGTTGAAAATGATTGCGAGATATCACTTTATGAATTTTTTTATTTCTGGTTTCAAACATGTGTATCTAAATCTAGAAAAAATTCACAGAGACTAGATATATAATTTATTTTTGATTTATTCTTATTTAGAACATGTTTCTACATATTGTAAAAACGTGCATTGCACGTGCTCGATTACTAGTCTCTGTAAATTTAGGGATTCACGAGATCCGTACAGTCAACTTGACCACTAGGTTATATGAAAGTATAGACCGAATATCAAGAAAAATATTCAAAAAATGTAATTAGATTTGCCTTTCATATCCCCCACCCGGAATATGTTTTTTTTGGTATTTTTCATAACATATTCTCGGTTGAAAACCCTGGACTGGAGACTTTAAAGAAGTCAGAAATGGTACACATTTGTGGACTGAAGGAATATATTTGTTTCTCTCTTTTATGCCTAACAAAATCTTGAAACAGTGAAGTTTTTTAGTTTGCGAACATTTCGCTATATTTGTCCCCCTTTTAAAGCCATTTGGGAGGCTTACTGACTGAGAGGTCAAAGGTTAAAATATTGCAAGATCCACAATGAACACACCTAACATGTGTTAGCTAGTGAGCCTCGAACCATGTCCGTTAGCCACAAGACATAATACCATATCGATTCGTCGATTTTGTCCTTCTGAAAGAGGCCTTGAAACAAATAACTTGCTAAAGGAGAGTAAAAAATAACACGTGAACAAGGCCTTCCGAAAAGGAAACGAAGAATATGATCAATTTATATCTTTAAACTGTGGCTTTATAGCCACCAAATCCTCCCAACTGTAAATCGGGAACTATACCCTTAAGATTGAGTGATTTTGAAGGTAAATACGCCAACATATGTCAATTGTCCACCGTGTTCAAAACCGGTACCGGTTAAGTACTTTTTGTTTTTTGGCTTGAGGATTAAGTGTCTACAACACCACCATCTAGGAAATAAATCAGATTTATCAAAAGAACAAGTGAAAGAGTACGAATTAATGTAGGCTGGATCTTCGCAGGAGTATACAAATAGTTCTGGAACTAACTAACAAACTCATCACTACCTCTATTTAGAAATAGACGACGCTTTAGAACGTGGTCATAGTTCTCTATATTAGACTAGTATCATATTTAAACATTCATTAGGTTTGTCACAGAAAGTATTTCTAGAATATCAACAAAAGTATAACATGTCGATAGAAAAAACAATGATCAAAGTTCCATGTTAATTAGAGATCATGCCATTTTCGGTTTGGATTTTTGTTTTCGATGGGAAACGAATTTATTGAGTCGGTCTTTGAATCCTAACGGAAGTATTAAGGCCGGCCCAGAAAAGGCTTTGCATGTCCCTGCTCTACATACACCGCATATTTTGATGTATAGGGAAGGATCGCCCTCTAGGAGCAATGGTGGGTTGGCTCTCTTGCCCAAGGACCATCTCAGCATTTCCTAGGTGCCGCCGGATTGATCGATTCCATCGATTGATGTGGTGGACTGTAGCTGAACGTGAATACCTTTTTGAAATTTCGATATTCAGAAATTCATACATTTTAAATTAAGGTCCCTTAAAGTGAGGTCTTCAAAACAAGAAACCTATTCATACAGAATAGCAAAAAAAATTTGGGAAACAGATTGGAAGCGCTAGTGACCCATTTTAAAACAAGCATCCAAATCACGTTCTTCTAAACAAAACGTTGCTTATGATGAGATTTACAAAACAAGTTTTATCTTGTAAATGTCTCTATATTATATAAATAATTTTTCTGGTAACTCATAAATAATAGTCTATATAAAATTATATTTTCTTTGAAAAAATATTCCACTGTTCATGGAAACATGTTCATCCATCTAGGAAAATGCTCACCTAGTTTGTGAAACATGTTTTATTATTACGAGAAAAATATTCCATTTTAAGGAAAAAATGTTATAATAGTTCGTGAAAAATGTTCTACTAGCTTCAGGAAAATGTTCCTCCTTCCATGAAAAATGTTCATTTTTATCAATAGAAATGTTTACCATAAAAGAAAAAAATTTCAGATGGGTCACAACAATGTTCTGTACAAAAATACATTTTTTAAATATGTTCCACTGTGCATGGATAATGTTCATGTATTTCAAAACTATTAGCGAAATATTTGAAAAAAAATGACGCTAAAAATCTCGCCAGAACACATCCAAATGAGGCCTTTTCCTTGAACCCAACAAAACGAGGAATAGAAAATCATTATTGGAAAATTATATCTAACAATAGATGATAAAAAACTATTGGGCGAACATTTTTGCAGAAAATGACATTGAAGTAATGTAATATCTACTGATGAAACACATGAAAAACTATAAGAAAATAAAAATGTAATAGAAAGAAACATGAAAATAAAAAATAATAAAATAAAATAAAGTAAAATAAAAAATAAAAATAATTGGGAAAAAAATAAAACGAAAAAAAAATGAAAGGAAAAGAAAAGAAAAGAAAAAACCGCACAAACCTAAATGGGCCGGCGCAGGCAGGCTGGGAGGGTGAGCGGCGAATCCACGATGATGAGTGACAATGCAGCCATCACATCCCCATGTACAATAAACCCAATCAAATTACTTTACTTGACGCAAAATTTTGCTGGGGAAGGTGAACACCCAAGATTTACTTAGCGCATTCCTCCGTTAATTACTAAGTAAAACGAGTAGAATATGGGTTCGATCAGTCCATTCAGTCTCCGCTTTACAGGGAAATCACGCGTACTTAATCTCCGCTCAAATGAAAATTGCACTCGTCTGATTTGTAGCTTAGCCGTACGTACAGCGTCACAGCCGGGCAAACATTGATTCTAGCTGATTGATGCTCAAATTATTGAATATTCTGTTGGTATAGTACATACTAGTGATGAAATTTGCTGCTAGTCTGTTGGCCTGCTGCTAGTGTGATGCATTCAAGCTGATCTTGACACCAATGCAGAGGGGTAGCTGAATCAAATCACCAAATGCATCAGTTGCATATGGTTAGTAACAGCTTGCAGTAAAATCTACTCGGTCCCTGACATGCATGGAATTGCAGTGCATCGCAGTACAGTTCCATCCATCCATTGATCCGTGGAACTCGATCGATCGAGATCACTCAAGCCGGACCAATCAGCATCTGACACTGACATGGATTGTTTCTGAGCTGAGCAAGAGCAACCAACCAAACAGCGACCAGGCACCTGCATGCATATATGCAGGTGAGCATTTGTTGCCTTGGAAGCAATATGCAGCATGCAGCAATATATTTCCAAATCTTATAATTTTCAGCAGTGTTTGTTTGTTTGTTTCCTTTCAAGCTACGGCCACAGCTCGCGGCCGGCCGGCCGGCCAGCTAACCACCGCGAATTGCCATGCATGCATATGATGCGTGTGGTTTCCTCCTTACTGCAGCTGCACGCCCATGTACATTTTTGCACTGACTGAAACTTGCCAGCTACCAACCATGAAAAACCCTACTACAAGCATTGCAATTTCTGGGCCATGCCTTACGCTGCAGGCTAGCTACCTCTGCATGTATCCTTAATCTGTGCCATCTCAAGTACATATTAATTCTGGATACAGATAGCTCTGCTTCCTTCCTACTGTTCATGTACACCATAGTACATTGACTGAATCGACTAACTTGCAGTGTCATGGAAGCATGTATGGATCTAAAACAGTCACACGTATATTCATGTACACCATAGAATATATATTGACTGATGAATCGGTTAACTTACAAGTGGATTACAAAATCTTTTTACCGTTTGTCTTTTTTAAGCTAGTTATTCCAAGCTACTCCAAACAATTAACGATCCATTAATCATTAATCCTGTAACAGTTGAGTCATCAATGATATGATATGCATGTCGATCAGATCACCGATTGGGAGTAACATGCATGCATGTCATGCACAGTTCACTGGTTAGCTAGCTCCAGCAACTCCCTTTTTCATTTTGTGACGGGTGAATCAACACCGACCAAAAACTAAATAGTAATAGAGGTATCAACGTACTGCTCAATCATCTCCGAGCTAAACCTAACATACAAAACTGCATGCCCTACTTACTTTACTTACTACCATTACACTACACGTTAATGATTAATAATCCCATAATGAACTGATCACTAATACAAGTACAAATGCTAATGTACGTAGCCACTATATAAGCAGTAACCACCCCATACGGACTTCCCAAACCCACAGACCAAGCAGCAAACACTCTCTCTAGCATAACCAAGTAAACTAACTAAGCTGAGACCCATGGCGTCCTCGATCTCGAGGTCTCTGATCATCTGCAGCGCCACGATGCTGGTGCTCGTCCTGTCCACCTCTGGCGCCATGGCGCAACTGGACATCGGCTTCTACAGCAAGACCTGCCCGCACGTCGAGGCGATCGTCCGGGAGGAGATGCTCGACATCCTCGGGGAGGCGCCGACGCTCGCCGGCCCGCTCCTCCGGCTCCACTTCCACGACTGCTTCGTCCGGGGCTGCGACGCCTCGGTACTGCTCGACACCACCGACGGCGCCACCCCGGCGGAGAAGGACGCGCCGCCGAACAAGAGCCTCCGCGGCTTCGGCTCCGTGCAGCGGATCAAGGACAGGGTCGAGAAGGAGTGCCCGGCCACGGTGTCCTGCGCCGACATCCTCGCGCTCATGGCCCGCGACGCCGTCGTGCTCGCCAGGGGGCCCAGCTGGCCCGTCGCGCTCGGCCGGAGGGACGGCCGCGTCTCCGTCGCCAACGAGACCAAGCAGCTGCCCCCACCCACCTCCAACTTCACGCGCCTCGTCACCATGTTCGCCGCCAAGGGCCTCGACACCAAGGACATCGTCGTCCTCTCTGGTGGCCACACGCTCGGCACGGCGCGCTGCGTGTCCTTCACGGACCGGCTGTACAACTTCACTGGCGCCAACAACGCCGCCGACGTGGACCCGGCGCTGGACGGCGCGTACATGGCGAGGCTGAGGTCCCACTGCCGGAGCCTCGCCGACAACACCACGCTCGCCGAGATGGACCCCGGCAGCTTCCTCACCTTCGACGCCGGGTACTACCGGCTCGTGGCCAAGCGCCGGGGGCTCCTCCACTCCGACTCCGCGCTCCTCACCGACCCGACCACCAGGGCCTACGTCGAGCGCCAGGCAACCGGCCTCTTCGCCGACGAGTTCTTCCGCGACTTCGCCGACTCCATGGTCAAGATGGGCAACATCGGTGTGCTCACCGGAGACCAGGGCGAGATCAGGAACAAGTGCTACGTCGTCAACAAGTAATCGATTCATCGATCGAGTTTGCTGCTTCTGCTCTGATCGACTTGTGCATGCATGGTCCATTACTTTGATTGCTTGGTTGCATATTGATTCATACATATATTTGTGTGCTTAATTTGACCCTGAATATTCCTTGTATGTCCTCACTGGCCGTGTTTGTAACTGATATCGTAGAATAACGCTAAATTTCTTGTCTTTATTTTCTTTTTGGGGTTTCAATTCATCATGTAATAATGTCGACGATGTAATGAAATAAACATCTCGTGTATAACTGCTAATTCCTTGATTCCTCTGGAAAAGAACGAGTTATTCCTTGGAACTAGCAGCTTTATTTGTTCATTGGGAAAAACCCTAGCCGGCAGCTGCACCTTCGTCATTGCACTATCTATCAGCCCTTCTCCCCTCTTTTGCTGCGTTCTGGTCAATTTCTAGGGAGTGACTGGTTTTAGATTTCTTTCGTTTCTTCTGTTTTTACTGGAGCCAGTTGTTGTAGTTTTGTTCTTTGCCGGCGTCAAGAGGGCGAGGAACCCTTTGATTTCCAGGAGTAATTTTATTTTTTTTCTCTAAATCAAGTTGTCGTAGTTTTGTTCTTTGCCGGAAACTTCTTAGTTGGGTTTTCTTTGGCGAGGATAGGTTTTATCGCACCAACTCAGCTAGACATGTAAGGCAACTGACTGGGATGAGTTTGGCCTAAGGAAATTTCCTCCGATTTTGTTTCAACAAATAATACCTCGACCAAGATGTAGATCCTACACATTAATAAAGATCATCGATTATCTACTTTCATTGCCGTGATTGTTAGCAATCATGATGGCGTTACAAATAAATGAAAGTTTGCTCCATCTGTTATGTCAAAAATGATGACTCAACATGATACGGAATCTCCGGTGAGGAAGATAAGAAAGTTCAGCATGTTCATTGATTTAAAGAGTTGTGTTAGCATGTTATTCATCTACAATCTTCAATGTAAAAGCGCAGTACTTTTTTCGACAACAACTAAGTGGCATGAGAAATTGTTATTTATGATCGATCAATTCGCATATCACAAATCCGAAGTTGCTCAAAAGTTACGTGGACCTTAGGTATTAAAATGTGCAATTGTTTAGTTCTATATTTTTGAACCTAATGCTGCACACAAATGTTAAAATATCCAATTACCTAACTTCCGTTGGATCAATTGTCAATGTTGGGCCTTATGTTGGGTAATTGGAAGGCCAACTGGTTGGCATGCTACAGCCCAACACTCTATGGGGCTCGCGCCCTACTCAAACTCGTGATGAGCGTATCTAATTTGGTCCAATGCAGACTTGTCACCGTCCATACGCTACCTCATCATCTTCTTCTTCTTCTTCTTTTCATCTGACATAAAATAGTGCCCATAATTTATTCCGAATTCACATTCAAACCGAAGATTCCGGTCCTAAGAACTCTGTAGACGTGCATGGTCGGCTACATCAACCATATACTTAAATCCCTAAATCACCGGCGTAGTGCCAACGCGAAGATTCAGCTGCAACACTTAATGGCAAAGTCAACTGACCGTGTGCAAGAATCGAAGCTGCAGCCACCCTAGCTAACTAAAAAAGTTTACGAAAAGAGTAAGCTCTAAAACTCGGTGCTAGTACAAAGTAATCGCGCACACACAGTGAAGTCCGTACGTTTAAGCAGAGCGTCCAAGCACAGGAGTGAGTGACTGACTGACAGAGAGGAGCTAGCTAGCTAGATATGATGGCCGCGGCAAGGATGCCATGGCTGTCACTTGCTCTAGCAGCGCTAGTGCCGCTCTTTCTCTTGTCTGCTGCTGCGGCGACCCAGGTGCAGGCGCCGGTGGTCGGGTACTACAACGAGACGTGCCCGGGAGTGGAAGGGATCGTCTTCAGGGAGACGGCGAGGATCGTCCGGGCCTCGCCGGACCTCGCTGCATCCCTCCTCAGGCTGCACTACCACGACTGCTTCGTGCAGGGTTGTGACGCCTCCGTGCTGCTCGACTCCACCGACGGCGGCACCAGTCCGGCCGAGAAGGACTCCAAGCCCAACGAGAGCCTGCGTGGCTTCGACTCCGTCGCGCGCGTCAAGGACAAGCTCGAGAAGGCGTGCCCCGCCACCGTCTCCTGCGCTGACATCCTCGCACTCATGGCGCGCGACGCCGTCGTCCTCGTACGTAACTAGCTTGCATGTCCATCTCATCACGTATGTTGTAATGTTAATGCACTATTAATTTGCATGTCTGATCTGAATCTGATCGATCGATCTCAGAGCAAGGGCCCGTCCTGGCCGGTGGCGCTAGGCCGGAGGGACGGCCGGACGTCCAGCGCCGGAAAACTGCGGCGAGCTGCCCCCGCTCTACGGGAACATCACGGTCATGATCGAGGTGTTCGCGGCCAAGGGCCTCGACGTCAAGGACCTCGTCGTGCTCTCAGGCGCGCACACGCTGGGCAAGGCGCACTGCTCGTCCTTCGCCGACCGCCTCTACGCCTCCGCCTCCTGCGGCAACAGCAGCGCGTGCACCACCGACCCGACCCTCGACGGCAGGTACGCCGACAGGCTGCGGATGCGGTGCACGGGCCCCGGCGACAGCAGCCCGGCGGCGGTGGCGGCGACGGAGATGGACTCCGGGAGCTGCACGACGTTCGACACGAGCTATTACCGGAACGTGGCCAGGAGGCGCGGGCTGCTCCGGTCGGACGCCGGGCTGATGGAGCACCGCTTCACCGGGGCCTACGTCAGGCGCGCCGCCACCGGCAAATACGACGGCCACTTCTTCCGGGACTTCGGCGACTCCATGGCCAAGATGGGCGCCATCGGCGTGCTCACCGGCGACCAAGGGGAGATCAGGACCAAGTGCAACCTTGTCAACTGAGTTACTCTAGGCTTGCTCATGGCTCATTCATGCTTGCTTGCCGTGTGAACGTGTGATGAGCTAGGATCGATGAGCGACTATTTATTTTATTTTTTTTATCTCTCTTCTCGTTATGAGCTACTCCAGTAGTTAGCTATACATACTGCTGTTGATTTGATTCCTCATTTTGTTATGTGGTCAACTGATTCTCTAGGATTTGAGTTTGTTTTTGCCAGTACAATAATTTTTGGTTTAGTGCGTAATCCCTTTGAGGTGAAAATTTGAAATCTTCCGGTTAAAATCGAAAGCTGAAATCTCTGGTTTCAAAGTTGAAAATTATGAATCAGAAGTGATTTTTTATTAATTCAATGAGAGAAGTACAAAAATACCCAACTTTAAATTTAATTGAATATTAAAGACAAATAACGTGTCATCGTTAAATCCATAAGTCGATGAGTCATGGACTTCTTGATTACCAACAACAGTGATGATGAGAAGTAAAGTGTTGATGGTCTCTAATGATATGTAGGATCTACGTTTAAGTAGTGGTGTTGTTCATGGCAATAAAATCAGAAGTGATTTATTTGCACCAACTCAACCTGGTGTCGATTTTGGTGTGTGCACCGTCATCATCATATATGCGACTCGGTTCGATTAAATCACATAACAGGTTGACATATCTAGTAAATAACTCGAGCAAAGATAGAAAGTTTGATATAGGAAGAAAAACATATAACAATAATGAAATCTTGGAAGACTTTGGAAAATTAACGGCGCCCCCACCCACTCAAGGTCGAAGAAGAGAGGAGATAAACCAGCAGCGGAACGACAAGGATGCTTCCTCCAGTGGTAGTGTCCAAACTCCTAGAGGCTAGTTCTTCTTCTCAAAAAATGTCGAACTTGGCAAGCCTGATAAGGGAACCATTAAGGGAAGAAAGCGATGATGTGGTAAAACGAGAAAAGTCCACTGCAACTTTACCATGGGTGCCCTCACCATAGAAATCCAAAAACAATAAGAGCATTCACATGTCTTACCATAAAATCTAGGCGCTAAAGTGAACAATAGATCCGCCTGCTCTCATCCTATTATTCTTACTTTGCCTTTTTTTCCACAACACCCCGTGGCACCGCATATACATTGGTGCTGAATTCTTTGAATTTTGCTATCTAAAATAGAGATTGAGAGAAGCTTAGCTTTGGTGCAAGGCCTTTTCGTCCTAGCATCTACTCCACGCAGAAATTAGTTTTCGAGCTCGAGCTTCTATGCTCACGGCCTCTTTCTTTTGCTTCAGCCCTATGAGCATATGATGAGAGACGTTAAATATTTGAGAAAATATGATGTGTTGTTGAGGGGAAGAGTGGGCACCTCATCTTGTCATTTCGAGGAGATGAGGAGCACACAAAAGGAGGTTGACGATGAGTAATACAACTCTACTGTATATGATGACAGTATCCGTATATAAATACACAAAAACCTAGGGATACCTTAGATCTCCGGAACAGAATCCACTTCGGAGAGGGACTCTTGACGGATAAGGAAACTACCCACAAGTGTCTGAGACTCCTTAAACAAGGAAGTTGAATTCTGACTTTTAAGGATGATTGAGCCCTACTCAAAGACGAGTCCGTACCCGGTACGGCATACCCTCTTTATAAGGACCCTGAAGCCCTGCAGAGAAGGCATCTCGATCTGATCCAGACCTGAAATCAAGCCAGATACACATAAGCCAGAAGCCTAGCCTAAAGACCTCCGAGCAAATAGGAGAGAAGACCCGCCTCGACATCCACCTTCGACAAGTACATCCTCAATTGTAGCCAATATTTTATTGCGAATAATTCCGACAACCTTAGGGGGAAAAATGACATTTACTTATTATAGAGATGGTGCGATTTGACTCCTTTTTTGTTTTTTTTAATCTAGATTAGCCACAACCTCTTGTACTTTATCTTGAGATCAATATAAGACTCACAGGACACAGGGTTTTTATCCTTAAGGAGGTCCGAACCTGTCTAAAATCATTTGTCATCGGCAGATACGATTTGGTACGAGGAGTCCTTACCTCTACTCTTTTTCTCAACACGTATTACGTAAGATCGACGGTTTACAGATCATCGACAGAGATAAACCTCCGATGTCACCTTGGGGGGAGGCCCACCAAAGCAGGATTTCAGGCATTAGTGAGGGTGGTGGTAGATTTTAAAGCCCTCATTTATATGGTTACCTTAAGTTGTCTTACTATAGCTTAAATTCCATCATGTGGTGGCCATAGAACTACTAAAATTTAGGAGTATCCAGTAGGACGCACTGAGCACTAAGCAACACTAAGAGGTGATTTGGTTTTGGTTTTGCCTTGGCATGGAAAAAGATTATAAAAAATTCTGAGAAAACACACACGTAAAATTCTGAGAACATGTTACCCAGAGCCTCTCCGTTGCATATCTACAGTCCATGCTGCTTGCAGGCTGTCGGGCATTGCCCAGACAGATCCCCTGAGTTCTTGCAGTTGTAGCAGATGGAGGGGGAGGGGGGTTTGGTGCAGTCCTTTTGGTGATGGCCAAGCTGTGTACATTAATGACAGTACTGCTCTATCTTCTTCCCCAGGTTCCCCTTGTCCTTCCTCATCGGCTTATTCTTCAGATCCTTTGTAAGCTTTGACTTGAGATCCGCTTCTGCTTGTTTGCCACTCCCTCCTCACCCCTGCGCACTCCTACGAGGTGTAGAGAGACTGTCATGGGTGGTAGGACTGCGGCGGAGGCCCTCGATCACCCACATCACGCCCAAAGTCCTCCACCCTTCCTTGACTTCTCGCAAATCTGGACTCTTGGTGTCGCATCAAGCGATGCTCAAACTCCAGATTCCAGTAAGAGTCAGTGCTCCCATGGTTACTACCCCCGTAGCGGTCCAGGGGACGCTAGCTCCTCGCATACAGATCTCTTCCCTCGTGCTGCATCACCATGTCAACAAATGAATGCTCGTCCACCAGCTTCTCCTCTACACGCCGAATCCTTCTCATGGCGCCACTGATTTGTCTTACTTCTTCCGCCGTTGTTGGGTGCATTAGGGTTTGTGGAGAGAGAGGTTCGGACTTGCAGATCTAGCCCCAATGGCCGCTCCCTCTCCCTTTATACTCTCTCACCACATGGCCATGGGCCCTAACTTGGGATTCGCTTGCCCTGAGTCCAACTCCACCGTTTGGCCCACAACCACCCCCACGGGTCGCCCTAGAATCTATTCCACCCTCTCCCCTTGCCGGGACTCCCAGCGCCACCGCCACCGCCACCGCCATCAGCGACGATGTCATCCCCCTGTCAGGCTAGACCACTACGCCTCATGTGTGGTTGACTTTTGCAACTACTGACGGACCTCCACAACCAACCGAATATTCCACGGACCGATTTTAGCCGCATTACGGGGCCCCGCCGTAGCCCCTACCCTGCAACCCTGCCCCGGATCCCCAAAGGAGGCTCATCGGAGACGTTGAAGAAAATGTGTCGACGCCACCACTTGTGTCGCCACCCCGTAGCATCGACCACCGTTACTTGCTCTAGGATGTCCCCTAGCGTCACTAGCCGCCGCACCGGGGGCAGTCAACCACTCATCGATTGCTCCTGGATAATCCGTCAACGCTCCTCCCTGGCCTTGGCGGAGGACCGCACGCCCCACTCCTTCGTCGCAACACCATGCTCTTGGTGGAGGACCACACGCCACACTCCCTCATCACGACACAGGTGTGGAGGGCAGCGATCCAGCATGGAGACGGTACCACTGCCACGAAACTCTTTCGAGCAGCTCTCTCTCGCTTCATTTTGGCTCCTACTACTCCCTCTGTGGGCTATTGTTGACCGCGACTGAGCCCAGTACTGAAATGACTAGTCAAACCATACCTTTTCGAGAGAGAGAGACAAAGATTTGCTCTGCTTGATCGATATACTCCGTTCATGGTCAAATTGACAAGATTTTTTTGGTTGAAAGAACGACAGCTTTGGACATTGCAGCGTGGCCATTCCGGCGGTGGCAAGATGCTTCTGCAATTTGCTCATCCGTTAATATCATTGAAATGGATTAGTTGGCTTCATTGACTTTCATCAATCCAGGATTTTTATGCAGGAACTGGAATGGTGCTTTCAGCTGTTACATAAGTCTTACATAAGTAGGTGTGTACATTTAGATTAAACAACGTTATCGTCAAACATTGTCATAATCTATATATGTCAAGCAGTTGACATTCCCCAACTAGCTCAGCTCAGCTCGTAGTACATAGTAGTACAAGCACCAGAGCAAGTAGACGTACAAAGTGTACACAAACGCAAGTACGTACCGATCAAAACCGACGCTATTTATACAGGGCAGGGGTCAATCGATCGATAAACCAAGCTAACAACAACTAAGCAATTAGAGATGGCCTCGAGATCAGCTCTTGCTGCCGTCGTTGCAGTGGCTGCGCTGCTCATGATCTTCGGCACGCCGGCGGCGGAGGCCCATGTCCAGTTTGGCGCGTACAACAGACGTGCCCCCAGGCGGAGGACATCGTGCTCAAGGAGATGACCCGCCGTCCTCGCCAAGTCGCCCGACCTCGCCGGACCGCTGCTCATGCTCTTCTCCGTCGACTGCCTCCTCGGGGTTAGTCTATCGACTTCATTCCCTACGTACCAAGCAACCTAACAAGGCAAGCTCAAGCTGCTCAACTGCTCAAGCTCATGCGTGCTAACAACCACCACGTAGGGCTGCGAGGGCTCGATTCTTTTGGACTCGACGGCTAACAACACCGCGGAGAAGGACTCGCCGATCAACAAGGGCCTCCGCGGCTACGACGTCCGTCGACTCCATCAAGGCCAAGCTCGAGGGCGCATGCCCCGGCGTCGTCTCCTGCGCCGACGTCCTCGCCCTCGCCGCACGCGACTCCGTGCGACTGACGAAAGGGCCGTACATCCCGCTCCCGACGGGGCGCGAGGACGGGAACAGGTCGTCGGCCGGCGACGTGGCCCCCAACTCTCCTGCTCCGGGTGCCAACATCACCGACCTCTCGCCCTCTTCGCCAGGTTCAACCTCACTCGCCAAGGACCCTCGCCGTCCTCTCCGGCGCCCACACCATCGGCAAGGCGCACTGCTCCTCCTTCTCCACCCCGCCTCTACAACTTCACCACCGGCGGCGGCGGCCAGAACAACGCCACGGCCTCCGACCCCACGCTCCGACGCCAATTACACGGCGGCGCTCCGCGGCCAAGTGCAGGCCCGGCGACCTCGCCACGCTCGTCGACCTCGACCCCGGCAGCGCCGCCACGTTCGACCTCGACTACTACAGGGACGTCGCGGTGCGCAGGGGCCTCCTCGTCCACCGACGCCGCGCTGCTCCTCGACGGCGCCACCGGTGCGGTACGTGCTGCGCCAGGCCAACGCCACCGCCCCCGACGAGTTGTCTTCGCCGACTTCGCCGCGTCCTTCGTCAACATGAGCAAGATCGGCGTGCTCACGCACCACAAGGGCGAGATAAGGAGGCAGTGCTCCGCCGTCAACCCGCCTTCGCCGCGGTCGGCCTCCTCCACGCCCGTGACCATGACTGCGCATGCCATGCTGCTCGCGAGCTCTCTGATGGCCGCCGCCGCTCTGGCTCTGGTGCTCTAGAGTTTTTGTTGATTGATTGGGTGCTCCGTCTGCCGTGCATGCATGCATGGTGCAGGAGCAACTTAATCTGTGAAGGATTGATTTGTGTTTGTTTTGGTTTAATGCCTTTTGCTACTTTGTTTCCATTAATTTGTGATTGTAAGTATGGCCACAGTGCCCGATCGATGCACCATGTCATCCTTGCCCTTCCCAGATAAATGAACAATCACCGGCTCTGGTTGTGAGAAGAAATTTCAGATTATTTATGAGTTGGCCAAAGGGTCGAAATTTCCGTTTGAATTTGACTGGAACTCAACAACTTTTTGACCAAATTTGAAAAAAAGGTTTGGATTCTATTTGAATTTGACTCGAATTCAGGTTGTAGTGAGTTTTTTTATTGAATGAAAATATTTCGGTAGCAACTGAAATCGCCAAATTTCGGTCAGTGAAAGTGAGAGCCCTGCTTTTAATGAAAAGTATAAAGTCAGTTTCTATTAAAAAAAATACAACTCAGTGGATTAATTTATAATGGTTGCACTCATGTATCATGTGCACCATCCGATTTCCGTCCAATCCAACGGACACAAAAAGAGGCAGATAGAGATGAAGTACAACGCAGAACAGAAACTCTAGAAGATGCACACAAAAAAAAGTAGAGAAGTGCTTCTATACTCTTCTAACCTCTTTTTTGCATGATTTTTAAAGTGATGCACTGATCTCAAAATAGCTGGAGCTTGTATTCATGGGCTTGGCCCATATCCAAACCCGCCTGCCTTGCCTCCACTTCTCAACCCGCCCCGCCCCTCCCGTCTTCTCCATGTCGCGCGGGACCAAAAGCCACCACCGCGCCGCCGCCGCAACTCTACCCCGTCGCCGGCGCCGCGCGCTCCGTACCGCCGCCCCGCCGTCGCTGCTCCTCCGTGGTCGCCGCCGGCCGGTGGTGCAGACGGACACGCCACCGCCGCCGCCGCCGCCCCCGCGCCCCCGCCCCCCGGCCCCACCCCATCGCCGGCGCCGCGCCTCCGCACCCAACGCCCCGTCATGGCTGCGCTCCGCCTCGGTCGCCGCCGGCCGTGCTGCAGGCTGAACCGCCGCCGCAGCCTCCGCCCCATCGCCGGCGCTCCGCACCCGACGCCACCCCGCCGCCGCAGCCTTCGCCCCATCGCCGGTGCTGCCCGCCTCCGCCACAGCCTCCGACCCATCGCCGGCGCCACCCGCCTCCGCCGCAGCCTCCGGTGAGCAGGGGCACGGTGGCGCGCGAGGGCGGCGGCAGGGGCGCGGTGGCGTGCATGGGCGGCGGCGCGCGAGTGCGGCGGCAGGGGCGCGGTGGCGTGCGTGGGCGGCGGGGCGCGAGGCGGCGGTGCACGAGAGCGGCAGGGCGCGGCAGCGTGCGAGGGAGGCATCGGGTGGATCGTGATAGGGCACGCGAGGTGGGCGGGTTTGGATATGGGCCAGCCCATTGAACACAAGCTCCAGCTGCTTTGAGATCAGTGCATTGCTTTAAAAATTATGCAAAAAAGAGGTTAGAAGAGTATAGAAGCACTTCTTAAAAAAGTATAATATAAAATTCTAAATTCTAGAACATACCATACTTCTGTGGTTTCATTTGTCAAAAAACATGATGTTCTATGGATATAGAACATTTGGTCATTATCTAAAAAAAAGGGAATATTTGGTCCCAACTTATGTTAGTTCACTCTTGTAATCGAGCTCTGCTTCTAACTGAAGAACGAGGCCGGAGCCCAAATAACTTGGGCCAGACCGGGCTGCCTACAAAGGCGCTGCTCGCGCCATCCAGCATTCTCGATTTTTTCTTTCAGTTATTTATAGCATCATTTTGAAAATTAATTTTCTTTTTTGAAACTGAAATTAATTTTGCTTGTTCCGGCTCCAGGCCGAACTGGTACTGATGGCCTAGGGTTGACTAAGGCCTTTCCCAATGCACATGTGCTTAGATGAGGTGCTAAGTGCATGAAAGGGCTTAGCAACTAAACTCCCCAATGCATAGGTGCTTAGCTTTTTGTAGCTAAACTTCATTTATTTAATTGTTTAGCAACTAAACTCTCCAATGCATAGATGTCACATAGACGTTTTGCATAGGTTCACGTGCTTAGCATCATTTCTTCCTGGGGTCATCAAAGTGCTCTCTCTCCTCTTTAATTGTTTTGCCACGTCAGTTTTTCGTCTATATGGCATTCTTAGCACCTGTACACCGTGGAGCACTGGGAAGGGCCTAACAGTAACTTACTGAGAGGCACACACAAATATTTTCTGTTTGTCTTTTTAGCTCTGTATTTATCCTGCAGGAAGTTGACTAGCCTTGTTAACTGAAGAACATCCTTAATGTCCAAACAACAGGACCTGTCATGAATGTTTCGACACAGAGAAAAATACAGTATCCAGCATGCGTAGCAATGCACCCAATTAGCAACTCCAAAAAATAATGTGCCATCTTGTCAAGTCGTCCAAAATAATTCAATTCATCCCCCCTTCCCCTTCAAATGCCTCGTAGCATATATAGAGCTGCGTCGATAATGGCACGCACGCATGTTACGTACGATGGTCATGGCAACCACGAACTCTCTGCAAAATGTCAACTCATGCAACACATTCCCATCAAACATTCCGTTCCATCGACATATAAATATAGCCAGGATCCAGCAGGATCTGAATTCATCCATTCATCGTCATCGAGCATTTCGTCTTCCTCGATCAAAGTCAAACCAAACCACGCGCACCTTAATTCCTCGGCCGCCATGGCTGCCACCATGAGCTTGTTGTTGTTCTTGGTCGCGACGGCGAGCCTGCTGGCAAGCCTGGCGCAGGCGGACCTGCAGTACGGGTTCTACAACACGTCGTGCCCGGGCGTGGAGGAGGTGGTGCGCACGGAGCTGACGGCCATCTTCGCCGCCGACTCCACCCTCCGCGCCGGCCTGCTCCGACTCCACTTCCACGACTGCTTCGTCCGGGGGTGCGACGCCTCCCTCATGCTCAACTCCCGCAACGGCACCGCCGAGAAGGACGCCGACCCCAACCTCACGGTGCGCGGCTACGAGGCCATCGAGGCCATCAAGGCCAAGGTCGAGGCCCTCTGCCCGCTCGTCGTCTCTTGCGCCGACATCATGGCCATGGCCGCCCGCGACGCCGTCAAATTCGTACGTCCACCTCCATTAATTACTTTTGCTTGCATGCATGCTTCTCCTCGACGCTCTACATCTACGTCGCTTTGCTCATATATATATATGTTGTTGTGGTGCATGATCAGAGCGATGGGCCAGATTACCAGGTGGAGTGCGGGCGGCGTGACGGCAACGTGTCCATGATGAAAGAGGCCCTCACCAACCTGCCGCCGGCCGACGGCAACGTCACCGTGCTCACTAAGTACTTCGCCGTCAAGAACCTCACCATGAAGGACCTCGTCGTGCTCTCCGGTGCGTATCATCGATAGCTCCATCCTCGATCCATCGTGATGACGTGATCACCATGCATGAAGTATATATATGTGAACTGAACGTGGAAGTGCATGCATGCAGGCGCGCACACGCTTGGGGTGGCCCACTGCCCGTCCTTCTCGCAGCGGCTGTACAACTTCACCGGCGCCGGCGACCAGGACCCTTCGCTGGAGGAGGGATACGCCAAGAACGTGACGGCGACGTGCGGGCCGGGGAACGTGGCGAGTGTGGAACCCCTGGACGCGGCGACGCCGGGGAAGTTCGACCTGGGATACTACCAGAACGTGTACGGCCACCGGGCGCTGCTGGGCTCCGACGCCGCGCTGCTCGACGACAGCCTCACAGGGTCCTACGTCGACCTCATGAACAACGCCTCCTCGCTCGCCATGTTCTTCGCCGACTTCGCCGTCTCCATGATCAACATGGGCAGGGTCGGCGTCCTCACCGGCGTCGACGGCGAGATCAGGGAGACGTGCGGCATCTTCGTCGACTGATCCCATATATATATATATACACACACTCGGATTTAACTTCTGCATGGCGCCTTCCTGCCGTACAAATTACATTGATGTGCTATGTATATGCTTGTATCATTTTCGTTCGTGACATTTTGGGAAATTCATTGGCTGGTTCTCGTGTACTATTTATTTTCTTATTTTCCTTTCTTTCTTTGGAGATTATTAATTTTCTGGATACTAAATTCTTGTTTTTTTGCGAGAGAATACTAATAACGAAAAATCTACTTTTAGAACGTTCTGAAGCTGGCTTAACGCACGAACACCGCGCGCGCCGTCTGATTTGTTGTGTTTGCTTGATCAAATGTTCCATCGCGTGGTAAGTAGACAGAGAAAAGGATATGCAGCGTGAAATAGCAAGGAACGTCGCGCGTGCCGTTTGATCTACTGTGTTCAAGAGTTTCACCGTGGAGATGGTACTCGGCATGCAAAATAGCAAGGAAATAAATTTGTTGACATCAGCAAGTGCATACAAATAACAACAAAACGAAATTGCTGATGTCAGCGAGATTCTCTCAATTCAAAATTTTCAAAATGTTTTATCTCTCAAACTATTTATTTGATTTGAGATCCGTTTTTATGGTTGGGTTCATCTCGATGAGAGCTTTAAAACTAGATCTCATTTGGATATGTTTTAACGACTTTTTTTTGGCGCTACTAGTTACCAAGCAGTTATACGTCAGTTACCAGCCTATTAGTATACAGTTACCCATGGTAATTATATCAGTACATGGTGATAACTGTGTATTATAGGTATGGTAACTGATGCTGCAAAAAAAATATCGTCGAAACATATCAACATGTGATCTAGTTTTGAAGCTCTTCTCGGGAGGAACCCAACAATGAAAACGGATCTCAAATCAGATAAATAGTTTGAGAGAAAAAAATATTTTGAATTTTTAGAATTTATGCATGCATGCATGCAAGGGAGATGTTGCAGCAAGCAATCGCACCAGCGGGAAAACTTCTCGTGCTCTTGCGCCTCCGCGCGCTCGCGCTCGACCCATCGGAAGCGCACAGTAATAGGCTGTCGAAAAAACACGCGGAGCTGAGCTGTCGGCCTGTTCAGCAGTTAAGCTAATTGGCGCACGGTCGCCAGACAGTCACGTCCTCGTAATAACTTGTTTCTTTTATCTTTTGGGGTGGTTTTAAATTTGTAACCCAACTGGGCTTGTCAATGTCCGCCCAAGATGTTTCGGCCACCCGAATAGATACCTATTGTGAGGCCCTCGCGACCCAACTGCCCGCTGGTCTTCTTCCTTCTTTCTCTATGCGTTGTCGCTGCTGTTCTTCCTCACCGCATTGTGCTCTGCTGCTACGACCAGGATAGAGTTAGCGTGTCTGTCTGTGCGTGTGTGTTTATAGAGTAAATGATTGACGAGCCATTGATGAGCCTTGAAGATGAGTATATATACTCCCTCCGTCCCAAAATATAAGGTACGCACGTATTCCAAGATTTACTATTAGACTTATAATATTTTTGTTGGGGGAAGGGTCCCCGCGTCACCCCGAACCGATGAGCTTCTCCCTGACGACAGTTGGGATCCCCTTTCCGGCGTCGGCCTGTTTCACTCAGCATCAACAAACTCCGCTGGCACCGCTGACGGCGTCAGGGCCACGTACCGTCCCGGCGAACGTCAGTGTCACGGACCCGGAATCGACATATGGTTAGGGAAAAGCGAAGTCGCCAAGGACCGAAGGACTCGTCCGCTCGGTGGCACGGTACCTGCGCCGGACGCACCAAGACCGAACGATCCGACACCCGCCACATGCGAGCCGGCCGGAAGCGACCAATCTTCCCCAAACCGCATATTGATTCCAGATGCCGGTGAAGGGGTAATACCGCGGGATAAGCCTGCGCTCCGCGATAGTCATAGGAGGACTAGAGCTCGGGACATGCATCCCCTCAACCTAACCTAGCCTCGAGGTGCAACTCTGGGAGGATCCAGCTCTGCTCTGCCGTCAGCGCGAGGCGTGACAGTCATGGGAGGCTTAGCGAGTACGGGACGAATCCCCTGGACCGACTTCACCAAGGACACACAGGGCTAGTGGTTCGCTCACCTCTGCCATCACGAAACGCAATCCTAGCACGCAGTAATACCGCTGCACAGTTGCCCATATACTTCATCACATCCACGCATTGTACATGGACAACCGCAAGTAACAACTCGGATATTACAGCACAAACTCTACATTACGATATTACTAATAACTGTCCACGTCGGGACGACATATTACAATAGTCTGTTATATCCAAACGCATATCCGAGTACGGAGAAGTTAACAACAGCGGAAGCAAAATAAATGAGACCCACAGCGGCATAGTGACCGCTGACCGAAATCCACATCTATCCCATGCATCGAACACTACCGAAGGAACACTATTTCAGGCGGTGTTCAAAATAGTCTTCAACCACCGGCTCACCTGCAAGCTCTAGGAATAACCTAGGTGAGTACAAAGGTACTCGCAAGACTTAATCGTGCTTGATTAAATGTCCTACACATACTAGGGTAACAACAAGTAAACATGATGCTTCTCAGAGGAACAATATACAAAATTAATAACATGGCATTAACAGGGAAAATAACGACGAGGTAAATAACAAATTAATTCGGAAAGCAAGCATGTCATAAAAATCAGCACATGATCCCAATCATCCAATCCAATCTAATGGGGCAACCCATGTATCCAATCCAATCGACTTAGTTAACAAATTCCAATCCAAAGGGGAGCCCCTGTACCAATCCCAGTTGAACCATCACGGACACATTATCAAATCCAAATTAATCCATCTCAGACACCTGATGATTTAATCTCTCGGATCGCTACCGACAACCCAACCTCTGCCGATATAATGAGTGCATAACCGCAAGGAGGTAATGATCCTCCAAGGGGCGTGGAGGCTTATGTCATCTATACCTCAGTGTTGGTTCTCGCTAACGATCCCGCGTTATAAGGGATGGTGACACTCTGGAAATAGGGTTGGTATGGCGACAAAAACCTTCTTACACCTGGGTCGCCGTCATGCATCAATTCACACCAACCGTACCCATTGTGCACGCCCTCGGCTCTCCCAACTCACTTAACAATTTAGTTGAAGAGCTATAAGATGTTCTCGACGTAAGACACATCCTACTCATGCCAGTGTACGCACCTTGCAACGATTCAACGATAACAATCATACACATAGCACATATAACAGGGCATACACGAGAGTACAGAAGGTAAAGATGCAACAAGCTCTGCTTGCCTTGATCCGGTTGTTCCTAGTCTTGCGTGGAGGCGTAGGCCGGGTGGTATTCTTCTTCGGGCTCTGAAGCGAGCGGTACGGAAAAGACAAATAAGCAATACTTAACAACCAGCATGTATGCATGTGTGATCGATGCGAGCTACATGTGCCTAAGGTGTACAGTGGTTGTCGAGGAATTAATACTATGTGCAAGATTTTAGGTTAGCTCATCGGAGGCTCGTATGTGGTAGTTCTCTAGAATGCATGCATGGCAGGTTAAGATGCTCCGAGGAGTTAGAGTCGCGTCGTTAGCAGCAGGGCGTGGTATTAAGGCTAACGGGGTCGGTAGGGTAAAGGTAAGCCGAAACAAGAGTTCGACGCAAATGGAATTGATTGAATCGAGACTACCATTTCCAAATTAGGTTTTGGTGTCGATCTACGACCAAAGGACTAACGGGAGTGGTAGGGGGGTGATACATGTGGAACTTAATTCCTGGTTCTAACCAGCTTCATCCTATTTAGCATTTCCTGTCTTCTTCTCAGTAAGGAACAAAGTATTGTCTATCTTATTCTCAATATTATCTCAGCATCTAAGAATAACAAGTGAGTTTATCATGTTATTATCCGGGTACATTATGTGTTACAAGTTTAGAGCGATTGAGATCGTGCAAGCCGGAGCTACGGTGCAAGAGTTGCGCTAAGTCGAAGATCGATGCAAAATCTAATACCACATGTAGGTCAATTTAGTCGGTTGTACGGTTAGAGTGGAAAAATTACTACGTATAATGGAAGCTCACGACGTGAAAGGGTGGTACCACAGTAGTGCTCTACGATACGCAACTAGAGCATTAGGGTTTACTAAATTTGGAGCTAACTTCATCGAGATACGGCTTATCGAAGAACGATGTTAAAAAGGGGTGGATTGATTTGAGTTCAAGTTGGGCTATAATGTGATTGGTCAAAATAAAATTTTGTTTCAGCCAATATGTAGGAAATTTCCTAAGGTTTCCAAAAAGTCCAAGTTTGCTAAAATCCGAGTTACGGATCAAGAGTTATGCGCGTTTGAAAATTAACGGGGTTATAAAGCTAACCCTAACCCTAATCTGCGCCAGACCTAAATACTAAACCCACCCAAACTCTACCCCGACGCAAATCTAAAATCCTACCCGTACCCAACTAAACCTACCCAAATCCCTACCCCCTAACCTAGCTACCCCTCACTGACGTGGGGGACCCGCAGCGGGTGCTGACGGGGCACCCGTGGCCAGTGGGGAGAGGCCACGTGGCCATGTCCTCACTCCTCTCTCCTATGCTGGGTCAGCCGACGGGAAGCTCGGGAGGAGTGGCTTTCCCCCGCCGGAGCATCACCGGAAAAAGGGGGCCGGGGCTCTAGGGGCACGACGGGCTTGAGGAGGGCGCCGAGAGGAAACCGCAGCTCACCGGGGTGCGGGCGCGTCGATGCGGGGGAACGGAGGGTGCCGGAGACGGGCTGCCGACGGGAAGAACGGCGGCGGTGACCAGCGTTGCGTCGGGGGAGGATCTCGGCGCAGATCTACAAAAGGGAAAGAGGCGGGGAGGTTAGGGAGGAAAAACCCGAGCTCAGAGCAAGAGGGAAGGGCCATCGGGGCACCGGAGCGGCCCGCGCAAGTTCGACGGAGAGACGGCCGGACCCGGAGAAGACGACCTCGTCGGGGAGGAGATAGGGCCCGGGGCGACGGCGCTAGGGTTTTGGGCGTGAGGATGAGAGGGGAGCACGGGCTGCCCGAGCAGAGCATTAAATAGGGCGGCGGCGGCTGCTGTCGGAACGGAGCCGATCGGGTCACCGCCCACCTCCACCAGTCGCCGGCGTGGACGTGGAGAGAGGGGGCTGACGTGTGGGCCCGCGGCAACAGGAGGAGCGGAGGGAAGCGCACGGGCACCTGGGGGGCGTCTTCTGAGGGGAGAGGCGGAAAGGGGGAATGGGAGAAGGCGGTTCGGGAAATGGGCCGGCCGAGCGGCCCAAAGGGCCTCGGCCAGTCTGCCTTTTCTTTATTTTTTTGTCTTTTTCTTTTTCCTTATCTCCAGTGCTATCCCCTTTATCATTTTATGTGTCAAATAAATTCCAAACGAGTTGAAAGTTCTACAGGGACTTTAAAATATTATTTGCGAGCCACTGTAAGAATTTGAATTAATTTGGACATGGTTTGGCCCCGGTTTGTGTTCAATTTTCAAATTAGGGCTTGATTTGGGGTTACGTTTGCGATATTTTATGTGTCAGAATTACTCCAAAATTTATGAAATTTTGGTAGGAGATTCAAAATGGTTTATGAGACCTACTGGAAGGGTTTGAAAGGATTTGGGGCTAGTTTGCCCTAGGTTCCAATTCAATTCAACTTTTGACCTAATTTTAGTGCAGAATTGCTATTAAGTCCTGACTAGGTCCTTTGAGGCTTCTGAGCATTTTCAAAGTTTCTCCAGGGGGTTCCATAGGGCATGTGGGTCCACAGTGGAACTTTGGATCGGTCTAGGGTTCCGTTCAACCTAATGTTTAACTCAACTTCACCTCTTTCCCTAATTCGGAATTCGCGTTGCAACTAGGTCTTGTGGTCCTTCGAACTTTTCTAATATTTTGGTGGGGCTAGGGTTTGCTTGATCGGGCCCAAACAGTATGATTTCGCAACTTTTCATTCACGGGGACTTTGACCAGTCGACGTATTACGATCTAGTCCTCCTTCTCTCAATTGCTTTCTAACCCTGGGTTTAAGGGCTCGGGAAGGAAGTCCGGGAAGAAGAGAGGAGAGGAGGTTAATAGAGGGGTTCACCACGGGGTTCGCTGGTCACTCCACCTGCTAATACTAGTTTGAAAATTTGAAAATTTCAAATAAGCTGATTGGTGTTTGCTAGACTATCCACCGAGGATGAGATATGTACATATTCTATAAAGTAAAGTTGATATATATATATAACTAAGTTAAATTAAGGTGTGGTTGTCGATGATGTTTACATGCATGAATATGATGACATGTATGCATGAATGCGAGGTAAACCCTAATTATCGAATCTGGGTATTACAAAACCTACCCCCCTTAAAAAGATCTCGACCCGAGATCTCTAACGTTCGGCCAACAAGATGAGGGCTCGGTCCTGAGCCAATCCTCATGTTTCCTACTTAGCTTCACTCTTTAACGAGGTTGCTCCATTGTGTGAGGAGACCTTCTTGTAGTTCTTCCATCGTGGGGGTTGCGGATGGGTTTTGACACGTCGGCTGGATACCAAGTTTTTGATATGTCCAAGTGATTAAGGAGACAGACTTGAAATCTGTTGGATACCAAGCTTGACCTGGTGATCTATCCGCTTGGTTTGGGTCCATTAAAAATAATGGCGAAGGAGCGGCCTCGTGCTATCGAGATGGATGGATATCAGGGGTTTGAATGTCTCAGGGAAGTTTAAGTTCTTGCGTTGCCGATACCAAGCTGCTTACTATTGACTTCTACACCAGTTCTGGAAAGAGAAAACCAGATCAAGTTATTATTTGCAAATAACCGTATTCTGGGGAAAGAGGGGTGCGAGGACCTTGACAGTCCTGCAAATTCAGAATTCAAGATTGTTGGTTTGAGTGAGAGGGGTCAGTATGACCAGGAATCTCCGTTCCAACAAGGTTAAAGACGATAGTGAGGGTAGTAACCTCGAAGCAATTGAAGTATCTGTTTATGATTACTTGGAAAGAAGGATCAGGAGTAGGATTGAGACATCAGGAAACCCTTCCAAGTTTCATAGTCTATTTCACTACACGAAGGGTGCTTGATTCTTCCGGGGTGTCCTGTTTCGGGGTTTGCCTTTGTCTTTTCTACACCACTCGTCGTACGGGGTTTAGGGTGAATTATGATGCGACTATTCTTAATTTGGCTGTTAAGCTAGATTCTCTAGAATCTTTGTTTTATTTTTCTCAGTAAAAACAAAAAGAGAAAGTTCTTGTAATTAACTGGGTGGGGAGGATTAGGAGATGGCAGAGTCCATTGGACACTACGCTTAAGGGTCTTTGTGTTCCGATTCAGACTTGGAACGGTGAGGAGGTGATCTATAGGGTCGACCATTAAGCGAGTGGACTATCTAGGGATAGGGAATCCACGTGGTAGGGAAACGTGGAAGGAGGTGGATATGGTTATCCTTATACGAGAAGTCTTCTTAAAAATTTAGTGGGGGTGCACTTAGGTCGCGTAGGGTGTGGAGGGAAGAAGGTGCTTGGTGATACCAAGCTGTACCAAGGTGTACGTATAACAGTAGAGGAGGAAGGAACTAGATTGAGGAAAGGTTCGTTGTGCATGGCTAACGTGGCGTGCACCATTTCTTGGAATTGCCTCAAAAGATATTGTGCCAAACAAGACAGTCAATCTAGACTTGTCGGGGCCTGAGAATGGTCTCGTACTACACATAGTGCCAACAACGAGGAGTTGGCCAGACTTCGTATTGGTTCTAGGTGAGCACGAAAGCATTCTGGGGTACCGAGTACAGACGCCTATACGCCAGATGATTCACCGAACAGGTATATATACGACATGCACAAAGGCAATTCTAGATCTTCCAAGCACGTGTAGAAACTTAATGGTTAAAAATGGGAACGGGGCGTCTTTCAGCTCAGTGTCAGTTCCTATTCGGTTGAGGGTACCAAATCGGGAATAATGCAATGCTAATGCTGGAATATGGCTAGTCTGTGCAACATACTGGTATATACGAAGGGAATGCTCCTAAAATCAGAAGAATGGCAGCAGGAGTTCAGGTAAGGAGAGGCGTACCCAACACTTCCTTTGGTACACCCTGCGCCTGGAGACCTCTGCTTGCTTGTTCTCGCCGCAATTTAAAGGCAAGAAGATGTCCTGTACGCAGAAGACGGCAACGCTTTGTACGATGCCCCATTTTTCCGCAGTGGCGGCATGACACCTTGCTCAAATCCTTGTCAGGTTGTGGCTGCTTGAGCTGGGGTTGAGGCTGATGTTCTGGTTGCTGAGGAAGAGGAGCACAACCTTGGAATGCCTCAGGAGCAAAAACGGACCCCGTGTGCGGAAGGGAACAACCATCGGCGAAAAGTCCCATCTTTGCACAGTTGCAACAGTGAATCTGGCTTTGATCAAATAAGGCTCGCGATGGTTCCTTCTGGGGAAGGGGTGGATGCTCCTGTTGCTGAAGGCGAGGAACATCATCTTGTGGTGTCTTAGGAGCGAAAATATTCCCGGTGCGCAAGGAGAAACAGCGGTTGGCGAAATGTCCTACCCTCCCGCAATTGTAGCATTTAATCTTGCTCCAATCCATGGGGGATCGCGACCTTTGCGAGCTACTTCTGGCAGACTCGGCTATCTCGCTCTTGCGCTTGTGAGACTTGTTGGGGACTGGCTCTTTTGCTTGTTCAACGATCGCCTGGTTCACGGGATACTGAGGGTTGCGCATCATAACCATAGCAATCTCGGCGTGGTTGCGGACGAGTTGCTGAATGATTTGGTTCTGGGCAACAATTAAATCCGTAAGATTGGTTTGCTGAGGTGGGGGTGGCATCTCGTCTTCACCACCCTGGCGACGATCACGGTTGGCTCCACGGTTTTTCTTGGCCATACTGTTGCACCGAATCAGAGGATACCGAGTGAGATAATTGGAGTGGGGAAACCTAGGAAACTAAGGATATTTCTAGCAAGGTATAGTAAGGTAACTGAAGATAAGGCACATCATTTCATACGCCTTTCCTCAAGAAAATGGAGCACAAAACAATTGCAAGGTAAATGGACGCTAACACATGAACGCATTAATATGATCAAGAGGTTCATAGGAAAGCTGCGGTTTAGATCACTCTTTTAGTGAAATAAACGGGTGATGTTCCAAAATTGCAGCCCTAAATACTCGATTACAATTTTCCCAAAAGATGGCCTAAGTCCTAACATTATGGATTCACCTTACATTCCGCAATACAATCACACTAAGGACTGTATGGAGCTCCTTCATTACGACGATTGATCTCATAAACTTCCAACTCAGTAGGGAGAGGAACCATGGAGTGAAACAAGGGAATGCTGTGTCCAAATTGAGGGATCACAGAAGGAATACGACGAACGCTGCCCACCGACATTTGTGGACGCAACGAATCTAGTGGGAAACGAATCTCCATTCCGCCCACCGATGGATAGTGGTACTCCCACGGACCTCTTTCATAGACTGAGTAGTTGCCCTCACCGGTCCAAAAGTGAGGGGGCGCGGCGAAGTCCCTCCGTTGGTGACGAGCGAGTTCAAGAGAGGTGATGAGGCGATGACGATACCGTCTCATTTCGAGTCCGCGGGCACGATATGCCATATCCAGGGATCGGGTGAGGCGGCCCAAATGGGCTAGTGCCCCGTTACTCTCCTGGGTGAAGTCTTCAGATGGCGCCACATCCTCCATGGGAGTCCGTGACGGAAAGTAGGTGAAGGGGCCTCCAACGAGACCCGGAAGCTCATGCCGAAGACGGCACATAGCTGAATAAGCTGCGTCTTGGACCGCGGACTCCAATTCTGCTCCATAGCCATCGAAGAGGCATGGCTGGTGGGGAGGGTCCTGCGCACGCGGGTGAATAAACACGCGCGCTCGATACTCGTACATGCCAAACCCTAGGTCGGCTCTATGCACAAGGTATTCTGGGAGATAGGGAAATCCGAGTTCCCGAAGCATGTACAAAAGCACCTCCGGAAACCCGTCGACATCCAAGGCATGGGTAGCATGCACCAGCTGAGGAAATTCCATCTAACCAAACAAGGATAGGTTAAGGTCAGTCACACACCGAAAACAAATGCAATAGGGAAGAAGAGTTCAGAACTAAGAGCGATGAGGTTAAGGAATAAATAGCAATCTACTTATTAGTTTTAAACATAGGTTTTAACTTTGTAAATAGTTTTGCTGGCCAAGTGGCGAGGCACAGATCTGCGTGGCACCGATCAGAGTGGCGCAGCGGAAGCTCCTATCTAACGACCACCTGCAATTAGTTTCCTACGGTCAGTTCGGCTCTGATACCACGCTGTCACGGACCCGGAATCGACATATGGTTAGGGGAAAGCGAAGTCGCCAAGGACCGAAGGACTCGTCCGCTCGGTGGCACGGTACCTGCGCCGGACGCACCAAGACCGAACGATCCGACACCCGCCACATGCGAGCCGGCCGGAAGCGACCAATCTTCCCCAAACCGCATATTGATTCCAGATGCCGGTGAAGGGGTAATACCGCGGGATAAGCCTGCGCTCCGCGATAGTCATAGGAGGACTAGAGCTCGGGACATGCATCCCCTCAACCTAACCTAGCCTCGAGGTGCAACTCTGGGAGGATCCAGCTCTGCTCTGCCGTCAGCGCGAGGCGTGACAGTCATGGGAGGCTTAGCGAGTACGGGACGAATCCCCTGGACCGACTTCACCAAGGACACACAGGGCTAGTGGTTCGCTCACCTCTGCCATCACGAAACGCAATCCTAGCACGCAGTAATACCGCTGCACAGTTGCCCATATACTTCATCACATCCACGCATTGTACATGGACAACCGCAAGTAACAACTCGGATATTACAGCACAAACTCTACATTACGATATTACTAATAACTGTCCACGTCGGGACGACATATTACAATAGTCTGTTATATCCAAACGCATATCCGAGTACGGAGAAGTTAACAACAGCGGAAGCAAAATAAATGAGACCCACAGCGGCATAGTGACCGCTGACCGAAATCCACATCTATCCCATGCATCGAACACTACCGAAGGAACACTATTTCAGGCGGTGTTCAAAATAGTCTTCAACCACCGGCTCACCTGCAAGCTCTAGGAATAACCTAGGTGAGTACAAAAGGTACTCGCAAGACTTAATCGTGCTTGATTAAATGTCCTACACATACTAGGGTAACAACAAGTAAACATGATGCTTCTCAGAGGAACAATATACAAAATTAATAACATGGCATTAACAGGGAAAATAACGACGAGGTAAATAACAAATTAATTCGGAAAGCAAGCATGTCATAAAAATCAGCACATGATCCCAATCATCCAATCCAATCTAATGGGGCAACCCATGTATCCAATCCAATCGACTTAGTTAACAAATTCCAATCCAAAGGGGAGCCCCTGTACCAATCCCAGTTGAACCATCACGGACACATTATCAAATCCAAATTAATCCATCTCAGACACCTGATGATTTAATCTCTCGGATCGCTACCGACAACCCAACCCCTGCCGATATAATGAGTGCATAACCGCAAGGAGGTAATGATCCTCCAAGGGGCGTGGAGGCTTATGTCATCTATACCTCAGTGTTGGTTCTCGCTAACGATCCCGCGTTATAAGGGATGGTGACACTCTGGAAATAGGGTTGGTATGGCGACAAAAACCTTCTTACACCTGGGTCGCCGTCATGCATCAATTCACACCAACCGTACCCATTGTGCACGCCCTCGGCTCTCCCAACTCACTTAACAATTTAGTTGAAGAGCTATAAGATGTTCTCGACGTAAGACACATCCTACTCATGCCAGTGTACGCACTTGCAACGATTCAACGATAACAATCATACACATAGCACATATAACAGGGCATACACGAGAGTACAGAAGTAAAGATGCAACAAGCTCTGCTTGCCTTGATCCGGTTGTTCCTAGTCTTGCGTGGAGGCGTAGGCCGGGTGGTATTCTTCTTCGGGCTCTGAAGCGAGCGGTACCGGAAAAGACAAATAAGCAATACTTAACAACCAGCATGTATGCATGTGTGATCGATGCGAGCTACATGTGCCTAAGGTGTACAGTGGTTGTCGAGGAATTAATACTATGTGCAAGATTTTAGGTTAGCTCATCGGAGGCTCGTATGTGGTAGTTCTCTAGAATGCATGCATGGCAGGTTAAGATGCTCCGAGGAGTTAGAGTCGCGTCGTTAGCAGCAGGGCGTGGTATTAAGGCTAACGGGGTCGGTAGGGTAAAGGTAAGCCGAAACAAGAGTTCGACGCAAATGGAATTGATTGAATCGAGACTACCATTTCCAAATTAGGTTTTGGTGTCGATCTACGACCAAAGGACTAACGGGAGTGGTAGGGGGGTGATACATGTGGAACTTAATTCCTGGTTCTAACCAGCTTCATCCTATTTAGCATTTCCTGTCTTCTTCTCAGTAAGGAACAAAGTATTGTCTATCTTATTCTCAATATTATCTCAGCATCTAAGAATAACAAGTGAGTTTATCATGTTATTATCCGGTACATTATGTGTTACAAGTTTAGAGCGATTGAGATCGTGCAAGCCGGAGCTACGGTGCAAGAGTTGCGCTAAGTCGAAGATCGATGCAAAATCTAATACCACATGTAGGTCAATTTAGTCGGTTGTACGGTTAGAGTGGAAAAATTACTACGTATAATGGAAGCTCACGACGTGAAAGGGTGGTACCACAGTAGTGCTCTACGATACGCAACTAGAGCATTAGGGTTTACTAAATTTGGAGCTAACTTCATCGAGATACGGCTTATCGAAGAACGATGTTAAAAAGGGGTGGATTGATTTGAGTTCAAGTTGGGCTATAATGTGATTGGTCAAAATAAAATTTTGTTTCAGCCAATATGTAGGAAATTTCCTAAGGTTTCCAAAAAGTCCAAGTTTGCTAAAATCCGAGTTACGGATCAAGAGTTATGCGCGTTTGAAAATTAACGGGGTTATAAAGCTAACCCTAACCCTAATCTGCGCCAGACCTAAATACTAAACCCACCCAAACTCTACCCCGACGCAAATCTAAAATCCTACCCGTACCCAACTAAACCTACCCAAATCCCTACCCCCTAACCTAGCTACCCCTCACTGACGTGGGGGACCCGCAGCGGGTGCTGACGGGGCACCCGTGGCCAGTGGGGAGAGGCCACGTGGCCATGTCCTCACTCCTCTCTCCTATGCTGGGTCAGCCGACGGGAAGCTCGGGAGGAGTGGCTTTCCCCCGCCGGAGCATCACCGGAAAAAGGGGGCCGGGGCTCTAGGGGCACGACGGGCTTGAGGAGGGCGCCGAGAGGAAACCGCAGCTCACCGGGGTGCGGGCGCGTCGATGCGGGGGAACGGAGGGTGCCGGAGACGGGCTGCCGATGGGAAGAACGGCGGCGGTGACCAGCGTTGCGTCGGGGGAGGATCTCGGCGCAGATCTACAAAAGGGAAAGAGGCGGGGAGGTTAGGGAGGAAAAACCCGAGCTCAGAGCAAGAGGGAAGGGCCATCGGGGCACCGGAGCGGCCGCGCAAGTTCGACGGAGAGACGGCCGGACCCGGAGAAGACGACCTCGTCGGGGAGGAGATAGGGCCCGGGGCGATGGCGCTAGGGTTTTGGGCGTGAGGATGAGAGGGGAGCACGGGCTGCCCGAGCAGAGCATTAAATAGGGCGGCGGCGGCTGCTGTCGGAACGGAGCCGATCGGGTCACCGCCCACCTCCACCAGTCGCCGGCGTGGACGTGGAGAGAGGGGGCTGACGTGTGGGCCCGCGGCAACAGGAGGAGCGGAGGGAAGCGCACGGGCACCTGGGGGCGTCTTCTGAGGGGAGAGGCGGAAAGGGGGAATGGGAGAAGGCGGGTTCGGGAAATGGGCCGGCCGAGCGGCCCAAAGGGCCTCGGCCAGTCTGCCTTTTCTTTATTTTTTTGTCTTTTTCTTTTTCCTTATCTCCAGTGCTATCCCCTTTATCATTTTATGTGTCAAATAAATTCCAAACGAGTTGAAAGTTCTACAGGGACTTTAAAATATTATTTGCGAGCCACTGTAAGAATTTGAATTAATTTGGACATGGTTTGGCCCCGGTTTGTGTTCAATTTTCAAATTAGGGCTTGATTTGGGGTTACGTTTGCGATATTTTATGTGTCAGAATTACTCCAAAATTTATGAAATTTTGGTAGGAGATTCAAAATGGTTTATGAGACCTACTGGAAGGGTTTGAAAGGATTTGGGGCTAGTTTGCCCTAGGTTCCAATTCAATTCAACTTTTGACCTAATTTTAGTGCAGAATTGCTATTAAGTCCTGACTAGGTCCTTTGAGGCTTCTGAGCATTTTCAAAGTTTCTCCAGGGGGTTCCATAGGGCATGTGGGTCCACAGTGGAACTTTGGATCGGTCTAGGGTTCCGTTCAACCTAATGTTTAACTCAACTTCACCTCTTTCCCTAATTCGGAATTCGCGTTGCAACTAGGTCTTGTGGTCCTTCGAACTTTTCTAATATTTTGGTGGGGCTAGGGTTTGCTTGATCGGGCCCAAACAGTATGATTTCGCAACTTTTCATTCACGGGGACTTTGACCAGTCGACGTATTACGATCTAGTCCTCCTTCTCTCAATTGCTTTCTAACCCTGGGTTTAAGGGCTCGGGAAGGAAGTCCGGGAAGAAGAGACGAGAGGAGGTTAATAGAGGGGTTCACCAACGGGGTTCGCTGGTCACTCCACCTGCTAATACTAGTTTGAAAATTTGAAAATTTCAAATAAGCTGATTGGTGTTTGCTAGACTATCCACCGAGGATGAGATATGTACATATTCTATAAAGTAAAGTTGATATATATATATAACTAAGTTAAATTAAGGTGTGGTTGTCGATGATGTTTACATGCATGAATATGATGACATGTATGCATGAATGCGAGGTAAACCCTAATTATCGAATCTGGGTATTACAGTCAGAGCCGTGCCCCCGCCCGGCGGACGTCGAGGCCTCGCCCCGTCGCCAAGGACAACACGTCGTCATAGCGGGGGGTATTAGGGTATTAAAGTATTTAAGCATTTTTGTAAATATTCATGTAAAAAGACCAAAATACCCTCTATGATGTGTTATGACCCAAAGGGTATAATTGTAATCTCGCACACCCTTCTCCCACCCCTATAAATAGGACCTAGGGGGTAGAGAGAAGGGGATGGATTTTTCCCCATATAAACTGTAATTCCTGAAATCAATACGAGAGTTTTCACTTCGCTCCGACACGAGAGTTTCCATTTATCCTCGACGCGAGTGTTTCCACGTTCCATCTCGCCGGTAAAGTCACCGCGCGCCCCCCCTCAACAGACAATACACTTGCTCGTACTTCTCTAGTACTCCCGGAGGTCGACGTAACCGATCGGGGGTACCTAAAGTACACTGCCTAGTCCCGTAGCTATGACAGTTGGCGCCGTCTGTGGGAAACGAGCAAGAAGTTGTGTCATCTGAGACGCTGTCGAGAGGAGGCCCGGAGACGACACTGACGACCGTAACACGCGCGTGTTGGTCTTCCACACCACACGCGTGCTCCTTCGCAAAGTAAGAAGGCATGCCTCCCAAGACGAAGGCAAAGAAGGGAACCAAGCGAAAGGTCACGAGCATCGCCGACCTGGTTCCGA
Source organism: Stipa capillata (assembly GCA_019208055.1). Classification (NCBI taxonomy): domain Eukaryota; kingdom Viridiplantae; phylum Streptophyta; class Magnoliopsida; order Poales; family Poaceae; genus Stipa; species Stipa capillata. The sequence continues at coordinate 512,189 of JAGXJF010000360.1, forward strand.
GCACCCCGGCGCGTGCCCCTCAGGCCGCCGCAAGGACGACAACACGCGCAGCCACCCCTGCGACGAACGACGATATCGCCCCCGTCATCAATGCCCAAGCAGCTGGGCCAGACACCTCGGGGGCCCTCGCTTACGCTGAGCGAGAGATGGAGGCATTGAAGCAGCAGGTAGCGGCTGCAGCCCAACGGGCAGAGCAGTTCCGGGCCCAGCTGGAGGCAGCCCAAGTTGAGGCCCTCCGCGCGGCGACATTAGCTCGAGAGACTGTCGAGCTCCGGGCACAGCTTGCGGCTGCCCAAGGCGGAGCCGACGCTGTTCGTCGGCCACAAGAAGAAGCCATAGCGGAAGCACGAGAGAACGTCCGGCGCAATCACCAAGCAGCCGACGAACTCCTCCAAGACTTGGCAAACGCGCAAGCACGCGCCGAACCACTCCGTGAAGAGATAGCGCGAAATCAACAAACAGCGCAGGCAATCCTCCGCGACGCCGGGGCTGGCACTAGCAACCAAGGAACGCAATACCCAGGTCAACGCCCGGGCAAAGAACACGTATACCCTGCTACCCCACCTGACGTCAGCATCCCAGCTCCGGCCGCCGTACCTGCTGCTCGACTGCCACGGCCGGAGGTCGTCAGCCTCGCAGACGCGCTCAGCCCGCTCAGCGCAGGGCTCGCGGCTAACCCATGGCCAAGCAAGTTTTTCCCGGCGGATCTTCCCAAGTATAATGGTGAGACGGACCCCACTGAGTACACTCGTGTGTACGAAGCTGCCGTATCAGCTGCCGGAGGAGGCGAGGCGGTGATGGCAAAAAGTCTGCTGCTTGTACTCACCGGATTAGCTCGCACGTGGTACCTCTCATTGCTTCCTAGCTCGGTGTACTCGTGGGAGCACCTCCGTGAGCAGATGCACGGTCGCTTCCAGGGAAGCATAAACAAACAAGTCACCTCTTCGGATCTAAACACCCTCAAGCAAGCACCGGGCGAGTCCATCCGGGCGTTCCGCAAACGCTTCTCCAACCTCCAATGCCAGTCCGTGACATCACCGACCAAAGCGTGTGTGACGCTGCACGTCGTGCAATACATGATGAGGACCTGGCAGCCAAGCTCGACAGGAAGCAGCCGAGGACGATTAGGGAGCTCTATGAAATCATGGATACATACTCCCGAGCCGAGGAAGGGAGAGAGCAGAGAAGAGCCGAAGCCTTGGCCTCAGCTGCACAGTTCGCAGCCTGATGTGGAGAATCATGACAAGCGTCGGCCACGCCAACGGGGAGTACACCACGTGGAGGAGCGCGAGGTTCCCGCCCCGCAAACACCCTACCAAAGCCAAGGCCAGTGGCGAGGTGGTCAGTAGAACCAAGCACGCAGTGAAGAACGAGACCACCCACGCCCGGATCACCAGGGTTGGAGGCGCGACGACCGCCGCGATCGCGAAAGCAATGGCCAAGCTGGGCACGGTAATCACAGAGGTGGCAGAGGCGGCAGGTCACAAGGCAAGTTCTGTGAAGTACACCGAGTAAGCACTCACTCCACGGCGGAGTGCGAGGTTGTCATCGCGGCCCGGCGGGGCCGACAACCACGGCACCCCGGTGGAAGGGGCATCGCGGAGCCAACAGGCCATGCTCGGGGGCAAGGAGAGCCTGCCGTACAGTTACCACCACCACCACCGCTACCGCCAGGCGGCAGAGCACCGGTGCAAGCCATTGGTGCCCAGCGGATCATCCACGCCATCACTGGGGGCAACGCTCACACCTACGCATCCAAGCGGCAACGCCGAGCCTACACTCGTCAAGTCAACCACATTGGTTCCTTCCCACCCACCGAACTACCCGCGTGGGTCGACGCCACCGTGACCTTCGGCCCGGCAGACGCCGCCGGAATTACCTTTCCTCACCATGACGCTCTCGTCATCTCGGCGGTCATCAACCGCTGCGAAGTGCACCGCGTCTTCATTGACGGGGGTAGCTCAGCGGACATCCTCTTCGCGTCTACACTTGCCGAGATGGGAATCCCTCGCGTGTGCCTCACCCCCGCGGGGGTACCACTCCTGGGATTCGGGGGCGAGCCAGTCCCAGCCCTCGGCAAGATTGAGCTTCCAGTAGAATTCGGGGCCAGCGATTGCGTCCGCAGGGAGAGCATTGTCTTCGATGTTGTCGACATCCCTTACCAATACAAGGTCATCCTTGGCCGGGTCACGCTGAACAAATTTGGCGCGGTTCCACACCACGCCTTTCTCTGCATGAAGATACCAGCCTCCTCAGGGATCATCACCGTGCGGGGCAACCAAGACTTGTCCCGTAAGATCGACAGTGACATCCAAGCGGCCATCCGATACGTCCACACTGTCCAGTCCGAAGGTGACAAGGCTGCACAAGGGGCTCCCGATCCGCCAACCTCAGGGTGGTGGGTGCCAAAACCTAAACCCGATGGCGAGACGCGCGCCATGCCGCTCTCAGAGGGCGATTTGACCAAGACAGTGCTCATCGGGGTCGACCTCGACCCAATCAATGAGGAGGCCATCCTTAACACGTTGCGGAGCAACGGAGACATGTTCGCATGGGAGCACGAGGACCTCCCCGGCGTCTCCCGGGAGATCATCGAGCACAGATTGCTCGTCAACCCCGATGTGTGTCCTATCAAGCAGAAACTGTGAAAGATGTCGATGGAGCGTCAGATCGCGGCCCGGGAGCAAGTGGATAAGCTCCTCAAGGCAGGAGTCATCCGCGAGGTCATGCACCCCGAATGGTTGGCCAATCCTGTCCTAGTCGAGAAGGCCAACGGCAAGTGGCGCATGTGCGTGGACTACACCAACCTCAACCGCGCATGCCCGAAAGACAACTTTCCGTTGCCACGAATCGATCAACTCGTCGATGCTACATCCGGGTGTGAACTTATGAGCTTCCTCGACGCCTACTCAGGGTATCACCAGGTGTGGATGGCGCGGGAAGACGAGGAGAAGACCAGCTTCATCACGCCTTCCGGGACATTTTGTTATGTCCGGATGGCGTTTGGGTTGAAGAATGCCGGAGCTACTTTCTCCAGGCTCGTGCATAAGCCCTCTCTAGCCAAGTGGGGCGCAACATCGAGGCCTATGTTGATGATGTCGTTGTCAAGAGCATGATGGCCACCGCCCATGCGGCGGACTTACAGGAGACATTTGACAACCTCCGTCAAGCCGGCATGAAACTCAATCCAGAGAAATGTGTGTTCGGTGTCCAGGTAGGGAAGCTGCTCGGCTTCCTCATGTCGAGAAGGGGAATCGAACCTAACCCTTCAAAAATAAAAGCCATTCTCGACATGCGCCCGCCTGAGAACGTCAAGGAGGTACAAAAGCTTACCGGACGCCTCGCGGCGCTTGGGAGGTTTGTCTCCAGATCTGCTGAGAAGGGCCTCCCCTTCTTCAAAGCTTTGCGAGGGTCCACCAACTTCGAGTGGACGGTGGACAGCCAAGCAGCCCTGGATGATCTAAAAAGGTACCTCACGTCGCCATCGCTGCTGCAAAGCCCCGCCCAAGGGGAGAGCCTGTTGTTGTATCTAGCAGCCACCCCGGCAGCAGTGAGCGCCGTCTTGGCCAAAGAAGAAAACATAATCCAGCACCCGGTATACTATGTTTCAGAAGCGCTTCAAGGTGCCAGGGCGCGATATACCGAGCTAGAAAAGCTCGCATACGCGTTGCTGATGGCGTCCCGTAAACTGCGACACTACTTCCTCGCTCACTCTATTCGAGTGCCGTCCTCTTTTCCCCTCGGAGAGATGCTCCGCAACAAAGAGGCCTCCGGACGCATCGGGAAGTGGGCGGCTGAGCTCGCCCCATTCGTCATCGACTTTCTCCCTCGGACGGCGATCAAGTCGCAGGTGCTGGCCGACTTTGTGGCGGAATGGGTCCTGTCGGAACATCCTGTCACCCAAGATCATGCTGACTTGTTGTGGACAATATACGTGGATGGCTCCTGGTGCTCCGATGGTGCTGGCGCAGGGGCTGTCCTAGAATCGCCTGAGGGGTCACGCACCTCGTACTCCGCGCGCCTCGAGTTTAAGGCCACTAACAACATCGCCGAGTACGAGGCGCTGTTGCTCGGCCTGCGCAAGGCACGAGCCTTGGGGGCACGGAGGGTGATGGTCAAGAGCGACTCCCAGCTCATAGCCGGGCATGTTGACAAGAGTTATCAAGCCAAGGACCCCGAGATGATCAAGTACCTCACCCTAGCGCGGGCCACCGAGAAACACTTCGTTGGTATCATCGTGCGCAGCATCCCGCGCTCGGAGAATGCCGACGCCGATGGCCTAGCGCGCGCTGCGAGCACGCGAACTGAGGTCCCGTCGGGCGTCTTTTACGAGGTCATCATGGCGCCAGCAACAAAGGACCTCCCGGAGGTGCACCATATTGAAGAGCAAGACTGGAGAACGCTAATCCTCCGCTACCTGACAGATGAAACAGAGCCCGATGACCCCGTAGAAGCGGGGAAGCTGAAGAGCTGGGCCAGGGGCTTTATTATTCACCAAGAAGCCCTTTACAAGCGCGGGGTGTGTGCACCGTACCTTCGGTGCATCTCCAAGGAAGAAGGAGCCAATCTCGTGCGAGAAATCCACCAGGGGCTGTGCGGCTCCCACCTCGCGCCACGCGCCCTAATGTCCAAGGCCTTTCGCCAAGGTTTTTATTGGCCAACTGCCCTTCGTGATGCGCAAGGCCTCGTCAAGACATGCCCGGCATGCCAGTGGATGGCTCGAGGAACAAATCTCCCTGCCCACAACTTGCAACCGATTCCCCCCTCGTGGCCACTCGCGCGCGTTGGGGGGTCGACCTCGTCGGCCCGTTCAAGGTCAAAAGTCATGGCCGCAAATTTGTGGTCATTGCGGTTGATTATTTCTCCAAGTGGATCGAAGCCGAACCGTTGGCCAGCATAACATCGCTCGCCGTTCAAAAGTTTATTTGGAAGAACATCATCTGCCGCTTCGGAGTGCCACGCGAGCTAACTGTCGATAATGGCACTCAGTTCGACGCAGCCCTGTTCCGCAAGTTCTGCATCGGCCTTGGCATTAACTTGTGCTTCGCATCAGTCGCCAATCCAAAGGCGAACGGTGCAGTGGAACGTGCCAATGGTATCGTGCTCTCTGGCCTGCGCACACGCCTCTTTGACATACCCAAAGGGGGTTGGGCGGACGAGCTCCCCAGTGTGATGTGGTCCACCCGTTCAGCGGCAAGTCGTGCAACCGGTTTCACCCCGTTCAAGCTCTTGTTTGGGGATGAAGCGGTAACCCCTGAGGAAGTCAGGCTAGGGTCACTCCGCATTGTGTCATCGCCGGACGATGAAGCCCGTCAAACATCACTGTATGGCCTTGACGCCGTGAGGCAAGAAGCCGCCTTCAACATCGAACGATATCAAGCCTCGATGGCAAAGGCTTACAACAAGACCGTTCGCCCACGACCCATTCAAGTGGGTGACCTCGTGCTCAAGAAGAAGGCCAACCCTGAGGCCGATGGAAAGCTAAGCTCAAAGTGGGAAGGACCGTATGAAGTTATCTGCGTCACGCGCCCATCGTCATTCCGTTTAAAAACCCTTGAAGGAGCAGAGTTGAAGCATAGCTGGAACGCCGATAACCTCCGCAAGTACTATGTGTAGCTCACGTGCGGAAGCATCATCGTATGATGCCGAGTAAGCCTCGACACTTTTCTCATAGCCCTCATGTGTTTCGTTTCTAGTTTTATCAGCAAGCCGCTGCGCCGGTTGGTACCGTCTTTTATAAAGGGCTTCACCCTAGGCGGCTACGACTGCCTCTGCCACAACTATGTAACAGGCCTGCGAGCCGCAGTGTTGTTTATATAAGCAAAGAAAAAATGGCCGCCCTGTGGCCGGCCCAACAAGGATGATGACGACTATCCCTCCATCGTGAGGAGGCATGGTAACGCTCCGCCGTGGTGTAGAACACGCTCCGACGCGGGGTAGAGGGTCCCCTCGCTGCCACGTGAGCAACGACTCCATCGCCGTGTTGGGACAACTTTGTCTCCCCCGTGACGTAGAGCACGCCCCACCGCGGCGTAGAGAATCCTCTCACCGCCACGTGAGCAACGACTCCGTCACCGTGTCGGGATTGCATTGGCTCCGCCGTGGTGTAGAACACGCTCCGACGCGGGGTAGAGGGTCCCCTCGCGGCCACGTGAGCAACGACTCCGTCACCGTGTTGGGACAACTTTGTCTCCCCCGTGACGTAGAGCACGCCCCACCGCGGCGTAGAGAATCCTCTCACCGCCACGTGAGCAACGACTCCGTCGCCGTGTCGGGATTGCATTGGCTCCGCCGTGGTGTAGAACACGCTCCGACGCGGGGTAGAGGGTCCCCTCGCGGCCACGTGAGCAACGACTCCGTCGCCGTGTTGGGACAACTTTGTCTCCCCCGTGACGTAGGGCACGCCCCACCACGGCGTAGAAAATCCTCTCACCGCCACGTGAGCAACGACTCCGTCGCCGTGTCGGGATTAAATTGGCTCCACCGTGGTGTAGAACACGCTCCGACGCGGGGTAGAGGGTCCCCTCGCTGCCACGTGAGCAATGACTCCGTCGTCGTGTTGGGACAACTTTGTCTCCCCCGTGACGTAGAGCACGCCCCACCGCGGCGTAGAGAATCCTCTCACCGCCACGTGAGCAACGACTCCGTCGCCGTGTCGGGATTGCATTGGCTCCGCCGTGGTGTAGAACACGCTCCGACGCGGGGTAGAGAGTCCCCTCGCTGCCACGTGAGCAACGACTCCGTCGCCGTGTTGGGACAGCTTTATCTCCCCCGTGACGTAGAGACCGCGGCGTAGAGAATCCTCTCACCGCCACGTAAGCAACGACTCCGTCGCCGTGTCGGGGGTACATTAGCTCTACCGCGGCACCAAGTCCACCCACTGCCACGCAAGTTTTGGGGCCACGCCCTCAGAACGATATAACCGCCCTCGACAGACGTCTCGGACGCTAGTTTTTGTGGTTGTGGGGTAAGTACTCGTCACAACGAATCTAGGTACAAGGTACACGTAATGCGCTGACAATAACATAAAAACCCGCACAAATTGCTATACATCCCTCTCGACAAACGACGCAATCTCCTCGCTTGTCAAAAAACATATGTTGTCATCACGCCGTTCGGCCTTTGTCAAACCGCCAGGCGAGCAATGCTTGTACGACATCCGTGCTAGGGGCTGAGTGCCGTACCGCCTAACCATGGCCTTTCGCCTCGAAGCAACAACCTGTAAACAATACAAAAAGAAGAGATGATCACTAGAGGCAAGGCACGGCTGCACCAATTTTCTGATTTTCATTAACCAACAAAGTTACATGAGGGCTACAAAAGAAAGCTCTGACCTCATTAAAACCTATCAAAAGAAGGCTCTAACCTCATTAAACCTACCAAAAGAAGCTCCCAAAACGCCTAGAGCGCAAGGGGCTCACGTCGACGCCGCGACGGCCTAGCCCGTGAGCTAGGACGAGCTGAAAGTATCACCTAAAAAACTACAACATGAAAGTAAACCTACAAGCAAAATAAGACATCCTGACGCGCCGACTTAAGCAAAAGGCCCAGGAACAAGTAACAGGTCTCACACCTGAAAAGGCGGGTCGGATCCACCGGGAGGTCTGTCAAGCACAATAGCGGAAGGCCCTCCATCAAGACGGGCTCTCTGTATCCCGCGAAGGTACTTCTCACCGTGCTTCTTCCACACACCTGAAAGGAAGGCCTCTGCGTCAGACCTCAAGGGAGCCTGGGCCCGCTGGATGTCAGCCCGGCTCGGTACCTCGTAGCCCTCCGTCCGAAATCTGCCCACGGGGTCGCAGCCAGCCAAGCGAAGGCAAGCAAGAGACAACTCAAGGGAGGCCCGAGCGCAGTCCTGCCCGTGGTCTGGCACCGCCTCCCGTACGGCAGTGCAAACCGCCGCCGTCCACTGGAGCTGACCCCTAACCTTGTCCTCATTAGTACCAGTGTGAAGGTCGAGCTCAACGCCGAGCACTCCTCCGAGCTCGCGGGCAGCCGCGCACGCCGTGTCTGCCAGAATGGCTATCCCTCCCTGCCTAGTCTGTGCGGCCTGAAGGGTAGCACGAAGCTGAGAGAGCTCCCCCTCATGTTGTTCCTGCCGAGTCTATGCAGCATGGAGGGTAGCGCGAAGCTGAGAGACCACCTCCTCATGCTGGCTCAGCAACTCCTTGGCCGAGGCAGCCTCCCCTCGGGCCTCCGAAACATTCTTCTTCTCTTCACGAAGACGAGCTCGCTGGGACTCAGCTATATTGTCACGCATCTCCCACGCCTGCTCTGCTGCAAAGAAGGCCTGCAAGGAGGAGACATAGTAAAGGCACAACCGCAGTAATCACGTCACAAAGTCTCATATAAGTAACACACTGACCGTACCTTGAGCATGGCAGACTTAGAGGCGGCACGAATCTGTCGCAAAGACAAACCCTCGAACGCCGTCTCAAGGTCGGCTGTAGAAAGCTGCGCGGCAGCGTCCTGGTAAAAGCCCGCCTCAGCCTCGGGGTCGACGAAGTGAGCCGGAAGCAGCCGGCCCGCGACTGAGAAAGGGTGTGGCCCACCGGCCCTACCCTCCTCAGCACCGTCGTTGGCAAAGGCTGCTGGGGTCGGCACTGGGTGGCCCTCGGAAGACAACGGGGCCCTTGCTTCAGGGCTCGCTGCGGGAGCCGCCGCAGGAGAGCGGGAAGCAGCCTCGTCGTCTCCAATGACCCGCAGGTCAAACTCACTCGAAGACGACGATAAGTCAAGTAACCCTGTCGGCCCAAGGTCACGCTGTGCTAGCGAGTCCGCCTCAGCGGACACCTCGACGTCGTCCTCGTAGTCCCGTGAGCGCGACTTGACCTCCTGCACGAAAGACGCCGTCATCGGGCCCTTCCCAGCCCCAGGGCGACGCCGCGGCATCTCCGGGGTTGGGCTGGAGGAAACACCCCCGGAGGCTCCACGCGCTCGAATCGCCCGCTCCGGCGAAGATGGAGAAAGCGACCGACCCCGCTTGCTCGCGGTAAGGGCCTTGACAGCCACAGGGAACGCCCGGGCGGGCACCTCCCACCCGAAGTCCTTGCAGGCTCGATTGCGCCGGGCCCTCTTGATCAATCGGCTTACTTTCTTGGCTTCCACAAGGGTCAAGCGGCCCAACAGCTCGTGAGCGCACAGCTCTCCATCCTCCAACGTGGAACCTGCGACACGAAAGCACACGAGGTTCAGTGAAAGCCAAGATCAACACAAACAAACTGCAGGTAAAAGTAAGAGGTACTCACACGTCGTGGGCGTGTACCCTCGCGGGACACGCAGGAAGCGCGACGAGCTCGGAGGGGCCAAGGACAGGGTCCAACCCTGAGCGAGCGGAGCAATGCCCAGCAAACAGTACTCCTCCACCAAGTCTCGCATGCTCAGCTCGCGTGCCATGCGTCGAAACATGGTCACGCCCTCGTCGTCCCGCTCGCTAAGGCGAGGCTGCCCAAAGAACGGTGCTGTCACTCCTCTCAGTCGCTGCAAGGAGGAATCGCGGTAGTAAAACCACGCCCTCTGCCAGTCTTTCCAAACCTTCTTCAGGGAAAACACAGGGCAGTGGCCACAGGAGGGGGCGGAGGCAGTGAGTGCGTGGAGAAAAGAAAAGAGAGAGAAAAGGGAGATATTTTGGGGAGAGAGAGAGTGTGGCGCCCCCGGTTTTAAGGCCGGGAACTCCCTCGTGATTACTGTATCGGTCCCTGGATCAGTAGCCGATACACACGAGTTAACCTGTATATCATTGTCATACATGCGTAAATAATTACATAGACCGTTAAGGTCGATAATCTGATACCTGTAGCCCAACGGCTATAAACTTGCAGCGGAAATCCAGCGGAAGATGTGGCCCATCAGTGTGCCATACCCGACAGGCAACTGACTGGGGTTACGCCCTAGCTTTCGCGATCGTAAGCTCCTTCGGACTTGACGTCTCTTTCGTCTGGCCAAATCAACAAGCCAGGTGAGTACATTGAATGTACTCGCAAGCTTTTCCCTTGGGGAAATAATACGGCATAGTTCATGCAAAGGAATATCTCAAAGGAGGGCTCTATCCTAGGTTTCATGTTGTGCGGAAATGTAAGTTTGTATTGTAAATAACCATAATAGATTGAAAGCGAACTTTGTAAAACAATGATCCCAACGTATCACATCGTCCTCTGTGGTAGCCCTTGCTACCTCTCCTTTATTTCCTCCGCGGGATAGCCGCGCTCATCACCGCTTACCCTTTCGGCTTCCGCTCACACCACCCCGGCAGTGTAGCTAGCCTTTCCTTCAGCAATTCCTAGCTACCAATCCGGGTAGCGTAAATTGCCCCCTGTGGGCACATCATGCCCACGTCCTTAATCCCATTTCCCAGCTTTCACAACCAAAACATATTCTAACCAGTGTGTGGCCTTACCAGTTCATGTCCATGACCGAGGACGCGGCTATTCGAATAGTTTTTAACACTCTGCAGAGGTTGTATGGCTTTACCCACAAGATGTAGTTCCCCCTGGGCATGCTACCGGTCGCATGTGTCCAGGGTTTGTACAACGAGACCCTTCTCCCGTGTTCATACCAGAGCCGGACTCGCTAGGAGGACCACCCGACCCTCTTCATCTCAAATGACAGAGATGGGACTCTCCCCCTTTGTGTCGGACCATGTTCCACGTACCTTATAGGACTCTACTGAGCTTTACCCTCACAATACGGTGAGACCCATGGAGAGCTTTCCCCCTACTCAGTTCCGTGGAGATCCTCTAGGGATTCTACGGATCCACTAGCACTTCAACCTAATTTCCCACGATTCCGGGCTCCGGTATTAGACGAGGTACCAGGTCCAGTCCTTCCCACAAAGGACATGTGGACGTACGGTGGGGAAACTGATTCAGCGGCACTTAGGTTCGGTCCTTAATCGATTCGAGCGGGACTCCATAACCAACCAACACCACGGGTAGCAACCGGCTACCCGACCCTTCCTTCCGCAAGCAGCATCCGGCTACTCTACATCCTCATAACACCCTTAGCATTCCCGCCCGAATCCAAAATCCTTCATCATTTCATGCGGGGTTTTCACAAACATTTCTTTTAAAAGATTTCCTCGGCATGTGTAAACAAGCCGAGGTTTTGATCCCATATCCCTTCCGTACTTTGTAAAACTTGTTTTACTAGAGCAGGTCTAAGCACAGCTACTGCTTATATTCCTACTACCTTGCCGGTCGATTTCGGCCGACTAACTAGACCTAGGGTTACAAGGGACGGATCTCAAACCTAGGGCTTATGCATCTATTCGGCATAACTTAGCTAACATAAAGTATCGGTGATAATAAAATAGCATGCAGGATTTCGTAAACAAAATAATTAAACGTTGCAAATATGGGATTCGACATGTTCAAGGAGGGAAAGCTTGCCTGGCCGTTCCTGTTCCTGTTCCTGCTGTGGAGGTGACTCCGGTTCGTCCTGACGCGCGTATTTTGTTCCGCGGACTACGCGTTGAAAGATAGCGGCGAATAAGAACCAATCCAAACACTTCAATAGAATCAAACAATACGCAGGGTAAAAACAATCAATGAAAGAGACGAACTGACAAGGTTTTCGGAACGATCGAGATAGGGTTTAGGGTTTCAATTGGTAGCGTGCCAGACGGCAGATAGAAACGGGGTGCCTATATAGGGGCTTAAGTTAGTGGTAAGGTCCCGAGGTTCTAGGGTTTAAGTCTACGAGCGTAGAAGATGCTCTAGGGAATGGGTATACACGTATTCCTCACATGAAATGACGATGTTTTTAATCGGATGTGAGAATTCGTGTTATTAGGGTTATGTGATCAAACTCCTATTCTTACGGGTTCATGGATACTAGCGATATTCTAGCATGTTGGTGATGGATGATACTTGTCTTGACTATTCCGACAGCTACATATAGAGTATATGCGGTGCTTAGAGAAAATAAACTTTTGCCCTAACTCGATTCCTACTAATAGAGCTTCAAAACAATTTTCAACGAAAACAACAGCATGCATATATGCCATATAAAATGACAAGGTCCTTGAGGGGGCCGGGAAGATGCCTATATCATATTAACTAAGTAGCTCAAAACATTTTCCTATCGACTCGGCTGAGGTTACGTATATAATTAGCATCCCAGATGGCGGAGGTTTAATCTTTGGACTACCTAAGAGGTATACACATAGTATCTGTTGCTACAAAGAAGAAGTGTAGACTTAGTCTTTAACGAACAAGCTTAAATAGCTTCAGACTTTAAATTTCCTTTGAAACGAAAATATGCATTTCTCCTGAACCCTCTGGAACCAGTAAATTCTTTTCGCAAAAGCTGGCCGAGATACTCACTAATTGGTTGTAGTGGAGTTCACGGTTCTGACTTAAACAAAATCGGGGCAGCTGGATTAGATGCGGCTTCAGACAACCTAAACGAGACTTTAATGAACTAATGATGGGGACCAGACTAAACACGCCCTTAACGGCCGAATCTTGGAGCTTAGTACCGATGGATTCAATTGCGCGTTAAGTGAGAAAAAAAAAGGGCACTGCAGGCATTGGTGCTAGCTGGACCGAATAGCTGGATTGAATGCACCCACCGACAGCTTTAATGTGCTCCTACTAATCAACGTAGAAATCTGATTAGGACGGACTAATGAGCGGGCATTAGGCGTGGCACTAGTATTTCCTGTGTATGGACTGCGTACCTGCTCGGTTGCTCCTCTGTTCCTAATGAGTTCAGGCGGCGGCGGTCGGGACTCCCCTTGGCTGCTCTGGCTCGGACAGGAGAGCGGCGGCGCTCTGAGCCAGGCCTACCGGCGGCAGGGCTGTAGCTTGGGAGGGGTGTCGTTCCAGGTGAAGGTGAGGGCTTGGACGGCGGTTAACCAATCCCCTCAGACCCCATTAGCTGGCTTGGCTTGTCGGCGGGAAGGGGAACGACCGGGCGGAAGCTCCTCTGGCGTCGGGGCTCTCAACTCAGCGGTGAGGGCGGAAGCAGGGTGAGGCCTCCAGCTGCGGGTGACCGCGGTTATCTCCCGGGTGAGCTGCAGCCGAGTGCGGGGCAGGCTGACTGCGCGTCTGGAGCTCGGTTGTACTCGGGTAACAAGGGCAGAGTTGGTCGGCAGGGAAAAAAAAGGATGGCAAGGCTTGCGGCTCTATTGGGCTCGAGCTGTAGGAGGAGTGTGAGCCGGTGCTGGGATGCAGGGTGAGGGCGCACCGGCTGCCCCTTTTATAGCCGGCGAGGCTCGGTTAGCTGGCGCTGGCGACAGCACGACGAGGGCGGCTCCCGAGGGTCCAGAGGCTGGTGCGGGGTCCAAGGGTGGTCGGAGATGGGCCGTGGCGCGCGGCAGTTGGTTGGACGGCGCTGTGACGACGGGCGGCGCGGTGGAGCGCAGCGCCATGTTGCTGCAGCTCTGGTGATGCGACGCGACCGTGGTGACTGAGCGGGATCGTGGCCACAAGGGGGCGGGGTGGTCGTGGCGTCTGCTGGGAGCTCGGCGGTGCTGCCATGGAGGTGCTTTGCGGCGGACAGTGCGGCTTTGACAGGCGCGCATGGTGGCGTGTCAACGGGCGGCGTGGCTTGGGCATCAGCGGGGATTGATCCAACCGGCGAGCGGCACGGCGAGAAGCTCTCCCGAGGTGCAGCTGGCAGGGGTGAGGTGACGGCTCGTGGCGGCGCGGGTGAGCTGGACAGTAAGCTCTGGCAAGCTGGACGACGGAATCAACGGCGGGCGGCGCGGCTTTGCCACAGTTGGCATGCGGGTGCCAGTCCAGGGCGCGAACCAAAGGCTTCCAGCGTGTCTGAGCTTGCCAGGGCACATGGGAGCGGGACTGAGGTGTCATGGGCTTCCATTGAGTGCTCCAGTAGCGTTTTGACCTCCCGTCCATTAGTGATTGACTCAGGGAATCACAGGCCGGGGAGTGCCATACACTAGGTTCCAAAGAAAAGGGTGCCTCATGAGTTGACCAGAGGAGTTGGGGACTCCTGGCAAATGGGAAGATCGAGGGGTGGGGTGCTCCAACTGTTTGGTGCAGTAAACTTCGGGTTTTGCTACTAATTTTATGACGAACTAACTCGGTCAAGGTGTTCGATACTGGCCGCGGAGGATTTTTGTACTAAGCGTGTCTATGTTTTTGTGCATTTGTGCCCCTGGGAAGTTCACGATTGTCTTGGAATTTTTAGAGAGGATGAGACACGCGATATGGCTTTTAGGTTTTCTATCGAAGGGAATACCTTTTTCTCGGGTTAGGGTTTAGAGGTAGGGTTTCGAGTTGCCGAGATGTTGAAGAGTATATTGGAGGTGCTGGAATTCTGATGGAATGGGAATACTTTGGTTTAACGGACATGCTCATATATTGCCATTAGGGTTCTACTGAGTCGTCAAGGAAAGGGATGATAAGGTTTGCATATACAGAGTATATGTGCCGGAGACAAGAGAGGCGAGGACATGGTGATTGATCGGCCTAGGAGTATACCCTAGGGTTAGGGTTTCCAGAGTGCGTCAAGATAGGGCGGAGACATGGAACTCAGAATGGAACCTTCATTTCGGCTTGGGACGTGCTGGCGGCGAGGTACCGTCGACGCGGCGACGTAAACGGTGCGTGCATTGCGTCAAGTCCCTTTACTCATTGGGGTCAATAAGAGCAAGGTCGAGGGATTGGGGTTTTGGTTGCGGCAGGAATCGGAGGGAGCATAGAAACACTCCGGAATGTCAGTGCTTTGGTCCCGGGACATCTGGTTCCAGGGTGCCGTAAGTGGTTTAGGGTTTACCACGCGTGTGCGGCGCTAGGGTTTTCTCCTTTACGGGGAGAAGCGCGTGTGTGTGTATACGTGTCCGTGCTAGGGTTGGGTATAAGGGCATTTTAGCAGAAGCGCGATTGACTCCACTTATTAGCGTAAAAGTTTTTGTAAGTCCTGATTTTCGGGTTTTAGAAAATCGGGATGTGACAGAGAGGAAGTGAGGGGATGAGTTAAATAAGGAAGAGAGGGTGGGGGGTGCGGTGGATTTTTTGTGCCGCCCTCCACCGACCTAAAAAAAAGGAGAAAAGGAAAAAAGAAAAAAAGAGAAGAAAGGAAGGGGAAGAAAAAGAAGGAAATGGAGGAAGGAGAAAAAGAAAGAAGAGAAAAAATAGAAAGAAAGAAGAGAAAAGGAGAAAAAAAAGAAGAGAAAAAAATAGAAAGAAAGAAGAGAA
This sequence comes from Stipa capillata, assembly GCA_019208055.1. NCBI lineage: Eukaryota > Viridiplantae > Streptophyta > Magnoliopsida > Poales > Poaceae > Stipa > Stipa capillata. Next base: position 527,353 of record JAGXJF010000360.1, read on the forward strand.
AAAGATAAAAAGAAATAAGAGAAGGAAAAAGGAGGAGGGAGAGAGAAGTCGTCGGTCCGGCCTGCGCGCCAACCCCTCGGAATTGGTGCGCCGGCTCGGACGAGCGTCATCCGATCGCCCAAACCGGCAAGGGGCTACTGTTGGGGGAAGGGTCCCCGCGTCACCCCGAACCGACGAGCTTCTCCCTGACGACAGTTGGGATCCCCTTTCCGGCGTCGGCCTGTTTCACTCAGCATCAACAAACTCCGCTGGCACCGCTGACGGCGTCAGGGCCACGTACCGTCCCGGCGAACGTCAGAGCCGTGCCCCCGCCCGGCGGACGTCGAGGCCTCGCCCCGTCGCCAAGGACAACACGTCGTCATAGCGGGGGGTATTAGGGTATTAAAGTATTTAAGCATTTTTGTAAATATTCATGTAAAAAGACCAAAATACCCTCGATGATGTGTTATGACCCAAAGGGTGTAAGTGTAATCTCGCACACCCTTCTCCCAACCCCTATAAATAGGACCCAGGGGGTAGAGAGAAGGGGATGGATTTTTCCCCATATAAACTGTAATTCCTGAAATCAATACGAGAGTTTTCACTTCGCTCCGACACGAGAGTTTCCATTTATCCTCGACGCGAGTGTTCCACGTTCCATCTCGCCGGTAAAGTCACCGCGCCCCCCCCCTCAACAGACAATACACTTGCTCGTACTTCTCTAGTACTCCCGGAGGTCGACGTAACCGATCGGGGGTACCTAAAGTACACTGCCTAGTCCCGTAGCTACGACAATTTTGATTATGTGATATAAAAATAATATTGTCGGATTCGTTTTTGAAAACACTTTCCAATGATATCATTTTTGTATCATATAACTAACATATTATAGACCTAATTGTAGATCTTTGGATGCGTGCGTGCCTTATATTTTGGGACGGAGAGAGTAGAATATAAAATTTAAAGTATAAAAAGTTTTAAAGAATAAGATTAAGTCATAACAAATCATATCGTATTTCGTGTAGTACTTACTTATGATTATGATTTTGCATCACACAAACCGTATATTAATAAAGTAATTATTGGTCAAAGTGTTGTCTTAACAAATCAAAATACGTCTTATATTTCTGGACGGAGGGAGTATATTCACCAATAGACGGGTCGTGATGGAGGCGGTGAGCAAATCTGATGGTGGTAGGGAGGGGCGGCGGTGGTTCGCTGACACAACCAAATTGGACCTTGTTTGGCAGATAGGGAAGCATTCTCCAATAGAAATCGATCCCTCTAGGGATTTGGTTATCCACCACATTCCTGTTGGGGGAGTTCCCAGATTGGGAGACGATTTTACTTTTCCCTGTGGATTGAGCGAGATAATCTCCACCCTGGCCTCAGCCAAATAGCGTCATAGGTCAGGCTGGAAAAGACTCACACCGGAGATTAGGCCGGGATTCAGTCTGATTCCAGCCTATCCAAACAAAGCCTTAGGAAGCGGGAGGCGCTGGATGGGCAGGGAGGGAGAGAGCAGAGATGGCGCTGATGCACTAAGAAGAAGACAGCAAGCCCAAGGCTAAAAAGGAGGTGGAAGAAAATTCATTCTCGCCTCGGTTTGAGAAACGTGCTACACCTCGTTTCTAAGGCGCTGGAATGAAGAAGGTCGGAGCGGTGGCAATGGCACCGGAGGCAGGGGAAAAGGGGCTAACTTTGGCTCACCCCAACGTTATTATGTTTTCAATAATCAACTAGAGCATAATTTACCACAAAAAAGTCCTTGAGGTCAGAAATCTAGCAGCCCTTGCTCCAAAACCCATTGCCAGCCGGTCAACGCTCCTAGTCTTATCTATAACAAGAACATAGATAGATGTGTACATACTGTAAGAGATTGTTAATCGGAGGCTTTACTCTAACTCATCTTACCGTTGCGGCAAGCTTAGCCGTGATGTGCACATGGCCGCATCTTACCGTTGCGGCAAGCTCAGCCGTGATGTGCACATGGCCGCGTAACTACTCCAACTACATACGCATAAACAAAACCATACAATTAAGTATGCATCTACAGCACAATTTTCTCATTGCAACGCAGCTCTAGACAGGAATCTTCCTGCTCCAGAAGAGCCAAGCCCTACCACACCTCAGAGTTGACACTTGACACACAAGCCAATGCAATGCAGAACCACTCACATGCATCAACTTGCACAATCTGTTCCGCTGATTTTGGTGTTTATATATCCTGCTTGGAGGAGTAATTAACAACCTGAGCTTACACTTAAGTCCTTGTTAAGCTGCTAACATCCAGGCTGCCTCCGGTAGATTTAAGTGAAAATGGAAATACATAATATGTACAACAACTGTATTACATATGAAAACATATCATGTGCTCCCAACGTTACGGTGCTAAGAGCCCATCGTGCCCCTGTTCGGAAAATGATGGTAATATATGGTCATAACAACTTTTGCTGTTTTTTACAATATAAGCGCAAAGTCAATATCCCAAATCTAATTCCAATATACACATTGAGAAATACAAATGACGAATCCTGCTGAGCGGAATAAACCCCCGGGCGGGGGCGTTAAAGCTTCACCGAAATTTGCCACACACAAAAAAGGAACTCTTGGTGTACATTGCATTTTCAGTTGATTTTTTCAAGATACTTGATAATTTAGGGAAAAATTTCATGACCATTTGCACCATTCTCCTATGTTCAGGACCTCAGGTAGCACCACAGCATCGGAGCACATAATATTTTCCCACTCTCAACATATCGTCAATATTTGTATACACGACCTCATGGCACGACACACATGATTTCTTTTTTCTTTTCCATGGATGCTCCTACCTATACATACAGGGTACCGTGCTCGAAATATATATATTTTTCAGTGTGGAAGGCAAGCATCGTGGAGGGCATGAAACACAATCAATCAATTAGCTAGGTGATAGATGCTCAACTTTTGGTACTCCTAACGTGGAAGAAACCTGTAAACAAACATCCCCAGCTAAGAAAGGATGGACTAGAATATTTCAATCAATGCGCAGGGCAGATGATAATAGTTGTTGATGAGCACGACCGTTCACAACCTGCACATGGCCATGGCCATGGCCATGGAGCATTTCTTTTCTGAAATCTAAACAATGAGTAATGCATGGTTGTTGAAGAGGTTGTTAGCTAGCTGCAGGTCAAAAGAGTTGCCGCGTCCGGCCACCAACTCCCCGCGGCCGTCAAGGCGTCAACCATGTCATGCATGATCTCAACTCGTAAAGTTTTTGCTCTATATAAGCTAGCAACTCGCCAGCTATATACCTCCAATATATCGTCTCAGATCTCAAGTTCTCAGCTCACCTTGATTACCACCGACCACTACTTGCGTTGTAAGCTACCCAGCTCAAGATCTGCAGCAGCTAGCTAGATAGCTAGAGCAATCCATCGATGGCAATGGTGAAGGCAGTCGTCATCGCCGTTGCGGCCGTGGCCGCGCTCGCGCAGCTCTCCGCCGCGGCGGTTCACCCGGTGGGCGGCAACGGCCAGTGGGACACCAGCGGTAGCTACAACGCCTGGTCCGCGAAGCAGAAGTTCCTTCCGGGAGACTCCATTGGTAAGCTCAATCGATCTTCTTCTCATCATCATCTCATCGCTCGTGTGCAATGAATCATGGAGTGAATTATGATGCAGTGTTCACGTACCCGTCGTCTCACGACGTCGTGGAGGTGAGCAAGGCCGGCTACGACGCCTGCTCGCCGAGCAACGCCGTCGCCACCTACACAGGTGGCAGCACCACCGTCAAGCTCGCAACCGCAGGCAAGCACTACTTCATCTGCGGCGTGCCCGGCCACTGCACCGCCGGCATGAAGCTCGAGGTCAACGTCGCCGCCGCCGCCGCGACCCCCACCGGAAAGCCCAGGGGCCAGAGGAGCGTCGCCCCTGTCGCCGCCCCGGCGATGGCACCGGCACCTGAGGCGTCCACCGACGAGCAGCTGCCGACCGTGTCGTCGCCGACGGGGGCAAAGGCGCCCAGTTCGTCCGGCGCCGCCAGCATCGGCGCCAAGGCTGCCGTGGCGCTGGCCATGGGCATGGCCGTGGCGCTGGCCATGTGAGAGGGATCTGATCCATCGGTGCCAAGACTTAATTTTGGGGTGCTTAAGTCTTAATTCTGTGATTCATGCCGATACATTTGCGAATTTTTTCTTGTTATTCTTGTATCATCTGGCTGGCAGTGGCATGCATTGCCCTTCCCTGTTCCTTCCTTCCGATCATTAGTGTACGCATTATTTTGTTGTCTCTGTCAATCGAATAAAAAAGATATTCACATTCTTTAACATCATTTGTATGAGTTTAACATCGTTTATTTTCATTGAGAGTAGCCGTGGTTTGTTAGCTGGCTAACATGCAGTAGTAATTTCTGCTCTGTCAGCTACAGAAACCACAACAGCAGTAAGGGAGCAACGCTCATACACATCCTATATCGACCCCTATTTGCGTGTAACAACGGCGACGTAAGGCAGCTCAACGGAGCCCATGTAAAATTTCCCGTTGTCCCTCTCTACTATCTCCGTCGGTCTGACGCTTTTGGATCCTCTCATCTCCTCGAGCATCTGCCCGTCGGCTCCGATCCTGACGGCGAGCAGGTGGCTGTCGATGCCAAAAGGGAGCTCATTCTTCTCACGGTGTAGTGCCACCCAGTAGCCGCCTCTCCTGTCGGGCCTCACGTTGTCGGGGTAGCCCGGGAGGTTAGCGAACGGCTCGGACGTGCCAGCCTTGGGGCCCTTGATCCAGTACCTAAGCAGCTTGCATGGCCCAGTCGAGGCGATCACGAGGTGTGTTCGATCGGTGCTAATGGCGAGGCCGTTAGGGTAAGTGAGGCCGGCCTGAAGCACGACGACCTTTCCCGTCCGCGGGTCATACCTCATAAGGCGGCCCGTGGAGTCTCCTGTCTTCGTCACCATCTCATGCTGCGATCTCTGGTAGTTCTTGGAACTGTCCGTGAAGTAAACCTCGCCGGTTACCTGGTCGACGTCCACCCCGTTGGTGAAGCGGAGCGGCACGCCATCGACCTCCGTGACCAGCACCGTCGCCTCCCCGCCGCCTGGCCCGACCCGCATAAGCCCCTTGTACGCGTCGGCCACGTAAAGGTACCCGGACTTGAGGTGGAACCGTAGGCCCAGCGGTCGCCCGCAGCGGCTCTCGGTGAGGGTCGCCGGGCGGAGGACGGACGCCGTGCATGTATCGGCGCTGTAGCCCGGGCCGTAGGTGTACGTCGTCCAGCCGAGCGCGTCGCCGTTCCATCTGAGGACACGGCCGTCGGAGACGCCGCTGTAAGGGCCGTGGGCGTGGGCGTCGAAGGCGACGCTCTCAGGACCGCGCAGCAATCCGGGCGGCAGTGGCAGGTGGTGGGTCCGGGTGGCGTCGATGACGGCTGCGGCGCTGGCGGCGCTGGGCAAGAAGAGCAGCACGACGGCGAGCGAGACCGTCGCCAGAGCAAGATTCCTCATGCTGCTCTGCTTCTGTCCCACGTGAGTTTCTCTGATCTCTATCGTGTTGGTTAAAACGCTAGCTCGAGAGTTTGTTTGATCGATTGCGTGTTGGCTCGATCGATTGATGGATGCTTTGCTTTGGTTGATTTGGTGGAGAGAAGCGGGTGGGTGCCTGTGCTCTTTGTAGTGATCCAGAACCAGCGCCCGGCTTGTCTAGTCCGATTCGGCGCTCGTACGAGAGTCCGATTCGGCGTCCGATTTCATGTACCGGTATCATTTCGGATGCTTTGCAAGTTTTCCTCTGTAGAATCCTTAGCAATCACTAACTGGAGGTCCCATAAAACAATACTAAAAGAAGGCCTTCGTTCACCTTTTCACTGAGGTTCGGTGATTCAGTGAGTAGACAAGCATTTACATTTCTGTCAACAGGAATAAGCACGGAGATACCTGAATTCAGGCTAGATTCAAACATACATGGTCCGAATTTTTTATATTTATCAAAATGTGGTTGTTTTCCAGTCAAATTTTCGGACTGAACCTTCGGCTATTCGGCCGATTTGAAAACCGAAATTGTTGACATACCGAAGATTTCGTTGATTTTGTGGTGACCGAAATCTGATCGTAACCGCAAAGGCGAACCTCTTGGAGCCAAATTTCAAGGATGAGTTTATGAACTGGATCGGCAGTTATCTGTTTGTTGGTCATATATACGTACTAGAACATGAAGGAGCGCCATGCCGAGCCCTTTGTTCCAACCCGTCGAGAGTTGGAGCGATGACTTTTTTTTTCCCTCCAAAAGATAGTTGTAATTTACGTTAATGTATTCTTTTAGATAAAGAATGCTTTTATTTCTTTGGCACCGCAATAAGATAGTGTAGTTTTTTCAGTCTCTGTAACAATGTGCACACAGCCAAACAGAACAACAGAAAAGAAAGTTCACCCTATCCTAACCAAACACCAGGATCACAGCAGAAATAGTAAGAAAAGAAGCCATAATAAAGGTGTAGCATCGTCTAGGACTCAACGCACGCACAGTATGACTGGAGTCTCATCCATGTGAGGCAAAGATCGAGCTCGCACAGAACCATCTCAAGGGACTTGCATGCCAGAACCACCAACTTGCGGTCCTCCTGACGCTCCAACGCTGACCAAGTTCGCAACCAGTATATATACTACCAGCATATATATCTGTAGATGAACCTGCAGTAAATCTTATAATATGATGTGTAAATAATCCACACAAAATGCAAGTGCATCCTATAAACTCGAGCAGTCTGCAATTTTAGCACGATAATTGTGCACTGGATACATTACAGATCAAGGTCTATATGAACGGAATAGCAGAACATAGGACGCTGAAACAGCTATTTATGGTTTATCTTCTATCAATAATCCTAACTGCAGTTAATCATACACGTGGTGCAATTTTACTTTGTACTCTTGTATCATGATTTGCAAAAAAAATTGTACTACTTCTAGTATGATAGTATCCATATCTAAATAACATGCAAGGGCTTGATATTCCCTTTCCAGAGCTGTTGCAATTTTGCAGATAAAAGCAACGCATAGCACAAAGACAAAGATCCTTACTTCCACCTAGCTTGTTGCAGATACAGACATTCGGCACGGTTGTTCGTTTTAGAGCATGTAGAGAGTAGAATATACAAGAAAAATGTGTTATCTTACATTATATTAGGGTTAGTAGAAATACTCTGGGTAAAAGAAAAATCTGGACCAACCGGTTTGCCACAGACCAACCACTAGCAAAAGCTGACATCTTCTATGGAAATAGCACATATAATACTTCAAATATTATCAGTTATAGAAATACTGGTGTGTACCATGATTAGAAGGGAAACTTTATTTTCTATCAAGACACCCTCAAATGAACATTTACACATTGTGCATTCATTAACTCTCTTGTTCGCTAGGCCTGTTCAAGGGCCGGGACGGGCCTTGAAAAGCTCGGCCTTGATCAAGCAGGCCAAAACCCGAAATATCAGTTTTTCAAGCAGGCTCGTAGCCAGTAGGTGATGACCAGATAAGTGCATGGTGTGGTTCATGAAATGCAATAAAACCATTTTATAATTTCCTCTACATGTGTTTAAGCACTTTAATCTAGCTAGCATTTTTGCAAGCCTGAACCCATATATGCATGTCAGCACGTGAATGTGACTAGGCAGATAACCATCTGAACAAACCATTGCCTCATGACATGTGCAGATGAGTTTACAGTGAAGAGTGTCTTAGAAAAGAGCTCATGATTTGGTGTGTACTTATACGTACAAGCAGAAATGATTCCATCCTAACATGTGTGTACTAGCTGCTTATTTGTATTTAGTGCAAGGAAGCTAGTGGCCACCATTTAGCAGTGAAGGAAGAAATTTGCGGGCTGTCCATGCATCTGGAGAAAAAGACCCTGCTGTGATCAATAAATTGTGTGCACACTACAAACATTTCTAGTGGAAATGGCCTTTCTCTTTTGTTTACCCCTTTTCATTCCTTAGAAAGGAGATGAGACTATAAGAGCAGAGAAGGATGTTACATATGTAGTGAATGCACCAAAAAAAAATTCCCCAAAGGAAAATGTTTTGCAGTGCTTCTGAAAAGGGATGTCCAGGATCGAAGATGGTGAACGCCAGTCATAAATCAGTCCTTGTCTCGGTGACCAACTCCAAGGTGGTCAATTCAATTGCCACACAAATATAAGACCATTGATTCCATCAAGACCTGATTTTTTTTTGGGAAGCAACAAAAACTGATTTCTATGAAGGAACACAAAATTGTCAGCAGAGCATAAACAAGAACGAAAATTACAAGACCAAGATGCTAGGTGGAATCTCAGATGGGGATGAAGAATTTAACACAGCAAGGCAAAACTGCAAACGAATTCCATGTCAACCTGAATCAGTACACACCACAACTCTGAAAGCTATCCATCCCTCCACGAATCTGCTCTGAGATCGAGCCATCAAGATAGTCAAGAATCGGCGACATGCATCAGGACGCCGTCGGGCTCGGCGCCTCCGGGGCCGGCGGTGGCGGCTCCAGCGCGGCCGGAGGCGGTTGCGACACATATGCCGGCGGTGATGACGCAATTGGCAGTGGTGGCGGCGCTAGCGCGGCCGGAGGCGGTTGAGACACATATGCCGGCGGGGGTGACGCAATTGGCAGCGGCGCTAGCGCGTCCGGAGGCGGCGGTGACGTAAATACCGGCGAGGGTGACGCAATTGGTGCTGGCGGCGGCTGCAGAGGGGGCACCAGCGGCGGCGGCGGTGGCGGCAAGGCGGTGTCCGGGGCAGGAAAGTTGGGATTTTGCGGCGGCGGCGGCGGCGGAAAAGTCGCTGCAGTGGCGGGCATGGTTGGCTGTTGGACGGGCTCGGGCGGGATCGGCTGGCATCCGTCGGCGGCGGCGCAGGCGTCGCCGGAGTTGGAGCGGCGGGATTTGGCGCGGTGGAGGACGGCACCGAAGGCGACGACGAGGCCGACGACGGCGAGCGCGGCCACGACGGCGAAGAAGATCTTGGTGGCCTTCCCCACGTAGCACCACCGCATGGCTGCTGCTGCTGCTGCTCTCTCCGGTGGCTGCCACTGTTGTGGAGTCTGTGGACAGTCAGTACTACTAGCGCAGCTTGTGTCTGTGGACAGTCAGTAGCAACTACCAAGTGAGGTTCTGTATGTATGGGAGTGTGTTTTCCTCTTCTTCTCAGGCAAGAGGAATCGCCCGATCGAACCAGGGAAGCTCCCAGATTTTCCTCTGAGCGAGAACAGTACAACTTGCCCTGCACAGCCAGATTGGCTGCAGGATGCTGCATTTGAGGTGCATCTGCCCGCTGATCTGCAATGCAGCAAAGAGGGTCCGCTTCTCAAGGGATTCATCTCCCTTGGGAAAAAGCACCGCAGTAAATGAGGTAAAATAAAATTTGATTTATGGCATGACCAGCAGCATTTGGTAGCGTGTCTGGTTGTTAAGTTCAGGAGTACTGGTCTACTGGAGTAGAATTTTCTTTTCTGAGGAAGTATACTGGAGTAGATGATGGAGCCATGGAGGAACTGGCTGTGGCTGTAGCTTTGGTTGTGGAATAATTGGACCTCAGCACAATTGACATGGTCCAGCCAAGTGCAGCCCAACACAAATAACTGAAACTAGAAAACCACCTCAAATCCTACTTGTTTCAGAAAAGAAAAGAAATCCTCAATACTTGTGCAAGAGAAACGAGAGAGTAAAATGCCAAAACAATTTCAGCACCTTTCTGATAATCCTCTTGTAACGCACACCAGTCTTTCGTCTGCCGCGCGCGCTATCCGTTCCCATGGCCACCGCCTACCTCTCAGGCTTCCACGCCTTCCAGCCCACCACCACCGGCAGCACCGCACCACCGCCAAGGCCAAGAGCCGTGACATGCCACGCCTCCGAGCCGCAACCGTCGCCGGGCAGGCGATCAGCCTGCCTCGGTCTCGGCCTCGGCCTCGCCACCGCCGCCGTGCTCCACACCCGGCCCGCGCGCGCCGCCGACGCCGACGAGGACCCGGAGCCGGCGAATAACGGCTGGTGGCTCACCGAGTTCCCCTTGCCGGTGCCCAAGATCCGAAACAGTACCCTTCCCGTACTAGTAACTCGTACAGTCCTGATGAGACTGCCATGGCTGAATTGGTGTTGATGGATGCAGAGGAGATCAACAATGGGGAGACGGGGACGCGGTCGTTCGTGAAGAACGGCATCTACATGGCGGACATCGGGCCGAGCTTCGCGGCGCACGCGTACCGGCTTCGGAGCGCCGCCTTCGACCTGCTGGCGCTGGAGGACCTGCTCGGCAAGGACGCCTCCAACTACGTCAACAAGTACCTCCGCCTCAAGGCCACCTTCATGTACTACGACTTCGACAAGCTCATCACCGCCGCCGACGCCGACACCAAGCCGCCCCTCCTCGACCTCGCCAACCGCCTCTTCGACAGCTTCGAGACCCTGCAGCAGGCCGTCACCAGCAGGACGACGCCGACATCGGCTCACGCTATGCCGACACCAAGCTCATCCTCCAGGAGGTCATGGCAAGAATGGCGTAGGACACACAGTTCTGAATCTGGAGACAACAAGCAGCTGAATGCTCTGCAACATCAAGTTTTGAGGCACAATGAAGCAAAAAAGTTCTACTGTAAACTCCATCCGAATCAACCGCGGTTATTCATACATGCGTAATGTACTGTACATTTGGTGATCCTATAATTACAGTTCCCTACAGAGAAATAGCAGTTTTTGTAGTCTTGACTACTAGATGTAAATGTATAGCAAACAAGCATGTCGATAGGATGCTGCTTCACAGCAGTCAGTCAGAGTTTACACAAGCCAAGCCATGACAACACACAAAAAAGCCAAAAACGAAACGCCTATAGAGCTCAGTTACTAGTACCACTTCACAGCAATAGAACAATATCAAATCTGGTACACATTAGATAACTGAAATGACAAGGCCAGCATGCCATACCTGACCGTTGATACAATCAGCAAGAAGAAGCAACAAAACAAATGATAATATACAACCTCTAAATGCCCAACCATGGGATGCAAATGATGGATTGCATCCCTCAATCAACACACAAACAACACAAAGATACAAATCTTGGCAATGAATTGGCAGCCCTTAACCTCAATTCATCCCTGTGACAAGCTGCGCATTTGGGTCTGTCGACGAGGGATGCCGATCTCGCAAGAGTTTACCCTAGCGGCAAAACGAAGCGAGCAAATAGACTCTCCCGTGGAAGATACTTCTGGGGACAGATTCACAAACATTAGTGTCTTTGAGTCTCCACCCAGGCATGGCTGCATTACGGAAACAAAATAAATGAAGTTGTTAATGCACCACAATGACACTAATTACAATAAGACTGGACAAACTATTGATTTAGTATTGGAAAATTACCTGAAGCAGGTACGTTAATTTCGAGTTCCTAAATGGGACGTGTTCCTCCTTTTTAGCAATGGAAAAGATAACATCGCTCAAGCATGACAAGCTCTTGTTAATAGCCTAAATGATTGAAGTTGGTATTGTATGGTGATTATGCATAGTAGAATATAAACCTTAAGAAAACGAAGAGATAGAATAGCACATTACCTGAGTCTCCTTGAGCCTATCCCCGGTGGCACCGCTTTTGTTAAGGCGTTCACTGCCCGCAAGATCAATTAGATTGAGGACTCCTTGCACTTGTTGATCTGTTCCCTGAACAGAAAATAACCCAAATAATGAGGATCATGCATCATTCATCTGTATGAGCCGAAGACTAGAACGTACCTCATTTACACCAAAAATTCGAAGTGTGAACACGCAGTGACTTCTAGATGATTCCTCATTCATCTGTGTTTTTCCAACTGACCTGCAAACAAAAACGAAAAAAGAACACTAGTTTTTTAGTTACAAACCAAGTTATTGTTAGCTCACGTATAAACTTAAAGAAAAGGTTGGCAACATATTTACATACATATGGCAGAATTGATCTATAGCCATAGAACACTATCTTCGAGAGTTTGTCTAAATTATATAATATATACCATAACATAAGACATAACATAAAGTAGACACCAATAGTAGAAAAATTATGTTTAAAGAAAGATTAATTTAATTCAAGTCAATGAAAGACTGCTTCTAACTTTAATTCATAGCTGCATCAATAATACAAATGATCATACATGGAAACTTTATCATAACTAGTTTTTATTTTATACTCTTAGGAGTTTGGATATATGTTGAATCTGAAAAGAACAAAAAGTGCAACCTGCTTTGGGCAGCACGCTTGAGCAGAGAAGAAACTTCTTTGATACTCCACACATCAACGACTGTGAGGTCGGACACATGGGTATTACCATTGGCATCATGCTTAATATTGTACTTTGAAGCACCACCATCTTGAATAGACACACGATTCGTGGATAGAAGGTCACGTATAGTTTCATTGTAGATTTCCAACATTGAAGCCTACAAGTTCAGAAGCTAATATTAAGATAATAACTATGGAAACTTGATCCTCTATTAGTTCAAAAAATAATCAAATGAATAGAAAAGGAATAGGAACACACCTGCATCTTATATTTCCAACCTTGCGAAATAAGAGATTGACTAGTTTGGAAAATTTGTTCAAGCGATCTAGGTATTAATCCTTTTTGATCATGTAACTCAGGATTTCCCATCATGGTGTGTGTCTTTCCAGAACCAGTTTGTCCATAAGCAAATATGCATACCTAAATAATTTGAGATAAAGCAGTTGTACATTAGAAAGGAATCCTCACTTGAGAAAACAAAAAAGCCATTGTTTTTTAGACTAAATACAAGAGAATGTTACTTCAGGTTTATATTCCATAGAAACAAGCAAAACAATTAAACCAGCAAAGCATATTTAAAATATTTAGCCAAAACAATTAGAAATAAGGTTCTCGAAAAACAATTAGAAATATGCACACTAAATAATAGAATATTTTCAGAATGGCCCACTTTCTTGCCATCTTCTGTAGTTGGTGCTGTCCTTTCAATTCCGAAAATATAACAATTAATATAGCATAGGTAAAAGTACCTTATAGCCATCAAGGGCGCTTTGGACCAATTGAGAGATTTCAGTAAATACATCCTCTTGTGATGCCGAATGATCAAATACTTTATCAAATGTAAATGAATATGCTTGTGCTACAGAAACAATTAAAAGATATTGTTAAGAATATAATAAATCTAACAAATGTTTCAGTAGACACAAGAAAAAATTACAATAAATTATATCATACCGTTATGCATCAACTCAACACCACGGCCTACGTTTTCTCCACTCTTTGGGTAAGAGACAGCTTCTGATTCATTTGATAATAAAGGTCGTACTCGACAAAACACACGAATATTTCCTTTAAGCTCCTGCATCAGAATAGTCTTAGAAACAGACAACGTCCTATAAGATTATGAGGGTTTAAGATCATAAATCATTACGAGTATTGTGTTATGTAGCTTTTTGCGCAGTTTCTCGCCATCCATAATTTGTTGCTCAGCTTCGGCAAGACGTGATTGTAGGTCCTCCAACATCCTCTTTTGGTTCTCATACTCAACCATTGTCTCCATGGTTGTCAAATCAGATCTCTGTACGGCGAAAAATTGTAAATTATTAAACATGCATACATTTGGTACGCTAAAACAACTTTATAAACTCTAAAAAGAAAGATAGGCATGTGTGGAATTGTCTTTTCTTTTACAGTTACCTCTTGGACATGCAAATTGATTGATCCATTCAAAACAAAGATACAGCGGTAGATATGAATTATAGCTTGCAGGTTCTAGACATATACATGCTTTTCCTTTTAGACTAATGATTTATTATTTGCAAAACAAATACCAAGTATAACAATGGATGTTCTACAAGCTGAAACAAATATCACCTCAATGAACAAAAATAATTAGATGGAAAGAAGAATAGGGCAGAACCCACCTTCAACTTTTCATTAGCCGATGCAAGCTGAAGCTGGAGTGTTTTTATCCTCTCAGTTTGGGATGAACAAGTTTCCTATGTCGTTGCAAACAAATTAATCAATTTCATTCAAATAGCTAGACATTCAATCATTTAGAGCACATAATCATACCTCGAGGGCAGCACATCTTATCATGACATTATCTAACTCCGTCGAAGACTTCCCTGTCAACTCCTTGTACGCACCCAACTCACTCAACAAAGAATGCATTTCCGCTGATTTATGATCGCGGTCCTCCCTTACTTGCTGAAGTTCACCTCTAAGAGTATCAACCTCCTTTAATAGGTCATTCTTTTGCTTCAAAGCATCATTCTGTGAAGACTGCATTGAGTAAAAGCATTAATTATCACCATGTAATCTAGGCATGCAACAAGGAATATTACATGAGAAGTACAGGGATGAAACTAACATCGTACCTTTGCCAAATCTAGCTGCAGTTTCACTGAGTTAGCATGATCCTTCAAACCATTCATTGTTTCAACCATAGTATTCTTCTCCTTTTGCAGCTTTGCTATTGTTTCGGCGTTCTTTGTTGTGTCTGCTTGGAGGTTGCTATTATACTGTTGCAAGCTTGTGTTGTATTCTTGAAGCCTCTTATTTGTGTCTTGAAGCATTTTGATCTAAATCAAAGTTTTTGAAACACAAGTAAAACATGAGCAATGATAATACAACCTTATTTATTATTTATAGAAGATTAGAAACAACGGTAATACCTGATCATTAAGGCGTTTTTGTTCCAGTTTAACTCTGTTGAGTTCTTCCAAAAGCTCATTTCTTGAAGATTCTACAGCAATCCTAGCCTCCTTTTCATCTCCATAAGACCGTTGGGCATCCTGCACTTTACAAATTTGTGATTATAGAATGCTTCTTCATCAATAGGAGAGAAGTTAGTCGAATGCACAAGTGACCCACCATTTTCTCAGATTCCACCCTCTTCAAGTTCTCCTCTAGAGAAGCATATTGTTTCTGAAGCTCCTCTTTTATTGCCTTCGATTCTTCTATTTTACTTTCCAACTGAGCAACTAGATGACACAACAGCAATTCAGTTAGTAAAATAAAAAACTGCACAAGTTTGCATGATGTGAGATGAAAAAAAGTGTTACCAATTTCAGCATTATGCTTCTCAGCGGCCTCGAGTAGACCATTGAGCTTCCCGATTTCAGCCAGATTTGCGTCTTCCCTCTCGAGCAGCCATTTGATACAAGCTCGCAGCTTCTTGATGTACTCTATCATCTGCTCGCTTTTTCCCTGTGGAAGCAATCACAAAATTTCTGCTGTTTAGAACATTATCTAAGACCTTATAATCAGTCAAGGAAAACGACAGAACAGCAGACAATTAATTCGTTAGCTATCCAAAGGGGATTAGATACACAGAAAGTTAACCAAAGTTTGCAAGTGTATATATGCATCACCTTTCATGACAGATTGGGCATGAAACTAACTACATCAGAGCCACGCAGACTAGAGTACAACAAGAGCTAAATTCTTCGCGAGATAAAATTCGGAATTTTATGGTCGAAACTACGGAGTTGGCAAGATCGAGACGGAATAGCTGGGGAGAAAATAATAATCAGGACACAAGGTAATTCTTCGGACCAAAGTGCGAGAAATGTGTAGCGCTATTAGCATTCCCCTTGCAGGTGAGGAGGAGGAGGAGGAGGTTATTGACCTTGTAGTCCATCTTGTTCTTGCCCTTCATCTTCTCGTTGAGCAGGGCGTCGACGTCGCCCCTCCCGGCGAATTCGATGGGAGGCTCCGGGGCCGCGGCGGGGGCGTTGTGGGAGGCCGCGGAGAGCGGCGGGCGAGCGGCGGACCCCGTGGCGGTGCGCTGGCGCTTGCCGGACTGGGCGTCGTTCTCCTTGAGGCGGGCGGGAGTAGCCGAGCGGGCGGCGCGGTGGCGCGTGGCCATGGTGGTGGATCTAGGGTTGGTCGGCGGGCGTGGGATGGAAGAAGTTGGAGGCGAGAGGAGAGAGGGAGATTTGAAATGTTTCGAAATTTGGGGTGAGCAGACGAGACGCTCCCGTGCCTTCCTTTATGTTTTGCAGCTGGGCCTGAATGCTACTGGCCCATCGACTCTTTTTCTCACACGCTCTCCTACTCTTTTCAGGCCCCTTAGGAATAGCTTCTTAGGAGCTTATAGGTGAAAAAAAACTAAAAGCTAAACCTAAGGGCTAGCTTATGAAGGGCTTAAATTTTAAGCTTGTTTGGTTTCTTGTTGGTACCAGGAAGCCTCAAATTTGAGGCTTCCCAAACTTCTTCCCCCCTCACTTACCCGTATCTCAAACACTGCCCTCAAAATTCACAAATATTACAAAAAAACTGCCACTATGGCCTAGAAAAGAATTCTCTCCCATCTCTCACCCCTAACCCCGCAGCCCCGCTCTACCCGTGCCCGCCGCCCCCTGCGCCCGCCGCCACCCTCCGGCGCCGGCCGTCCTCCCCCGCGGCCGCCCCCTCCCACCCCGGCCACGCTCCTTCCTCCGCCCGCCGCCACCCTCCCGCGCCGTCCTCCTCCCTGCGCTGAGCCGCCTCCTCCCCGCCGCGTCCTCCCTCCCGATCTAGTCGCCACCGCCGCCTCCTCCCCGCTGCGGCCTCCTCCCCGCACCGAGTCCGCCCCGTGCCAACGCCCTCCCCCCGCATCGTCCTACCTCCTCGCACCGTCCTCCTCCTTGCGCCGAGCCGCCTCCTCCCCGCGCTCGCCCTCCCTCCCGATCTGGTTGCCGCCACGACCTCCTCCTCGCTACGGCCTCCTCCCTGCACCGAGTCCGCCCCGAGCCAATGCCCTCCCTAGCGCCCGGTGACCTCCCTCCACAGCAGCCGAGCTCCCCACGCCCGCGCCGCAAGATCCGTCCAGCTAGGCTCCACCGCCAGCGGCTAGGCAGATCTGACGACGCCGGTGCAGAGCAGCTCCCCGAGCCACCACCTTCCCCGAGCCACCACCTTCCCCGCACCGGCGTCCCAGCATCGCCACCCTCCCGCCGCCTCCCTCGCCGCCAGATCCAGCCCCGCGCCGGCCTCCTGGAGCTGCCCTCCTCCGCCGCCGGTCCTGGGTACCTCGCTCGCCGCCCAGCGCTGCCATCCCCCGTCGCCGCCCTACCCACGTCGCCCTTTGCTGCAAAGCAGCAGCATTGCAGCAGGTGCCGCTGCCCTCCCTTCACGTCGTCGCCCTCCCTTCGGTGGTTTCTTGACTCCGGCGACCGCCGGTAGCCCACAGCGCCACCCTACTCCGCATGCCGACGCGCCAACTCACCTCGACTCCGTCCACAACCGTACTGTCCGAGCTCCACCCGAAGACATTGCCATATATGCATATGGTTTGCTGATACAAATTTCTGATGAATTAATCATTTGTTAAATATGATTGTTATGCATATGGTTTGCTGATATAATCTCATGGTTATGCATATGGTTTGCTAATACAAATTTCTGATGAATTGATCATTTGTTAAATATGATTGTTATGCATATGGTTTGTTGAATGGTGCATTTGTTAATGTACATGCATTGTTTGCCGTACAAGCATATGATTTTCCCATTGAATTTCCTGACAAGCATATGATTTTGCAATGGATTAGTAGTGTGTAAATTATTTGTATATGCAGTGTATAAACTTTATGTATATGGCAGTGTGTATGTGGAGAATTGTAGAAATTTTTTGTTGTGTAAGCAAAAGCAAACATTATTGTTGTGTGAGAATTGTAGAGAATTATATAGATCATGTCTCCAAGGAGTGGATCAAGAAGATAGAAAAGTTGGCCATGTCCAAGCTCAGGAACGAGGACGTGCATCATGAGATTGCGTTGCTTAATTCACAGACCATTGTTAGCCGACCTTTGCGTTGCTTAAAATTAATGTGGCTGGTATTTTAACAAAAATTAATCTTTGTTAGCCGACCTAATAGAGTGAAAGTATGTGAGCATGTGACAGATTTGGTTTGATGAACGGAAATCACCTAGTGCTAATCATCATCATCGCGATTCATGAATAATTCTCCAGTGGACTTGAGTCTACTTTCAATTTTTCTTTTTCTATGATCGCTTGATAACATTAGTCACATACTTAGTTCGAGGGCAGTTATTTAAAAAGCAAACTAACGATTCCATGTACTAAACAGCAAACAAAAGAGTACAAGGGTATTTTAGACTTTACACCATTCATCATACACCATAAGCTCAAATCTATAAGCTATTCCTAACAGGCAGAACTTATTTTCAGAGCTTATTTTCACCGTAGCTTATAGAGAGCTTATTTGGACAGCCGGCTTATGCACAAGCTCAAGCTATCGCTAAGGGGGCCTCAGTGAGTGTAGCTCCTTGAAACATTTCCCCAATATTTTGTTTTCTCTCTCTAGTTTTCCCAATCACATGTATTTTAAGAGATCTCATTTCAAAATATTAATGGACTATTTAATTATCATTTTTTCGAGATAAGTCGATTTTTCTGACCCTCTAATCTGCTTTCAGATTCAAGCTCTAGCAAGTTGTCCTCCTTTCGGGAGCCACCACTAGATTCAGGTTTAGGGTTAAGGTCTTCCCGGACCCAAACATACAGGGAGTGAGCTAGGCGGTAGTGTGGCGTCGACTCGACAGTAGGATGGGAGAGGACAGTAAGCACTGGCAAGCTCAAACGAAGAGGGGTGATGGGGTTGTGTCAAATCCAACAACGATGGAATGAGGAGGGGTAGGAAGCATCGGCGCCACCCTCTGTCCGGCACCGGCGGTATCGGGCAAGAGGCTCAGAGGTAGGCCTAATTGCCAAGTAAAGCAGTGGGACAGGGACTTGTCAGTTGCAACAAGGTGGGGTCAAGACCAAGGTTCTAGATACTGGATGCAAAATATTACTGGAGGGGGTCGGTCATATCGGTTTTTTACGTCCATAGAATTCAAATTTCAAATTCTATTTGACAAAAAATATCAAAATTTGGGCAAATCCGGTATTTTTCCACCGGTATGACCATTTACTAAGGTGTACCAGTAAGTCCGGTAATCAGTCGGTTACTAAAAATACTGACCAGTTATCAGAACCCTGGTCATGACTCACGAGGTTGTTAGTTATGGTATAGCAATAAGGCATATGGTCGATGGATTTAGATTAAGGAGCGAAGTTTTGAACTTTTTTGTTGAGAAAAAACAACTTTACCCGTGCATAGTCAGCCAAGAGTGACCATATAGCACTCACCTAAAAAACTTATATTTTCAGTCATTTCGAGTTTTGCACTATTAAATCTAGCCTAATCATCACTTTACCCTCTAGCCACACTACATAAGCTCCAAAACCCAAACCTCTTCTTCGCTGATGTGTTCGTCTTCACCATGCGCTGCCACTCCCTGCCGCCCCGGCACCCACAAGGCCCGCCAATGATTTCCACCCTTGTCACTACCGCCTAGTCGATCGTCAAGGTTGCCAGCATCAAAGGCAGTACTAGTGCCGGGGCAGCCCACCCCTTCTTCCGCTTGCCTGCCACCTTCCTATCACAGCCTCCTCCCTTCCTCTAACCATATAAACTAGACTGATTTTCTCAAACAAGGTTTTTCGGTCCGATTTTCCTCATAAATAGGATCAATTAGTTTTTACTATATGAGTTGCAGGAACCCCTGACCATTAACGAGGTTCATCAAAAACAAACCAAAGCTCAGTGATGAATAGCAATCTCAAACAAACCAAAACTCAGTGATAAATAGTAGCGCCAAAACCCAGTGATGAATAGTAATCTCAAACAAACCAAAACTCAGTGATAAATAGTAATCTCAAACAAACCAAAACTTAGTGATGAATAGTAATTCTGTTATTTCTTTCCCTAATCTGGGATTAATTAGACACTTCTACATCGATGTGTGGTAAGTCCCCAGCAAATCGTAGTAGAGAAGCTCCAGACGGGTTGGAAGCTAGTGTAGGCAGGCACCACCGACGAAATTCAAGCTGCAAAATGGCTAACAAGAGCTGGAGATTGTTCCAAGCGTACGAACTGCAAAAGCTGTTCGACAAATGGTAGCTGCAGCGTCTGCAATGCGGCCAGAAAAGTAGGAGACGATCCAAGGAGAATAAAGGAAAACATGCATGCATGAGCATGGCATCCTCAATTGCTTTCGTTGCAAGGACTTGATCTCAACCTGATGCTGTCCTACGTACACTCATCGCTTGCTTTCCTGTCCGAGATATGGTTGGTTGCTGGGTATAATAGTAGCTTTGTTCTTTGCAAAATAGCACTAGACCTCCATTAACTCCACTGTTTCATGAAAACAGAGGCAGGCGCGTAGACGCTGAGGTTTCTCACCATGATCGAAGAAACCCTCATTACAAGAGAACGATAGAGCAAGCTAGAACCTCACTCCACACTTTCACTTTATCCTTTTCTTTTTGCAAAAGAAAAGGACTTATTCCATATATCTGTAAGGGCGCCATGGATCATTTGGCTCTGAGACGCACATATATATAGGACACCATGCATGCATGCATGTTACGACAGATTATCTCTACCAAGTCAAGTGTGAGCTACGCATGCATGCAGAAACGTACATATAGCTCACACGTATCTCAACTATTATGTTTACATGCTTATCTGCATGTAAGCCTTTAACTGACGTACATTCGATTTGTCTTGTCAACTTATTCAGGGTAGATCAGGAACAAGCTCGCAAGTGACAACTAAAAGCGGCCGCCATGGGAGGCTTCAATCCTCCGGTACCGCAGCAGGACAACAACTGGGAGATCAGGGTGGCTGTGCTGCTCAGCCTCTTCTTCCAGGT
Source organism: Stipa capillata (assembly GCA_019208055.1). Classification (NCBI taxonomy): domain Eukaryota; kingdom Viridiplantae; phylum Streptophyta; class Magnoliopsida; order Poales; family Poaceae; genus Stipa; species Stipa capillata. The sequence continues at coordinate 548,039 of JAGXJF010000360.1, forward strand.
CCTCATCCTCTTCACTGGCCCCATGCGCAAGCGATCCTCCAATCAGGTGGCCCGCTCCGCCATCTGGTCCTGCTACCTCCTCGCCGACTGGGTCGCCGACCTCGCCCTTGGCCTCATCCTCAACAGCATGGGCAACATCGGAGGCAATGGAGGCTCATCCTCGTTTAGCATTGGCCTAACGCAAGTAACTGGCGGCGGCGGGTGTGCCACCAACACCGGCACCCCCATCATCTTCGCCTTCTGGACGCCATTCCTGCTTCTGCACCTTGGCGGGCAAGACACCATGACTGCATACTCCATCCAGGACAACGATCTCTGGCTACGCCATCTCATCGGCCTCCTCTTTGAGCTCTTCTCTGCATGTGTCATCTTCTTCTGCTCCCTGCAGGGAAACCCCATGATCCCTGCCACCGTCCTCATGTTCGTTGTCGGTGTCATAAAGTACGGCGAGCGCACCTGCTCGCTCTACTCCGGCAGTGTCGACGGTGTCGTCGCTGTCATAATCGGGGATCCCGATCCTGGCCCTAACTATGCCAAGCTCATGACTGAGTTCGATGCCAAGGAGAAGGCTGGCCTGGATGTCGAGATAGTCATCGCTGGAGGCGAACCCAGTAAAGTGCTAGAGGTACTGAAACAAGAAGAGTTCATCCGCTTGGTGGAGATGAGCAAGAGGAGCTTGGAAGCACAGGCGTACTACTTCTGCAACATCTACCGGAAGCTGTGCTTTGACGTCAAACTTAGCTACAAGGAGCGCGAGATAGGCCGGTCCTTCTTCCTCGAGCTCACCTACATGACTCCCAACATGGCGTTCCAATTTGTCGAGGTGGAGCTCAACTTCATCTACGACATGCTACACACCAAGGCGCCCGTCGCCCACAGCAAGACCGGCTTCTTCGGCTACATCCTCCGCTTCGGCTACATCCTCCGCTTCGTCGGCTCCGCCTGCATCGTCTCCTCCCTCCTCCTCTTCTTCTTCCACCACAAGGGAGGGTTCACGCACGTCGACGTCGCCATCACCTACGCACTACTCCTCGGTGGCCTGGCACTCGACGTGGCCACGCTCGTCATGCTGTTAATCTCCAACTGGACGCTGGTCTACCTCGAGAAGAAACCGCAGCTTGCACGGCTCGTGCGGGCTGTCAAGTACCTGCGGCCACGGTGCAAGCGATGGTCGGAGAGGACACCGCAGATGAACCTCATCAGCTACTGCCTGCGCAAGCCAGACCAGTACAAAGGTGGCCGCCGCCGTCGCTGCGGCTGCCCATGCATGGTCTGGGCGCTCGACAAGGTCACCGAGAAGCTTTGCTTTAGGGATATCTTCGACGAACTCTTCATCCGTCGTGAGCCCCTATCCTATCGGCAAGGGGAGGAGCTCCACCTCCTCAAGTTTGTGTTTGATGGGCTCAAGGACAAGGCCAATAAAGCCACGTGCGTGACGGACGAACAAACGACCAAGATGTGCAACTACCGCGGCGACGGAGTCTTGATCCACGACAAGGATTTCCGTATGGCTATCATCAATAGGCTAACGGAAGAAACAAGATTAGACGGCGGGCAACAGGTCATCAGGCCTGTCGTGGAAGAAAAAATCGCCATCCTCGTGAGCGCCGTCCTCGTGGGCGGCGTCCAGAGGGAGTTCGACGAGTCCCTGTTGCTATGGCACATCGCGACGGACCTGTGCTTTCATCCCTTCCCACCGGACACGGTGGAGAGCGTGCAAGAGAGTGAGAAGAAGTCAACCAGCAAGACCTTGTCGGAGTACATGTTGTACCTGCTTATCAAGCAGCCAAAGATACTCTTGGCGTCGGCGGGCATTGGTCTTAGTCTTCAGCGGTACCGAGACACCTGCGCGGAGGCGGAGCGGTTCTTCAAGTCGGCGGCCGCGTGGGACCCCAACCACGACGACGTCCGGAAGATGCTGCTGAGTGTGAACACCACTAAGAAACCGTCGACGGTGAAGGGGGGCCGAAGCAAGTCGGTGCTGTTCGATGCCGTCATCCTGGCCAAGGCACTAAGGACGCTGGGTGGGGACCTAATGTGGGAGGTGGTGGTGCGGGTGTGGACGGAGATGCTCACGTATGCAGCGGGCAAATGCAAAGGGAGCACGCACGTGCAGCAGCTCAGCCGCGGCGGCGAGTTCATCACCATTGTCTGGTTACTCATGGCACACATGGGGCTCACCATCGATGACGTGGATAAGACCGAGCCGGAGATAGAACTCATCCCCAAGCTCATCGTTCATGACCAGTAAGGTAGCTTAGGCATAGCTTCTATATCTATACGGGAGTGCAGTTTTTCCACTTATAGTTTGGTGCCCACGTACTATCTATGTCGTCCAAAATGTTCCAAGATTCATACAGGACACTATAATGGTCATTTTGCGTTACACCTTTTATTTTTATGATTTTAATGGTCTATTATTCATTATTTTAGAGAGAGAGAGAGGAGAGAGTATACTTTTGTGCATCATTTATTCATGATTTTTGTGCATGAATAAAAGAAATCATGAATATAATATTTTATTCATGAATGTGGAAAAAATATTTTGTTCTTGATTATTTCGTACATGAATGTGGAAAAAAATCATTAATGCAATATGCTTTGTTTGAACATGAACACTACCAGAGGAACTAAATTCCCACATAATATTACTAATATTACAATAATTTTATTGTTATGAATTAGTTGGGTGCTTTCATGTTCAAGAGAGAGGAAATGGTATAGGACTTGAGAATGAGAAGGGATAGATTGGTAGGTCTTTTACAAAATGAAAGGGGCTGCATAATAAAGAACGGATAAAGTTGGATGAACTTTATGAAAACTTAACACGAATCTCAAAGCAAGTTGTATGGTACAAATAATACGTGGATATCCAACTATGAGTGAAATTATGTTCATCATCTATGTAGTCTACATTCCAATTGCTATGCACGTGTATAGCCTCAGATTTAGATTTTATGCATTGGGTGTGTTTGTATCCTATATTGACTTGAGCACCCTAAAGTTTTCAAAAAAGTTGAACTATTAACGTGTATCTCAAAGCACATGGACTCAAATTTTACTTAAAACTTATTATGATTCAGGCGACTATGCACTGATGAAACTAAAATCTTAAAGCTCTGCGTAAATGGTGGAGTTGTTTGATGTTAATCGGCCGGTGGCCTAAAAGATACCGCAAGATATATTTTATGGACTTGGGCATACCACGCATTGTATAGATTATGCCACATCACGTCCTACGTGGCGAGTGGATCTGAGGTGTTAGGTCGTGGATCCGGTCGGGTCAAAATAAGGGTGACAATGAACAGAATAAAATTTGTAAACCCCGGTAAATTGTGCTGCTTATAAAAAGCGCAATTTGTTAAAAAATTAATAAATTAATTTTAAAACTGTGGTTTTGTGTAACTATGCTCAAAAGTTATGGTTACGTGAATTTTACTCCCAAAAACAATTTATCTATGTAGTTCCTTGAATGTTCCCTTAAGCCACATTTGTAACAAAGAAAAAGTGAAGGAATTTTGTATGTCGTTCCAAATCATATGGAAAAAATTTATACATGCCTTTTTTGAACAAAGAATAGTTATTAAAATTCAAGAGTCTCTCCTCCTTCCTACACATTTTAGAGGAATCAAACATTTTCGCTCAAACCATATGAAAATTTTCCTTTGAAAAGTTCAAAACAATCTCTTTTTCTCTCTCGTTAGAGTAATGTTTCCCTCCAAAAATCATCGTGTTTTTTCAATCCAGTGTTCCAAATGGCTTCTATATGTTTTATTCCAATGTTTTGAATCTCTATAGGATTTGTGAGGCATTCTAGTTCCTCTTTTTTTTTCTTACACTAGTCGCTAACTTGTGCGTTCGCACGGGCTAGTGTTTATGTTCTGTGGTTTTATTAGTTATTAAACATTCCTATTGTCTTCTTTGAGCTTGGTTGGAATATAGAAATTGAAAATATAAAAATGTAGAAACCCAACTACAAAGATATATTGGATGTAAAACATGACGAATATAGTAAACATGTCTACATATGTAATTGGAAAATTGCATGAATTCCTAATAAGTATCTTTGGTTCTACGTGCGTTGCTTCGTCAAATTATGCTGATTTAACAAACCGTAAGACATGAGGACACCTCTAGATGAAGAAACAAGAGGCGTGCATGCCAATATATTATTTGGATTTTTCTTGCAAGGAATATTATTTGGACTTTGCATGCATGTCAATCTAATTGGTTACTTTTGGTGTAATAATCATAGTATCTAAGCAGCACATAATACGTGGATGGCTGAGATTCACAGTCTTGCAGGGCTTGAGCACGTATTACACACTGAGATAGAATTAAGCACATCTTGCATGTATGGATTGGCAGCAAACTCGTACATAATTAAAACTGCACTCTAGACATTCACAACAGAGGATATGGATCTGACATACGGTAGTAAACATAGACAAATACACGTGCGTTGCTACATATAAACAAATTAGATTACTGAGTGTCGTAGCTACGGGACTAGGCAGTACACTTTAGGCACCCCTACCAGTGGAATACGAGCAAGTATGGTGTCCGTCGAGGTGAGGCGCGCGGGATGCACGACTGGCGAGACGGAATGTAAAACACTCGTGTCGAGGATAAATGAAAACTCTCGTGTTGGGCGAAGCGAAAATTCTCATATTGATTTCAGGAATTACGATTTATGCGAGGAGAAAATGGCCCTCTCCCCTCTCTACCCCTATGGGGGTTATTTATAGAGTTCAGGAGTAGAAATGGTGAGATTACAATTATGCCCTTCGGACGACTACATACCCTCAAGGGCATTCTGGTCTTTTTACAAGAATCTTTATGTAATATTCAAATACTCTAATATCCTAATACTCGCTACCATGACGACGTGTTGTTCTCGGCACCGGGACGAAACGCAGCCCTGATGTCTGCCGGGATGGAACGCAGCCCCGACGTCCGCCGGGACGGAGCGCGGCCTCGACATTGCCGGCAATGCCAGAGGAACACGATAACGTTAGGCACAACGTGTCGACACGACGAGAGGGACCTCGACGTTGTCAAGGAGAAGCCCGTCAGTTCTGGGTAGCACGGGGATCCTTCCCCCAACAGTAGCCCCTTGTCGATTTGGGCGATCGAGTGACGCTCGTCTGAGCCGGCGCACCAATTCCGAGGGGTTGGCGCGCAGGCCGGGCTGACAACTTCTCCCTCCCTTCTTTTTTTATTTTCTCTTCTTTCTTTTTCCCTCTTTTCTTTTTTCTTCTTTTCTTTCTTTCTTCTTTCTTTTCTTTTTCTTCTTTCCTTCTCTTTCTTCTCCCTTTTCTTCCTTTTTCTTCTTTTTCTCCTCCCTTTTCTTCCTTTTCTTCTCCCTTTTCCTTTTCCCTTTTCTTCCTTTTATTTTTCCCTTTTCTTCCTTTTCTTCTTCCTTTTCTTTTTCCCTTTTCTTCCTTTTATTCTCTCTTTTTCTTTTCCCTTTTCTTCCTTCACCCGACCGGCTCCTCAACCCTAACGGGCTGGCTCATTTGCGCTCGGGTCGGTTGGAGGTGGGGGGAGCGGGCTCCCCCGCGCCAGCCGCTCCGGCCCGTGCCCACGGCCCCTGCCCGCGCCTGCTTCCTCCCACGCCCGCCGCCGGAGCCGGGCCTCCACGCCGGCGGCTGGAGCCGGGCCTCCACGCCGGCGGCTGGAGCCGGGCCTCCACGCCGGCGGCCGGAGCCGGGCCTCCTCGCCCGCGGCCGGAGCTGGAGCCACGCCTCCTCGCCCGCGGCCGAAGCCATGCTTCCTCGCCTCCGGACCTTCCCCACGCCGAGCCGCCTCCGGGCCGCTTCAAGCCACCGCCTGCGCTCCAGGCTTAGCCGGCGCCACTGTCGCCGGCGCTCCACGCTAAGCCAGCGCACCGTGCTGCCACCGCTGCCTTCCCCCACACACCTGCCGCGCCCGCTCCGATCGCTCTCCCCTGCTTGCGCCACACCACTGCCGGGCACTCCCCCGCCACCAGCGACGACGGTCGCCTCCTCCAAGCACTACCTCTGCCGGCCACTGCCTTACCAATAACGCAAGCAAGTGATACTTTTGTTTTCTGAAGCTAGCGCCGGTGTGACATATACGCCTTGCTTACACCTAATTGTGCCATTTTATGATGCAGAGAGTGCCTGACAAATTGGAGGCAACTAGAAAGACAACACTACGTGCACTGAGCTGTTTTGTGTTAGTCTTGTTCTCCAAGGTATTTGATGGCTATCAATTGTTCTTGAACTGAATGACCACAAACCTGATGCGACAAAATGTTTGATGTTTAATTTATCTTGCCGCTACATTAAACTGGTGGATTTTGTTCATGGTGTTCGTAGCTTAACCTTTGGGGTTGATATTACACAAAGACGGGTGATGGGTATTGTCGTGCGCCTGTTAAGTGCACTTGTAGCACTTCTGAGCAAATGCTGAATTAACACTTACGTACAAGAGTCTGAATACATGCATAAAATACATACGCCATCGCAGATTAAGGCATTTTAACCTGCTACACAGATGCCACTCCTTTTAAGATGGCAGCGTGCATATCTTTGCTAAATCAAGTGGTCCATGTTGTGTGCTTTGTGTTAAATATCTATGCATATGCTGAATTTTTGGGTAGCGACATCCGTGAGGTCCTTATGAACATGTTACTCGTTTATTTGTGACTATGTATATACCGAAGTTCTTGGTGTTTCAATTGATAGCGTGGTATGTTACTTTTCATTTGCATGATTTTCCATGTAGTTACTTTTTTTAATTGCGTAAGTGAGTTTCTCCAAAGTAGCGATATCTCATTACTTCATCTGTTATTCTGTTGTATTCAGAGCGCCGTTGGCCCAAGCGTCGAGCCAACATCGTTGACGTCCCCCCTGCCGCCGGTCCTAGCACCGGCCACCCGTTTGCTGTCGCTGTTGATCTGTCGATGGCTTCCGCCGGGTTGCACGTCCCTCGCGCGGTCCCTGCTGAGCACCGCACTCCAAGGGTAACGCTTCGGCTTGTTGCCACATCCCCCCGAGCCGCACTTTGAGATATGTGGCGTGTGTGATGTGTGGGATGTATGTGGGTGCCCAACGCGGATTGTATCGCAAACTGTTATTTTTGTTATGTAAAACTGCTACACGCGTGAACGAGGTATAGGTACGCCGGTCGTAGGTTCCGCATATGAGCACCGTTTGTGTAGTGGCGGCGAACGAGTAGAGAGAATAGCCACCGCAATTTTAAACGTTGATCGCCACGTGATTAGGTCATATAGACCAACGCCATATATCCTTCGCACGAAAAAATGGCGTTGCTATTCTTTCTCGTTATGTCGTGATGCATGTAGGCGTGTAGAGGTATGGTTCTTTAGGTGGTTGTGGGCATGTCCGCAGAGCCTCGCCGGACGTGTTGTTTCCTCCGGCTCCCCCGAACACCCCCGAACTCAGGGCGGGCGGGTCCTTGGAGCCGCGTCGAGCGCACTGCCGTGGCACCGCGACTGCTTCGTCGAGGTCCGCGGTCTTGGTAGGCTAGAGGCGTCGCGCCGGGCGCGTCGTCTCCACTAGCTCCCCTGAACACCCCCAAACTCGGGGCGGGCGGACTCTTGGAGCCGCGTTGGGCGTGCTGCCGCAACGCTGTGACCGCTTCAACGAGGTCCGCAGACTTAGTAGGTTCGAGGCATCACACCAGGTGCGTTGTCTCCACTAGCTCCCTCGAACACCTCCGAACTCGGGGCGAGCGGGCTCTTGGAGCCACGTCGGGCGTGCCGCCGTGACGCCGCGACCGTTTCGACGAGGTCCGCCGATTTGGTAGGTTCGAGACGCCACGCCGGGCACGTCGTCTCCATTAGCTCTCCCGAACAACCCCGAACTCAGGGTGGGCGGGCTCTTGGAGCCACGTCGGGCGTGCCGCCGCGACGCCGCGACCGCTTCGACGAGGTCTGCCGAGTTGGTAGGTTCGAGGCACCTATCTTCTTACACCTTTTCGTGCTGTACTTCCCCTGTCTTTTGTTTTGCCGTCGTTATTTGACAAACTGTTAACCACTTGCTTGTGCTGATTGTCAGGATCGATGTCGTCGAGGAAGGGGCCGTCTTCCCACCGTGCTGGGCTGAAGCACGGAATGCCGGGCGCAGGGGCGGAGAAGAACGTGATCGGGGAGAAGGGCAAGACGACGGCCCTGGTGACGCACACCGGCTACCTCGGCCGCTCTTCTACGGATGCGAGGCTCTTTCGACGGCTTGCCGAGGCGAGCAAGATTCCCGACCCTGGCCACGTTACCGGCCCGGAGTCCCCCGGTCGTTCTGACGTGAGGGGCTCGCCTAGCTAGGGGCGGATCGTCATCTTCGCCGCCCAGTTTGACGCCGGGTTGTGCCTCCCGCTGTCCGACGTCTTGCGGGGGGTATTGCAGTTTTTTTGACTGACGCTGTCAGACCTCCACCCTTTAGCTTTTGTCCTGATTGCTGCTTTCGAGTGGGCGGTCTGAAGCATGGGGATGGTGAGCTCACCCGCGCTCTTTGCTTGGATGTACGTGCCAACAGAGGTGACGCTGCGGGTTTGGGAGCACCGGGGTCTTCTTTCGGTCTACGGGACGGTCAGCTTCGGCTGGCGCTACGGGCGTAGCGTTGGGGACTACCCTGCATTCCCTCTGAAGAAGGTTTGGAGGAACTGGCAGAGGGCGTGGTTTTACTACCGTGATCCCTCCTTGCAGCAACTGAGAGGGGTGGCTGCACCGTTCTTCGGGCAAGCTCGCCTCGACTGGCAAGACGACGAGGGCGTGACCATGTTTCGACGCATGGCTCACGAGCTGAGCGTGCGCGACTTGGTGGAGGAGTACTGTTTGCTGGGCATTGCTCCGCTCACTCAGGGCTGGACTCTGTCTCTTGCCCCGCCGAGCTCGTCGCACTCCCTGCGTGTCCCGCGAGGGTACACGCCCACGACGTGTGAGTGCCTCTTGCTTTTACCTGCAGTTCATTTGTGTTGACCTTAGCTCTTACTGAACCTCGTATGCTCTCATGTTGCAGGCTCCACACTAGAGGATGGAGAGCTTTGTGCTCACGAAGTGTTGGGCCGCTTCACCCTTGTGGAGGCTAAGAAAGCGAGTCGACTGATAAAGGGGGCCCGGCGCAATCGGGTTTGCGAGGACTTCGGGTGGCGGGTGCCTGTCCGGCCATTCCTTGTGGTTGCTAAGGCCCTTACCGTGAGCAAGCGGAGCCGGTCACCTTCTCCGTCCTCGCCAGAGCGGACGATTCGAGCGCGTGGAGCGTCTGGGGATGTTTCTTCTAGCCCTACCCCGGAGGTGCCGCGGCGTCACCCTGGGGCTGGGAAGGGCCCGATGACGGCGTCGTTCGTACGGGATGTCAAGTCCCGCTCACGGGACTACAAGGACGACATCGAGGTGTCCGCTGAGACAGACCTGCCAGCGCAGTGCGACCTTGAGCTGATAGAGTCGCGTGACTTGTCATCGACTTCGAGTGAGTTTGACCTACGGGTCATTGGCCGTGACGAGGCCGCTTCCTGCTCTCCTGCGATGGCTCACGCGCCGAGCCCTGAGGTAGTGGCCCCATTGTCTCCTGGGGGCCACCCTGAGGCGCGTGGTGCGAGGTGGGAGCCGCACAACCCCTGGTGGATTTCTCGCACGAGATCGGCTCCTTCTTCTTTGAAGACGCACCGAAGGTACGGCGCGCACACCCCACGCTTATAAAGGGCTTGGTGAATAATGAAGCCCCTGGCCCGGCTTTTCAGTCTTCATGCCTCAACAGGGTCGTTGGGCTCTGTTTCATCTGTGAGGTAACGGAGGATTAACGTCCTCCATTCTTGCTCTTCAATATGGTGCACCTCCGGGAGGTCCTTTATTGCTGGCGTCGTAATGACCTTGTAAAAGACACCCGGCGGGACCTCAGCCCGTGTGCTCGCAGCGTGTGCTAGACCGTCGGCGTCGGCATTCTCCGAGCGCGGGATGCTGCGCACGGTGATGTCGACAAAGTGCTTCTCGGTGGCCCGTGCAAGAGTGAGGTACTTGATCATCTCGGGGTCCTTGGCCTAATAACTTTTGTCCACATGCCCTGTTATAAGCTGGGAGTCGCTCTTGACCATCACCCTCCGCGCTCCCGAGGCCCGCGCTTTGCGCAAGCCGAGTAACAATGCTTCGTACTCGGTGATGTTGTTGGTGGCCTTGAACTCAAGACGCGCAGAGTACAAGGTGCGCGACCCCTCGGGCGATTCTAGGACAGCCCCTGCGCTGGTACCGTCGGAGCACCAAGAGCCATCCACGTACACCATCCACAACAAGTCAGCATGGTCTTAGGTGACGGGATATTCTGATGGGACCCATTCCGCCACAAAGTCTGCCAGCACCTGCGACTTAATCGCCGTCCAGGGGAGGAAGTCGATGACGAATGACGAGCTCGGCCGCCCACTTCCCGATGCATCTGGAGGCCTCTTTGTTGCGGAGCATCTCTCCGAGGGGGAAGAAGAATAGGGCGATGCCAGAGTAACACGATAACGTTAGGCATAACGTGTCGACACGACGAGGGGGACCTCGACGTTGTCAAGGAGAAGCCCGTCAGTTCGGGATAGCGCGGGGACCCTTCCCCCAACACTAAGCATGTTAAATTATTGTTAAGCAACAAATTGATTGATCCATTCAAAACAAAGATACATCGGTAGATATGAATTATAGCTTGCAGGTTCTAGACATATACATGCTTTTCCTTTTAGACTAATGATTTATTATTTGCAAAACAAATACCAAGTATAACGATGGATGTTCTACAAGCTGAAACAAATATCACCTCAATGAACAAAAATAATTAGATGGAAAGAAGAATAGGTCAGAACCCACCTTCAACTTTTGGTTAGCCGATGCAAGCTGAACCTCGAGTGTTTTTATCCTCTCAGTTTGGGATGAACAAGTTTCCTATATCGTTGAAAACAAATTAATCAACTTCATTCAAATAGCTAGACATTCAATCATTTAGAGCACATAATCATACCTCGAGGGCAGCACATCTTATCATGACATTATCTAACTCCGTCGAAGACTTCCCTGTCAATTCCTTGTACGCACCCAACTCACTCAACAAAGAATGTATTTCAGCTGATTATGATCACGGTCCTCCCTTACTTGCTGAAGTTCACCTCTAAGAGTATCAACCTCCTTTAATAGGTCATTCTTTTGCTTCAAAGCATCATTCTGTGAAGACTGCATTGAGTAAAAGCATTAATTAACACCATGTAATCTATGCATGCAACAAGGAATATTAACATGAGAAGTAAGGGATGAAACTAACATCATACCTTTGCCAAATCTAGCTGCAGTTTCACTGAGTTAGCATGATCCTTCAAACCATCCATTGTTTCAACCATAGTATTCTTCTCCTTTTGCAGCTTTGCTATTGTTTCAGCGTTCTTTGTTGTGTCTGCTTGGAGGTTGCTATTATACTGTTGCAAGCTTGTGTTGTATTCTTGAAGCCTCTTATTTGTGTCTTGAAGCATTTTGATCTAAATCAAAGTTTTTGAAACACAAGTAAAACATGAGCAATGATAATACAACCTTATTTATTATTTATAGAAGATTAGAAACAACTGTAATACCTGATCATTAAGGTGTTTTTGTTCCAGTTTAACTCTGTTGAGTTCTTCCAAAAGCTCATTTCTTGAAGATTCTACAGCAATCCTAGCCTCCTTTTCATCTCCATTAGACCGATGGGTGTCCTGCACTTTACAAATTTGTGATTATAGAATGAATGCTCCTTCATCAATAGGAGAGAAGTTAGCCGAATGCACAAGTGACCCACCATTTTCTCAGCTTCCACCCTCTTCAAGTTCTCCTCTAGAGAAGCATATTGTTTCTGAAGCTCCTCTTTTATTGCCTTCGATTCTTCTATTTTACTTTCCAACTGAGCAACTAGACGACACAACAACAATTCAGTTAGTAAAATAAAAACTGCACAAGTTTGCATGATGTGAGATGAAAAAAAGTGTTACCAATTTCAGCATGATGCTTCTCAGCAGCCTCGAGTAGACCGTTGAGCTTCCCGAATTCAGCTAGGTTTGCGTCTTCCCTCTCGAGTAGCCATTTGATACAAGCGCGCAGCTTCTTGATGTACTCTATCATCTGCTCGCTTTTTCCCTTTGGAAGCAATCACAAAATTTCTGCTGTTTGGAACATTGTCGAAGACCTTATAATCAGTCAAGGAAAACGACAGAACAGCGGACAATAACAATTCGTTAGCTATACAAAGGGGATCAGATACACAGATAGTTAACCAAAGTTTGCAAGTTTATATATGCATCACCTTTCACGACAGATTGAGCATGAAACTAACTACATCAGAGCCACGCAGACTAGAGTACAACAAGAGCTAAATTCTTCGCGAGATAAAATTCGGAATTTTATGGTCGAACCTACGGAGTTGGCAAGATCGAGACGGAATAGCTGGGGAGAAAATAATAATTAGGACACAAGGTAATTCTTCGGACCAAAGTCTATTAGCATTCCCCTTGCAGGTGAGGAGGAGGAGGAGGAGGAGGAGGTTATTGACCTTGTAGTCCATCTTGTTCTTGCCCTTCATCTTCTCGTTGAGCAGGGCGTCGACGTCGCCCCTCCCGGCGAACTCGATGGGAGGCCCCTCCCGGCGAACTCGATGGGACTGGGCGTCGTTCTCCTTGAGGCGGGCCGGCGTCCCCGAGCGGGGGGCGCGGTCGCGCGTGGCCATGGTGGCGGATCTAGGGTTGGTCGGCGAGCGTGGGAAGTTTGAAGCGAGAGGGAGATTTGAAATTTGGGGTGAGCAGCTGGGCCGTCTTGTGTTGGACCTACACAAGCCTGAATGCTACTGGGCCGTCTTTTTTGCAAGTATTGGCTTATAACAAACAAGAATCTCAAACCAACCAAAACTCAGTGATGAATAGTAATCTCAAACAAACCAAAACTTATTGATGAACAGTAATTCTGTTATTTCTTTCCCTAATCTGGGATTAGTTAGACACTTGTACATCGATGTGTGGTAAGTCCCCATCAAATTGTAGTAGAGAAGCTCCACCGACGAAATTCAAGCTGCAAAATGGCTAACAAGAGCTGGAGATTGTTCCAAGCGTACGAACTGCAAAAGCTGTTCGGCAAATGGTAGCTGCAGCGTCTGCAATGCGGCCAGAAAAGGTAGGAGACGATCCAAGAAGAATAAGGAAAACATGCATGCATGAGCATGGCATCCTCAATTGCTTTCGTTGCAAGGACTTGATCTCAACCTGATGCTGTCCTACGTACACTCATCGCTTGCTTTCCTGTCCGAGATATGGTTGGTTGCTGGGTATAATAGTAGCTTTGTTCTTTGCAAAATAGCACTAGACCTCCATTAACTCCACTGTTTCATGAAAACAGAGGCAGGCGCGTAGACGCTGTGGTTTCTCACCATGATCGAAGAAACCCTCATTACAAGAGAACGATAGAGCAAGCTAGAACCTCACTCCACACTTTCACTTTATCCTTTTCTTTTTGCAAAAGAAAAGGACTTATTCCATATATCTGTAAGGGCGCCATGGATCATTTGGCTCTGAGACGCACATATATATAGGACACCATGCATGCATGTTACCACAGATTATCTCTATCAAGTCCAGTGTGAGCTACGCATGCATGCAGAAACGTACATATAGCTCACACGTATCTCAACTATTATGTTTACATGCTTATCTGCATGCAAGCCTTTAACTGACGTACATTCGATTTGTCTTGTCAACTTATGCAGGGTAGATCAGGAACAAGCTCGCAAGTGACAACTAAAAGCGGCCGCCATGGGAGGCTTCAATCCTCCGGTGCCACAGCAGGACAGCAACTGGGAGATCAGAGTGGCTGTGCTGCTCAGCCTCTTCTTCCAGGTCCTCATCCTCTTCAACGGCCCCATGCGCAAGCGATCCTCCTCTCAGGTGGCCCGCTCCGCCATCTGGTCCTGCTACCTCCTCGCCGACTGGGTCGCCGACCTCGCCCTCGGCCTCATCCTCAACAGCATGGGCAACATCAGAGGCAATGGAGGCTCATCCTCGTTTAGCATTGGCCTAACGCAAGTAACTGGCGGCGGGGGGTATGCCACCAACACCGGCACCCCCATCATCTTCGCCTTTTGGACGCCGTTCCTACTTCTGCACCTTGGCGGGCAGGACACCATGACTGCATACTCCATCCAGGACAATGACCTCTGGCTACGCCACCTCATCGGCCTCCTCTTTGAGCTCTTCTCTGCATGTGTCATCTTCTTCTGCTCCCTGCAGGGAAACCCCATGATCCCTGCCACCGTCCTCATGTTCGTTGTCGGTGTCATAAAGTACGGCAAGCGCACCTACTCGCTCTACTCCGGCAGTGTCGACGGTGTCCTCGCTGTCATAATCGGGGATCCTGATCCTGGCCCTAACTATGCCAAGCTCATGGGTGTGTTCGGCGGCAAGGAGAAGGCTGGCCTGACCGTCGAGATAGTCGTCGCGGACGGCAAAGCCAGTAAAGCGCTAGAGAAAGTGGAACAAGCGGAGAACACCCGCTTGGAGATGATGAGCAAGAAGAGCTTGGAAGCACAGGCGTACTACTTCTTCAACATCTACCGGAAGCTGTGCTTTGACGTCAAACTTAGCTACAGGGAGCGCAAGATAGGCCGGACCTTCTTCGTCAACCGCATGACACCCACCAAGGCGTTCCAGTTCATCGAGGTGGAGCTCAACTTCATCTACGACATGGTACACACCAAGGCTCCCGTTGCCCATACCAAGGCTGGCTGCGTCCTTCGCTTCGTAGGCTCCACCTGCATCGTCTGTGCATTCCTCATCTTCTTGTTCCATCACAAGGGCGGCTTAACGCGTGTCGACGTTGCCATCACCTACGCCCTGCTCCTCGGCGGGATGGCGCTCGACGTGGCCACGCTCGCCATGCTGCGCCTGCTAGTCTCCAACTGGACGCTGGCCTTCCTCGAGGAGACCCCTCGGCTGTCGTGGCTCGCGCGGGCCGTCAAGTCCCTGCGGCCACGGCAATGGCAATATTGGAGGGAGGACACCTCACAGCTGAACTTCATCAGCTACTGCCTGCGCAAGCCAGACCCGTACGCAGGTGGCCGTCTCCGTCGCCGCTTCAGCAGCCCGCAGATGGTCCGGGCGTTCTCCAAGGTCGCCGAGAAGCTGCACATTAGGGAGGTCTTTGACGACTTCTTCTTCATCCAGCATGAGCCCCTATGCTTCCGGCAGGGGGAGGAGAAGGAGCTCCTCCTCCTCCAGTTTGTGTTTGATGGGCTCAAGAAGAAGGCCGAGAAAGCCAAGAGCATGAAGTATGAAGAGATGATCCAGGTGTGCAGCTACCGTGGCGACGGAGTCCTCATCCACGACAAGGACTTCCATGAGAAGCTCGACAATAGGCTGATGCAAGTAACGCGACACGGTGGCTGGCAACTAGCTGCGGTTGCTGCAGATCATGAAGGGGAGAAGGAGGAGGAGGAGGTCATCAAGAAGCTGGTGAAAGAAAAGCTCAACGTCCTCATGGATAGCGTGCAGAGGGAGTTCGACGAGTCCCTGTTGATATGGCACATCGCGACGGACCTGTGCTTTCACCCCCTCCCGGAGTTCGGGCCGGAGAGCGCGCAAGAGGGAGAGAAGAAGTCGATCGGCAAGACCTTGTCGGAGTACATGTTGTACCTGATGATCAAGCAGCCAAAGTTACTCTTGGCGACGGCGGGCATCGGGCTGCTGCAGTACCGGGACACTCGCGCAGAGGCCGAGCGGTTCTTCAAGTCGGCGGCCGTGTGGGACCCCGACCACAGCGACGCCCAGAAAATGCTGCTGAACGTGAATACCTCGAAGAAGCCGTCGGAGTTGAAGGGGGACCAGAGCAAGTCGGTGCTATTCGACGCTGTTATCCTGGGCAAGGCACTAAGGGAGCTAGGCGGGGACCTGATGTGGGAGGTAGTGGCGCGGGTGTGGGCGGAGATGCTCACGTATGCGGCTGGCAAGTGCAAAGGGAGCACGCACGTGCAGCAACTCAACCGCGGCGGCGAGCTCATCACCATGGTCTGGTTCCTCATGGCACACATGGGGCTCAGTGTTGGTGAGCTGGAGATAGAATTCATCCCCAAGATCATTGTTCATGACCAGTAAGGTAGCTTAGGCATACCTTCTCTATCTACGTAGGAGTGCAGTTTTTTCGCTCATAATAGAGTGTCCATATACTATTTATGTCATTAGAAGTGCTTTGAGAATCATATGATACTTTAATAATTATTTTGCATTTATGCTTTTTCATTTTCATAATTTTAATGATATATTATTATTTTAGAAAGAGAGAGGAGAATGTATACTTTCGTACATAATTTGTTCATCAGTTTTGTGCATGAATAAAAGAAATCATAAACATATTTTTTTTCATGAATGTGAAACTTTTTTCATGAACGTGAAAAAAACATTTTTCTTGATTATTTTAGTCATGAACATGGAAAAAAATCATTACTACAATATTTTTTGTTTGAACATGAACGCTATCAGATGAACTAAATCTCCACCGTACATTAATAAGTATCACAATAATTTTATTGTTTATGAATTAGTTGTGTGCTCTCATGCTCAGGAGAGAGGAGATGGCAGATGAATAGATGGAGAGAGTAGATGTCTTAAGAATGAGAAATGATTAATTCATTTAATGGTTTGTGACGAGATAATTATGCTTGGTTGCATGATTTTGATTACCGTTTATTCTAATGGATGAAATCACTAGCATGATAGGATTGACTGTGGGTCATGACAGGTGGGTTATGATATTAACTTAGACTAATGAAATATGAAACCTAATAAGTGAGCTATGAGAGTCAGGTTTTGTTTCAACAGGTGGATTACCTCGGCGTCCACAAGGCCCACCAGTGACCTCCACCCTTGTCGCTAGCACATAGTTGATTATCGCGGTTGCCAGCACCAAAGGCAGCACTGGTGCTGCCCACCCCCTCTTCCACCTCTTTGCCACCTTCATATCACAGCCTCCTCTCTTCCTCTAAACTTGGCACACCGGACGTGGCTTGCCTCCGCCTCCTTGGTTACCTTGATTGCTAACCTTGTTGTAGTTCTTCTTCCCTTTGTTCTTGTGCCCGCCCTGGTATGCGCCGCTAACTTGGCCTTGCTGTCGACCTGAGAAGTTAATCGACGACCCCAACTTGCCAGGTGCACCGGTGAGGTATTGAGCTCCAGGCGCTTCTCGAAGCTTAGCAGGTGAGAATAAATCTCATCCAGGGTCAGGAGATCCGGCCTGGTCGTGAGAGAAGTGACCAAGGGATCATACTCTGACCCGAGCCCAGCAAGTATGTACGAGATCACCTCAGCATCGCTCATGGGCATCCCAATCGTGGCCAAGGTGTCTGCCAATGACTTCATCTGATGGAAGTAGTCAGCCGCCGTGAGTCCTTGCTTCTTGAGGTTGGCGAGCTGCATGCAGATCTGGACCACCCGCGCCCTAGACTGAGACATGAAGATGCGATCCAGCATTACCCAGGCTTCGCGTGCTGTCGTCGCGAACATGACGTGTCGAAGGATGTCCTCGGTGAGAGAGAGGAGAGAATCCCGCTCAGCACCATCTGGTCTTTGCGAAACAGGTCGAGTACTCAGGTTTTGAGACCTCGGTGGCAGCAGCACCCGTGCCTTGGATGGTCTGTGATGGGCGCTCGGTGGTGCCGTCCACGTACCCGAACAAATCGTTGCTGTGTAGGTACGGCAAGAATTGTGCTTTCCAGAGCATGTAGTTATCATGGCCAAGTTTGATGGTGACTACATGGCTCATGGATGAGTTGATGGAGGAGGAAAATGAGCTCATGGTGGCTGAGATTGCGGAAGAGAAAGACGAGCTAGATGACGTGTGTCAATGGCTCTAATACCATGAAGAAAGTTTTGGCCGTAACATGCCCAGCCAGCTCATCTCTATTTATACACATGTATATACATGTTAAGATTACACGGTTAGGGCCATAATAACTTAACAATATAATCTAGAGTTTGTTAGGCTTTGTTACACGAGAGAGATATATGCTATACACAGGCTATATTAGAACTAATCTTGTTAGTCTGTTTACACCGGACCCATACCCAGATCGCCGTCGTCGCCGCTTCTGCAGCCCTCAGGTGGTCCGCACGCTCGGTAAGGCCGCCAAGAAGCTGCGCGCTAGGGAGGTCTTTGATGACTTCTTCTTCATTCGGTGCGAGCACCTCTCCTTCTGGCAGGGGGAGGAGCTCCTCCTCCTCCGGTTTATGTTTAATTGGCTCAAGGAGAAGGCCGTTAAAGCCAAGATCACGAGGTACGAATAGATGACCGAGGTGTACAGATACCGCGGCGACGGAGTCCTCATCCACGACGAGGGTGTCCATAAGGAGCTTGTCGATAAGTTGACGACAGAAACACGACATGGCTGCGGGCAACCAGCTGCAGCTGCCGCAGATGAGGCGGAGGAGAAGGAGGAGGAGGAGGTCATCATGAAGCTAGTGAAAGAAAAGCTCGCCGTCCTCACGGGCAGCGTCTAGAGGGAGTTCGACGAGTCCTTGTTGCTACGGCACATCGCAACGGACCTGTGATTTCATCCCCTCCCGGAGTTCATGCCAGAGAACGAGTGCATCAAGAGTGAGAAGTGTATTGGTAAGACCTTGTCAGAGTACATGTTATACCTGCTGATCAAGCAGCCAAAGATACTCTTGGCGTCGGCGGGCATTGGTCTTAAGCGGTACCAAGACACCTGCATAGAGGCGCGCCGATTCTTCGAGTCGGCAGCCGCGTGGGACCCCGACCACGACGACACCCGGAAGATGCTGCTGAGCGTGAACACCTCCAAGAAGCCGGCAGAGGTGAAGGGGGACCAAAGCAAGTCGGTGTTGTTCGACGCCGTCATCCTAGCCAAGGTGCTGAGGGAGCTGGGCGGGGACCTAATGTGGGAGGTTTTGGCGCGGGTGTGGGCAGAGATGCTCACGTATGCGGCGGGGAAGTGCAAAGGGAGCACACACATGCAGCAGCTCAGCCGTGGCAGCGAGCTCATCAGCATGGTCTGGTTCCTCGTGGCACACATGGGGCTCAGCATCGATGACGTGGATACGAACAAGCTGGAGATAGAACTGATCCCCAAGCTCATCGTTCATGACCAGTAAGGTAGCTTAGGCATAGCTTCTATATCTATACAGGAGTGTAGTTTTCCCACTCATAGTATGGTGTTCATGTACTATCTATATCGTCTGAAGTGTTCCACGATTCGTGCAGGACACTTTAACGGTCATTTTGTGTTTACACCTTTTTATTTTCATGATTTTAATGATCTATTATTCATTATTTTAGAGAGAGAGAGGAGAGAGTATACTTTTGTGCATCATTTATTCATGATTTTTATGCATGAACAAAAGAAATCATGAACACAATATTTTATTCATGAACGCGGAAAAAATTGTTCTTGATTATTTCGTTTATGGACTTGGAAAAAAATAATTAACACAATATTCTTTGTTTGAATATTAACACTACTAGATGAACTAAATCCCCACCGAATATTACTAATATTACAATAATTTTGTTGTTTATGAATCAGTTGGGTACTCTCATACTCAGGAGAGAGGAGATGGTGGATGAATAGATGGAGAGAGTGGAGGACTTGAGAATGAGAATTGATTGATTGGTAGGTCTTTTACAAAACGGAAGGGGGCTGCATAATGAAGAATGGATAAAATTGGATGTACTTTATGAAAACTTATCACGAAACTTAAAGCAACTTGTATGGTACAGGTAGTACGTGGACATTCAATTATGAGTGAAATTATATTTATCATCTACATAGTCTACATTCCAATTGATATGCATGTGTATAGCCTCAAATTCGGATTTTATGCAATGGGTGTGTTTGTATCCTATATTGACTTGTGCGCTCTAAAGTTTTCAAAAAAGGTGAACTATCAACGTGTATCTTAAAGCACATGGACAAATTGACTTAAACTTATTATGATTTTAGGTGATTATGCACTGACAAAATTAAAATCTTAAAGCTCCACCTAAATGGCAGTTAGTTGTTTGATGTTAATCCGGTGGCTTAAAAGATACCGCAAGATATATTTTGTAGACTTGGGTATACCACGATGTTGCAGACTTGAGTATACCACGCATTGTATAGATGATGCCACATCACGTCCGACGTGGTGCCTACGAGTGGGTCTAAGGTGTTAGGTTGTGGACCAGGTCGGGTCAAAATAAGGGTGCCAGTGAATAGCATAACATTTGTAAACCGCCAACTTATAAAAAGTGCAATTTGTTAGAAAAAAAGAAATTACTTAATTTCAAAACTGTAGTTTTGTGTAACTACTATGCTTAAAAGTTGTTGTTATGTGAATTTTACTCCCAGAAGCAATTTATCTGTGTAGTTCTTTGAAATGTTCCCTTGAGCCACATCTGTAACAAAGGAAAAGTGACGGAATTTTGTATGTCGTTCCAAGTCATATGTAAAAAATAATTATATATGCCTTTTTTTTGCAACAAAGAATAGTTATTAAAAATCCTATAAAATCTCTCCTCTTTCCTACACATTTTAGAGGAAATCAAACATTTTCGCTCAAACCATATGGAAAATTTCCTTTGAAAAGTTCAAAACAATCTCTCTTTTTCTCTCTTGTTAGAGGAATGTTTCCCTCCAAAAATCAGAGTGTTTTTTCAATCCAGTGTTCCAAATGGCTTCTATATGTTTAATTCCAATGTTTCGAATCTCTATAGGATTTGTGAGGCATTGTAGTTCCTCCTTTTTTCTTTTCTTACATTGTCATGAACTTGCGGTTTTGCTCTGTTGTTTCACAATCCAATGTAGCTTATTCGGAAATTTATTGCTCTTATAGAGCACGTTACATGTAGTATGCTAGGGTAGCGTCCGCGTATTGCCGCCGGAAATGATTAGATGATGCTATCAATTTGTTGAAAAATTGCAATGAGGACATTATTTAATCATGTCTGTGTTGGTTACAGATCAGTAGTCAATTATATGGGGAATTGGGAGAAATAAAATATGGGATTTACTAATTCCCAGTCGATTGAGACTTTCTTGAACCTCAGTTGATCGAGTTTTGTAATGACCTGAGTTTGTAACCTTGTGTATTCGAAACCCTTGATGGTCATTACAAATAAAGTGCATTTTATTTCATCCCATTTCTACATTTAGAGTAATTAAACAACCCTGAATTAAAAAACTTGGAAATTTTAACCTAAAATCAACTCAATTAAAATCAGTGAAATAAATATCATCCAAGATTCACCATTACAAGTATATCTATTAGATCACTCACCTAAAATATTAATCTAGATCTTAAATAGTTAAGCGATACTTTATTACACACCTTTATTTGAGAGGATGGGTTATTTTTTAATTAAAAAAACCATGTGCATTGTTTCATGAAAAGAAATTGATATCTATATTACTTATAAAGTTACGAGTTAGGGGTTGACGCAAACCACCATAGCCATCCAATCCAATCTAACGGCTTAAGATTTAAGTTAAATCTAGAAAAACGTTATGTCTTAATTGCAAATTTAATTCCCTAGTGACACCAAACTAGCTACCATTTACAACCTTTCCTTTCAAATTCTATTTCTCTCTAGCTGCTCCCAGTCGCCCATGTAACCATTCGAAAGCTTCGCTTCACCTTGCTGTGTATAAAAAAGAAGCACTCGTCGGTTGGGACAGCCACTGGTTTCACTAGTACTTAAAGTAAGATGTTTATTGTCACATGCTTGTCAAGGCGTTGCCCGTGGGTGCAACCAGCCACTGCAGAAAAGCAAAGCTGCAAGAGCGACATGTTCCAAGCGTATAGACTGCAAATCTGGCTGATCAGCGATCGAGAAAATGCTACTTGCAGCGTCTGCAATACGGCGCCAACAAAAGCTATGAAACCAAAAAAGAAGACGACGACGATCCAAGAAGAAGAAAGGAAATTAAACATGCATGTATGCGTTGGCATCCTTAATTTCTTTCGTTCCAAGACCTCAACCTGATGCTGCATACTGTCTCAATTGCTCTAATTTGTCTGTAGAGATGGTTGCTTAGCGATCCCTAGCTTTGTTCTTTACAAATTAGTAGCACTAAACCTCCATAAACTCCATCGTTTCATGAAAACAGAGGCCATTAACGTTGAGGTTTGTCTCCATATACCACTAGCTAGCTAGATTACATATGAGAGAGAGAGAGAGAGAGAGAGAGAGAGAGAGAGAGAGAGAGAGAGAGAATCTGCTTTGATTATCTTGATATAGACACCACTGCATGCAGACATGGAGTGCGAATTTTCTTTTGAAGATTATACTTTCACTTTACCCGGCCTTTTCGTTCCAAACAAGGAAAGGATTTATTCTATTCTATCTGTAGGGCCAGCGATCACCCCTTTGCAATTTTGCGTGGCTATTTTAGGAGAAGTATGCATGGCAGTCTACTTGCTCTATTCCTAGTCTACTTGCTCTTGTCCTAGTTTAATTTTGACGCACGTAAGTAGCACGAGCGGCGGCGGCCATGGGAGGATTCACCCCTCCGATCCCGCAGAAGGACAGCGACTGGGAGATCCGCGTGGCGGTGCTGCTCAGCCTCTTCCTCCAGATGCTCCTCATCTTCTTCGGCCCCGTCCGCAAGCGCTCCTCCTCCCCCGGTGACCCGCTTCCTCGTCTGGTCCTGCTACCTCCTCGCCGACTGGGTCGCCGACCTCGCCCTCGGCCTCCTCCTCAACAACATGGGCAACATCGGCGGCAACGCAGGCGCCGGGAGCTCCAGCATCGCCCACGCCACTGGCCTCAAGCGCGGCCCCGCCGCCGCCGGGTCCAACGCCGGCGACGGCTCCAGCAGCCCCATCATCTTCGCCTTCTGGACGCCCTTCCTGCTGCTCCACCTTGGCGGCCCGGACACCATCACCGCCTACTCCCTCGAGGACAACGAGCTCTGGCTCCGCCACCTCATCGGCCTCCTCTTCGAGCTCTTCTCTGCCTCCGTCATCTTCTTCTGCTCCTTAGGGAGCAACCCCATGATCCCCGCCACCGTCCTCATGTTCGCCGTCGGCATCATCAAGTACGGCGAGCGCACCTACTCCCTCTACTCCGGCAGCGTCGACGGCTTCCGCGAGGACATCCTTGACAAGCCGGACGCCGGCCC
Source organism: Stipa capillata (assembly GCA_019208055.1). Classification (NCBI taxonomy): domain Eukaryota; kingdom Viridiplantae; phylum Streptophyta; class Magnoliopsida; order Poales; family Poaceae; genus Stipa; species Stipa capillata. The sequence continues at coordinate 571,168 of JAGXJF010000360.1, forward strand.
CAACTACGCCAAGCTCATGACCGAGTTCGACGCCAAGGAGAAGGCCGGCCTCGACGTCGAGATCGCCATCGCCGACGGCGACGCCATGAAAGCGAAGGCCGAGCTGGAGGAAGGCGAGACCGTCCGCCTGGTGAAGAAGAGCCACAAGAGCGTGGAGGCGCAGGCCTACGACTTCTTCCGCATGTTTCGGTGCCTCTTCGTCAACCTCATCCTCAGCTACAAGGAGCGCAAGATCAGCCAGGCCTTCTTCCTCGAGCACACCGACATGACGCCCACCATGGCGTTCCAGGTCATCGAGGTGGAGCTCAACTTCATCTACGACATGGTCTACACCAAGGCGCCCATCGCGCACAGCAAGCTCGGCTGCTTCCTCCGCTTCGTCGGCTCCGCCTGCATCGTCTCTTCTCTCCTCCTCTTCTTCTTCCACCACAAGGGAGGGTTCACGCGCGTCGACATCGGCATCACCTACGCTCTGCTCCTCGGTGGCTTGGCGCTCGACGCCGTAGCGCTTGCCATGCTCCTCTCCTCCCACCGGACGCTGGTCTACCTCGAGAATATCCCGTGGCCGGCATGGCTCGTCCCGCGGCTGCAGGCATGGCTCGTGCGGGCTGTCAAGTACCTGCGGGCGCTGTGGCCATGGCAGAAGCGATGGTCGGAGAGGACATCGCAGATGAACCTCATCAGCTACTGCCTGCGCAAGCCGGACCCGTACGAAGGTGGCCACCGCCGCTGCTGCAGCTGCCGCCGCTGCTGCCGCCGCTGCTGCAGCTGCCCATACGTGGTCTGGGCGCTCGACAAGGTCACCGAGAAGCTTTGCTTTAGGGGTATCTTCAACGAACTCTTCATCCGTCGTGAGCCCCTATCCTTCCGGCAGGGGGAGGAGCTCCTCCTCCTGCAGTTTGTGTTTGATGGGCTCAAGGAGAAGGCCAATAAAGCCAAGAACATGGAGTACGAACAGATGACCAAGGTGTGCAGATACCGCGGCGAAGGAGTCATCCACGACGAGGGTTTCCATAAGGAGATCATCAAAATGCTGACGGAAAAAACACGATTTACCCGTGGGCAACCAGCTCCGACTGCCGCAGAAGACGGGGAGAAGAAGGAGGAGGAGAAGAAGGAGGGGGAGAAGAAGGAGGAGGAGAAGAAGGAGGAGGAGGAGGTCCAGAAGCTGGTGAAGGAAAAGCTCGACGTCCTCGAAGGCAGCATCAAGAAGGAGTTCGACGAGTCCCTGTTGCTATGGCACATCGCGACGGACCTGTGCTTTCACAGCCTCCCGGATAACATGCCGGAGAACAAACACCAGCCGATTGGCAAGACCTTATCAGAGTACATGTTGTACCTGCTGATCAATCAGCCGGAGATGCTGTCGGCGACAGCGGGCATCGGGCTGCTGCGGTACAGGGATACTTGCGCGGAGGCGGAGCGGTTCTTCGAGACGGCGGCTGTGTGGCACCCCAACCACGACGACGCCCGGAAGATGCTGCTGAACGTGAACACCACCAAGAAGCCGGCGGAGGTGAAGGGGGACCGGAGCAAGTCGGTGCTGTTCGACGCAGTCATCCTGGCCAAGGTGCTGAGGAAGCTGGACCCGTACCTGATGTGGCACGTGGTGGCGGGGGTGTGGGGGGAGATGCTCACGTACGCGGCAGGTAAGTGCCGGGGGAGCACGCACGTCCGGCAACTCAGCGACGGCGGCGAGCTCATCACCATGGTCTGGTTCCTCATGGCGCACATGGGGCTGGGCGACATGTACCAGATCCACGAGGGAGACGCCACGGCCAGGCTCATCGTCCATGACCAGTAGCCATCCGTACGTGCCCATGTCGTCGTCGTCGAAACCATCCATGCCATGCATCTACGTACCTTCGGCGTGTTGCTTTGCTTTTCCGGTTTACCAAATGACATTTTCTTATAGTCGTGTGCTGTTATGTATTTTTTTATGTTGACTTTGGAATGTTTCACTAGCTTCCTGCAATTCAAAAGGAGTAAGACACCATGCATAATTCCTTTGGGATATATGTGCCCGAAACAAAAAAACCATTTACTCAATAACGTACAGTTTTGCTATACATATGTTACATATTTCTTTTTGGCATTCCAATCACTTTCCACACCGTCCGATCTTTTCTGAGAGTCGAGAGCACTAGTTGCCCTCGATCCATATCTCTATCTCCTTCGTCCGTTCTCCCTAATGCCCTAGCGTCTTCATTTCTGAATACTCGCCGTCGCCCCTGCTTATCGACGCCGCCGAGCACTCCATCATTAATTCTCCCGCTCGCCAAATGGCAGCCTTCTTCCTCGATCATTTGTTGCGCCACTACATTGAACCCTAGCTTCGTCGAGGATGCCAAATCTAAGTTGTGCTCTCGACTCCACGGTGCGCTGGTGGGCTCGCCGCCGACGACGACGATGACACCGCTGTCGGATGGGTACTCCGCCACTTTCCTTTGTCCATTTCCCCTAGATTATCGGGTTTTATCCGGGTGTTTTCATTCCTTGTCACCGGCGGGGGAGGGGGAGGAGGCCGTGGATGAGGGCTCAGTGGAGAGTGGCGGCGTCAGAGTAAAATGAGGAAGTAGCTAGGAGGAATCAGATCGGAGTAAACTGAATGATCTGTACCCCTCACCCAAAAAAAGATGTGATTAATGTGCTGGCATTCCCTTATATGTAAGATTCATTTTTCCATGCATGAGGGATAAGCAATTATCCTACCTCGGAAAGTTTCCACTGACTTACTCTTTTTGGCGCCAAAGATGTGGCTCAGCTCGGTGTGAGTGCTTTAAGATTTGTGCTAAGGACCCCATGCTTCTAAGAAGGGTAATTAGGTTTGAGGGGCAAAGCCCTCTTGCCTGAGAATGTTTTTTTGTTGAAGCATGTGCATGTTGGGTGGTCGACGAGAGGAGCATGGTGCCTGAGAGGGAGTATGCAACATAGTTCAAGGGCAACGAAAGGGTTTGTTTTGTCCAAGTTCCCAATCGAAACTCTAGAATGTTTCAAATTTTCAGTTTGAAAAGGCTGAATTTTTTTGAACCAAGCTATGCGTCATAATCATCTGCAAGCTGCCCTTCCAATTCAATCCTGCTTGGACTTCCCTGTCATCCAATATGCAGATGGCACTTTGGTGATTTCGCCTGCTTAGGAGAACCAGCTTCAACACCTGAAATCCCTGCTTCAGTGTTTTACAGATCACTCAAGAGGTCTGAGAATCAATTATAACAAGTATAATATGATTTCAATCAAGAGTAATCTTAAGACGCTCCCAAACTATTTTGAGCCGTACATTCATTTTGACTCAATGGTCCAGATTACCTATTACCTTCTAGGAGATAAATAGGAATTTAATGCCTTCTAAATCTGTAATCTAGCATAAAAGGAAATTATACATTTAGAAATGCTAGTAATTGATAATACAGAATCATGTGTCATATAACTTGAGTCATTAGGTAGCACGTGAAACAAAAAGGAAAATATAAGATTATACGAACATATTTGATCACCTGAAAACAAGACATGTAACATTTTACTTATAGGTAGCTTAAAAATTCTTGTACAGATCCAAAACTTGGACATATACGTGACCATATTATATATATTTTTTCACGTGCTACAAAAAAAGTGGTATATGTTAAATACTTAAATACCATGGTATATGTGTATTTCCGACATTGCTTGCTAAGTTACGTAATTTACCTTGGTCTAATCTTTTTTTCGTCCGGTATGAATTATGTGCCCAAAATCCAAGTGTCTCACGGTAGCGGAGGTCAAGTGTACAACAACAAAAAATGTTTCAAAAGAAAAAAAATCTACACCAAAAAATTCTTTCCATGATAAGATGGAAAGTGACAATAGGCTAGAGCGGATTATATTGCATGTGCAAGGGTGTAGATTTATTTAGCTGTCTTACCCCCTCTTAGTAAGTTGGAGCATCTTAAAAGAACTCTTCAATCAATATTTCGGCTGACAGAATGACTGCCCTTACCCAAGCTTTTGGCTGCCAACTTGGTACTTTCCCCTTCGCCTATCTGGGTCTGTCCATCGGACTCACTAAACCAAAAATTGAGGACTTTCCTCCCTTATGAGGATTGAAAAAAGGTTATCTGGTTGCTCTACTTTACTCTCTTATGGGGAGTAAGTTACAGCTTGCTAAATCTGTCGTTAGTTCCGTGCCTACCTTCTTCATGTATACTTTGGTGATATCTGAAACCATTGTCAAGGAAGTGGATAAGTATAGAAGAAACTGTCTGGTGCAAATTTGGCTCTAATGACGGAGGACCTTCTCTAATTGCCTGGGATAAAGTTTGTCGACCAAAGAAAGATGGGGGGCTTGGAGTGCTCAATCTCTCAGCTCATAATAAAGGACTTCTGATGAAAAATCTGCATAAATTCTTCAACAAAGCAGAGCTACCCTGGGTTAAGCTGACTGGAAACACATTACCAGAATGATAGGCCTCCTTGCGGTGCAAGAGTTGGTTCAGTCTGGTGGAAAGACATTCTTAAGCTTCTTTCTATCTTCAAAGGGGTGGCTTCTTGTGTGGTGGGGGACGGTTCTACTGCTTTACTGTGGGGTGATATTTGAAAGGAAAATAATATACTTGCTACTCAGTTCCCGGAACTTTTCTCGTTTGCCATATTGATAAAACCTCAGTAAAGGAAGCTATGCTTGCTGAAGATCTCTTAGAGCTCTTCTACCTGCCTCTCTCGGTTCAGGCGCATCAGCAGTTTCAGTTACTTGAAGACACTCTGCTACAGCTAGCCTATTCTGATAATCCAGATCAATGGTTCTATATTTGGAACTCCGACAATTTCACCCCTATGAAGGCTTATCGATGCATCATGGGTTCTAGATTGGTACCCCCACAGTTTAATTGGATCTGGAAGAGTTCTTGCCAGCTGAAACATAAAATTTTCTTCTGGCTTCTTATTCAGGACAGAGTGAACACTCGTAATCTGCATGGAAGGAAAAATATGGCAGTGCCAGATAATTCCTGTGTCCTTTGTCAGGATCATGCCGAGTAAACTAGCCTTCACCTCTTTTGAGATTGCAACTTTGCTCAACGATTTTGGGACTCCATCAGTCCTGTGCGGCGATGAAGTATGTAACTTGAAGGCAGCCCTCCCAGAAGCTTTTTCATGGAGATAACTATCCTAGCAAGCTAGTGCATTTGGACAGCCAGAAATGGCCGGGGTTTTTAGAACATCATCCCGACATTCGCACTCTGGAAGTGCCAATTCATCTCTGAGGATCAACTTAGTGCAACATAGGATCAAGGCGAAGTATAAGCAACATTTCAAAGAGTGGACTGATTATTACTTACGAATCTTTTTTCTGTTTTCCTTGTAAATAACTTTTACTTTAATATATTGCGATAGGAACTCTCCTACTGTACTTTGTTCTTAGAAAAAAAAATCACAGCACAGCAACTTTTGTGGGTGAAAATTTCAAATTTGGGAAATTCTCTGCAACTTTTGTGGGTCAAACTCAAACATCACAGCACGAAAGGGAACTCCATATGACAAGAAGAAAGAAGCACACTTGATAGTAGAGCACACACACACAGCTAGTCACTTAATTAGCAGGCTGATGAGCCTCAGCCTGAGCAGGTTCCGTTTTGCTCGTCGCAGTCTGATCGGCGACGGCAGCAGGCTGATGAGCCTCAGCCTGAGCAGGTTCCGTTTTGCTCGTCGCAGTCTGATCGGCGACGGCAGCTTTGACCTCGTCCTCCGGTAGATTGGCGAAGCCCTTGGCGGCCTCGATGATGGCCACCGGCAGGCCCAGGCACTTCTCGATGATCTTCTCATTCATCTCTTCAAACACCTTGTAAAGCTCGTCCAGTGCCTCCTCCTTTTGCTCCTTCTCTTTCTCCTCGGACTCCTTCTGCTCCTTCCCCTCTTTCTCCTTGGCCTTCTTCTTGGCTGCCTTGTACGTCTCCGTGAAGAGCGTCCACCCCCCCTCGGTGACGCTGAGCTTGGGCGGCCGGAAGACGCTGCCGGTGCGCACCATGGCCCTGGCGTCGTCCTCCTTGCGGCAGGTGACCAGCACTGCGCTCTTCCTTGCCTTGGGCAGGCCGTACGCGAGCCGGTCGTTCCACTCGCCGTCCTCGGGCGGACCCAACGCCAGGTTGCTGTACCAGCCGTCGTACGCCCTGATGTCGTCGAACACGATGAGGTAACCCGTCTTGTACAGCGTCGCGTAGAGGATGAAGAGCAGCACGCCGATCTTGGACCTCTCCTTATCCGTGGAGTCCTCGACGGCGCGGGCGTTCTTGACGATGTCCTCGACCTTGGCGGTGTCGAGGCCCAGGTTGTCGAGCATCCGGTAGAGGAGGCAGGCCCTGTCCTCGGAGTCCGGCGGGCCGACGCAGACCCAGAGCCGGAGCGGGAAGGTGTCCTTGATCCGGTCGTGCACGAACACCTTCTGCGCCAGCGCCGTCTTGCCGCTGCCGTGGATCCCGGTGATGCCCGCCGCCCTGAACAACACCTCGTCTTTTTTCTCCCCGACGCCGACGAGGGCGTCGACCACCTTGTCCGCCTCGGCGCTCCAGCCGTATATCTTGGTCTCGTCCACGTAGCTCGTCGTCCACTCGTAGAGCTCCGTCACCGCACCTGCATTATGATCAGCAGCAGCAGCAGCTTGGGGAGGAGGAGGACGAGGAGGAGCGTCGCCGAGGATGGCGATGGTCTCCCGCAGCAAGGCCTCGACGGGGAGCGGCGATGCTCTGGACTTGAAAGGGTTGCAGTCGCTCACCGACGGCATCGTCTTCTTCTTGGACCGTGCCTGGCATTGCTGTAGTGCGTCGTCGATCTTGCGCAGCAGCTTGGGCAGCTCGTCCTTCTTCTCCAGCTCCGGTGGCTGCGAGGTGATTTTGTCCTTGTTCGCATCGAGGATGTTGTAGATGTGCTGCAGCTCCTCCCTGTTACGCAGGTCCTGGTCGTCATTCAAGGCATCGAATAGCTTCGTCATTAGAGGCTGCAGCTCGTTGCTGCTCTGCTGCGCCATGCTTAATTATGTATGTGTTCTACTTGGTTCGTCGTGTATCCATGCAGAAGAAGATCGAGCCTGTTTTATAGCTGAATGTTAAGATGCTTGCTCGCTCAATGGGCAAAGCGAGATGCCACAAATGATTATGCTCTCTAGGCTTTAGGATTGGAGAAGCTACACTGAAATGATTATGCCTCCACGTTACAGGTTACAGCGACACTGAAATGTGCCGCTTTCGTCGAATTATTTTGTAAAAATGTATGAAGAAGTGGCACCCAAGTAACGAATCCTGGAAACTATGAAGTGGCACCCAAGTAACGAATCCTGTTGTTTCCACGACCACTCATATGCTGGTTCTTTCTAGCGAAAATGAATATAACCAACCAATAGTCCATCTGATGAATCCAATGATTTCTCTGTTTTCTCCACTCATTATTCTGTACCAGTTACTTCTTTGACATTTGTCTAAATAAATACAACTAGTGCACAAGTGAGTCGCTATATATGGCTTGCAACGCTGGAGAGGAAATTAGTATAAGAGGGCAATGAGGGCGACATGATTGGCATATAACCTTGGTCAATCTAAGTCAGCTGGATCTGCGAATGAAGCTAACAATTTGCACAAGCAATTCATTTCTCGAGCAACCCATTCGCTGGCGAAGGGGTATGGAATAGAAAGAGGTCTCGGGTTCTGGGGATCCTGTTCTTCAACGGTGAATTCAACAGCGACAATGTATGAAATCAGCTAGAGGTCTCAGGATCTGGGGATCCTGTCCTTGCAATGGTGAAATGGTCGACGACCCGTACCGACCTGACAGGGTCTGGAGATGAGGCTGACCTCCACTTGCTAGGGTACCTCCGGTGGTGGTTGAGCTGATGAGGCCCTCTTACCTCTGCCTCCCACTTGGGATCCAACTTCCAATCCTTTGGGACCTGTTCACCACACTTGGCGTGTTTATAATGGAATTTACATGCATTTTGTTTCCCGAAGACGTGTATCCGCCTTATATCAGGTGATACCATCAACAGATTGCAGGTCTGAACAGATGAAAAGAGCAGGTTGATTATATCCTTGTTACCTTGTCAACTGCAAGTGTAAATATTTCCAGATCACCGTCCTCCTTAATGTGGAACCTTGTGAATGATTTGTAGTTTGCGATGCGCAGCGACGAGAAGGCTTCATCAAAGTGTATGTGGAACCAGTTGATGCAGATGTATAGGTAACTACCGAATATGAGGGAGACAACTGGAGTGGAGAAAATCCAGAAGTAGATAAACACAGAAGTGTAGTACACGATAAGAACACTCCGAGAAAGAGACATCATCCCGTTCTTGCAAATATTGATCCTTGTCACAGCCATGAGCTGTACAAAGATTAAAAAAATGTCTGATAAGGTAAAATCTACATAAGGTGGATAGAAAAGGAACATTTGAGATTGTATAAACCAACCACATTTGGACATCTGATTTTGTGAGGTTAGATGGCAATTCTAGTTCATACTTAATGCACAAAGTTTTAAAATACGTGATTCAAGTGCATGAAATCCATTTGTTCAAAAATGCAATGCATCTACACTAGAATAGTACAATGTTTCCAGAAGAGTCTTATCACCTCAGGGACGTCAAAGGCTGACATAAGGTATTTTATGCATGCTGGGTAGAGTCCAAGTGTCCATTGTTCCAAACGAGCACGAAGACCAGTTGGATCCGGGAAATGCTCACTTTCCATTGACCGATACCAATCATATAGAGGATGATAACCTATGACAAAAGCAGATATGTAACAAAATTTAGAGTTCCTACTGAAGAGACATAAGAGTAGAATGAACCCCTAGGATATGTGGAGTGGAGCTAGCGCAGAGCAAAGGCTGAGATAATTTGTTAGGGACATGCCATCATAGTTTCGTCAAATGAACCCCTAGGATGTCTATGTCAAATGAACCCCTAGGATGTCTATGATCTAGGATGTCATCATAGACGTGTTCGCATCGGACTAAATTCATGTTTTGAGGGATGAAATATCCCATGTTTACAATCTTGTCCAGTTCAAAACCATAAATTAATATGCCTCAAGCTCAAATGATTGCATAAGGTATTTTACAATTTTAAAAGGGATATAACAAGCAAGAAGATGCAGTTTTATCTTGACATATAACAATAATTTTTAACTGTAGCATTATGGTTCAGAGTACAATATGAGATAGCATACCTGAAGTCGCCAATAAATGATTTCGTATACAGACTTCAATGCCCAACTCCAGGAGTAACATTAAAAGTAGAGCTGCAGTCAAATGGGCCAAAACATGAAGACCACCAATAATAGCTCTTTTTTTCCGTGTGAGTTTGGATGGCACAAATGAATATGACGCCATCAATAAAGTTAGAGTTCCTACTGAAGAGACATAAGAGTGCTCAAAAATATAGAGCAACGCACTCCATATTGTACTTGAGAAGCTTTGCAGACGCCCAGACCAAGTTTCTTCATTTAAGATGTGAACAAGATTACACTGGAACAAACAGAAATAGAATTAAGAAAGTCGAGGACTCGAGATTAGATTGAGATTATCAGCATGAGTGCATGATAGAGCATCACATAACATCCTAACTATGCAAGGAGGCACGTCGATCAAGTTGAAAGTTGAGTAGAATTTGCAACATTGGTTAAGTTGATTTTCCTAGTAATAAATAGGTGGTTGAACAGAACAGTGGTAATAAGAAATCATCACCAGTAACCACTTAAGGGCCCATCAAGGGCAACAGAACAACTTAGTCAATGCAAAATTGCTGTCCTGAGGTTTGCAGACAGAGTTTGAGTTCGGGTTGATGAACATGTCTCCACATTGACAGCCTAACTTTACGTTATCCAAAAACGGAGGAAAGAGTAAGGGGGTGGGGGGCTTTCAAGCTCCTGGGGTTCAGGGGAATATTTTCTTAAAAAGGATGTCAATGATTTACACGTTAATAAGTCAAAGTGAGTCAAACTTCGCTGGGTATTTTTTATTAATTGCATCCAGCTGGAAACTGGTATGACCAGCTGCTGATAACTAGTGAGTTTTCAGTTTTCAAACCCGAAAAGGAACAACCTTTTGATGATGATGTACAGCTTACATGCATACGTCTCAGAGATGAAAGTTCTATAGTCTACAGACTTCAAGAGAAAATAAAAAGAGCTAAAAAATAATATTGAGATGCAAAAGTGAGAATAATATTATGACAGAGATGTCCACAGGTTTCTGGTACTTGCAGGTTTCAGTTTGCAAAATAAAAGGAAAATTTCAGGTCTCACATTTACTAGTACCAAAAACATCAATAGTTAAAAGATATTCGAGGAAGATTTCATTCAGAAAAATAAAGATACACAAAGAAGAAAGTTACAGATTATGGAATATATAACTGACCTGTGGGAACATTGAGAATACCAATATGAAATAGATAAAACCACCAATTGTGTCAAACTGCCAATTCTTCTTGCGGAACTTCAGTATGTTACCCAGTGCGATCTGTAAGTATAATTAATAAGATCTTAATTCACAGTTGTTAGTATACAACAGACAAGCTTGTTAAGCCGATAAGTATGCTAAATATGCTAGAGATTCCATTAACATAGGGAACAACATACCCCACTAGAGTCATCGTAGGATGGATAAGCAGCCTTGCACTCATAGGTAGTCCCAGAGAACCTCTCAAAGTTTTTGAAAACATGTGTTGGGTGCAGAAAGGCACCACCGCATCCATTGACAAGCAAATGTTGCACAAAAGTAGGTTTATCTGATCGAGTAGCAGAATGCCTCATAAAATGATGCAGATCCCCTGCCATGCGAAGTTTACATCTTCCATTCAGGTAATCCTGAATTAAATGTGAGACATTCTTTCCTGTAGTCTCCTTCCAATACCAATCAAGGAGCCAGTTTGGCTCGTGCGTCACCATAATCACAGAGTCGTTCTCTCCAACCTGCAGAACTTTAGAAATGTAGCGGATCAATTAAATCTGGAAATGAAAATTTATCACCAACTCCCAAGAGATTCAAATGTTCAGGAAACTATTTACACGAAAACGATTAATAATTCACTCATTAGGACACAACCAAATAAAAAAAATAACAAAGTAACATGCAAGGAAATCTTAGCACCTAGAAAGGAAAGGGGCTATGCCTACAAAAAATCACCGTCAGATATTGCTTTTAGTGTTTACTAATTACTTAGTCAGCATACGTGGTTGAAGTAATTAAAGAACTGTGTATTCTACCACAAGAAACAGAAGGATAAACAAGGGAAGAAAAAGTGCACCTTATTACGACAAAGTTCTGCAAAGAACTTGAATTGGTATACATCAATATCACCATGGAGTGCTAGATCAAGACCAAATATCCACCAACCCTTGGAAAGCTGCAACGCAAAGTAACTTTTCTTCTGAGGTAGAAACCATCCACCTAACCAGCTTTTGTGACATATATATCTCATAAAAGTGTGCAGCCCATCAAACCAGTCTGTTATAGAAGGTAAGAAAATCAAGAAAGCAACTACATAAGAAACAATCATGCATTATCCCTTGCATACTTGGCATTGAGTCCATGGGAAAGGAAGTAAAATGAGACGTATTTGATTGATCAAGCTAAGTTTTGTATAAGTACAGAGAACGAACCGTGGTTCCCAGGAATTATGAAACATTGAGGTCCATCATATTCTTTCATCTTTGATACACCGGGAGGAACCTCAGGCTTGTCCACAGCTATATGTTCAGCCTTATACCAATGTGGAGGTTGCATAGCATACTCAAAAGGACCAAAGAAGCGCCTCTCATATGTAAATGAAGAAGGGTTTGGGTACCTACATATTCCAACAGAAAATAAATAAATAAATGAAATAATAAAGATCCACAATGCAGTAATACAATTGACTTAGTTCTGTCTAGTTTGTAGAGTGAACCACTATGGATGGATAATAAAGATACAGATCCTGGTGTACAAATGATAACAAATAGACAAGCAAATTATACTCCAGGATGAAACCTTAAAGAATACACAAGACAAGCAATGAACTGTTGAGTGGTGCTTCGATAAGATGAAGCTCATCTCTGATGGTGAAACCAGAAACTACAGGAGAAGGTTAACCGAGTGGTGGATACCATGAACAAAGAATAACAAGCATTAAACAAACAAAACTCAGGTCTTTACTACTATACGCAACAAACTTGACCAGCTCATCCATGAGTGACTATTGCTTGAAATACAAAATACACGGTGGAGGCTAACAAGACAAGATAGCTTATTTTCTTTTTTCGAAACAGATGGCAGGGACTCTGCATATTCAACTAAAGAGGGTAAGAAAAATAGATATTATGGATGTAATCCAACGAAACCAAAAAATATTAACACTTCATTCCAAAATCAGGACAAAAGCTCAACCAAACAGTTGATGGCCAAGATAGATCTTCCAGCTTTCAACCAGAACATCAGTCAGCTAGTTCCTTTGTGTGATAATGCAATCAATTATGTGACCCTACTGGCTAAATAACAGTCGACAGCTAGATGCTTTGCATATATGGAGAGATAAATTGACTGCAGAAAAAAAGCCAAATCAGATTAAACATGATGCAATCTTACGCAAGATCTCCGCCAATAACAAGCAAATCTCCACGTGGAAGAGTATGCATAGAGCCACCAATTAGAGTCTGAATGGACGGTTGAGCTAGCAGTCGGGCAACTGTATATGATGAATTTCCACCATCACCTGTGTCTGCGACAAAGTCAAACCAAAGGTCTTCTCTTTCATTGAAGTAGTCATACAACACGTCATCATTCCAAGTCTCATCTGTAGTACTTTTCATTGCAGCCTACATGACAATGTAGAAAAGTTTGAAAAAAAAGAAGGCACATGTCATCATGTTCGACCAATGCACATGTTCACACATGCATAGAGGCAGAATATAAAGCTGGAATTTGAAGTGTCCAAATTAGATGGACATGACCATAAAGAGGATATCAAGATTAGAAGGACAGATGCATCATTTTTTAGGTCAGGGCAACTATGGAGATGATCTAACATCATGTATGGAGTACCTCAGGTCCATAGTTGACATCTTATATTTATTCACCCCAAGCACTCCTTACCTGCATCATGCGCATGTCGAATCGCCCAACAAAAAGAGTTACAGAGACCATAAGATCGAATGCTGTCTTGAATAAATCAGCTGATGTCCTGCATACGGCAAAGTTGAAGAAGTCAGGTGTTTTCGATAATTCCATTGGTCTCATCTGGAATCTAACTTGCTGGAGCTTAAGGGCCCTACCCTGAATACCAAGGTACCATATCCAGGAAATCTGGTTTCATATGTTTTTTAAGCTTCTCTTCCTCCGATACTGGTGACAAGTGAGTAAGAGCCCATCTGAAGTATTTACAGTGCATAATAGGAAATACTCAGATCGAGTATTCACAAGAGAGACAATATTGGAAATAAAAAATTACTAGCTTCCGTTATAGCAAAAACAGCGCACCAATAAAATATGCATTGCATAAAATAATAAGCACATACCCAGTTGATCTCTCCACAACAAAGTTGGCAATATAAAGGCCAACAAATGTAGCCCATAGCGAGTACAGAGGAGATATTTCATCCGATGGGCCAGCACAGGATCCACTGCAAACTAACTGGAGAATAACATGATCAAAGAAGTGGAGCACGGATGTTGCCAAACATAAGTATGAGAGGAAAGAGTAGATGAACAAAAGAGAAGCCATTGTTACCTCCCCATATATAACCCATTTAGACAGAAGAGGATAGTCACTTGCAGATCCAACCGGAGCAAACCAAGATGAACATATCTGATCTTTTAACTCATTCATAAAGAGAAAATTCGATATCCATGTGGTTCCATTCTCATTTTTAAGAAAGGCAAGTAAATTTGGATCAGAATTCCTGCCAAAAGATTCGCTTTTGTGCACAGCACGATTCCCGCAGTGACTGTAGAATACACAGCAAGCAATACTGATTACCTGAAAGAGATGCAAAATTATTCTTCCCAGGAGCAATGTGGAGAAAATAAAAATAGAACAGAATTTTAGTAGACGTACAGTACAGTTCTGTACTATGGTCCATATTCCTGGTCTTGTTCCTGCCATGCGAGCGACCAGTCCAATGTACCAGAGACCAATAAATATGATATGAAAGGCGATGATAAAAAGGACAGAGGAGAAATATATCGTCAAAAAAAGTGAAAGGTTCATGCGCATATCGACCCCCATTGATTGGAAACTGGGGAGATGATACAGGGATGCGAAGCAAATCCAAGCGACATACCTGCAGTTGTGCAATATAAATGACTTCTTCTAACAACTTAATGTGGTACCTACATAGAGATTATGTAGTGCAACAAAGACAAGCCTCTGATTTTTAATACTGACTTCTTAAGAAGTCTAAATATGAAAACATACCAGCGGTTGAAATTTGAGTAACTCGGCTGAATGGTTCTTCCAAGGAAGGGAGATGAAAAGAAATAGAAGAAACCAATGAGGCAAACATACATGGACCACCACTTGATATTGTTGTCCAGTTTATGTATGAGGGTATGCATATTGTCAGACGAGATGAAAAAGAGGCATCCAATTATCACTGCAGTCATGATATGCCTCGAGTGTTCGTGAGGATATGGATACGTATGTGTCAGAATCGTCCTAACCCTCCCCATCTTGAGGGTTTCCAATAGTGGGCTACCACTCTGCTTGTCTGAACCCATCAAAAAATGTTGTTTGATGCAACACAGTATAGCTGTTCTGCTGAGAGGAATGATGTGCACAATGCACTAGAGGTGTTCCTTCAAGTCTGCAAACTTGAAGCTGAACCAATGCTCTGCATGTATTAGACGCTGTCAGATTTCAGCAAAATAGAGTTGATACATGAATTTAGGAGCGTCAAAGCACATGATTGCTCATTGTTGTGAAATGTATGGGTCTAGTTTTTTAAGTGCAACAGTACCAGTACCAAAGTGGTGATGCTTAATTGCTTATGGTTGTAGTACCTTGGAGTTTTGACCAAGAAGAAAGTGCAGCCATTACAACAAGTGTTCTGGCATCCAATCCCAGTACCACATACTATGATAGAAGCAAGAAATTAGCACGGCACAATGTACGGCGCCACATAGGTAAAGTCAAATGTTCCAAAGAAAGACACTGTGGCTCTACTCAAGAACCGATACTAATGGGTCAAAATCATGCCTTTACGTAATAATTCAATAACAACTCATTGGACACGTAGTTGCTGAAACAATTCAGAGTTAATTTGCAATGGAAGGAGCAGATTGACCTGCTGCGTTCTTTTCCCAACAGGTCGGAAATCCTAACGGAACGATTAAATCTCATGTAGGCTGCACAAATAAACGAAGGGACTAGTTGAAGCAGATTCATTCGGATTAATGGGATTGTTAAATTAAGTAACACGCCATGTAGCAAGAAGAAAGGCACCACTAAACCAGTACCATGGCATTCTCCGTCCTTTAGGATCAGGCAGCGCCGGCGGTGCCAGAAAGGGGACTAATCTCGGCGGGGCCGGTGACGGTGAGTCGCGTGGGGAAGAGAGAAGCGCCAGTCTTGGGCTGCGGCATCCATTAGCAATCAATAAATTGAACAAGGGGGAGTGAGTGGCGAGATTAAAATGCGAGGGGGAGGAATGAGTGAGTGAAGGATACTCGGGGGAGGAGGAGGAGGAGGAGGAAAGGGGGCAGAGAAGCGCACCTGGAAGACCGCAGGGAATGGTGGGGATGGGTGGCGGCAATGGCGGGCAGCGGCGGGGAGAGGCTTGCGGTGGCCGGAGAAGAGAGGGGGTGGGAAGGAAGCGCTTCTGATCCGGTGGGAGGCAGGGTGCAATTGCAATTTGGAAAGAAAGAATATCCCGCAGGAGGCAGGCCAGATGCCAATATGCCACCATCTCTATTCTTTTCTCCTTTCCAACCCAACACCAACATCTGTTTCTTGGGCTCGCAATTCCTTGCCTTTGTTTCCGCCAGCCTCCAGCAATATTTTTCTTTATGGGCCTCGTTGGAACTAAAAGGAATCGAAACATACGAAAATAGGATAATGTTGGCAGCTAAAACTGAGGATTAAAAATGCGTGGAGGTAGTTTTGTACATGTGTTTCTGGCTCTAGTATATATATTTACTACTAGTAATCGTGCACGTTCAACGCACGTCTCAATCAATACATATGAAATTTATATGAATATAAAAATAGAGTATGACAATATTTTTTAATATTACAACTCAATATTTATTTAAAATAGTAATCGTGCACGTGCAACACACGTCGCAACTAATGCATGTGGAATTTACGTGAATACAAAAATAGAGTGTGGCAATATTGCTTAATATTATAACTCAACATTTATTTAAAATAAGTCCAAATAATAACTATTAAAAAATAAGTCGCAACTAATTATCTCTTTCTAAAGTATCTATTTCCTGAGGCGCTTAAGAAAATCTCATTCCACGTGAAGGATGTTGTCTTGAGATTCATTCCAATTGTAGTTCAATAAGTCTATCAAAAAATCGTTCCCACGTTAGTTAAGCAAGTCAATATCTTGTGAGCATAGATCGGCTTGATTCTTAACCCAAATTGTTTCAAAAGTAGCTTCTGACCTTGGATTCATCGCCTTTGATTAGCAGGTTTAAAAGATACTAACCAGAGTGAGCTAAATCACGCTTTTTATCAGATAACAACTTGAAGTTGCTCTTTTCCATTATCTACTTATGACCATGAACATGTTTTGGAACAGAAGGAGTATTGGTTATTGTTGGATAAAATCTCACAAACTCAAGGACTGAATTGTTGTTGAACTATTCGTATATATATGATTTTCAATCTAAACAAGACTTGTAGCACCAAGTTACATGTGCATAAAGAATGTTTAATTTTGTTTCCACAGAGGATGTAAAAAGAAGAAGAAAAAGAGCAAACTATGATACTGTTACTGTAGCATTTGATTTTCCTACTAAATATACTCAATTTGACGCCCATTCAAAGGAAAATGAATCGAAGAATCACATCCTTGCAGCTATGCAAGAACTGAAACATGACTCTTCCAACAGATTATTTGCCTAGCTGATTATCAATTAAAATACTGCTTAGCACTTCAAAATCAGGTAATTCAAATACTCTTACACATGACTAATCCAATGATCAGTGGCAAGGCGGCAAAATTACAGATTGGAGAGTACAGACAAAATGAAAATGATGTACCCATGTGCAGTGAGGAGAATCACAAGAAAAAGGAAAAGAACTCCAAACATAACCAGCCAGCAAAAACAATTCTGACAATCACAAGAAAAATAAAATTTTAGTTTGTTGTATTACTTAAGGGCATATCAAATTGGCTGTTTCTAACATTGATTAATTTAGAGCTACCTCTGACCTCGCTATTCCTGAAATAGGTTTAACTCATCTATCCAGTGATTACCAAGTAATTTCTGACTTGCTACTTTATGCAAAACCATTGTAGTTTTGCATTAGACTGGAGCATGTGCTTGGCATTTCATCAAACAGGAGAAAGGCAGTCTGCAGAACTGGAGCTTTGCTGACGAACTGGACTTGCTACTTTATTAATGGGGTTTGGAGAATCACCTGCAAAGATGGCCGGTGGTGCTCACTATAAATTTATAGCATTTGAATTGAGTAAAATCTAGAATCTACACATTATATATCTCCAGAAATGAGCACTTACAAGTAAAACTGAGTTTTTCATCTCTTCTTACTTCCTCTTCCTGCAAACAGCAAAGGCAAAATTTAGCTTAGAGCAGTACACAATCTACAGCACAAAATTAGCAATTGAAATGAACAGATCATTGAATCTTGCCTTCTGAATTCTTAAGAAGAGATGCTCAATAACTGTTACCATAACAAGCCTCATGCTTTCATTTGTTAGCAATCCATCAAACAATGATAGATTCAAATAACCTTCAAACTTCATCTAAACCAATAAGGCTCACCGGGTTGCTGTGGCCACACTTCTTCTTGCGGCAATTCCTAGCCTTGAGGGCAAGCGTGAATAGCACCTATAAAAGAAAATCGTGAAAAAAATGTTACGCTATGTCATGCTAGCATATAAATTACAAGCACAAAATCTTATCTTCTAAGCAAAGGTAAGGAACAGAATATGCATGAATGGCAGGCCAAAAGAAAGCCTGTGTTGAGAGTTCGGTCCATATGGTTAACTCATGCATCTGATCGCTTAAGCACTTCAGCTATCAGATAACCGTAATGTAAACAAGTAAATGGCACAATCGTTCACAAAACAATCAGCACACTATAGTGATACGTAAATTGCTATTTAAACGGTAGGTGTGGGTGCCTAACCAACTCATTATTCCTGCAAGCCAATCAACAAAAACCATGCAACCAGCTTAAGATTAACAAACAGAAACCCAACAATATAAGAGCAATTAACAGTGCAAAAGCCCCAAAAAATCATGTGCTACCTATGAGAAATAGCTGCTAGACTAAATCAAACAAGGCAGATGATAGTAAATTTGGGGTTTTATCAACTGTCAAATGTCATTATCTAGATCCAAGGGGAATTAAAAACATGGCACATCATTGTAGCCGCATAGTTAAGTTGCATCCCATTAAATAATATACCACAGTGGATTAAACCATACAAACATATATTCAGAATTTCAAATATATTCCATAAAGCATAACGGCCAAAAAAGGTTAGATCCGTGTAAATCATACCCTTGCATAAAAAACCACACCACACAAAGTAGCAGTTTTATCGAATTAGACAGCCAACACTATCGCACATCCATGCATCTAAATTACACATGCCTGCCTGCCTGCCTGCAAACAACACATGAAGAAAAATACAATTATGCCTCTCGAAATTACCGTGACTAAAATAGGAGAAAATGCGTAGGAACTCTTAAGTATGCTATACTCTACAATGCAATCTTATTGTTGGTAAGCTTTATCTTCTTTGCGACAATCCTCTTTCATAAAAATAGTGCAACAAAAACAACCAGCACCTAAACATGATTTATGCTTTTGGGTTTCCTCGTTAGTTCTCAGCCGTGACTTGCCAGCTTCTTCTTGAGTGTCTATGTTTGCTTTTAAACAAAAGGAAATGCTGCATTAGTATAACATGTGCCTACCACTCAATGAATTGGATTGAACTTCAACAGCAGTCTCATAAGGTATCAGGACATACCTTCTGATTTATAGATTAGTGCACCATTAAAAGTAATCAGGATGCCAGGATTAGCAGGATCAATAGCAGTACATCTAATGTATAAAATCAGTACTGATAAGGCCTAACAAATAGAAATGGATACCAAACGCTTATCTAATGAAATATATTCTGGAATTCAATTCAATCCATGCATGGGAATTGAAACCTTACCAGAAAACTATAAACACCCATTGTGATATACCAATACAAATCCTTCCCCAGAAATGGAGACAGAAAGCATAGAATGCTATATACAGCAAGAAGAACACTATTATAGCTACCACCTGCAAAATAAAAGTGCCATGCAAACTCTCCTTTCTGTGAAATAGCTTGCAGTGAGACCAGCATAGGAGGAAGTACAAAATCCGATTAAGAGGCCATAGTTCAGAAGAAAAACAAGACCAAGTCCCCCATAAATAGCTGAAATTAAACTGAAGACTCCTAATCCTAAATGTTTTTATAAACTATGAGCATTTCAAGTGATTGAACTGTCAAATTTACAAGTGGAGTACTTAAATATTTACACAAGACAATCACGCTTGCTCAGATTTTAGGATTTCTTGTATAAGAGACAAGCTCAGAGATAATACCCTTTCCCCATTTGGTTAATCTTTAGAACCACATCTAAAATTTAATGAGGAAGGGAAGATAAAATGAGCTACAGGATAAATTAGTTCATACATGGACAAGAGCTATCACTAACTGAATGTTCTTAAGTAAAGAGAAAATCTGCTCGACAGAACCAGGTGCATAGACCAAACAGCATGCAACGTGCCCTCTCCTTCCTCCAGAACTAAGGTCAAAAGTCAAAACTCAGTTTGAAATATCTAATTGTTAGTTATGAAATACTTGCTAATTCAATAGATAGAAGTAAACTGATGCCTACCTGCCTGCATGCATGCAAACAACACATGAAGTACAAGAAAACCTAACTAAGAGAAAATGGAGATAGCAGGTCGAGATGAGCAAGGAGACTTGCTCCGGCATCATTAGAGAAATTCAATCATCTTTCACCATGCAGTTTGGAGGAAGATGACACCTCAAGTCCATTACGTGATCAGCTCCTATGGACTTGAGATACTGCAATTTCTCAGTTCCCCTGAAATCAAGAAGAACAATAATTAGGCACCAAACAAATATAACAGAATTCCCAACCTTCTAGGTTTTAAGGTACAATGTGGGAAAAGAGCACTGAAATGCACTGTCTTATGAATAATATCTGAACATTTGCGTCATATAGTGTAATTAAATCACAAATTAAAAGAATATCCATGGCTATTAGACCATGCTCATGTGGTTTGTGTTCAAAGATCTTACCACACAAGCAAGTAGTATGAGAGCAAGCCCCCACAAAGCCCTAAAAACACCTTTGATGTGAGTATTCCAAATGCACATAGTAAATCATAGAATATTATGGTATCACAAAAATTCAAGCTTACAATCTCATCTTTAACATCATTGAATTTACTCAATACATAATCAGTCACACCCATTATTGTGCTCAGTAACTGTGTACCTAAGGGAGACAAGCATACAATGTTTTTAAAGCTACAAACCAATCCAGCGAAGCAAGTTCAAATTATTAGATTAAAGGAAGGGCATAGATCTTTGCATCGTTACCTAGACTGAGCAAAATGAGCACCACACAATTCAGTTTAAACAACCCAAAAGCTCAGCCCTCTGCACAACCACACCAGCGCCTCGTACTGCCCAACCACACAAGCACATCAATCAAAACACATCAGAATCAAACCGATGCAATGCAGCACAAATTGCATTGGAGGTATTGCGACAGTAGGAGGGGAAGGAGGTTCGGATCGTCCTTGCCGATGTGCGGGGCGAGGCGGTCGACGCAGGGCTTCGGGAAGAGCGTGCCATTGTCCCACACTAGCTCGTCGTTCACCGGCAGCTGCACCTCTCTGGGACGCCGAAAATCCCCAGCAGTCCCAGATCAAAATCGATTAGAGATGGGGATCACACGATGAGTGAGAGATGATGGATTTGATGATGCCTTATGGGGTGGTTGGGGACGATGTGCCGGCCGACGGGGAGGCCCATGCCGGTGGGGAGGAGGAGGAGCTGGGCAGGACGGGGGGCGGTGGGGGGAGCAGGATCCGAGCGGAGGAGGGAGGGGGCTGCGGCGGGAGGGCGGTCGGCCGACAAAAGGAGGTCGGGCTGGAGGAGGAGGAGCCGAGCAGGGCGGCGGGCCGGCAGGGGGAGGAGCAGGAGGACGGGGCGGCTGGGTGGGGGAGGAGGGAGGCGGCGGGGCGCGGGGAGAGAAGGGAGGGGGCAGCGGGGCGTGGCGCGAGGGGAGACGACGGCGGAGCCGGGCGGGGCAGCGGGCCGGCAGGGGGAGGATAGGAGGAGGAGGAGGATGGGGCGGCTGGTTGGGGGAGGAGGGAGGCGGCGGGGGCGGCTGGATGGGGGAGGAGGGAGGCGGCGGGACGGTGGGCCGGCAGGGGGAGGATAGGAGGAGCAGGAGGACGGGACGGCTGGGTGGGAGAGGAGGGAGGCGGCGGGGCGTGGGGAGAGAAGGGAGGGGGCAGCGGAGCGGGGCGCAGCGCGAGGGGAGGCGAGCCCGTGTTGTTCTGTTGGATGGCGGAAAAAGTGGGGACGAAACATCGCGCGAATTTGGTTCGTTGGATGGCTTTGATCGGATGGCCAGAGATGTTCGGTGTACAGTAAACGGGGTGGCTTTAGAATAATAAAACTCGTGCTTTTATATAGTAGTTTAGATACTGACCTTTTTGTTTGTCCCTTTGACATCTATTATCCTTGAGCTTTACATTCGTAATACTTCATCTATCCCTAAAATGTAATGCGTACGCACATCCCAAAATTTATAATTAGACCTATAATTTTTACTATTATATATATTGGAGTTGGTGGTGGTTGGTTCATCCATGGTTCATCCACAGCCTCCTCTATTGCTGGTTGATACACCCCTTCCCCTCTCACATAGTTAAAAAATCTCAACTGAGCAATAACCAACTATGCATTATCTATGCAAAAAATTATCTATTTCTGTTTAACAATAACAAACAAAGTTGTTGGCCACTTAACTATAAAAATAAACTCAATGTAATTATACAACTAAACAACATCCATTTGACATCTATGCATTATCTATACAAAAAGTTATCACAAACTCAATATGATTATGTTAACTACCAAAACAAACTCGCTCCTCCCGTCCCCTTCATTTTTGACTAAAAAACAAACTCGTTGGTGGCTGCTTAATTACAAAATCAAACTTGATGGTGGCCATAAACAAAGGCGACGTGACACAACTCGAATTGTCATCGAGTTCATCCACACCTTCTTCCCCATTAAAACTCTCCCCTCCACTAACCACATGCCTAAAAAATCTCTAACAAAAACCAACAAATTTTCTTACATAAAACTCTCCTCCACTAATCACATTCCTAAAAATTCTCTAACCAAAACCAACAAACTAACTATCTTAGATATAACTCTTATCCACTAACTACATTCCTAAAAATTCTCTAACAGTAGCCAACAAACTAACTACCTTAGATTAACTCCTTTCCACTAACCACATTCTTAAAAAATCTCTAACAAAAGTTAACAAACTAACTACTTTAGATATAATAAAGATCTAAAAAATCTAAAACAAAAACCAACAAACTAACTACCTTAAATATAGTAATGACTCCTCTAAATTGAGCTCAAGGCCAGCTGCCTACACACTGCGTGCTCCATCACCATCCGATCCCCACCGTTCCTCTTCATCCTGTGCCGCCTCCACCACCGCCGCAACTCCGGCCGAGACACCTCTCCTCCTAGCCGAGCTGCCCTAGCCACCGGCCAAGGGGAAGAAGAGGAGCTCGGCTGAGGGAAGGAGAAGTGAAGGGAAGAGAAGGAGAGAAAGGAGGAGGATAAGAGGAAGGAGAAGGAAGAAGAAGAAGAAGAAGAAGAAGAAGAAGAAGGGAGGAAGAAGCCGCCGCTACCCCTTGCCATGCCATCGCCACTGCCTCGGCTGAGCCGCCTAACCTCCTAGCCGGGATACCCTAGCCGCCGACCAAGGGGAGGAAGAGGAGCTCAGTTGGGGGGAAGGAGAAGGAGGAAGGAGAAGAAGATGATGATGATGATGAGAAGATGAAGGGGAATTTTGGGATTGGGTAAGGGTGAAATCAACTGTTTCTTCTGTCTTCTCCTAAGATTCAAAATTGTATGATTCTTACTATGCTGCTCTTCTATGTCAACTGTCTGTCGATCTACTATTACTAGCAGAGTGTTGCAAGTGATATAAATTCTAGAAAGAAAGATCGTATAACACTAATTTTGAGCAAGACATACTACAACATAACTTGAGAAACAAAATGATCATCAAAGTTTATTTTATGATACTATCTTTCCTTCTAAAATTTTTATCCGTCACAACGCACGGGCACTCTGCTAGTATATTGGTTATATGGCACAAAAATAGTATTTTTATATTTATTTTCAAAAGCATTTTTTAATGATATCACTTTTGTATCACATAACTAACATATTATATATTTTATTGTAAATATTGCGATGTGTGCGGGCTTTACATTTTGGGACAGAGAGAGTATCTCAAAATGGTTCATGCACAATCATGTGTAATTACTGCATACACATGTTTTATCACATCCAATTATTTAGTTATTATTATTTGTTTGTGTGTGTTGGTTAATTGGCAATTAGTGACAAATCCCCCTCCCCGCCTCTGCTATGGTTGTAAAATAATGAAAGTGGTTATATGAAGCACCCTGACACTGCTGCTGCATACACTGGTGGTCACATGAAGGACGCATTTTTGCTATTGGGTGCATCTAATAAAACGAAGGGGATGGAATACCCCAACGACGATCATGAATGTATCATATATTTATTTCCTGTCAAGTTACATTTAACATTTTTGTTCCTTTTATGTCTTTTGCAGTTTGAAGTAGCTGAGGAGTCTAGGATAAGACGTCATTCCAGGGTAATGGCATTCCAAGTGTGGTATAGCACCATTCGTAGTAACATTATGTCAATAACTTGATTGACTATTCCTTGATTCTCTTTAGGGCCTTGATGATCCAGGTGTTCGCTCTCTCCGGGTGCAACACGTTTGGACAAAGCAAAGGTGCATGAGTGGATGGCTGTCGGAGCGGACTCAAGTGAAACATGACAGCCCCTTGCACTTTGTTGGACTGAATATGATTGTAATATTTCATTGTTATAATCAATTAGCATGGTGTCCTGCGTAATTATGCGAGAAACGTTTTAAATTATTTTTACTTTTTTTACGGAAAATGTTTCTAACTATCTTTATTTTTTTTACCTATATGTGTGATATTAGATCAGTACAAAAAATAAAAGTTTAGATCGCGAGCCGGCCTGCTAGTCATTGTACTGAGCCGTCTATTTAAATATAGTTATGATGATCTATTGGATGTGATCTGTTTGGATACAATTATGATGATCTATTGGTTGTAGTCCACTAATAATAAAATGGTCCACCAGATTGACGGTCGGATGTCTAGCATGTCTCTATTTTTTCTATTGTATTCTGTTTTTAGTATACAGTAGAATAGATAAAGCTCTCTCTCTTTCTCTTAGAAAACATTCCTTTGTAACCGTATTTGTGAGTGTTATTCAAATAAGCACAATTATAAGCATAGCTGAAAATTAACAAAGTACATGTGGATGCTATGCTACCACTCTGTATCTAGATATCTGAATTGTAGTTTGTACAATTGTTTAGCTTTTTGCCAGGCACGCCCACACAGCTTTGTTTCTTTCATGTACTAAACAATGGCGATAGCCAGACCAATAAGTTCCATTAATTGGTCAAAATAGTGTGGTAAGAGCACACCGAGTTGGGATCTGAAAATGAGAGATGTAAACCTTTTATATTTTTATTTTTCTAAGAAAACTATGCATTGACAACTTACAGCCTTGTAAACATTTCTGTTTTGTTTTGTTTGTGTTGATTGCGACCATGAGCTACGTTAGAGTTAACTTAGGACCTATTTCGCTCCTATTGGACATCCTTCGACGCATTCTAATTCACCCTAAGCCTCTGTCAGCTTGGTAACATTGACAGAATACTTAGTATCACCTTGTATCATCTATGTATGAGAAATTACAATCTACTAATCATATAGAATGTTCTGATCTAAACCAAGTTCATACATGGGGTTTCTGATACGAAAATGTGTGCGCGAAAATTTCTTTACTGGCCTGATACCACAAGGAAGAGGCCTTCGAAATCTCAACCAATTGATAAAATCTATGATTGGACACACCTGTTTGTACAAGCTTTGGTGGACAAGTATACGAGGATCACAATCTTTTGAATATTTGTTCTCTGTCTTTCCCTCCTGTCCTCACTCTCTGTTCTGCTACCACTATGTCTTATTGTCTTATTCATTATTTTAGGATCTTGCATATGAACTCAACGATGTCGTGTGTTCCGAATCAATCTGTGAGGGCGATGTCTTCAGCTGGCACTATCATAACAGTTTCACTCCAAAGACTAAGGAGCTGATGGTTTTGACCATGACATCGACAACCTATTGCTGAAGTCATATCTACAAAAGGAAAACATGATCAATCGGTGGGAAAATATGAGGAATTGATGCCCAGCTGTTTTTGCATGCTTAAACCTGTTGACAATGATATTTATGTACTCTCTATCTTAAATTAAGTATTTTCAGTTTGTGGTCGCACTAACACGAACCTACCTGTTAGATAGTTTTGTACATGCGTGGCTCTAGTATATGATCTTTACTATATTGACTTGTTTGCTTGCCTCCAGTGTCGTCTCATCCATTATCTTTGAGCTTTACATTTGTGATATCTCAAACTGGTTCATGCAGAGTCATGTATAATAACTGCGTACACACGTTCTATTACCTCTAATTGTTCAGTTATTGTTATGCATTTGTGCCTCGTTAGTTATCTGGCTTTTCTATATATAAAGGGCGCTGCCATGGTTGTGAAAATAATGGAAGTGGTGATACGAAGCATCCAAGGATGCTTATGCATACACTGGTGGTTATCAGAAGTACGCATGTTTGCCATTTGGTGGACCTGAGCCGATAGAATACCCTGTCTACGACAACGACGACGTACATATGATGATTTATTTCCCATTGAGTTAACTTTGTGGTTTCAGAGTTTGAAGCAGCTGAGGTGGATAGGATAAGAACCATGTATAAGGTAATGACATACCTCGTGGGGTATTTGTACCATTCGTAGCAACACAGATGCCGGTTACTCGGTTGACTAATTCCTTGCTTGTCTTTAGAGCCTCAATCATCCACGTTGTTTGGACTATTACAGGTCGAAGCTTCAGGGCACAAGACCTGTTACCAAAGCAATGCTGCAGGAGTGGGTGGCTATGTGAGAGCCCTGAAGTGAAACATGACAGCCTCTTGCACTCCCTCGTGATTGAATATGTATTTCGCCATCACCAAACCTTTTAATGTAATTAATCTTGCCAAGTTGTAGACCCAAGTAAACTGCTATTTCCTGTTGCTAAGTCATTGAAGTTGGTTTGAGACTACCTATTTATAACTTATATATAAGTGCGTAATCTCTGGTGAGATTCCATGGTTGATGTCTTTATAAGTTTGGTTGTACTTAGCTTGTGCTTGCTCATATGTCTAGCAAAAGAAAATCCATTTATCAAAGGTTGTGAATGAAGCGGACAATTAGCAAATGAGAAATTGATACAAATTTTGAAGACATACATTGGTAATTGTTGCCATTTGCATATATTATTCTTTTCGAACAATAACTTAAAAACAGTACATTTGAGTTGCTAATAAATAAATTTTGTTCTACTAGATACGGTGATGCGTAAATCATCCATGCACATTGTAATCACGAGACCGACCGGTGAGGTCAGACTCAGACGGCCTTGAGCTTCTTGGCGATGCCGGCGAAGTACTTCCCCTGGTGCTCCGCCAAGCCGAGCTCGGCGTCGCTGGGCACCCTGCTGCCGTCGGCGCCGGCGAAGGTGCCGGTGCCGTAGGGGCTCCCGCCCTTGACCTCGTCCATGCCGAACATCCCGGCGCCGTACGTGTACCCGACCGGCACGAACACCATGCCGTGGTGCGTCAGCTGCGTGACGGCCGTCAGCGCCGTGGTCTCCTGGCCGCCGCCCTGGGTGCCGGTGGCGAAGAAGACTCCCGCGGGCTTGCCGGCGAGGGACTGGTCCTGCCAGAGGCCGCCCGTGGTGTCGAAGAAGGCCTTCATCTGCGCCGCCATCATGCCGAACCGCGTCGGGAAGCCGAACAGCACGCCGTCAGCCTCGGCCAGCTGCTGGGCCGTGATGACGGGGTGGTCATCACGCGCCGGCGCGGCATGCATCTTCCCGAGCACCTCCTCCGGCAGCGTCTCCGGCACCCGCCAGATGGTGGCCTCGACGCCCTCGACGGCGTCGGCGCCCTTCTTCATCTCTTCCGCCAGCGTCGCCACGTGTCCCCAGGTCGAGTAGTACCTGCATGCCGATAATTAATCAAACAAACAAAAAAGGTGCAGTAATGATCCGCAGAATGAGCAGAAGCAGAGCATTACACGATGTAGATCTTGGTCGCCATTGCCGCTAGCTAGCTGCAGAGTTCTCTTCTCGTTTCTTGTCTAAACTGCTTTGCTTCTTGTTGCAGTATGTGTGGCCGGTGAAGGAAGAAGATGGACGAGCACCGGTATTTATAGAGATGGTTTGACCTCGCAGATGATAAAAGGTTCTTGACAAGAAGCATCTCAGCATCGGGGTAATAAAGGCTGCTAAGTACTAGTACTGTTATCAGTCTTATCTACGCATATACAATTGTTATCAATTGGTACGTGCTGGTGGCGTCGTTACTGACGTACGTCCCGCGTCATGGTGCATGTCGATGCTTAAATACCCGAGAGAAATGAGGAATCTAGTAATGGATTAGATAGAGCCAAATCTACCTATTATGCATCACGAGCTGACGATGACGCATGTCTCTAAGCATCTAGAGAAAAGAGAAAGTAAAATCATGTCGGAAAATGTAAAAGATAAGCATCGAATCTCTTGGTTATTTACGTTATCGTTGTAAAACAATGCTAAAGAGGGAATGTTGATAGTTCAATACCTATATCGTAAATATTAAATCGTATACGATAGTTTTATGAGAAAGTCTCCATATATTTGATAAAATGAGATACTTTAATATTTTTTGAATATGTTCAACCATCTTGACATCTTGTAGAGCACGGCATAGTCATATATTGAGAGGGGAGTACCGTACACGATTTGACTAGCAACTTGGATCGTCGACGACTTCCAAAGCTGCTCCTAGAGCATCTCATTCACAACTTGAAGCATTAGACCTCTCTCGTGAGATTTCTTATTTTTAAATTAATTTTACATCCATATATGGGGGTTTGTACGGACAAGAGCATCATAACAAATGATGATGATGTTTTTAAGGTAGAAGTGAAATATGAATATAAATAAAATAATGGTGCGTAAGTATATAATGGGCCAAGGAAGAAGGATGGTGCATGGTGTATCATGTAATAACTTTCTCAGACACTTTCTAATTAACTTCTCTTTAATTTGTTTTAACTTACTGATCACTCTCTAGTACCACACGTCACAGAGGACTTTAGGCCCTGTTTGTTTGGGCTT